>OX637575.1:25557991-26254807 GCA_951800085.1 Comarum palustre | reverse complement strand
CATTGCTGCAGCTGCGCTCAAATATTAACATACGACAGATGACCTCTAACTAGTTCAAGCCGGAAAAGATCTTGGTAAGATAGGGTCATGTAGCCGAATAGGGCAAGGAATATGCACTTTAAAAATACTCGAATCGCGAAAAGGGAAAGAGCTACCAACCTCTCAATGTGCCTATGATGTGATGATTGTGTTCACAACAATATAACAATATGTGTAGTAACTATGAGTACAGGTGAAAAACTTTCGTGGCTAATCGCTAAATGATTGAGAAAGCCGGTTAAGATGGAATAATGTTGGTCTTAGTTCATGAGTAAGGTGATTTTAAAGAAAGTGAATGCGAAGCGAGAAAAAAAGAAGTTGAACTCCAAAAAAATACCGCGGCCTCCTATCCTCTCTTCTGTTAGAGCTAGGGTTTTTGGCTGTGCAGTGTCCCTCTACCGATTTCCATGGAAGCCGTCTCCATGTTGAAGAAAAACTCTGCAGCCTCGACGACCTCCGTCACTACTAGCCTCATATCCAAGCTCTCATTGCGCAACGAAGATGAACTGGTGGATTTGGGAAATCTCCGGTGTCCAGACAACGGATTCATAGCCCGAGATTCTATCTTGTTGGTCGTCTTAACACCATAAAGGCGGTCAACTTTGACGCATTCAGGAACAGTGTCCGATCCATGTGGAGGCTCTGCATCCAAGTGGAAGGGGAGATAGGTTTCTGATCTCTTTTGATACTGAACGAGATCAGAATCGAGTGAAGAAAGTAGGGCCCTGGATTTATCAGAGAGCAATCCTACTTGTGAGACTCCATACGTTTTTACCATGGTTAATGACGAGTTACTGAGGTTTAAGTCGCACTCGGTAACTTAACGAGTTAATGACCACGTTCATTTTCAAGTTTTTCTAAATTCTTCAAATTCCTCATTTAAGGACTAGGTGTTGTAGTACGTGTCGATACGAGTCTTCCGGTATTTTTAGAATATTTTTCAGATCTTCCGTCTATTTTCTACGAATTTTGAAAGTTTCGGTAATAAGAAAATTACCTATGATAAATCAGTAAAAGGTAAATGGTAAAAAGAGAAATTTATTCTGGGCCATTGGATCAAGGCCCATTGATTTTGGGCCGTCCATTTCCTCTATTTAAAGAGAGGAGAAGCTTTGACTTCGGTTAAAACTCTCCCTTCTCTCTCTCTCTCTCTCGACTTCTCTCGGCCGAACGGACGACCTCGACGGCACTCCGCCATCTGGCCACCACTGGCCGGCGGACCACCACCGTTCGCTTCCTCTCCTTCTCCTCTACCCAGCCCTGCCCTCAACTCACCGAAACAGCCACTGTGAAGGGAGATCGACCGAGAAGAGGCACGACGGTCAATGACCATTTTTTGGCGATCCAGGTGGTGAAAACGCGCGTGACCGGTATCATTCTTCTCTCATCTTCTTCTTCTTCTTCTTCTTCTTCTTCTTCTTCTTCCTTTCCTTGTCATTTGCTTGTTCAATTCGAGTCTAATTCAAAAATCCTCATTTCACTGTTTTTCTGCAATTTCTTGGTTTCTCTGCTCTTCCTCTGGTGGGCGTGTTTTTGGAGGTTCTGGTGGACTTTGGAGCTCCAGCAAGGCTCTTGGATTTGGCGAGCAGAGGAGTTTCTAGGTTCGAATCATGGGTGAACAGAGGGTAAGGTTTGATTCCCCTCTTGTTCTAGCCACTGTGTAATTGCATAGTAATTCAACGAATTATTATGTGACACTCTAACGTCAGATTAAAAATGGTAAATGAAAGTTTGGAAGTTAAGTCGGACTTTCGATAAATAAGCAAAGAGTCGATAACCAGAAAAACAAGTCAAAAAGGTTAAAGAGTCAAAAAAGGAAATTGGTTGGTCAATGTGGTCATTCCTGGTCAAACTAGGAATGTTGAGGTCTACTAGACTATTATTGTTTCTTTGTTGCTAAGCTACTCTATTCTGCAGTGATTCATTAGACGAGGTAGCTTATGCGGTGACCTCGGTTTATCTGAGGCAGTGACTGAAAGCTTGGAGCTTACGTAAGGAGCAGCAATTCCAGGTATGGAAGCTAATCCCTTTTTGTTAGTGGTTTTGTCTGTTATATGAAAGTGCATTGTTTTTGTTTGATCATGGTCGATGCTTCGGGAAAGTTTTATTTATATAATAAGTTAAATGGTTTATGTTTGGGTCAAGAAAAACTGAGGCTAGACGTAAATGATTTTATGTGATGACTCGGAGTGAAAAGTAGCACCATTGTCATGATTTTCGGTGCTTGGCCTGAGAGTGACGGGACCAAATATATAGCACTCTCACGGTGTCGATGATTGTGAACCTCCAGAGGGGCAATGCCTTGTTTATTTTATTTTCCCGCTTACGCTCATCTTGTACAGAGTTAAACGAGCCGTAAGCGTGATGTGTACTACGAGTGATGTGTTGAGCATTAGCTGTAAATAGACACTCTTGCTACTATTAGTCTTCGGGTGCATAGGTAGTTGGCCCCGGTTTGTAGTATAGACAAACCTGGGATTCGGCCGCCTAGATTCGTGAAGCCCTACATGCTGTATTTGTACATTGAGCGCTCTGGCCTCTGTTTTAGCATACTGCACAGTTTTTCTCTAAATATATAAAATGATGATTTTTGTGTGCCAAGGATTTTCTAAATGATTTTATTCGAGCTCAAATCTATATGTATATATATATATATATATATATGGTTTTATGGATTTCAAACCTATCATTGGTGGGCCTTTATGTGAGCACGCGAGGACGACGCTCACCCCTATAACAAATTGTTTGCAGGTACTGTGTACTGTGACGGGATAGACAGAAAGAGCTATGTGTGTGGTCTCATTCCCTACTCGATGTTTGGTCCAAGCCGTACTCATTTTTCCTGCTCTACCCTTCGAGTCATTTTTCAGAGTATTTACAAAAAAAGTATAAAGATGTCTTCCAACATTATTAACCTGTTATATATTTTCTATTGTTGTCTTTAAAGTTTTTAATTGACCCTTTAATTTGTCCACCTTCCGCGAAATTAGAAAACTCTGATGAATGTTTTAAGAAACTATTGTGGTGTCATCCAAGTTTAAAAATTAATTTTATTTTACCTACTAAATAGCCTATGACTTTAGGTTAATAAATTGTCGGCACGTCCTTCAGACATGTTGACTTCTTATTGGATTAAATTTGTGGTCACTGTAACTCCCTCTCTCGGGCCGCTACACTACTTCTCAATGCCTATGACGGATTGTCGGATATAATGTTTGTTCCCCTTGATTTTGTTTAGATTTGGGTTGAAATCCAGGGTTTGTCGGTGGCACTAAACACGCCGACGATGGCTAGGCTGGTAGCGGAGACCATTGGCCCTGTTTTGCAAGTAGATACCTGAAGATTCAATGACAGCAGTGCTAGGGTTCATGTTACCCTACCTCTGCATCAACCAGTTCACCTGGAACGTCGCCTCAGGGTATCTTTAGTGGATGTGATCTAGGTCACCTACAGGTACGAGAGACTTGCAGGGAGATGTCGTACCTGTGCCATGATTAATCATGGCGGTGAAGTTTTCCCTAGCAAAGTAGAAGTATCTCTTAACCCTAATCTTGTCCCACCTCCATCCACGGCGGCTCCGCCAGTGGTCTTCAGGGCCAATTCCTCCAAAACCCTAACAGTTTCAGCATCCCCAACTCTGGCAATGATGTTCTTAAAGGAGAAGAAGTCGGTGAAGATCCGAGAAGTTTCAGCTTTTTCCTCTCCGACCAAGGTATCTGGTCTCCGTCGTGTAAGAGAGGAGGATGTGGTCTCCAGTGGTAAGCGAGTCCGGCATGCACTGGATTTGGAGACCTCTTCTCTACAATCAGATGAGATGGGATTTAGCATCTTTGCTGGAGGTGAATTGGTGGTCAGGAGGTCCGGAAAATCACCAAAGAAAACTTTGAAGAAGAATAAAGGACTAGGGCACCCTTGAGGAAGCAAGAACAAGAAGCTCGCTATGGACGAAACTGTGTCGGATTCCATGGAGCCGAGATCGTCTACGTATTCCGACAGCGAGACAGGCCTCGAATCCGAGACCGAAGAGAAGTGATCCCTAGAAGCGACAGATTTCCTAGTTCAACTAGGAAAGATCCTTGTTTGTTCCTAATGCTGGTTAAAGTTCTCATATCGATGAAATGTACACCAAATGGGTTCTGAGGCCTCTAATCAGAGCGTGAGGGCTGGTATTTGGTTCATCAGGTTCATTGCTTTCTAGTTTAGGTCCACTTTTTTGGACACATAGTTTTGAGGCTTTTTTCCAATTCATGCTTTGAACTTTTATACTCGAGTGATCTTTGAATCCTCATGTATTTGACCGTTTTATGATCAATGATTATAGGAATACTCCCTTTTAACAAGTGGTATATAGGAATGACTCATTCTCAATCTCATTCATTTTTTTCTCTCATTCTTTCACTTTCCTATTCTTTATCAATCTCATTCAAGTTTAGTAAATGATCCCTAAGATCCTAAATAACACGAAATATTATTGTCAAGTGACAGTTGTTAATCGTGGTAACAAATTTACTTACACACAGCAAAGATTATAGGCGTTCTAGGCTTGCGTATACTTAGGATTAGGAATGTTACACATCAAGAGGTCTCAGGGAGACCTGCGCAAGTATCATTTTCAAATAAAGCTACCTAGTCACGTTTCGGATTCCATGATGATGATAGAAATGGCAGAAAACTAGTTACCGTTTGTTGTGGACTTTGCACTATAGAATACTACAATGGTGGCCGAATGAGCTACCACTCAGAGCCGTAGAGAGGTTAAACTTTGACTCTCTTCATGCAGATTCTCTACACATGCGGATGATCGAACCAATTACCTCTTTACTACCAAGAGTAACACTGTAACATTCGTCTAACATAATAGACCCAACCCATTCAATCAACCAACCGTCCTCTGTCGCATGGTCCTAAAGATGAGTTGAGCCCTGTACGCGAATAGTTCTCAAAACAGCTTAAAAGCTATGTTTTTAGGTTCCAAAAACAGAGAATGCTCTTTTATAACGTAGAATGACAATGACCGACTTAGTCATACAAAAAGAGTACGCCATGCAGAATCAAGAAGAATGAGTGATTTTAATAATTCACACCCTTATAACGTTGCTATCTTCTAAAATATTGAGACAATTGTGGTTTTAGATTGTCCGGGTAGCTAATGCCAAAAACACAACTTTCTAGATAATGGTCATATCGACAGTGATCATCGCTACGGGAGTAACCGAGTGTGGTGGGGATCAATTTTGCAATCTCTATAGAATCACTCTTGTAGTAGTAACTAAAGCGTCGTACACGTTGATTGTTATGTGCAGCAGCTGCCTTTCTACATGAAGATATATAGGTACACGTTGATTGTTATGTGCAGCAGCTGCCTTTCTACATGAAGATATATAGGCTTGCACTTGCACTTGCACTTGCACTTGCACAAGTTTATATAATCAAAAGATGGGAAAAGCCTGATCATGCTCAAAGGTTCAAACCCACTTATCATTTTCTATAATAGTCAATAAGGGGCACAGGAGAAGCTTTAATCGCGTGAAAGCAAACTCATGAAAGGTAAAGAAAAAAAACCAAATCAAAGTTTCATCATGTATATGTAACACCGACCACCACTTCTCTTAAAACTAACCATGTACAAAAAGAGGATGTTTTCTTCTTCAATCATCAGACTTACAAATAGAGGACCCCAAACCTATATTATACAGTTCATGCCAAAAAAAACAAAAAAATAAAATAAAAAATTTCTCCCTATGAAAAGGTTCCAACAACTAGTAGCCATAAAAGACCCACAGAGGAGATATTAGTCAGTTGCTTGAAAGAGATACTCACCCTGAAGTCTATTCTCTACTACAATCTACTATAATCAGACTGAGAAAATATTTAAGGGGGGAAAGACCAAATGCCAAAGAGAAACAAAGAGCTTTGGACAATTTTTTTGTTCTGGGTTTTCACAAGGTTAGCCCTACCACCACCACCCACTCTCAAGTTTCTTGAGACTAAGCTAGGATGCGAAGACAGAAAATGGAAAAGCATTTGGAAAACGTTGTAATTAAAAAAACTGCAAAGGTGTAATATCCTAAACCCTCAATATGAAATGCAATAGATTCACACCTGAATATTTGGATTCTTGCTTGATTGGCGTTAAAAGCTTTTACTCTCTCGGTCTCTCTCACTCTATCTCTCTCATGCTTTTTCTCCACAGTTGTTACTAGCCATTGTTGAAAGGTGGAGTGCAGACCCACAATGTATGGTCCTTTGGTGGGCAAAAAATCCCCACAAAGATTTACATACTTTTATTTCCTCCATCTTTTTTCTTCTTCATTGTAATTAGCCTCTGTAATCTGCAAACACATAATTCACTGTTATATTTCAAGCTATACAAGTATAGTAAAAAAACACATTTGATTTATACCATAAATGTAAGAATTTGTAATCTATATATTTGGTTTAAATCAGAAATCCATACTGTCCTGTTCTAAGTATTGAGCTACCATGTCCTTTTCAGCACACTAGACCTTTCATGTAAATAACGACCACCTTTAACTTGGGCTTTTTTCACTGCTTGCCCCATTGTCTGTTTAAAGTGAGCTGAGATGTCTAGTGACACATAATTGCTAGTCCCTTTGTCTACCAACTCCATTTTTACTCTAATCTATTTGGAATGCAGTCCAGCACCTTCGAAGCTGCATTCATATATTTGACTGCATTTATATATTTATATTTATATCATACCATTGATTAGAGCACAAGACTTCTTGTATTGAATATCTTTATTCTATTATCTACAGTTTACCTAACATATCTGCATGGCCCTAGAGTCCCGTGATCACCACATTAAGATAAACAATTCCACTAGGGCTCTTTGTTAAGAAAGCAAAAATGGTCATTTCAATAAAAAAGAAAGAAAAAGGTTATGCACTTGGCTAGTGTAGAAATGCAGGAACCAAAATACTTTGTGTGCACAAGTACTAGGTCTGGGTGATATAACTTTGATGATTCGACCAAATATAAGCAACTTAAAGAAGATGAGTATTTCAGTTCCACAAAGCTATTAAGTTTTGGTATTCACCCAAAGAGGCAATTGTGATTTTGTAGGCCAAAGGCTAAAACTCCATAGGAGAAGAAGGTGTAAAGAAATGAACTTCGCCCCAGACATTCAAACTCAGCATCATAGTGAGAACTCAAATTGAACCCCTCTTCCGGACTACGGAAATGCCTTCAGGAAGGACCACAAAAATTTGTTTCTCTTCCAAATGACCACAATACCCTTCTTTGCCTAGTCATTTTCTCATTGAAATATCCATACCCAATATGTCCTCAGAACCAGTGTCGGTAGGTACAAACAGCATATGGGACTATACTGTTTTTTTGGGTCTAGAAGCAAGAACAAACTGGTAGCGGTAGGTACAAAGAGGGAAGAAAATGACAGAACCAGCCCATGGAGAAACAGAAGAATGAAAATTTACAACTTGTGACTACGTGTCATCGGATATACAGAGATCTTTACTATTTTTTTTGGTGGAATCAGAGATCTTTACTATATTTCTGAAGAAGAAAAGTATTGTACACAATTAGTTGTAGGCACATCATTCTAACATAGCATACCAACAAATGTTATGTAAGTTTTCCACCAACACCATCTCAATTATTGGTTTGTTGTATCAAGATAGCATATGCTACAATGAAAAACAGCTTACCAAAACCTTTTGTTTTGAGTTTTCTGACAAGTAATTGTAGCGTATGCAACCTAATCTTAAAGATACAAAAATGATGCACGAGTTGATGAGTTAATGTGGTTCAAATTAATATCTACATGAGTTTCACAACGTGCAGTATTGTACTAAATGTGACAAGAAAACTTCAACCAATATTGTACTAAATGTACTGCCTGAACATTTGTAAGAGGATGTGTTAATGGAAGAAGTAATGTACCTTTTGGTATCAGTTGGTGGTAGCTTCAAACTAAGTGGCTTTAGGAGCAGCTTGCTTGAAGGCAACAGTGGGAGCTATTCTGCAACTCCTCCTCTGATGTTCCAGCACAAGTTCTCCGGCGAACCAGTCAAGCTTCTCGAAATTACTCTGCTCTCCCATCCTCTTGCCGCCAAACAGAACAGATTCGACATTCTTCTGCTTCAGCATATCCTCAGCTAATCCCACCAGCATCTTGACATTGCTAGGACTCGGGTCTGTGTCTACATTTGGACCACACCTCCCCAAGCTTGTCGCATCCGCCTAAACATAATTACCAAAATAAACTTCAATTAGACATGAAGCATACAATTAATAGCTGCTTTAAACTAATCTCCAAATAGTTAATTGATGCCACAAAAATGAAAACAGAATATGCCAAAAAGGTCAGTGAGTAACTTTATCCAAAGAATCCTCCAAAGAGGTGGAAAATATATTATAATAGTACCCACCTTCCCCAACCAAAGATTCATGAGGCATAGACATACACTTCAACAAGAAAATCAGAGACCCAAGAGGTCGGTGCTGACAGTAATAAATAATATGAAGCACATTGACCACAATGCTCTCGCTTAAATGTCAGAAAACAGGGTCAGAGATTCAGAAAATTCTGACCCAGAAAAATGAAAAACTTCAAGAGCATTGTAGCCAAACAGTGAAAAAAAAATCATAAATATCAGGAAGGTAATGCAGTGGGACAAAAATTGCAAAATTAAGCAAGGAAAAAATGTCAAGACCCCCAAGACCTCTTATTTACTGAGAAAACGATTTCTGAGACAACCCGTCAACTTTAGCCTATAGGCCATAGTTGGTTTAGAGGACACCCAGTCTAAATCAGCTCACCTACGCCAGACCAACCAGAAAAGAAACCATTCTTCGGTCCCGGGAAATTAATCCAGTAAAACAAAATTGAGCTACGAAAAAAAAACAGATTTGAAAAAGGTCCCCCCGTTTTGTTTCAACTGCTCTCTGCCTCCGATTCTGGAAATGCCCTCCATACTAGGCCACCAAGGTTGCGTTACGAAGCGCCAGCATTTAATTGCATGGAGCCCGAAACGTGTGTATCTACACACTCGCACATTTTTCCCGCAAAGCACGAAAAAACGGACACCAAAATGAAGTCTTGAGCCCAACCACATTGTTACCAAAAATGTAGCGAAACTAGTGTTTAGTGTATGGTTACCTGAATGCGGACGTAGTTGGAGCTACCGGACTGAGCAAACGCCATGGCGACGGACTGGTCAACGAGGTCAGCGGAGCCGTCGGTGGAGATGCGGGCCATGGGGCGGGCCCACTCTTTAGCCTGCCACCTCTTGACCTGCTCGTACTCGTGGCTCGTTTCTAGAAACTGCCCGCTCCCGATGGAAAGGACCAAAAGGTCCTCGACGCCTCGCACGAACGGGAACTCGTGTTTGTTGTGCAGCACGTGCGTGATGGCCGCCGCCGTCGGGTTGCTCATGGCCAGCCCGCCCTCCACGGCCAGGCACCGCGTCTGGTTGTTCACTGACCGCATTTGCACCGGCTCGAACAGCCCCGGCACGGCTGACGTGGCGCGGCAGACCTCCCAGAGGCGGAAGTCGTAGCTCTCCGTCTCCAGCGCGTCGGCTCGGGAAAACAAAAACGGCGCCGTACTGGAGAGGTCGTAGCAGGGAATCAAAACCGGCTTCAAAGTGTCCCGAAGGGTCAAACTCCGGTGGTCGTTATCCTTAAACGCCTCTCTCATCGCCTTCTCCAGCCCGGCGGTCGAGCCGGAAGCTGAACCCGACCCGCCGCGAACGAACCACCGGAGAAACCCGCCGGAGGAGCCGGCGCGGCTGTTGTAGAATCTCTTCCCCTGATCAACGAGGAACCTCCAAGTGTCGTCGGCCTTGAATATCGGACGGCTGTTGTCCCTGGTGGCGAAGAGCATGGCGGTGAAAATGCCGCCGGCGGAGACGTCGAAGTAGTCGGCGATTCTGGCGTCGGGGTTGCCTGATTTGAGCTTGAGCGCGTTCTCGAGATACGCCAAGGCCTTCCCGGAGAGAATCCCGCGCATGCCGCCGCCGTCGATGCTGAGTATGCAGATTTTGCCTCTCTGGTTCTTGATCACAGACTCCGGCTGCGCCTCAGGGTTTGTTTCCGCCGGGGGAGAGATCTGCTTGGGTACCCATAGCTTCTGATCTTCATACCCGAACAAAAACTTGCTCTCCAGAATCGAGAATATCTCGTAGCTCAGCTTATCGGTGTCTATGCTAGGCTCTTGCATTTCCGACCCGGTCAAATCCATTGATAAATTCCACCAGTTTTATTGAGCAACGAAACTCATGCTAATCTCTCATACAGTCACGCTACTGTGCCCGAGAAAGAGGAAATGGAATTTGTGCTTTGCTGTAACAGAGCACGCTAAAGCTAATCAGAGCAACGAAGCAGCTTTAACCAGAACCCAAGAAAAGCAAACGAAAATAGAGAGGAAGAAGAATGAGCAGGCAAAGGACACAGACTACTGCAGAGGGTATGTCTGCGTTACTTGTTTTTTAAAATAGCCCAGCATTTCCCCTAAACGACGTCGTCGGGAGTTTTAACCTTGGTTGATTCTATTTCAGTTACCAAAGGGGTCACCGACGGCCGAGGCTGCTGGTTTCCGCCTCGAAGATCTAACCGCTAGGAATCGCCGGTCAGTTGGGGACCAGAGAGAAAAAGAATTACCGCCGTTTGTCGTTAACGCATGGGCCCCGGCGACACATCCGTCGGTGAAAGAATGGAGACGCACTACTGCTGCTTGCTCTTGTGTTCTTTTCCCTTGTCGTGACGAAAACGCCCCTGATTGGACTAGATACGGCTAAAAAGATTGTCTGACGTGTGTGTGTTGTGGGTCCCTTTTGTTTTATCGAGGAGTGAAATGTATAATTTTCCGGGATAGTGGATGACATTGGGTTACCAGCAGTAAAAAGAAGACAGATGGGAGTTGACCTGTTTTGCATTGTTTACCCTTTTTCTGACAGTAATTTTTTAAAGCTTTAAATAGGGAGAAATATTACCGGTAAAAGTTAATTGGGCTGTTCGGTAAATAGTGGAACATGAAGTAATGGGAACTAGCACATTTGAGTTGGATAGGTTACAAAAAGTTTGAACAAGGGATGACATCTTTGCACTTACATTTTTCATTTTGAATGCAGGAGTTTATGGTGGAGTAATTGCTCATGATATGTAATTTAATAACATCCAATAACGTACATGATGAAAATGTACATGACGTTCTGTCGTATGATTCATATGATAAATCAATCCATCTAAAGTAAAGATTAGTTTTAACCAAACTTAATTTACTTTCGAGTTATTGAATTGTTGTCGGTTAGTTATGATCTGCTACCTTGTAATTTAAAATGACCTGCACTTAGAATGTGATAAGTTCAAACTACCTTGTAATTTAAAACGACCGACATTAAGAATGTGAAAAGTTCAAACTTGGTGACATTGTAGGATTTTTTTAGAGATAGAAATCATATAATTCTATTAAAAGAATTTAGTCATTTATGGCACAAGCCCTTACATTTAACAGGTAGCCTTCATTGTAAATATGATCAAATACTGCCTACGACAAAAGACTAATAGCTATCCCTACTTATACAGTGTCTGAATTAGGCCTCATCATGGGTCGGGTTAGGGCCGGTCCGATCCTAAATTTAAGATAAGGTAGGGTATGGCTTGGTCAAAGTCAAAAAAATTTAGGGCCTGGTAGGGAAAGGCCGAGGCTTGAATATGTAAGCCCTAGTCTGTCCTAGCGGCCCATTTCGTTAGGGCTAATAGGGTCGGGTAGGACCGGCCTTTTAAATAGGGCTAAACAAGGCCGAGATAGGCTTGTTATTTTTTTCTCACAATTTAGCTTTAGAATTATATGTAATGAAACTTATTTTTTGTGTTATATTTGACATGCATTCATACACATTATACTTGATTTAAGACATCTATCTATAAACTAAGTGGTTATACTCATATATTTCACGAACTAATGCTCTAAATTATCAAAATACAATCGCTAATCAACAAAACAAAAGAAAATCAAATGAACAAAGCTAGCAAATCAACTACAAAAGAGAAGATTAGTTGAATTGTATCTAAAAATAAGAAACATATTAAAACAATACAAAAAATAAGAAAATATTAGGGCCTAAAGGGCGGGCTTTTAGGGTCGGGCCAGGTTCGGCCCTAAAAAGCTCATTAGGGTATGGTCCTAGGGTATGGTCAGGTTTCATTTGCTCAACCCTTACCCTACCTACTCGAGAAGGGCTAGGGCCGACCCATCTTAATGGATGGTCGGGTAGGTCTTCGGTCCTAGAAGGTAGGACAGGTTTTAGAACATGCTAAGATCGAAGGACCAAATGATAAGGCATAGTCCGAATAATCCACACTCCAAACATAGGCCATGACACTTAGCATACCAGAGCTCCACCTCTACGGACACAGTCGTGGTGAAGTTAAAAGTACGACGAAACAAGATGCGACATCGCACATCATGAACAAGAAGGGTCTTTTGAACCGGCTCTTTCCTTGACACCACAATCGGATCGGCGCACATATACTCCCCGAGCACATCGATAGGAAATAGTTTGGGATTTCGGCTCAAATAAAAAAAGGTATCGATACACACCAAAATATCATGCACCCGAACATCATGATCATGAGCTACATGGAGCTAGTCATTCTTGAACAGACTCAAATTTAGTTAGACCTACACTGTAGAGGTGGGTATGGAAGCTATGGTAGCTACGATTATAACTTGCACTTAAAAGACGTAGGAAGTCTCATTCCTAGCCATACTATTCTGAATTGGCCTAACCTTCGATAGACTTGCAAATTTCAACGGAATAGAGCTCGATAACAAATCAAACTAATAAACAAATTAAGGCCGGCGTGCACTTTCTCTAGCTTTACTACCTTTCTAACAGTCCCGCTCAAACACTGGAACCGTTTACGGGACGGAATGGGACGATCGATTAAAGTTTACTTTTCAGGCACTTTCTCTACCTTTCTAAAGTCATTAATTTAGCCGACGAAAAAAAATTTCGTCGCTTAAAGTCTGAATTTAGCCGACGAATTTTTCGACCTTAAGTGACAAATTTTTATTAAAATTCGTCGGCTATAGTTATTTTTTTATTTTTATTTATTTAACTATAGCCGATGAATTTTATTAAAATTCGTCGGTTATAGTTATTTTATTTATTTATTTATGTAGCTCATATATGTAGATATACATATAAGTGTACGTCCAGGGCATTTAAAAACATATGCAACAGTCACAAACACAAAACTCGAGTAAAAGCATGTTAACCACACATGAAAGAACTTTCTGGATCCACGCGGCCGAAATCCTAAGTTTGTCTTCACAGCAAACTGGGGCCAACTACCTATGCGTCCGAAGACGCGTAGTAGCGAGAGTGTCCATTTACAGCTAATGCCCAATAGATCAATCATAACAACACACCGCACTTACGACCCGTATAACTCTGTGCGAGACAAGCGTAAGCGGAAAAAAATAAATAAACAGGGCATAGCCCCTCCGGAGGGTCACGGTCATCGACACCATGGGAAAACATAGTCTAAACACTAGGTCCCGTCACTCTCAGGCCAAGCACCGAAAATCAGGACAAGGGTACTACACTTCGATCTGAATCATCACATGTGTGTCTAGCCTCGGTTTTCTAAACATTTAATGAAGCGATAAAGTAAGAAAACATATATCGCGAGCCATCAACTATGCACAAACAAACATCATATAACTTTATATCGTAGAGCACTACACAAATTTAAAATGCCACTAACCCGAAAGTTACGGCTTACCCTAGCGGGCGGCTCACCCTACCTGATATGACGAAGCTGAAATCCTCGTGCTCCAAGTCTCAATCCTCAAGCTCTGAGTGCAAGCGAAATCCTGAATTCGTCAAAAGACAAGTCAACGACTAAACAAGTTGAAAGTAGAAACGTAACGGTCAATCTATGGTCAACTACCCACTTTCCTAGTTTAACCAGGAAAGATTAAAGGTTGACTTTAGGGTTGACCAAGTCATTTCTCGATTGACCAAGTAATTGACCAAGACTCAGTAAACTCGATAAACTTTTTGTTTAATTTTCCTGACACTAGAGTCTAAATATTTGATGCCTCGATTCTCGAACCGGGCGAGAATCAAGATTGTTAGTCATTCGGTATTTACGTCTTTCCATCGCCTATTTAATTTATAAAACCCACCATTTAACCGTAGCGGTAAAAACGTATAAATTGGTCTTCTACGGTAAAAGTCAAAATGCAATCGTAAATAGTAAAGTCAACGGTCAACCATAAATAGTAATTGTCAACGGTCAACCATAAATAGTAAAAGTCAACGATCAACGATCAAAAGTCAACTAGTGAATAGTAAAAGTCAACTAAACAATTAATAGTAAAGTTAACCGATAAATAGTAAAAATCACCCAGTCAAACTATAAATAGTAAAAGTCAACTAGTCAAATAGTAAATAGTAAAAGTCAACCGATAAATAGTAACTTGGGTAAAACTGTAAAACCGTAAAAGTTAAACAGTATAAATGGCAGGTTGTAATATTGAAAACTGACAAGGGTATTTTGGTCAAATCATCTCACGGTAAAACTGAAAAGAAAAAAGTAAATCTACCGCGGTAAAAACCAGGATTTTTACCCCCTGTGCCTACGATAGGCTGATTCGCCAAAAAACCAGGTTTTTCCAGCCAAACCTGCTTCCAACACCTGCAATTCAACCTTCTACAACATCCAAACAGTTCATCAAGGTAAGATTCGAGAGAAAAGGTTGAGATTTTAACTTCGAAGTCGAATCTCTGTTTTCCAGCCGTTCTCCTCCGGCGGAGCTCTGCTCGCCTCCTACCTTCTGGCATCTCCTGGAAGCTTTCTAGAAGCTCCTTGCTCCTCCTCTCAGCTGATTTCACATCGAGGAAGAGAATGTAGTCGCTGGGCTTTCTCTCTCCTCTGCTGGGCGACGGTTGCGACGACGCTGGCATGGCTGAGGGTCAGGGTGTGGTCACCGGGGCTTGGCGAGCTCGATGGTGGCGGCGGTGAGGCAGCACGCGTGGCGGCGAGGCTCGCCTGGGGCGGTCTCCAATCTGTCGAGAGTGAAGAGAGAGAAAGAGTGTGTTTGCTCGAAGGGGAAGGGTGACAGAAGAGGAAAGAGAAGAAATAGAGGAAAGAAAAGGAAAGAGATAAGGGAGAGAGAAAGGTTTTTATAAAACCTTTTGACGGCCACGATTCGTCGAACGAATCCAACGGCCACAATCTTCTCCGATTTTAAAAATATCGAAAAACCCGAAAACATTTTTCGTAAATCACACACTTGAAAATAATTTGTCAAATCACGTCCGTAAAACAGGACAAACAAGTAGAGTGCCGGAAAAATATTCCATAAATACTCATATGCAAGTGGTGACGTTCGTTTTAATATTAAAATATTAGAGTGCATTCTCGACGTACCGAAAAGAAGTCGTAAATAAACCCTAGATATGTCAGAAAATAAATAAAATAAGTCGGTGTCTCACATAGGGTTTAGGGTTTAGTGTTTGTATATTTATAGAATATCATTTCATTAACGATTAGAAATAATGACAACTTCTGTAATTCTAGAAAAAATAGGTTTTATTATTTATCCTAAATAATAGAGTTTATTTTATTTAAACAAACTTAATTAATAAATTTAGATATATTTTAAAACAATTTTAAAAATAGGTGTAATTTAAAATAGATCCACTAAATTGAGTGTAACATCAAAGGCAAACTGAAAGTGATATACTTCGGTTCTTATCGAATGTATTGGAAATTACAAGTTTATTGTAGGGGGAAACACCAACGTTTCAAAAGAGGCTACAAAAATGCCATTGATGAAGCTATTCGGTTGGCAAGCAAAATGTCTAGTTATCTTGTTTAATTGCCTAGGATATGTGTGAATCAGCAAACATGAATCAAGCAAAATAATATTGTGACTGAAGCATGCATCCCTCAAGAGAAACCATTGGCTTGAGGATGGAGCATAGTGCATGCCTAGCTAATAAAATGTTTTTAAGGCATCTCTGCATTAGATTTCCCTTGATTGTCAAATTCACTGATATGAATTGAACGATCTTTCTTTTCTGGTATGGTTGTTTCTGTTGCTGCTGCTCTTAATGTTCCATGGCAAATATTTGCAGGTCAAATTTTAAACAAACTTGCCTCAGCTAGAACTTCAGGACACGGTGGTGGGCCGGTGGCAGCAAAGTTTTGATTGATCAGAACTTTCAGTGGTTATAAGATTAAAGATCAACCAAAGTCATCAAGATCTTGAAGGAGGGTATGCCATGAGATTCTCTCTGAGAATTCTTCAGTGTGTCTAGGTGCATACATGCGTACTTGCCTTTATGTTTCTGATTTATCTGTGCTTTCAGTAAGCACTAGTGTTGAAACATTTAGAAAACTATCTTGACTTAAAAAATCCCCAGGTTACTAAGAAGTAGCAAGTCCATCTAGAAATCTCTTTACTCGATATTGCTCATATTTCCCCTATTTGTTTTTGCAAACGGGTGAAAGTAGTAATGTCTAAATATCTTGTCGGTGACCTGTGACTTGATTGATTAAGATGTTTAATTAACAATTATGAGGTCATGAGTTCAAACCTCACCTAAAAATTTAATTTAGCTAACCAAGAAAGTGAGTTGTGATAATTTAGCACCATTCAAAAAAATCAATTTGTCATAGACGACGGGAACTAAAATTGGATCGATGTCACAACATGAAAATTTAGAAGGGGCAATAATTCAGGAAAAATTCTGCTGTGCAAGTTTGTACGGCATGCGCAGAAATCCGAGCCACAATTCCAACCCCGCCTGCTGCCCCTGCTTCCCTCTCTAAAAATTCAGATATTGTTTGGTTCATTTTCATTTTCATTTTCATTTTCATTTTCATTGAAGATTAGATGATGCTCAGTTTCAATAAAGCAGTGGAATCTTTACAAATAAAAAATAATCTGAGAAGGGAAGTCTATGGTCCTCATTTAGGTGAGAAACAGTCAAACAGTTCATAAATAAATATCTCCTCACCACTAGAATTTAGATAAAATAACAAAGTCCATGGACATTGTTCACTTCCAAGATTCGTGGAAAACCTGAACCTCAGTTTACAGTCTCATCTCCTAAACTTCTCTCTGATCTCATTCTTACAGACACCCACAGCATGGATTCAAATTGCATGATTTTATCTACCTCCTTGCACACAATAAGCCACCCCAACTCAAAGAGAAACCAGTCATGGGCAACAGTAATTCATCAAAATAGCCAAAGTAAATTCATTAATTTCAGGATGTATGAAACATGTAACTCCCATTCTCTCATTCATTTATTTGCAGCTCCATCCAATTGAATTTTTTTAATTTTTTTATTGTTTTCAAATGCTTTGATTATAATTTTTTTGTTTGCCTCTCTCTACAGCTGCCATGCTTACTCCTATAACAAACAGCTGCAGCTGCAGCAAACTTCATTTTTTACTCGAAATGGTTATCCAAAGAAGGCAAAGACAAGTGTCATACGATTAAGCTTGGATGTAAAGCCCATCAAGGATCCCAATATGAAGAAAGGAACTATTGCAGGGGCAGTTGCTTTGATAATTGGTACTAGTATAGGCTCAGGGATTCTTGCACTCCCAGAAAAAGTTTCTCCAGCAGTAACCACTTCCCTCTCAGTCTGATCTGGTTTAATTTATTTATCCATGTGATAATGCTTGTGACATGTGACACATAATTTGGTGAAAGAATTTGATGGCCATAGTCTGAGAGAATATAAAATGCTTTGAAGTTACTTCTGATATGAACAGAACGCCTTTGTTTTTGTTTAGCTTTACATTTGTTGTACTATGGAGTTTAGAAATACAAGTTGAAGTACTCACAAAAACTTTTCTATTTTGTAGGGATTGATTCCAAGTTCAATATCCATGGTAATATGTTGGGGGTTTCTCCTGATTGAGGCACTGTTACTTGTTGAAATCAATGTAAGCATGAGAAGGAAGAAGGGAAAGGAAGACAAAGACAATGAGTTGGAGGTCATTTCAATTAGGACTATGGCCCAAGAGACTCTAGGAGACTGGGGTGGAACTCTAGCCTCTCTGGTTTACATTTTCTTAGGTTATACTTCCATGATTGCTTACAGTTCCAAGTCAGGCGAGATCCTTTTTCACCTTATCAATCTCCCAGCTCCACTTTCTGGCATCTTTTTCACTACAGTTTTCGCCCTTCTCATCTCCATTGGTGGGACTCAAGCTACGGATCAAGTTAACCAACTGCTCACCGCAACCATGATAGGTAATATCTGCACCAAACGTGCATTACATGGTTGTAAAAATACTGGTGCATATATACATGTATGGATTTTTTTAACTCTAAACTAAGAATATGATTCACAGGTTTACTAGTAGCAATAGAGGTGCTAGCTGTTAAGTTTGGAGGTTGGTCAGGACTAGAGGGAAATGGAGATTGGGGAAAAGTCCCGCCTACAATACCTGTCATAATATTTTCGTTGGTGTATCATGATCTAGCACCTGGTAAAGGAATATATATTCTTTTTGGTGCATAAATACTTGGTAAAGGAATATATATTGAGACCTCCCATGTCATGGCATTTCATCTCCCTTTGCAGTTCTTTGTGCATATTTGGGCAGTGATCTTAAACGCTTAAGGATTTCGGTGGTTCTTGGTAGTCTTGTCCCATTGCTAGGATTACTTGTTTGGGATGCAATTGCTCTTGGCCTATCTGCCCAAGCTGACCAAATGGTTGACCCTGTTGAATTGCTTATGAGGTAAATCCTGTTGAATTTCCATGTAGAAGTACAGCTTAAGGGAAAGTCTACCCAAATTCATGAGGCTTTGATTAACTGTAGTTAAATACCAACCTGAAACTTGTTCAGGGTGAAATGGAGTGGGGTTTCATATATGGTAGAAGCCTTTTCTCTCCTTGCAGTTGGAACATCACTGATTGGCACTCTTCTTGGCTTCTCTGAGTTTTTCAAGGAACAACTAAATAGCCTGACGTCGAATTCTCCCCTCAAACAAACACTGCAGGTAACTATTTAAAAGTCTCCTAATGTGTGGCAGTTAGTAACAGTTTTCCTCAGCATGCTTCTAAGGCACTAGCATATTGTTTATGTCTTGTGACAGAATCCAAACATGCCCCCTAATCTGAGGGAATGGTGGGCGGCTGGCAAAAAAATTAGCTTCACATCAGTGGCATTGGTTGTTGTTCCATCTCTTTTTGTGTCAACTACTATTCCTGATGCATTCTCTACTGCAACAGACATTGCTGTAAGTTCTTGCAAGATAAAACAAATCCAAATGCATGCAGGAATAGCTAATGCTGGTTTTGTACATGACTAAATTTAAAAATCATGGATCAGGGAGGGTATTGTATGACAATGCTATATGGAGTTCTTCCACCAGCAATGGCATGGGCAATGCATAATAAAGAAAGAGACAATGCTTCTGAGCACAACACTTTATCGAGAACAAGTCCAGTACTGGTTGCTGTAGGACTTCTTGCTTGCGGAATTGTGGGAGAGCAAATCCTTCAAGACATCCACATATTTCATTTCTAGCATGAACTTAAAGTAATATGATAACTCTTACGTGGAAGATTCAGCAAAACCTTCCCAAGAGGTAGAGTACATTCAGGTTAATCAAAAGATAGATGTTTGGTTGTTTTTAAGTTTTCTATAAATGAAATTCTGAGAACAAGGCAAGTCATAAATGTATCTGAAGCAGAAATAATGGAATCAACAAATCTTCTTCCAAAAAAAATATAAGTAAAACAGTAGAGTACATACTGCTAAATTTCTCACTCAGATGAAAATCATGAAGAAGAAAACATAATCCAAAGATGAACAATCTGGTAGTAATATAAATATGCAGAAAAAATATTTTAATAAGCAGGTGAAAAATGAAGAACAATGAAAAAAGGGGAAGAACTGGTATTTTTTTTCAATAGTAATTGTACACAAAAAGATAAAATTCTTCTGTCTAAAATTGCAGTACCAGCACTCACACATATATGGACAATATATAGCTAGCTGGTCTAAAGTTTAGGTACACAGAATGGTGACAAGTGTAAGGCCATGATTGATTCTTCTTTGTCACAAAAATCTCTTCAGAGAAGTTGTTATGAGACAATAGTTTGCTGAGGTAGGAGACTCGTCAAGAACACACCTGCAGGTAACACACACATTCTTACACACATGTGTGTGTTACCTGCAGGTGTGTTCTTGACGAGTCTCCTACCTCAGCAAACTATTGTCTCATAACAACTTCTCTGAAGAGATTTTTGTGACAAAGAAGAATCAATCATGGCCTTACACTTGTCACCATTCTGTGTACCTAAACTTTAGACCAGCTAGCTATATATTGTCCATATATGTGTGAGTGCTGGTACTGCAACTCGTCAACCGTATGGTCATGGGTTCGATTCCCACAGACGACGCCAAAATGATGCAGGACAAAATAAGATGAACTCTAAATTAACGGTTTAAAGATAGAATTAAGAAAGGGATAGGTCTACTAGCATCTCACCAGTAGGTTTCTAGGCATCACACCTAGAGATTTCAGGCATCACACCTAAGGTTAGGTTGCATCTCACAAACTTGGATAGAAAGCAAAACTCTCAAATTTTTATTTATTCAACTCTCCAAAAAAGACTACAAAGGTCTCTATATATTTAGAGAGGTTAAAACCCTAGATCAATTAGGATCAAGCAACCCTAATATTCTAGAACTTAAAATATTCCCTAATAAAAACATAAATCCAAAATAAGAAAGAAATCATAAAATCCTGACTTAAGATATTATACTTCTACTCTGCATTATCCTCCCCGGGTTGAAAAAAACTCGACTCAAGCGAGTTATGGGTGTAGAATCCTGCCACTAAGCCACCAAGCCCTTATCCCAAACGATTTCATCTTCAGCGTGTTAATAACTTTCTTCTTGGTTGCTGCATGTCCTCTTAACACCTTTCTATGGGGCACAATGTCAAACTTTTTCATAGGCTTCAAGACAACCTTGTGCTTGTGAAACAGCAATGAATATGTATTTGCTTTTCCATAATGGTATAGATCACGATCAAATAGCCAAGGTTTTCCAACAAGGACATGAGTTGTCTTCATGGGTGGCACTGGAATATGGGTGTTGTCAACCCAACCGACCTTGTATGGTTGTTGGTGTGGCAGTACTTGAAGTTCGAGACGCTCAACGGCAACACTTGAGACAAAATTGACACAGTTCTCTCCATCCATATCGATATTTCCATCAGTATCCACTTGTTCAGGTTCACTAGTGGCTTTAAGGAATTCTGTGACCCAAGCCCTAAAAGTTTGTTTGTTGTGGGGTTGCTCTTCTTCGTCACTAACGGTGTTCTCCTCAACTGCCGGTGCAGAAGTCTTCCCATTATCTTCTAGCTTTCTAAGCCGAAGATCGAATGATTCAAGTTGTTCCACAATTTGTAGTAACAAGACATCTCATTGTGTGTCAGTTAGATGACCCTAGCGAATTTTTTCCGAACGTACAACCATTGGATCAATAGGTTTTGGTTTACAGACGACGCAAAAATGATGCAGGACAAAATAAGATGAACTCTAAATTAACGGTTTAAAGATAGAATTAAGAAAGAGATAGGTCTATTAGCATCTCACCAGTAGGTTTCTAGGCATCACACCTAAGGTTGAGTTGCATCTCACAAACTTGGATAGAAAGTAAAGCTCTCAAACTTTTATTTATTCAACTCTGCCAAAAAAGACTACAAAGGCCTCTATATATAGAGAGGATAAAACCCTATATCAATTAGGATCAAACAACCCTAATATTCTAGAACTTAAAAGGTTTCCTAATAAAAACATAAATCTAAAATAAGAAAGAAATTATAAAATCCTGACTTAAGATATTATACTCCTATTCTGCATTAATTTTCCTTGATGCTCTTTCCATTTCATAACTACTGTGCTTACCTCTGAAGTTTTCTCTGAAATTCAACCTTCATTTGAGCACAAAGATCAGCATTCTCCTCTGCTTCCTCGTTGGCCTGCTTTTTTTAGCCTCTATAGCTGGACAAAACCAACATCTGGTTTTACACCAGTAAAACATCCATTGGTAGCACATGAAAGCCATATATGTCGTTGAAGCTACCATTTCTTGGAGCATTCAAGATCTGCTGAACTTCTTGCTCCAAAAATATTATCCGTCAAATTGTATGTTCATTATTGACTTCCATTCTGGATATTACAAATGTACTACCACTGATGAAAAGAGCAAAATTATTTTACTATCTCTGAAAACATGGTTTTTGCTGTCATGATGTGTAGTTATACTTTATAGTAAAGGTATTTCTTTCTCCAGAAACTTAGAAGATTCTTTAAAGGAAATTCCATCGTCAAAGCATCAAGTTTCAAATTATTAATAAATTCACGAACTTATAGAAGCTCTATATAAATTTAGTTCTAAAAACTGTTTGTTCTCAACTACAAAGTACTTAAGAAATTTTGAATTCAAATTCCTACAATTGAACATATCGAAGAATCTGAGTAAACGAAATAATATAGAGACATTTGAGTTAATCAATTAAGGCTACAGTGAGAGGAAGTCCTCTTGTTATGAACACGTTTGACACAAAAACTGGTTCTTACCATATCTTTCGCCTGCAATGAAAAGATGTAATAGAGTAGAATTTGGCTGAATGAATTTCATTGACACAGAGCTATGTACATATACATGTGGTCTCTTAATTACACCCCTACAATCTCGTCTCTGTAATCAGACTATTCTAGGACAGCTGCTACAATCAAGGGGTTACATACAGTAAACCGATATGTACAGATCACTAGCTATAATTAGAGAATAATCTGTGATTGAGAGAATACTCTCTAATTGATTTCCTAACACTCCCCCTCAAGTTGGAGAGTGGATATCTTGCACTCCCAACTTGCGAATCAATGGTACAAACATCTCCTTTCCCAAAGGCTTGGTTAAAACATCTGCTAGTTGATGTCCAGAGCTTATATGCTTCGTTATCACAGAACCATCTTGGATTTTATCCCTAATATAGTGACAATCCATCTCAATATGTCTAGTTCGCTCGTGGAAAACAGGATTGGCTGCTATGTGTAGGGCTGCCTTATTATCACAGTACATCAATGCAGGTTCAGGATGCAAAAGTCCCAAGTCTTTCAACAGACACCGAAGCCATGTTAATTCACAGCAAGTTCCTGTCATGGCACGATATTCGGCTTCGGCTGATGAAAGAGAAACTGTCTTCTGTCGTTTTGATCTCCAAGATATCAGTGAAGGTCCAAGAAAGACACAATAGCCAGTGGTAGACCTCCTAGTGAGGGGACAACCTGCCCAATCTGAATCACAAAAGGCTCGCAATCTAAGATCATTATTTGAGGAGAAGAACAAGCCTTGACCAGGTGCACCCTTTAGGTAACGGACAACTCGAAGAGCTGCCTCCATATGAAGCTTTCGTGGTTGATGCATGAACCTACTCAATACATGTACAGAATACGTAATGTCTGGCCTCGAAACAGTCAGATATATCAATCTGCCCACCAATCTTCTATAACGACCAGGGTCTTTAAGCAACTCACTTTTCTCAGATAGCCTCAAACCTCGCTCCATAGGAGTGTCAACAGGAGCTGCGCCCAACAGCCCTGCGTCCTTAATGATTTCTAATGCATATTTACGCTGACAAATAAAGATACCATTTCTAGAAGCAGATATTTCAATGCCCAAAAAGTATTTCAATTCACCGAGATCTTTAAGACGAAAACTGCTATGTAGAAACTTCTTAATTGCAGTAATGCTATCAGGATCATTCCCAGTAATCAAAATATCATCAACATATATCAGTAAGGCTGTGAAAGACTTGCCTTGTTTCCTGGTGAATAATGAGTAATCAGCTCGGGACTGCACATAACCAGCAGAACGGATAGCTTCAGAGAACTTGGAGAACCATTGCCGTGATGCTTGCTTCAGACCATACAAGGATTTATGTAGGCGACAAACTAGATGTTCCTCCCCTGTCTCCGTAGCCCTGGCGGAGGAGACATGTATATTTCCTCATCAAGATCGCCATGAAGGAAGGCATTGTTCACGTCCAATTGATGCAAGGTCCAACCACGAGCAGCTGCCAATGCGAGTAAACATCGAACAGAGATAATCTTGGCAGTGGGAGAAAATGTATCTTGATAATCCACACCTTCTAGTTGAGTGAATCCTTTGGCCACAAGGCGAGCTTTATACCTCTCAATGGAACCATCAGGCTTGTGCTTGACTTTAAAAACCCATCGGCAACCAATCGGTTTCTTCCCAGCTGGAAGTGGAGTGAGTGTCCAGGTACCATTGGCTTTGAGAGCCGCTAATTCGGAGTGCATTGCTTGCCGCCATTCAGGGAGAGCAACAGCTTCAGAGTAAGATTGTGGCTCTGAGGTATGGCTAACGTGAGCAATGAATGATCGGAATTTGGGCCTGTATCGGTGATAAGACACAAAATTGGACAGCGGGTAGCGAGTGCCTTTTGCCGAACCTGGAAACAAGGAAGAAGACGATTGATCGAAGGAAACATTAGAACAGACATAATCATTGAGCTTCACAGGCGGGGCAGCATGGCGACTTGAGCGACGGAGGGGCTCAGGTGGCGGGGCAGGAAGGTTGGGCGGGAAGAGAGGTGGTTCTGGGAAAGGGAGGTCGGGATGAGGGAGCGGAGCAGGAAGGTTGGGCGGTGGAAGCAAGGGTTCCGACGCCGGAGAACCCAGGGATGCAGGGTCGGTGGTGATGGGTAAAGGATCCGGAACTGTTTGGGATGCTTGTGGCTTAGGACGGCGTGTGTATGTGCGGAGAGTGGTCGGAGGAGGAGAGGGTGGCGGAGACGGCGGCTGTGAGGGAGAAGATGATGTCGACGCCGAGGGAGAAGAAGTGGGATCGGGAGAAGAAGAATGAGGAGGCAGAGAGGGAGTTTGAGGAGGAAGGTCAAAGGAAGAGTTCATTGGGTCATGGGTCAATAAGGGATTTGGGCTAGGAGAGGGGCCCAAGGAGGGTTCAATAGAAGTGGGTTGGGCAGAGGCATATGGAAAAATTGTTTCATGAAATTTCACATCACGACTAGTGAAAACTTTTTTTGTCGCTAAATCAAATAGTTTATATGCTTTTTGACCAAAAGGATAGCCAATGAAAAGGGAACGCGTCGCACGTTGATCAAATTTGTGAGAAGGGTGGACGTTAGAGGCATAAGCAAGACAACCAAACACCCGGAGATGAGAGTAAGTGGGAGGTTTTGAATAAAGAAGTTCGAAAGGAGTTTTGAAAGAGAGAATAGGTGATGGTAATCGATTGATGATGTGGACAGCGGTAAGAGCACATTCTCCCCAAAATTGTGGAGGAAGGTGAGCATGGAATTTCAAAGCACGAGCCACTTGCAAAATGTGTCGATGCTTGCGTTCCACAACCCCATTTTGTTGAGGTGTGTAAACACAAGAATGTTGAAAAATGACACCATTTTCTTGAAAAAAGGAGCGGAGAGAAATAAATTCTCCGCCATTGTCACTTCGAAAAGTTTTAATGCGAGACTCGAATTGAGTGAAGACATAACTGAAGAAGTGTTTCAAAAGAGATTGAGCTTCATTTTTGTGACGCATTAGGAAAATCCATGTGAAACGTGTGTAATCATCAACGATAGTAAGAAAATAATGAGCACCGGAGATAGAAGAGTGTCGATAACGACCCCAAATATCACAATGGATAATATCAAATGGCTTTGTAGAAGAAATAGTACTAGTACCAAAGGGTAAACGACTCTGCTTTGCCAAAGGACATACATGGCAAGCATTATTTGACTCGACAGAGAATCCCAAAAATTTCTTAGCAATGAAACTTAGACGAAAGGGTGATACATGGCCCAAGCGACCGTGCCATAGATCAGTGGAGGGGATGGTGAGATTGCAGGCTGGTTGATTGGAAGATGAGGTAGTTTTGATCAACGGTTTCTCCGTCGCTAGTGCCACCAAATAGTATAGTCCGTTACGATGTTTACCCAAACCAATCGTCCTCCTCGTATCCAGATCCTGCAAAATACACCAATAAGGGAAAAATGTCACCGAACAGTTGAGGCCTCTAGTCAAACGACTAACTGACATCAAATCAACTGTGAAAGTAGGCACCGACAACACATCATGAAGATGATAGACAGAATTCAGATGCAATGACCCTTTTGCAACAATATTTGCTTTATCTCCGCTAGGCAATAGTACGGGAGGTAAAGAACAATTTTCATCTATATGAAATAATTTAGATGATGAAGTAATATGATCGGTCGCCCCGCTGTCAATGATCCAATTGCGGGAAGCGACTTTCGACAAACCTGGTTTCGTAACCGCATTTGCTTTGGAACTAGTGCCTTCATCTTGACCATGAAGGAGTGACAGGAGCTGCTTGAGTTGGGCTTCAGACAATGAGACTGCAGACTTTCCTTCATCAAGGCTTGACACCCCAGGCCCTTGATTTGAGACATGAAAGCCTCTAGGCTGATTTTGATTTGAACCCGAAGTCATTTTTGCCTTGGGATGACCTGGTGGGTAACCATTTAACTGGAAGCAGTTTTGAACCCAATGACCCAAAGGGTTTCGGCCTATTTTCTCACAATGGGTACAGTGTGGTCGTCCTCTTCCAGAGCCAGATCGCCGTTTCTCTTGGTCAAAACGGCGTCCTCCTCCGCTGAAAATCTCTTGCTCGGATCGTCCTGTCCCTGTCGATGGATTGTTGCCTCGAACTGCCATGGCGGCGCTGTTGCTGGATTCACCCGCATGTGTTGAGCTCAGGTGGCGCTGCTTCTCTTCTTGGGAAACAGAGGCATATGCTTGACGGATGGAAGGGAGAGGATTCATCAAGAGGATCTGTCCACGAATTGCACTGTAAGACTCATTCAATCCCATCAGAAATTGCATGAGTTTTTGTTGGTCTGATTGTGTGCCATGAGATGCATCTGAATAAGAGGCCAATTCATCCCACAAGCTTTTCATCTTTGTGTAATAGGCTGAGATGGAGAGACCATCTTGTCAAAGATAGGCGATATCCCGCTGAATTTCAAAGATGCGTGGTGCATTGCTTTGAGAGAATCGTTCACGAAGGTCTTCCCAGACCTCATGAGCGGTAGGATAGTAGATTACGCTGTCTGCGATTTCTGGAATGAGAGAGTTGACAATCCAAGAATGGACCATGTCATTGCAGCGCGACCAAGCCGCATACTTGGCAGGGTCTGATTCTCGCGAAGGTGCCTTGATTGTGCCATCAGCGAATCCCAGTTTGTTTTTGGAATTCAGGGATCGGACCATTGCTCTGCTCCACTTTGAGTAGTTGTCTCCATCAAGGATATTGGAGGTTAGGACTAAACCTGAATGATCCGAGTGATTGGTAAAGTAGGGATCAGATGGATCTAGAGGAGTGGCAGACATGATAGAGAAAGAGAGAAGATGAACTACACGAGAAAGTAAAATGTAGCAATTGAAGAGTCAGGATCTCTCCTGCTCTGATACCATGAAAAGATGTAATAGAGTAGAATTTGGCTGAATGAATTTCATTGACACAGAGCTATGTACATATACATGTGGTCTCTTAATTACACCCCTACAATCTCGTCTCTGTAATCAGACTATTCTAGGACAGCTGCTACAATCAAGGGGTTACATACAGTAAACCGATATGTACAGATCACTAGCTATAATTAGAGAATAATCTGTGATTGAGAGAATACTCTCTAATTGATTTCCTAACATGCAATACCAGTGAATGCTTAAAGCTTTAAGAAGTGTTGTCTGCTACTTAAGTATGATAAAGAGGGTGCGCGCATACCATTAATTAGATCATGTAGCCATCACAAAAAATTCATAAAGACAGAAAGTTGGTGTCCTTACAATCTAGCTGCTGCTGTCATAGATTAAATTCCTTCTCAAGCCTCAGTGTAGTTGGAATGCTGAATCCCTTCCTGAAGTTAATCATTCTCTCTTAAGTTTCTGCTAATGCTACTTATACCATGGCTAACCGCCGCTGAACTGGTTGTGACCTCAGCATATGTCAGGAGTTTCTTGAAACTTTTGAACATTTCTTGTTAGTTTCCTTGGACTACCATAGCGTCGTCAATTTGGTTTTCCTATTTTGTTGTTATAAAGTTGGCCTAGCCTCTATAACAACATTTGATGATGGCTAGGCGGACTGTATAATTGATCAGTTGGAGTGTAATGAAGTTGAGTAAAAGGGAGGTGACTAGCTTGGTCTAAATGCATGGAAAGTTCAGTCTTCCCTTTGGATCAAGTTGAAAATCTCCTCTCCTGAGTAAGATAGACTTCAATCTGAGTTTGAGCAGTGAGTGTAGATGGAGTTCTAGTGCAGTAGTACCGTGCCTAGAAGTGTCAAGGTTATTACAGATTGGCTCTGTGCAAAGCTTAACCGAATGTTGAATGCGAAAACCAGGTAAAATGCAGTTTCTACTCTCTTTCTATCCAGTACTTGTGCCATTTTCTGTGGCTTTCAAATGAATTTCAGTTAGCCAGAATAAAACAGAAAAAAGAGCCTAGGAAAGAGAGTTTATTAATCTAACTCCCTCCCAACTGCATCAAAGTGAGTTTTCAGGTGGTGACACTAGGAAAGTAACAAGAGCCTCAGATAGTCAATAAAATCAAATTTCAGAAAGAAACCGTCATATGAAAACTAGCCCTTCAACAATCTGATAGAAACGAAGTTTGTGGATTGTGATTTTCGTATTGCATATTTCAGAACAAAATGAATGTGGACATTACATTCCGAGAGAAGACACATACCCGAAGAACAAAACTTCCATGTACATATTTCCAATGCAGCAACACAAATCAGAGAGAAGACACATACCTGAGTAACCGAAGTTGTTAACGTCTGAGGATTCAGCCTCTCAAACAATCAAACAAAATGAAAGGCAATTTAATCTGTTAAACATTTTTACTAATCCAATTACCATTTTGTCCCTAAACCAGTATATAGTTATTTTTTGTTAAACAGACTGTCCCTGCAGCCCCCCCTGATGTTCTTGGATATGGTGTTTGTGTCGAGAAATATTAGAGTGAAATGATCAAACGACGTAAGTTTAGACAAACAAGGTAGCAGTAGCAGTAGCAGTACAAGACGCCGGCTGGTCGCGAAAGTACGTTGTATTATTAGGGATGGAGGGTAGGAGGATAATAGTCCTAACTCTTTTGTTCATGTTTCAAAGAACAAGGAAATGAATTAGAGAATATCTACAAGAGGGTGTTACAAATACTTTCTCTAGTAACGGTGTGTTGTGTTTTAAGACACTAATTGCAAAACCAAACTTTTTCAAAACTGAGTAACACAAATGAAAAGCCTCCATTCAAACATAGTGAAACAAAAGAGAACAAATAATTGAGTTAACAAATGTAGGTCTCCTGGTATCCTTCCTATCTCAGTTTCTAACTGTATCTGTATGAGTGTATGTTATAGTAAAGATGTACTCAAAGCATGGTTGTCCTAGCTGCAATTCCAAATCTTCCTCTTCTCGCGTTATCACTTCGTTTCTTGTACACAAAGGCACCAAAACCTAGCAGCCCTGCCCCTATTAGCACTCCGAAAACTATCCCAGCCTTCTGTCTACCACTCAGTCCTTTAGACCCTTTTTTCTTGGGAAGTGGTGGTGGTGGTGTTATGACTTGTGGTGGTGGTGGACTACTGGGTGTAACACTTGGTACTGGGGCTGGCGGTGTTGGACTTGGAGCTGAGACTGGCGCTGTTGGAGCTGGTACTGGTGGTGTTGGACTTGGTGCTGGGACTGATGCTGTTAGACCTGGTGCTGTGACTGCACTAACTTGGTACAAAGGGTTTACAAAGTTAGTGTGAAGAGCTAGAACTATGAGAGAATACAAGCCTCTGTGAACTAGTGTGGCCATGAGATCTTAGAATGATCAAACAATCAATAACTTGATATCTTTAGTGCTTGTTTCATATATATGCTTGAATGAGTCAAAAAGGACAAGAAGAAGAGGCCGGAGAAACCTGCTTGAAAACATCAAGGTGTAACATCAACAATCACAGCTGCATTTTTAGTTTTTCTTTTGGATGTTCATCCAAACATAGTATAGTTCACCGTCTTACATTTCAATGTTGCAGAACTGTTTTTTTTTTCTCCTTGTTGGCTTGCTATTTGTCTTCTCGTGCCGTGTTTTACATTATTCTGTTGTTTATTTTGGTTAGCTCTTTTCCCTTCTGTTCTGCTTCCACACAAAGTCAATCTTTAGAAGCTTTGAAAACTCCAATAAGTTCATTCTTGATCAAGTCTAAGATTGCCGAGACCTATAGAAAACCTGAGTGAGAATCAAAACTCCAAGGAAATACAACATCTAACCCAAAACCAATTGACTTGGTGGAGACTTCAAGAAATTATTGCATCCATTGACCTATCTTACCTCAAAATACTGCTTCAGAACTGGTGAATGAGGATACAGTATTGTGTATATTTTCTCAAGAAGACCTAGTTGAACATCAACTTGATCCCCCAGAAGATCCACCTATATAAACCCCATATGAAAAGTCAATCAAATCTTCAACTCAATATGATCAATGTGAGAAGCAACTCCAAACCATGCCATCTCCTTCTAAAAGCTTCCTTATAAAGCGATTCCTCTTTTCTCAAGGAAGAAACCAGTGCAGCAAGTTTATCTACACGATGCTTCATGTTGTCCATTCTGTCAAATAGTAGCAGAATAGTCTGGTTAGTATACAAGAATGAACTCAAGTAAACTTCTGGATGCAGACTTTGATTTGAAGACCAGAAATGGGAAGATAGAATTATAGCTTCCAAAGTAGATGAAAAGAAATTGTGAACTACAATATATAGGCATCTGGAACTACTGCATGATGTGGCAAAAGTCTCCAAATTCTGGTATCTATCTTGCAGTATGAAATGGCATTTCATGTTAACCTGCACTAACGAGACAATGAGACTAACATTTGCTGAAAGTTATCCTATCCGGCACAATTTATAATTTCATATCATAATATTAATTTACAAGACAAAAATCAAAGGCTGCAAGAAAATTAAGTTCAGTCACTGTTGTATCGTACAGCTCAATACATTTTTCTTGTACTAAGCCTTCCAAAATAGTAATATAGATCTCTTTCATTATGAAATCTTTCAAGTTTGATTCGTCTGGTTCTTGCTTCAGCATTCTCCCCTCATATTGTTGTTCTCCATTTATTCCATAAGGCACTTTTCCATCTTCTCTCATACCTCTGACAAAGTACCAAGTTCCATGTTCTCCTTCCTCTTTCTTTTCCTCTTCATGTTGCTCTTAACAGAAAGATAGTTTTGGCTGGAATGATTTCATTGAGAATTGTCTGAGTACATATACAGGAGGATTTCCTTATCGACAAGGAAACAATTACAATCACGGTACTACAGCCAGAATACAATTGATATTGACATTCACAAGATTGATACTTTCCTAAACAATACGATACAAAGTATGACTTTCTTGATACTTCCCTTCAAGTTGGAGTGAATATCTCGAACTCCCAACTTGCGAATTATAGGAATGAAAATTTCCTTCCCTAATGCTTTGGTAAGAATATTAGCTAACTGACTTCCAAAGTTGACAAACTTAGTAACAACAGACCCATCTAAAATCTTATCTCGGATGAAGTGACAATCCATCTCAATGTGTCTGGTTCTTTCATAAAAAAGGGTTGGCAGCAATATGCAAAGCTGCTCTATTGTCACAATACAACCAAGCAGGCTTTGAATGAAGAATATTTAAGTCTTTGAGAAGATTTTTAACCAAGTTAACTCACAACAAGCACCTGTCATCGCTCGATATCATGCTTCAGCTGAAGAGAGTGAGACTGTCTTTTGTCGCTTTGACTTCCAAGAAATTAGTGAAGGACCAAAGAAGACACAATAACATGTCGTAGATCTCTGAGTCATGAGACAACCAGCCCAATCTGAATCACAATAAGCACGAAGTCTGAAATCGCTCTGCGAAGAGAAAAACAAACTTTGACTTGGATTGCTTTAGAGGTAACGGACAACTCGTAAAGCTGCCTCCATATGAGGTTTCTGAGGCTCATGCATAAACCTGCTTAACACATGCACATAGTATATTATATCAGGTCTTGAGATTGTGAGATAGATCAACCTCCCAACCAATCTTCTATAACTTGGAGTATCCTAAAGAAGATCTTCCTTGCTTGATAATTTGAAACCATGCTCCATAGGAGTATCAATGGGAGCTACTCCCAATAGACCTGCATCACTGATGATTTCCAATGCATACTTCCGCTGAAAAAGATAAATTCCATTCTTGGAACGAGAAACTTCAATACCAAGAAAATATTTTAAATCACCAAGGTCCTTGATGCGAAAGCGAAACGGAAATGGCAACAGGATCATTAGCAATGATTAATATATCATCAACATCTATTAATAAGACAGTGAATGAATTCCTCTGTTTTCTAATGAATAACGAATGATCTGCCTTAGACTGAACATAACCAGCTATACTAATAGTATTTGAAAATTTTGCAAACCATTGTCGAAAGGCTTGCTTCAAGCCATAATAGGACTTGTTGAGGCGACAAACCAAATTCTCCCCCTGTAGCTAAAGACCAGGAGGAGGTGACATGAAAATTTCCTCATCAAGATCACCGTGCAAAAATGCATTATTGACATCTAATTGATGAATGAACCAATTTTGCGCAGCAGCCAAAGATAATAAGCAACGAACAAATATAATCTTTGCAGTTGGTGAGAAGGTGTCATGATAAACGATACCTTCTAGCTGCGTACTGTTCAATCGTACCATCTGATCAATGTTTGATCTTATAAACCCATCTACAACCAATAGGAGTCTTCCCAGCCGGTAGAGGAGTAAGAGTCCATGTATTGTTATGCATTGCCTCTTGCCATTCTGCATGGGGAGCAGCTTCAGCATATGTGTGTGGTTCACTGGCCTATGAAATCTGTGCAATAAAGGAGCGATGCAATGGAGTACAACGACATGAGGGCTAGAGAGAGAATTGGACCAGTTCCAGAACTGGGCTTTGGTACATCAGATAGACATGAGAAGATATTCTCACGCAAGAATACTGACTTGTAAAAACTTTGAGTCGAGAGTTCATAGTTTATATGCTTTCTGACCAACAGGATAACCAATGAAGACATTCATGACTGTTCTCGGGGCAAACTTATGTGTAACCTTGACATTTGTAGCATAAGCCAAACAACCAAAAACACGAAAGTGATGAAAAGGAGACGGTCAGGAATAAAGGCGTTCAAAAGGTGTTTGAAAAGAAAGAAGTGGAGTTTGTAGCCGATTGATAATATGAACAGATGTGAGAACACATTCTCTCCAAAATTTTGGAGGAAGGTTGGCTTGAAATTTGAGAGCACGTGCAATTTGGAGAATATGGCCATGTTTACATTCTACTGCCCCATTCTGTTGGGGTGTATAAACGCAAGAGTGATGAAAATTTACTCTATTATCTTTAAAAAACTTTCGAAGTGAAAGAAACTCAACCCCATTATCCCTACGAAAAACCTTTATTTGAGATGAAAATTGAGTAGATGTAAAGGCAAACAAATGTTTAATCAAAGACTGAGTTTTCCATTTATGTTGCATCAAAAAACCCAAGTGAAACGAGAATAATCATCCATGATTGTAAAAAAATAACGTGCACAGAAAGAGAAGAATGTTTGCAAGGACCCCAAATGTCACAATGAATGAAATCAAAAGGTTTAACAGAGGAGATAGAACTTGTACTGAAAGAAATTCAACGTTGTTTTGCCAACGAATAGATATCGCAAGCATGATTTAAATTAGAAGGAATAGAAATATCCAAGAAGTGTTTACCGATATAATCTAGAGGACTAGATGAAACGTGGCCAAGAAGACGGTGCCACAAATTGGAAGAGGATGTAGTGAGATGACAAGATAGCTGAATGGTAGATGACTGATGTAGTTTAGGGCTGGTCTTCTCCGTTGTTAATGCCATTAAATAGTAGAGACCATTGCGCTCTTTGCCATTAAATGGTTGATAGAGATGGGGTGGTTTTGAATTGTTGGAGTTGGATGAGAAATAACAGCAGCATTTGCAGTTGTCTATAATGGCGGGGTCATATGCATTGCAATTTTGGACCATGCAAAGCAAAATGGTAAAGAATCTGATACTCAACGGGAATATCTTCAATACACGGTCGTGTATATACACGTCTTTGAGATTAGATGATATAACATAAATACATGAGTGATTAAATATTTGAATTGTTACAAATGACTGAGATCGTGTCGTGTACATATAAAAAAATTTCAATACTCAACCCGCTAATCTACCAAGTAACGCAACGCGGTAGATTAGCAGGTTGTTTTGAAGCTGAGCCGAGTTTAAGATGAGGAAACTCGGGGTAACATTCCACAGTATTTGTCGGAATAATAGCATGTACATCAATGTACGATAATGTCATGAAAGGAATTGTATGCATAATGATATTTGTAAGTCTAAACTACATAACTGGAGAATGGAGATTACGCTCTGTTACATACTGTGTGCATATATATAATGAATAAAAGAAGATCCTAATGATAACATTCCAGTATATAGGTTTTTACTAATTGAAGCAATAACAGGTATTCAGTCAGTCAGATTTCTCAGTTCTTCTGATCTCCAAACGCTGAAACAAAAACACACACGTATCAGATGAACCCCATTTTGTAAAACCAAAACAAGATGAAACATAAAATAGGCAAGGAAAACCATTAGAGTATGATTTGAAAGACATCTGCTGGGAAAATATAATGGAGCTTATGATCCAAAGTGGTGTCAGAAAGATAGAAGTGATCCTCTTTACTACCTTCACAACTATCCCACATATGTCATTTACTACCTTGTATGACTAACACCATATGGTATACATTCCGGAAGATAGTTCATAATGAGTTCCATCTGCACAGAAGACTAGCATACGAAAATTCAAGTCTACTCCTGTGCAGACATAATTACAAAGGGGTAGTAAAGTAAAGAGTTTTGTGGGAATAGAATAAGAAGCAGCTTTCTCAACGTCAGAATGTCCACCAATTTTGGGACTATATCACCTTGACACATATCCATAGAGGAAACCAATCTACTATCCTTTCGGTCATGCATCGTCACCATTTTAGCCGAAGAAGACTTCTTGGAATGTAAAGTGTAAACTAATTGAACAATAGTGTAAACTGGTAAACAAAATTTATTTGCCTGTTAGCATGCAAATCATTTGAATGAAGGAAGAAATGAAGGCTAACTTCAAACTTCTTCTGAAGTTGAAGGAGGAAGATGGTACAAAGTCCAACCAATCAATTACTAGAACTTGAAGATCCAGCCACATAGCTATTAGCTATTAACGATTAACAATCATAACCTTCTGCCTAAGCTAAACAAGATAACAAGTAAAGATCTGACACCACTTCCATTCTATAGTATGCAATCGACAATGGCTTAGCACCAAGAAAGGTTCTTTCTCACGGAAAATAGCTGAATACACATTAAAGCTCCAAACTTTTAACAAAATTCTTCCACACAAGTTAACACAGACTTGATCTTCAAAATTTAGTTAACACCCTTCACAAACTAATGGCAAACAATTTGAAAAATGAAACCCATATCATAAATTTCAATTCCAATACAAATAGTGTAACAAAAGCAAGTGAAAGTAAAAGAGATCAAAGTAAAGTCAGCTACCTCCACAGCAGAGACAAAAGGACAGAAGCATCTGTGCAGGATGAGCCCTTGAATAGGAGGGTATTTCTGCCACATTTTCATTGCCTGAAGCATCTTTTTGGGTATCCAACAGTTTCTGATTGGCTGCACTTGACGAGGCTTTTTGGCTGTTCATTCTTTGCAGGTTCCATTCCATCTTTCTCAAGTATTCAAGCTTGAAGGAGTCTCTGATCATCGTTGAGGGCCATAGATGCATCTTTTTTCTTCTCTTCTGATTCCAAAAAGGTGAGCTTCAAGTATCAGAAACAGGAGCAAACAGAAGAGAAGATCCTAGTAACTTGTGTTGGGTTTTCTAATTTTCAACTCTGAAACGAGGAGACTTTTTTTGACGTTGGAACTAGGAAGGAGGAGTCTTTATTGGGATTGGCAACTCTGAACGACGCCATCTGTTCTTTTCTCATTATCTTCTCATTTTCTTTTTCTATGCTTTGAGCCTTTGACTATGAAGGTTCCTCTATTAATGTAAAGATCGGTTTTTTCTTTGCCAAGAGGTTTATGGACACGGCTCCTCTCCTCTCCTGAGTTAAAAAACTAGCTGAGCTGTCTAAGCTTTGCTTCACATAGCGCAACGTGGGTATTATTAAAACACCCAGTTAATCAAACATTTTGTCAGATCATTCTCAAACGTACACCCACTTTCATATCTGATGAAAGAGAGTATTTTTTCTGAGATTCAAACATCTCCAGAGTATTTTTGGAGGAAACATGTCCAATACAATCTAGTATGGACTTGCCGATTCTAGATTTTCATTTGTTGGTTGAGTCAATCTAGATTTTCATTTTTTGCCAGCCAAGTTGTGATTTATATGTTGTCTAAATTTTGATTTGTGATTTGAGAAACATGATTGGTATGGATATTTCTAAAGTTGAGGTTAGATTTCAGAATTTAGCAATAGAGGAAGATGCGTTTGTAGGCACCAGAGCACTTCCGACTCTTTGGAATTCCACCTTGAACATGTTGAAAAAAATAGCAATAGGTATTAGCACCACTGGTGGTAACCTTCCAAAGGAAAGATCTAATCTTGGGCAGTGTAGGGACGTTCCACATTAGTTCCCAGAGTACTTAATTAGTGTTGATGAAGTGAGAAGAGCTGGTTCTAGACTGAAGCCAATGATATCACCGTCCACAATTGGAGTAGTATAAAACTTCTCAGCCTCCTGTGGGCTGATTAGTCAAGTATAGAGCTAAAATCCCATGAGTGAGTGCTCCAATACATAATGGAGTTAACCAAAGTGGGGGCAGTATTAGGAATAGGTCCAGTAGTTGCAATGGAACGAATGCAAAGAGGGAGTAACCAGTTATCCTGCCATATGTTCACCTTCAGGCCATTGCCAACAAACCAACTAGAACCCTCAAAAATCAGATCACTCGCCTGAATCATCTTCCTCTGATTCCTCTCCTTAATATAGATGAGTGCTTCTTTCTTCGATGTACGTACCCAATATTGTAGGCATACCAAGGTAAGTATTATTGTACAAAACAACCTATGTTCTTATTTGAAAATCATATGGATGGTAAATTTATGTATGTGATTGTATTAATCTTTTTATGTTAATTTATAGGCTATTGTTATAGGAAATGTTCAAGTTGTTGTTAACACATGATCTAGGACAAATAGAATGTATGAACTGTGTGTGATATGAGATGACAGAGGTGTGTTAAACCCCGCAAAATTAATCTTGAATCTGGGGAACGGTTAGGCCTACCTAACTATGTTTTCGTTAATTAGGTGTAGTTTCTTTGCTTTGATTCTAGGAAACTTCATCTGTATGCTTAGAGAGAGAGATTGATCTAAGATTCTAAGCTCAAAACTAGAACCAAACTGAAAATATTGAGGGGATGAAGTAAAAACTCATCACATTCTGAAAAATACAAAGGCCAGTTTCTGTAAATCATAGAGGGGATTTAACTATATATATATATATACTAGCAAGAACCCCCGCGTTGCTGCTGGGTGATGACAATGTCCGGCCGCAGCATGCCACGTCTTTGCTGCGGCATTTTTTCTTCTTCTTGAATTCTAAACATAACAAATAATCCTCGTATGTATTTTGAGGTATCCATAACAAAACCAAACCACTATTAAACATTTAAACCAACCACCATCAACAAAACCGAAACCAAAATGTTAAAACATGTCATGACACTACCACTATACATTCGTGAATTAAATGAATCCAGAATTTAAGATTGTAAGGTAGAGTAGCAGAGTTTAACCATATAATTCACAGCTATATATTTCCAGAACTCCTATTTATCTTCCAGCCATGCATTTTTATCTTAAAATTACTCATTGTGTTTATCAACTCAATCTTCTAGCCCAAGGATCGCAGATGCAAAACCAAAACAAAACCAATATTCAAAGGAAAAACAAAACAAACCAACATTCATAAAAATCATTTTTAAAACTCTTACATTATAGGCATATTCGACATATTTAAGTTATATAACCCCATGTTTCTGTGTAATATTCCATCACATTCATAACCCTATCACTTACATATCAACCTATAATTCGCTAACATTCTACTTTTTTTTCATTCCTATTATCCAAATTATAACAGATATCAACATAATTACTCAAGATACATGGCAAGGTATTTATAGATCGGGTGAGGAAAAAATCAATTTTGAAGAAATCTGGCAATTGCACAGAAATTGAGACTTTCTTAGTAATGGAAGACACGTCTAGTTTATCCAAGAAGTAAAACAATAGAAGCTATTTCCAAAACTGGACAAAAAATAGATAAGCAGGAGAACTTAGGGGTAAAATACACAAAGGCAGTCAAAAGATTACAATATTATAAATAATCAGCAAATAGGGGTAAAATTGTCTTATAGAGAGGACAATATTGTAAATAATCTACAAACAGAGACAAAATCGCCTTTCTATGCGATGTTAATGCCAGTATTGTAAATAATTCGCAAATAAGGATAAAATCGTTTTTCTGTGCTACAAACGGCAATATAGTAAATAATCTGTAAATAAGGATAAAATTGTCTTTTTACTCGCTGAATGAACAGTGTAACACCTATTTTGCTATAGCATATATAATGTCTAACAGTGACTGAACTTGGATACAAAGATACATAGAAAAACAAGTCAGCATACTATTGCCTCATATATGAAAGAGGAAATATGTGATAATCAATGTTGTAACAATACCATGGCCTGAATATATTAGGTATGCAGCAAGCTCCACTGCCCCGACGAAACATTGATGAACTGAAAAAGGTCCTTCTGTCAGGACCGCGCATTACTTACAGAAAGGGTAAGACTCCAAGTGTGTATAAACCAGGATTCGGATCATGCCCCAAGTAGTGGAATGTTGGCGAGTAGTACTGAGGGGTGAAGAGAAACTGAAACTGTGAAAGAATGAAGCAGATAAGGGTGGTGATGGGTGCCATAAAAATTTTGATCGCTTCAGAAGTGCTGAAGTAGATGAAATTTGATCCTAATAGAAGTGTGTTTTATAAGGCTGAGCGGTTGCTTGACTTTGAAGTCTGGCTATACTTAGCGTGCATTTGGCAACAATGAATAAATGCGTGTACACCATGTATTGGTTACCTCAGAGATTAATGATATTCTAACCATAGCTAATGGGAATTGCTATAAATAACTCTTTTACCAATATTTAGCACTTCTGGTATCTACTTTTTCTGTTCTATTTTACTCTGTTATGAAGCTAAGCTAAGCAGCCTAATTGAGTGTATCAATTTTTGGCCCTTTGAGGTAGAGCTCTTGGATTCTAGCTAGTCTCTCAAGATTCCTTCCTATACTTTTGAAAAAGAAAGAAAGCATCCACAATTTCGAAAGTTAGATACTGCTTTAAGTTAACTTTTTCTGCTATTGAATATTGATGAAATTTATCATGGATGAAAACCTTAGAATGGTAAAGGCAATGGAGTTTCTCACCTCTCAGATGATGAAAGCGGTATGGGAATCTCTAACATTCAATGCCAAAGGGAAAAACTAAATGTAATTTCTTTAACCTTAAATGTGAAAATCTAATGGAGAGGATTCGATCTGATGTGTGTAGTTCCTTGCAGCACCTACAACTTAAATGTGAGGTAGATGATGTATGTCACTACAGTTAGAAGCTCTTTGTGATCCTTGCATGCCCAAACTAGAACACAATCATGGTGATGATGATGTATTGTTTGGCTTACCTGTAGGATAAGCTCCTTGCTTTTCTTCAGGGTATGGATAGAGTTTCCTATGAACTCAGAATTGTCATAATAAGAACCAATCCAATTAAATCAAAACTACACTATATACCAACACTAGAAACTGCTGAACAACTCATAAGTCATAAGTACTCATAAGCCATAAGATCAGTGAATGATAATTCTGTTCAAAATTCAATGAAAACTAAAAATCTCATATGTATTGATACAAATACAAGGGTAAAAATGCATGAACATATTGTTTCAAGTACAAGGCCACCTATTGCTAGCTTCCATACATTATTTAGGCAGATCAGGCTAATGAGAGAGGGGTTAATGGAAGATATGCAGGCTGTAGAGAAATAGCTGGATTCGGATGACCAGGACCGGGGACCTGGATTGCGGCTTCTTCAGCAACGCTCATGAAAAACTTGTAAACAGAGGTAAGGAACCTCACAAGGGTAGTCATGGGTGTCATGTTTGCCTGTTTCTAGGGCCTTCTTCAGAGAGTTGATTTAATTTGCACTTGTGCTTTTATAGAACACAAACCCTTAATCTATTAGGACTAGGGAAATCATAAACGATAATGTATACATAAATTCTAATATAACAAGAACAACTGAGCAAGCAGTCTGATTAAGAATAGGAAATAGTTTCGAAAAAACAAGCAAGCTGCATGCACCAAAGTTGAATTGGGATTTTTCTTCCTTGTCTGTATCAATTTGCTATGTTGTTTCATCACTTCATTTGATCACAGATACTTGTATGGTACTCAATGCTTCCTAAAACATTCAAATAGCCTTTCGGAGATATGCTCCTAATAATGTATAATCAAATACATGCTTGCTGATGGTGATGAGGGATGAACTTGGAGTAAGAAATGGTGTAGAATTGACATTGATGTGGCATTGCGGCAATGACTTGATCTGTCAGTCCAATACATTGATGGTCCTCAGAGTCTCATAGTGAAAAAGATGGCGAGGCATACATGAGATGTAGTACTCAGTCACTATGCAAGCTTTCTTTTTGTTTCTCAAGCTTGAAACTCTCCTCCCCTAATAAGTACACATCAATCCTCACTCCACTAAAGGCATTTTTTAGTTCTTCAGGCTTTCGAGCCTTGAACTCAAAAAAAATCTGTATAAAGATCCAGAAAGTGCTCTTAAAAATAGGTGCATTAGAACCAGCTAACTTCAGTACAATTAGTTCAATAACTAGCAAGCAGAAAGAACAATGAAACCAAATGAACAAAAAGACAACTGTATTTCTCATTCACGTAGTTATTTTGAATTTCAATAATTGCTTGGAAGAAGCAAAATCCTTGATAGTTTCAGAGTGTTTTGGTACAAAAACAACAAAGTTTTACTCGATTATCTACTCTATTTTTCTCAGCTCAACACTAATCTAAATGCAAGAACATTTCAGCGACATTTCCACAAAAAGAAGCCGATAACCATCAAGAACAAAATCAAGCCGGCAATTAACCCTAGCACTTTGAGCAACGATATTTTCTCCGACCTAGTGCCGGCAACGGAAGATGCTGGTCCAAACGCTCCGTAAGGACGAGGTAAAGTGTATGGATACCCGCCATACGTCACTGGTCCCGGCGGGGACGGATCATCTGTTGCTACCGTAGGGGGAGGAGGTGTGTCCACCATCGGAGAATGAGGACGTGAGTCTCCCTCTTGCGGTATGTCACCCATATTGGCACAAGCAAGAGCCTTAGTAACGCTAGTAATTCTCGGCTGCACATTACTACACTCAGAAGTAAGTTTGTCTTTCTCGTCTCCATTGTACGTGAGGTCAATATCGGACAGCTCCACATTCCGGCACGGTGCGCTTTGACTACAATTGAGTTTGATGGCGACGGGTGACGAGGACGAGCCCTTAATATTCTTGAAACTCACATCACTGATCTGGACTTTAGATGGAATATTTAGCTTACACGACTTGCCTTTATCGCAATAATACTGGTTGATGAGGATAGGGTTCTTCACATTCACCATGATTATGTCTTCAAACACTATATTAGAAGCCACGCTTGTTCCAGGAGAATCGGGCCATGTCTTGATTCTAGCGCCATTGGTTGTGCCGGTAAGCGTGCAGTTCTTCACTGTGATACCGACGACTGGTTGTTCGTCCGGGTACTTACCTAGACTGCCTATGCTTATTCCATGACCTGGTCCACAATTAACGTTGGACACTAAGATTTGGTTGGCGCCATCACCAATTGAAACACAATCATCACCGGTTGCAATGTTCGAGTCGGAGACTGTGATTTTGGTTGATTTAGCTATGTGGATTCCGTCGGTGTTAGGGCTGTCTTCAGGTGCTGTGATGGTGACCCTTTGGAATATAATGTTATTGGAGTCATGAACATTGATGTGGAACTTTGCACTATCCTTGAAAGTTAAGTCGCTAACCATAGAATTGTTAACGGTTTTGAACTTAATATCGACCGGGGTAGAGCCACGGTGCTCATTCCAAGAAAACGCTCCTTGACCGTCAAAAGTTCCTCCTCCTGACAAGGTGAGCATGTTGATATCCTGAAAGTGAACCCAAGAATCATCAAGTTGGCTACGGTCTTTTGGAGCTTGCAATGTTCCTTGTAGTTGAAATTGTATAGGACCCTTGCAAGGACCTTCAAATGTTGTTTGTTGTAACAATTCATATACTCCCGTCGGAACAACAACCGTACTCGTTGATGGTGATTCACACGCATCTGTCCACGCCATTATCAGTGCCTTTGATATATCTGAGTTAGGTTTTCCACCATATTTTGAGCTTGTTACGTCAAAGACAGTAGATTGATCTGCTAAAACAAGAGATGCTAACATTGAGAGGAAAAATATCATTATCAAAATGTTTGATTTCAGACCCATGATGAGGATACAAAGTAAAATTGCGAGACTGTGTTTTGGAATACTTGGCTGATTGTTTGTGAATATGTTTATGGTTGTATGAGTATTTATAGGAATTAATGTGTAAATTCCTAGTCCTTTTAGAAATCTGGACACCAACAATTTGGAAAGTAGAAGGAAACAATAGGCAAGTAGTTGTTTTTTTCCTAGTAGGAATTGGTAACCTTTTCACTTGTTCTCTTTGTTTTTCTAGTAGAAATCGGTAACGTTTTTTCTTTTGTTGAATTTAAACCAAGGGAGAGGGGGACTGCTTACTGATCTAACATGTTAACAATGAATATGGTCAAAACAATTGGTATAACATGGTTCTATAACTTGTTTAACATTACACCTTAAGAAGTATATATGATCATTGGATAGGACAGTATTCTTCACACTAGAGGCTTGTCCTCTTTCACACCCAAAAATACTATCATGAAAAGCCCAATATGCAGGACAACAATTTAAAAAGGAACACGCAGAAAAAAAAAACAAATTACTATCTAATTATAAAGCCCCTAGAATCGGTATGTCACAACATTATGTAACCCATTATCACAGAAGATAGACACCATGGACACGTTTGTTACCCCGGACTGTCTAAGTCCGGACTATTTCTTATAACAGTCCCGGATTATGCAAGCTTGGGACTGTACTGCAGTAATCCCTTACCCATGTTTGGTACTGCTTCGGACTAAAGAACAGAACAGTCAGAATAGTCCAATCCCACGTTTGATGATGCACCGGACTAAATTTATAACTCAAATATTTTGTTGTTGTTGGTTATATCTTTTGTTTGGCCAGGATGAAAAAGAAATATTCTTGAAGGTTGAATTCATATGTAGTGATTTATGGTTGTCTATATATGTAATTCATGAATGGTTGTAGGGAGGATGTGCCTCAAGTTGGTATGATGTGAAGGCATTTTGATTTTTTCTCAAGAAAAGAAGTTTCTATAATCAAAACAAGTTTACTGAAGATGGAACTGATTTCAATCAATAAAAATACATTAATATATTCGCAAGTACAAATTATATATCCAAAAGAAAGATGAAAGACAATTCCAGTATTTCCACCCCATTCTTACACATATGCACACATGTATCCAGCCCTTTTCCCTTCTCTAAGGAAGGACCTGAGGAAGGAATCCTTCTTTTCTCATTCAAATTTCAAAAAATAACAATGAAGATGAAATAGTAAGCCACAAGTTCATATATTACAAAATAAGAGTAATAGTTTACACAAACAAGTCCACCAATTAATACAAAAAATAGAAACTGAATTCTCAATTAGCATTTTACATGTCAAGAAAGTACAAAAGACATCAATGCTAATCTAGTAGTACAAAATGAGTTCATCCTAGCAAATGGTGGCTTGTCCAACATGTGTAAGTCAGCAACTCCCCCTAAAGGTTAAAGTCAGAAGCTAGGTAGATCCCCTACGAGCATCAAGCAAAGCTTGTTCAACATACATTGTCCTTGCTTCACCACGCAATGACTTGAACACAGAGATACGATGTGGCTCCTTTAAAATGTATTCCACAACCTTAATTTGGTCCAGAATAGGAAGTCCAATATCCTCAATTTCTTTAGAAATATCAGAATAACGATCTTCATTACCTTTCAATATGGCATCAGTCACCATTTGCAATTGTTTTCCAGATTCTTCAAACAGCTTATTCATTGCAACCATGACTCTATCCTCATCATTTCTTTTCCTCTTTTTTTGACTAACCTGAGATTGTCGGCTATCTTCTCTGCTTATTGACATAGGACTTGTGTCATTCTCAACATCAACATCAGTCTCAGCCTGAACGTTATTGTTGCTCTGCTCCTCCACCATATCAGCAGGGGTCTCAGCCGCACTACCATTAGCACGATCATTCCCAAATATGTTTGCTAGTCTTTCAAACATGGGAAACGATTTGTTTCTCCAGCCTTTTGCGCTTTTGTTTTGCTATGGCATAGAAAGAAAAATGAAACCAGTAAATATTTTCATCAACCTTAAAATAGAATCTGCAACCTCAATAATAAAGCCAAGGTATTAAAATCATTACCTTCTCATAAGTCTCCCACACTTCATTACTATCAACTTCCACACACTTCTTTACATCATTCCATGCAAATCCACTCTTGTTTATCATGTCATAGATGATGCTATAATCCTTCTTAAGTTTCTTCAACTTTGACTCAATATGTGGACTTGCCTTCAAATTGGAATTAGGACATAACAAATTCAAAGCATCCTCTATTTTCGCCGCTGTACCAGATTTGAAACTTCCAGTGTCGCAGCGCTGTCCACTAGCAACCATGCTATCAAGCACATTCAACAAAGATTCTTCTTCAAATTTGGTCCATATACGTCGTTGCTTCCCTTGTTCAGCATTCTCATCACCACCTTCCATACTGAGCATACAAACAATAATTAGAACTCATACTAATGACCAATATAATATGCCAGGAATTCCCATATCCAATATCTCATATTTAACCAAATAGATAGGCAAAAAATTCCGCATTAGCATAAAAAAAATTCAGAAACAAAGCATTTTAATATATGAAAACAGAACAAGGAAAATTAATACGTTATACAATGTCAGAAACAACAATCCAAGACATAAACAACAATCCAACTACATAAAAATCTTTCTAATCAGCCGCACAACACAGCTCTAGCTACAATCTAACGTCTTGCAGATCTTCCCCCCCTTGCACTCCTCACAGCCCTTCTGCCCCTTGTAGTATTTTCTTCAACCTCAGCAGCTCTTGCTTCCCTTGCAGCCCTTCTTCTTGTCCACTCATTATACATTCGTAAAGCCAAGTCATTCCTCCAATCTGTCCATTGATCAGAGGATTCAACGTGGTCAATTACATTAACATTTTCCTCATTTTGTGTCTCTAAAGGAAATACTGCATTCTCCATCGGATCTACAGACATCTCTCTCCTAATCAAATTGTGTAAAAGACAGCAAGCCATAATTATACGGCTTTGTGTCTTTATTGGATAAAATGACTGACTCCTTAGTATTGCCCATCTTCCTTTCAGCATTCCAAAACAGCGTTCTATGACATTTCTTGCCTTAGAATGCTTCATGTTAAAGTATTCCACATGATCCCTAGGCATATTTCCATCCTCCCATTCTGATAAGTGATACTTTGTTCCTCTATATGGTGCAAGAAATCCCTCACCATTAGTGTAACCACCATCTACAAGGTAATAGTAACCTAATATCCAAAATAAAAATTCTATTAGTGTGTGTAAAGGCAAGGAAACAATCTGAATTTTTTCTAAACCCAGTAGCCTTACCGGTGGGAACTCTTAATCCATTAGGCCTAGTGACTGCATCATGAAGAACCCTAGAGTCAGATGCGGATCCCTCCCAACCCGGTAAAACAAATATGAATTGCATATCACGAGAACAAACAGCCAACACATTTGTAGCAACTTCACCCTTTCTTGTTCGATATCTTGGCTTGTCATTTGCAGGCACACGTACTCTAATGTAAGTCCCATCTAGTGCCCCCAAGCAATTCTATTAAAACAAAGAATTCATTAAGTTCATCAACTACATGGACACAAAGCATAGTTTAGGCTTGAAAAAAAATTGAAGTCCCTAAAATATACAAACCTTAAAACACTTCCATCGCTGATCTGTGCAATCAGCAAGTACTGGATCAGGTACCCTTAACAAACTCCCTTGCAATCGTAAGACACCTTGTAGTACTGAATTGAAGTACCTACTAACAGTCTCTCCAGATCTAAAAAATCTACCTCTAATCGTACGATTTTTCACATGATGTGCAAGCGTATGGACAAAAATACATACTTGCTCTTCCACTGACACCAACCCATCGTTCTTTATCCTCCCATCTGTGCGCAACAATTCACATAGTAGGCCAAAACACCTTCTATCCATTCTCAGTTCATTCACACACTCAGTGTCACTATTACCTATGATACTATCTAGATAACTCAAACGAGTTTGATGTCTTATGAATGATCGATTATTTAAGGCCGGTCTTTCAGCACACCTTCTCCTCAAACTAAACAACTGTAGCACAAGCATAGTGCAAGCACACATGGTCCGTATGTGCCATAAATTCACCAATAAGAGCAACAAAATGTGTCTTCGATCCATTATCTAATATTCACAGGAAAATAAAAATCAATGAACTACTCGCACAGGAAGAAGAAGACCTAGCCTAGGTCAATAATGCAGCAAGCTAACTCAAGCTAACTCAATAATGCAGACTTCAGGTGATCAAGAATTGACCATAATGAATATAAACAGCAAGCTAACTCAAAAGAAGAACACGTATTATTGCTGAACAAAATGCAGTAGTTATTTTCCCAAGACTATACTTCCATGACAGTTGAAAACAAACACCAATGACATATGTGCCAAACAAAAACAAGTGCTTTTCCCGTATTGTTTTCTAGCTATTCAGTTTTGTCCCAATCTGGCTTTTACTTAGATTCAAACATTTCACTCTTCCTTCAAAGTGTACCTCAACAATGCAATGCTTTCATTTTATACAAAGATCATGTTTAATTAACTATATATGAGATTATGATATGAATACAAATACCACCAATAGTTTCATGATTTATTCTAGGCAGCTATGTTCAACATTACAAAATCAGTACATAATCATTTCAGAAACTCACAAGAAATTATGAGAAAAATTTGGGACCGATATCTATGAAATCAGATCCAGACCAAGAAGAAGATCCAGACCGATATCTATGAAATCAAGCTACCCAGACCAAGAATCATTAATCAATCAATCACACAACCCATAAACAATATTAAAGAGTGAAATGTTTGTTAGCATAATTTGTTAAGATCTTTGGTGAAGAAAATGTATATGTTTAGATCGACTATGCTTCTTCATCTAGTCCACCACCAAGCTTTCATCAACATTGAACTAATACAATATTAAAGATAAGTAAAATTATCTCATGCTATCTGATTTCAAATTTCAGACGCAACTACCCATCACTTTCACATTGTCTTAATCTTCTAAGATAAGTAACACAACTCCATTATAAGGAGGTCCCAGCCATTCAATATCTATATTACAGCTTCATTTGCTTTCTGCTACCATTAGAATTTAGAGGCCAACCTAACATTGTTCTAGGCTTTCTGGTTAATAGTTGTTCATAAGCAATCAGCTCAAACACAATGCAGGAGGCCAATAAGGAAATCATAGCTTTAAGTCTTATTAAGAGAACTCCATTTTATTCATACATATATAATTGAACAAAAACTTCTTTTTTTAAATACTAAAAATCTGAACTTTTATTCTAATAAACCTCAAAGCTACATTTTTTTCAACCATAAGCAGTAGATAAACATGAAACATACTCGAACACTTACTCCATGATAACCCATAGACACCCAGAACAACACATTACTTCAGTACTTCTCATCCATCTCTTCAAACCATGCCAACATTATCTCATGGACATTATCTTACTAAAAGGCACTATACAAACTAAAAATCCATACTTCCCCATTCCATTTTCTTCTTTCGATTCGTAAACTAGAAACCTGCTATAACCATAAACTTTTGTTCATGCTCGAATTGTATAATTGAACAAAAACTAAACAGGAGAGTCCTCTATAAACAGATATGAAGCTTTTGCATTCAATTTTACTTCCAAAGTTATGAAGTTTCTTAATTGAAATCAGATCAAGCAACCCAGATCAAGAAGACGACCTAGCTATGAAACTGATGAATTCATATCAAATCAAGCTACCCAGACCAAGCATCATTCATCAATCAATCAAATAAACACAACCCATAAACAATTGTCAAGTAAATCAATCTATTTTAACCCATACCAGATCGAGAAAAAAATTCAAGATAGAGCAAGGTTGAAGACGAGAGGGAGAGAGAGAGAGAGAGAGAGGAGGAGGAGAGAGAGAGAGAGAGGTAGAACCTGGAATGGGGGTGTGTGAGAGAGTCGATGAGTGAGAGAGCACCAGAGCTGAGTGAGAGAGGCGTGAGAGTGAGACGAAGTCTTCTGGAACCCTACGTTTTTCTTCTGCAGCGAAAGCTTACGGAGTCCCCCCAATTTTGGGGCCGCTCCGTAAGCCGAAATATGGGGACGCGGGGACTGCATAAGCTCATTAATTGAAATCCCGCGTTTTCACCAAACGTGGGTTTCGGCTTATTTTTGTGTGTAGTCCAGTCCAGTCCAGTCCAATCCCAGGTAACAAACGTACCGCATATCTCTAAGAGCATAATGCTACAAGGATTTAACAAACGTGTCCATATGGTATTAAGCGGATTGTTTCATACTACACACATCTACTGGTCACTACAGATTTTGCCCTATCGATTTGCAAGATTATGTTCCACCTGTTGCTGTGTACCTTTAGCTGTAGTAGAATTGGCCTTATTGTTCAGAGCATATCCTTCAGAAATGTGCCTTGGGTTACTACATAGATATTCTAAAGCAAACTCTCCCTATTGTTAGGGTTCCAATTGCCACATTTTATTGTGGTTATTGTTTACTTTTCAAGGGACCAAAATATTGTTAACAATCCACCCTCCGACAGCACCAAACACCATGAATTCAAATTCATGGTTAGAAATTATCAATCCAAAGTTCCAAACAGACCCCATAGTTGTACACTTTCCTTGAAAGCATAATAATAGCCATAAAGAAGAATCATGGAGAAAGATTGATGACAATAACATTGAAAGTAGATTGAAAGGAAAGTGCTTAAAGAAACATCAAAAGGGGTACACAAAAAGCTCCTCCTCCACCTGACTATATCTACAATTCAATGGCTACCTCAATCCCTCTACTGGACCAAATTGAGATACCAGGAAAAGAAATTTAACCTCCATACACAAGCATAATAAGCTAACTACCACAAATACTACCCCGTTATTCTTGTCAAACATGCATAGACTCTTCTTCCATTGTTTCCCAACCTGAAGGGCCTGAAACCATGATGAAGTGGAAGCAACATCTTTCATTGTGACTCTGAAAAGGTTCAATTATGGGGGTTGCTCCTGAATGACCCTAGTGCTTTAACAGCTCCTGCTCTCAAGATGAATTGGTGGTAGAAGGCTGCAATTGCTGCACCAATAAAGGGTCCAACCCAGAAGATCCACTGCAAAACAAAATGGAAAGAATGTAAGGTATACATTTAACAGTTACAATGAAAGTGATTCATTAACAGACCAAGAGTGATTCATAATAATGCATACCTGGTCATCCCAAGCTTTCTTCTTGTCGTAGATAACAGCAGCTCCAAGACTTCTTGCGGGGTTGATACCAGTTCCGGTGATTGGGATGGTGGCCAAGTGAACCATGAACACAGCAAACCCAATTGGAAGTGGTGCCAAAACCTACAAATACAGGACAGTACACAAGTTTAGCATCAAACCAGATGAGAATCATTTCTGATAAAAGAGCTATGAACATTAACATACAGTACAATGAATACAATAGTACAATCCCTTTCACTTTATATAAAGTCTAAGTGCATTAATAACATTTGTTCTGTCAAATCAGAGCTGGTGCTAAAACCAGCAAAAGGACACTAATAGAAACAAAAGCAGGCTTCATTCACTGGGGACTCTTCACGAGATTAGGAGGTGGCATAGCATGTGGGAATAGAGATCTATATGAACTTTATGTGAATAATTTACCTAAACTGTTACACATGAAACAAATATGATTTGATTTAACACAAAAGAGATTGGCCTTTAGCCTTTAGCCTGAGGACATATAACTATTATAAAGGACCGGTAGATTGACGCTAAGACAACTCGGTCATCAAGAGCATTCAGTCATGGTTGGCAATGCTCAAAGGCTGAGCACATCAAGTTGAAAGGATAAGAAAAATACAAGTTGGAGGAAATGAAAATGGGGAAAGAATCAACTTTCTGAAAGCAAACAAAACTAGGTGAAGCTTTAGAATCTACTGCATGATGCTGCTAATAAGCACAAAAGCCAACAGCCATCACATATTTTCATCATACCAGAGACATGAAATTGCTAAATATTGTTACTTTTCCTTTGGTTTTTTTACTTGGATTCCCCTTCAGGAAAATTGAGATTTCCTAATCATTTCAAGGCGCTAGCTAAATCTTGATCACTGATGGAGGATTCATGCATCTTATGCAACCTAGTGGATTAAAAATACATAATTACTACTGGTGTGTTTGGGGTCAACTTCCTCTCCATCAACTAAGATACAATTATGAATAGGTAACGACCTTTCTCCTAACATAAATTGATGAAAAATAACGCATTTGAGCAATCAATTCACAGCCATTGGTTAGTGCATATTCTCTCACAAATAAGTTAGAGAAAAATACAAGCTCGTCGTTCCCAATTATCAATGCTTAAAGTCCTTGTACCAATTGAATAATGCATGAACATACAGAATCAATAGATATATTCTCATATGCACTATAACCATTATCCCTTCAAATTTCAAGGAAACATGTTTTAGTCCAATCCATAAAGAAAAGAATGCATCTCTAGAAACAATTTAAAATTTCCATGCGTTTAAACCAGCACACTCCAACACACAACCAAACTCACAATATTAAAATAAGTTCAAGAACAGAAACCAAAATTCTAAGAACATGTTTGTGGATCCAAAGTTCTTATCTTTCTTTCGTTCTTATCCTGTTTCCTTTTCTGATCCTCAATTTTCTATTAAACTACCATCAAGAATCCATAAACAAATTGCAACAAACAAGATCATAAACGAGCTAATGAATCATAAAAAGCAAACGAGCTAATCAAAAGGTTAGAGCTTTGTACCGGGACATGGGAATCTCTAGCACTCCTCTTTGGGTCAGTGGCAGAGAACACAGTGTAAACCAACACAAAGGTTCCAATAATCTCAGCAGCCAATCCAACTCCGGTGCTGTACCCAACAGCAAGCTCATTGGCTCCTCCACCATACTTAGTGTAGTAAGACTTCTGGAATGCCTTGACTAGCCCAACTCCGGCTATGGCACCCAAACTCTGAGCCACAATATACATCACAGCTCGGACCAACGACACCTTCCGAGCCAAGAACAGTCCAAAAGTCACAGCTGGGTTAATGTGACCCCCTGCAACCCCACACAAACATTACAGCCAAACACAAACACACCCACATAAACTCAAAAGCTAAAACACAAGAACTGAACTGTTCACGACTTGAAGTAGAGAAAAAGGAGAAATACCTGAGATTCCGGCAGTGCAGTAAACAAGGATGAAGATCATGCCTCCAAAGGCCCACGCAATACCAAGAATCCCAACTCCACCGCAAGCATCGGCCTCACTTTGGGACTTGTACCCGATCACAGTCAGCACAGTGATGTAGAGAAACAGAAGGGTAGCAATGAACTCAGCTATGACAGCCCTGTAAAACGACCATTTGGTCAACTCAACCGAGTCGAAGAGCGGAGCTGGAGGAGGGTCAGTGTAGTCCTTGGCTGAGAAGGAACCCCTCTCGGCAACTTCAACGTCTTTCGCCATTAAAGCTTAAACAAGAAAACAGAGTTTCAGAGAAGAAGATGAAGATAGAGCTTTGGTTTTTGGGTGTGGGAGAGTGTGAGGAGAAGTGGGGTTATATAAACAGATGGGAGAGTGAAGAGAACGACCCACCATTACTATTTTGAGTTTGTTTTTTCTAAAGTGTTTTGTTTTTGGCACGCTCTCTTTCAGAGTTGGGCAGTGCTGGCCTAACATTCATCCATTTTTTGTGATTTGAGTATGAGTATGACGCTAGCACACCTGTTCAGAGTTTCACTTTCGCCTACACTACACCACTAAACCTCTTCCCACTCACCCTTACCTTACCTTACCTTACCTTACCTTCTATATCCTACTTGCTCGAATTCGGCGTCTTTATTTTAATTTTTGTTGCTTTTATTTTTTAGATAATTAAAATCATTAAATTAAATAAATTAAAATTACAAAATCACATTATATTTAATTTAATAATTTTAAATCATTCAAACAAATTTAAATAATAAAAATCTAAATAAAAAAAAACCAAACTCCACTCACTCACAACTAGCTTCATGTTTAGAATAGAAAATAAAGTTTCCAGCATCATTGTATAGGTTACTAAATTTGAATTGAAAATCTCATTTTCTTATCTTAACTGTAGAATAAGTGGTGTGTCAAAATTATTAAAGTCTAACGTCTAAAAATGACTTTGAAAGTTTGATTAATAACAACGGCAACATTTTTCATTATTTGTCATCCATGATGCTTTATATGAATCTATGGACTTTTTTGTTAGTTTGATTTTAATTAGCAATGGATACAAAACGATGGACTAGAGAGGTGGACTACTTGAATTATAATGCATGCGTAACATATACAAATGTTATGAGTTAATCGGTAAGTTTCTCAAGTAAAATTGAGACTTCAATAATGATCAGCTTGATGTAACAAACCGGCTCGTTACATATATAACTATTATCGCATGAAACCCAACTTTGATGTAACAAATTATTGGCTCGTTACTTAACCTACTATGATGGCATGAAGCTCAAGAACTAATCCACTATATGTTCATTAATGCTCAATAATACTTTTCAAAGTAATGAATTTTCGAAGTTACCCAGCCTACAACGGCATTCAAAATTCAAAATGAATCTATTGATTTCAACTCACTTTTATTACTACAATGAGTGCCAAAATTCCGGTAAAAACTGGTCCAATGCTGACGTCTGAAGCTGCACGTGAAAAATGACTGAACCCAGTTATCAAGAATGACGTAGTGAATAGTTACAAGTGACTCAGCTCTGCTCTAATCTCAAAGCTAGCTCGCCTGAGGTTTTGGAAATCAAGGCCGACGCGGCAGACGACCGGAAACGATAGGACACGTGGTGGGATGTGAGCCAGGCTTTGAAGTTCAGGGGCAAGACCACATGGTTGCTTTCACCGGGCTGATTCGACCGGAGAGAGAAATAACGGGTGGTCTGAGATGGCTTGGCGGTTTCTGTAACGTTAAGAAAAGGCTGCGGGGCAGTGGGGACGTTGGTGTCGATACGACGTAGTTTTTTTGGGTTATTGATTTGAATCATGATGAATGATTATTGCGTTACTAATAACATTACAAAGCTTCACAATTGGAGATCGCAGAAGCGAAAATGAGTGTGTTTTAACGAGAAAGGGAGAGGTACAATATTGGATATGTGTTTTTGGAAACCGTCTCGTCCCTCCTATTGTTGTGTCCTAATTTTTATTATAATGTCATTTTATTATTCTAGCTTTATTTTCTGTATTTTCCCACCCTAAAATTTATAAACGGTCAAAAAATTGCTGATCGAGGAGCCTTATGATTATAATAGAAGTGAAAATGTTTCATCAACAATGTAGAACCATAATGGAAGAGATAAATTGAAGAGATTGACTGAAACAACACCCTATTAGTAGCACATTTTTGATAGACATGTATAATATCGATAGCAAATAGTTATAACTAAATTCATGACTCATGACCAAGAGGCTGTGGAGTGGAGCTGATTCTTTCTGGTAGGTAATCACTAGAGGAATCTATCTCTCATGTTACTAGAAGCAGAGAATTTTCATAAATAATAAGTTAATAAAGGTGATGATAATTATTTATAATTTTCTAATTTCATCATTATCCTCTGATTATTAAATGTTAAATAAAAGACAAGCTTAGGTGAATATCTAGAGCGAATAAGACAGTGACACCTCATATAGTCGGTTTGCGGACGAAGCCATTACAGGATGAGTTGTGCAGGTTCTTCTATAATCAACAATGGATGTTTCTTGCCTGTTCTTACTTCTTACATGTAACAAACTTATTTTGGGTTCTCTTTACCAACTATAGATGCTAAATGCTCAAGTTCTCTTATATTTAGTATGACTTTGAACTCCATAGAGAGTTAGAGAACCTAAACTCTTCCTCTACCATGAAACAAATCGAATCAATCCTATTACATTTCCTCCTGAAAAAATATTTGTATTGTTTGGTGAAACGACACTATAACAAAAGTGATGCGGATCTTAATTAGTTTTATCCATATTCACATTCGTTGAGGCTTAATTACTTATTGCTCATATGAGACTGATGTTAAAATGAGGTATTTTCATGATTTGATACATCTGCCATTTTGAACATTATCAAGGACTCAAAGTCCTTTGCTAACGAGGTTTGACTCAGTTGGTAAAGACAGGCTTGTGGTGGAGACCTCATCTAAATTCGATTCCCTCTATCAACAGGCCTCGTTTGGTTCGCAATTTGTAAATTCCTGTGGAAATCCATACCTGGAGACTGGTGTGACATACACGTGTCCACTGTCAGTCCTTCAATGTTGAGGTTGCAGGTATGCCCTGACGATGGTAATGTAGCATAACCAAACTCTCACCTAAATTTTTAAAGAACTAAAAAAAGGACTCAAAGCCCTTTATTATTGAAAGTCTCTATACCATAATGTCGACACCAATCGTTAAAGAACAATTGTTATGGCCTATTCCAAGTGAAGACAATTACAAACATATTGTGAATAATTTTGCCTTGATTTAAACTATAATGCGTCGACTTTTCTTTTGAAAGAATTCCTTTCATTTTGGGTAGTTGAAGATTGTCAATATTCGAACACTCAAAAGATTTATAAACTTAACATAAATTAAGATCCATTATTTATGTTTTCACCTTTTGTCGTCGATCCTACCTCTCATTATAACTTGAGCTTCTAATTGATTTAGGTAAGCTTCTACTAATTGCCATTCCCTTAGGTTGGGGCTGTGGTTCAACAAATCAATACCAATAAACAAGCTTTTGTCCTAAACCCTAAAGACTATAACATCCAAGACCATTTCAACACTAACGTCACTCATTTCTTTTTGTTTTTCCAAAATAACAAATATATTCGTTCTTCCTTAGTAAACATAATAATCATGCCATCATTGTTCATGCTTCTTGTTTCTAAATAAAAATGATGAAAGAGCACCAAAAATCACGTTTACAAGATGATGAGTGTGATGACCGACCAAAATGATGGTCACGGTCGACCGCCCACTGTTTAATTTAAGTAAGTCACCCACCAATCATCGCCGGCCAGGTATTGCGGCCACCGTCTTTTCCCAATCATTTGCGTCACCGACGTCACAGCCCAAATTTTATTGTCCGAGGAAATTATTTGCTGTGGCCTCCTTCCTCTCGCTACATGTTCAAACATTCCCCATCAGCCGTCCGATTTCATTTACTTTTGTCATGGCTAGGTGGTTTCTATAAATGACAAAAATGTCGAATTATCCGATATCAAATAAATGTCGATTTATCTAATTGCGGAAATAGCAACGGTCCAAAAAATAGATACTAGAAAAAAATACTTTTTTGCCTATCTCATATTGTAAAAGATAAATAGAGTTGCTCATTCATAATAGATGCACCAAGATTCGTTATACTAGCAAATCTTAGATCTTGATCAAATTTGAAGCATCATATACAGTAGCCTTTAGTAGACAATCTTTTGTATTGCAATCTAATTATGAAGAGTCTTGTGGAGGAATTAGGAAATCCCTTCTCATGAAAGCAAAGCTATACAAGCAAAAGCCAAATGGGCGGTTCCAGAATCATCAAATGCATCTATACTTCCATCTACAAAGTCCAAAAGGGCTGCACTACACTAAACATTGTGGGACACAAAATCAAAGATTTAGATGTGCATGATGTATAGAAACAAGGGGAAAATACATGATAGTATAGATGAGTTTTAGGACCATCTTGATAGATTCTAAATTTGGCCTTCTCTCTTTGTGGTCATCATAGAATTAGAAAGAGCTATCTTAGCATTTGGTTAGTTAAAAATCATACCCATTTTTCTAACGCAAGATTATGACATGTATAGGTATAGAAATAGCATCTGCAGCTTTAGTATAACATGATCAAACCCAAACAAAGCTTGGAAACAGGGACAATTTTCACATGAATTTTAGTGAAGAGGTTGACGATCATGAATTGGTGGAACATACTAATGCTACTTTACTGGAATTACATGAACCACAAAGGCCTGAAGGCCAAGACTGAAGAATTCAAAAGCAGAACATGTCCAGCCAAAGAAAAAGAGTCCAGGGAGAATTTTGACTACAAAGACAGTAGCCAATTGCTTCATCACCACATGAGTCACATCATAAACAGACATCAAAGTTGATTTCAGAAATCAATTGGCATGCATGCAAATGATGCAATGTGCAGATCAATAAACATTTAAGAAGTTTCTGGCAACTGTCGGCATCTTCATTATTGAGAGATGAAGGTTTATGGATTTTATTCTATTTTTATACAGCGAGAAAATATTGGTAACTTTTTCGTGTATAAAAGATGCGTGAGTGATCAAATTTATTGAGTTGTAAATGAATCGTAACACGATGTGCGTTCGTTAAAGTGAGGTGAAGAGGGAAGAGGGGATTCACATTCTAGTTTCTGGAGTTGAGGTAAATGCTTTTAACCGCAAGAGTTACAAAATCGTTGCAGCCAAGCTTTTATGTGACAGGGTATTGAAATTCAGTTGAGTAGTTCATGATTATTGAGATATCTATCACACATCGGAAAAATGAGGCATTTCCTGTGAGCTTATAAGAGTTTAGACTACTCTCTCCATTGTCAATTGGTTTTGGAATTGAACCCCAGACTACTTTATCTTGATATCAGAACGGGTTACTCACGACCACGTGTGTTAGGGTTACTGGCCACACGCACTCCACGTCATCCCTAATGTTGTCCACGTGTTAGGTTTGAGGGGTTGTCACACATGCGGGGGCGTGTTGAGATATGTATCTCATATCGGGAAAATCGGGTTTTGCCTGTGAACTTATAAGGGTTAGAATTACTCTCTCTATTGCTAATTGGTTTTAAAGTTGAACCTAGACTACTTTATCAATATTGTCAATTGGTTTTAAAGTTGAACCTAGACTACTTTATCAATGATTACTTATTTATCTGACATTTCTGTTTTCACTAGCAGATGTGAAGGAAAAGCTCCCTCCCAGCAGAAATTCACGGACCCCATTTAGAACCATGACTTCCAAAACATATTGAGAAGAGCGTACCATATCCACAGATTTTTACAGAAGACAAAATACAAGACCTATGCAGCAGAAAAACACAATACAAAATCATGTCTCTGAATCCCTTCATTCCATTGTTCCAGTCATTCAAACGAGGCAGTTGGTCCAACACGTCAGTAACAATGTCTTATGCCAGCAAAATCGTATCAATGATGATATGAAAAGGCCAAACACCATACTGAGTTTCAACAAGCATGATTGATCGAGTTCGCAAGAAATTGTATCTTTTACCAGGTAACAGTGAATACTAATTATTAAAGCAAAGTATGAACATAGAGGAAAAGTGCATGTCTTTTGTAGCATATGGATTTCTATACAAAAAATGTACATTCTGCAATGAGGGTATCTCCATTGAATACGGCAATAAAAGTGAAACGGGGAAACAACCCAGTTATGGAAGCTTGAACCACTTGAAAATAAGCGACTTTCATTCGAGAATAGAAACCAGCTTCCATTGCTTGTAATTGGAGCAGTACTACTTGCCCTGAAGTTTCTGAAGCTCTATCTTGCAAGGTTTCATGATAGGAGGATGGACACATCAGGTTCAGGTTTAGTTGAGTGGCTCCATTAGCATGTTGATACTCCCTATTGAGCTGTTTTTTACTCTTCATGTATTGATTCCTAAAGATGATGAAAGAAAAAGCACATGAGCAGAAGTGGAAAAACAAATGTCCACAGAACCTGTGCTTCTATAAAAATCAAAGGTCAGGTATTCATCATTTGGATACCATATAACAGACAACTGAGACAAGAAAACCAAGAAATCTCTTGGAAAATCATTTTTGTTCATATGTTTGGTTTCTCCAAGATTGTGATTTCCATCTTTTCTTGTCCTCTTTTAGTTCCATTTCATAACATGAGTCTAATGTAAAGTTATAAACAAGGAGTTTATAGGCTAAAAAGACATCAAAGTGAGACGGAGAATCTCGGGAGGCATCTCAGGTCTTGGAGCAATGACGACTGATGTTTAAAAATCGAAGACTTCAACAATCTGCATGAAGACAATGACCCTATTAGGCATCATCAAGAATGTTGGAACACTAGTGAAAGTAATTTGACCTTAAATACCAAAAGTACTTATACCAGAAATGAGGAAATAATTACATCATAACTTGCTGGTTGAAGATCAACCAGCTGATTTCTGCAGACAGATAATCGAACTGTGCACTTAACATGTATATATCTATACAGAAACGATGGATTAGCTTAACAAAGACTTAAACTTTTGGTGATCATTGTGATTCGAAGTTTATAACATCATAATTAATGATGAAACTACATTTTCTTTTCTTCTGGAACGAATTAGGCCATCCAATATAGAATAGTAGGCAAACCCAAAATTGATCATTTGGTTGACACAAGTTGTTCCATTAAGAATCATATACAATGAAATGCTTTAAATCTATGAAGATACTGCAACACCTGATCAATATTTATACTTAGTTTTGCTAAGTTCCTTCATGCATTTGTTGTAACATTACATTTAGAGCATGCACAGTTTAGGCCAAAGCCCCTATAGTTGTGCAAATAAACCAAGTTTAATGCTTAGGGAGCCCTAGAATTTCACCGCAAGTACAGTCAAGCAGCGCTACCCAAATTGAATCAACAATCATGATTCAATGAAACAAGGCCACTCAACCTAATAGTAATATCTAGCAGAATTCTTGATGCTTCTATACCAGTACACCAGCCGGAGTATTCCACCAGTTTTTTTCTCCTCACTCGTAGCCTCCGCAACTATTCTCTTATTCATTTCCAACTACACCTTCCCACCAACACATTATAATCGAGCTTCTAACCTTCCAACACCTTATTTTTCTTCTTTCTCTTCCTGCAGAGAACCTACAGCTGTAACACATTGTACAAGCTAGAAGCTGAAACAACCCATCTTACATTAGCCTCCATTCTCCATTGATAAGTTCTACCACAAGGTCATTCAATGGAGCAATAAAGAGCACATTATGACATGCAAGTTTCAGCAGTGTACACACCAATTTGGTTCAAGGCACCAACATGTTTTCGTTTTATCCTATATACCTCCATAGAATCTCCATGAAATCGTTTTGCTAACTTTAGCATCAAAGAGACCAAATCGAAGAATAACGTAACTTCAATGTCTACTCCATCACATACAAATACAGACCAAACTGTACGTAGAAGAGATATTTTCAATCATCAACGGGCAATTTGCTACATCAATTGCTAGCTAGGGAAAATGAAATCACCACAACTCATAGTCACATGCCACTGCATACCTATGCACAAGGTAAGAGGAAAAAAGGATCATACGGTTTGATCTGTAAAGAGGATTGTATGATTCGTATCTTGCCTCTTAACTAAAACACTTTTAGCATAAATTTACTATGATTTGATTTTAAGGTCTCAGAGAGTATTTCATGCACCTGTAAAAAAACAAAACAAAAAACAAAAATGAACAATACATACATCTAACGATATGAATTAAACAGGTCACCGTCGGTAACGGTGTACCGAATAATTTTTGCTCAAATATGTGCTTCTCAACCTCATCCCAATATCAAAGACGTACAACGAAAAATATACGTCATCATCTTCACCCATCTTTCCATTGTCACTAATCATAACAGCTGCATTAGATTACAATATTTACCAATGGATAATTTAAATTCCAAGGGGTAGTGTTATTGCTTTGCGCCACTGTCATGCAATAGCGGTTTGCAAAGAGGATTCACAACATTTTTTTCTCCCGCACACTAATCCAAGTTTCTCATCACATGGATATATATCTCATCACATGGATATATATCATTGTTTTTTGCTATATAATCCATAAACATTCTAACTCGGCCATAATGGTAAAGATGAAATTGAAAGTTTGTAGTTGTGAATAATTCGCAACACTAGATAAGTACATAAGTTTGTGTGAGGTTTTGGAGGAAACTAATGGGATCCTGACATTAATTGTGCATCTTTTTCCACTGAAAACCTCTTCATTAATTTGATAAATCACGTTCATTCTTTCCAACCGATTAAGCTCTATGCCAGACGACCCCGCCGTGGAAACGAAGATATTGAGTGAGGGTCGATCCGTAGACCAACGTTTGGCGCTTTGGCACGACCGTCATCACCGTCGCATGCTTAAAACCTATTTTTAAGAATTCAAAATTCAAGTTTAGAGATCTTTTGGTTCCAATCAACCGACTGAAAATTGATATAATACGAATATTGCAATGATAGAACCAGTCAGTGATAAGGAGTCACAATTAGTGAAGTAAACATATAGTTGAGGTTATAAAATGAATATTGGTGGAGCACTCATAGGTCATAACAGTCACATATTTAACGTTTGTCAATTTGGGTGCATCTTTACCCACAAACGCAGTGGCAAAGCCTACAGTTTGATTGTTTGCCGTTTCAGACGGACAGTTGATCTAGCAGCATCACAGTTGCACTAACAGTCTAACAGCAAATGAAAAGCAAAATTGGTTAAGTATTAACTTTATAGAACTGAAGCAAGTGGCAGACATTATTAGAGACTAATTTCAATTGCTTTTAGACGGCAACAACCATACAATTCATAAGTTGATTATGAACAGCAGCAATTCATCAACACAAGCACCCAGAAAGATAAAACGCGAAAATGAACAAGAGTATATTGATGTACAAACAAGGATCATACGGCAAGCTTTAACATAGTGATACACCGATACTCGTGGAAAATCTTTCGTAGGGTTTTTATAAATTATTAAATTTCACAGAGGAAATCAAAATCCAATACCAGTGTTTCTACTCTTTATGTCAATGTAACAAGCAACATAAAGGCATCAAGGAAAAGAGTACGAAATTGCTTGATACGTACAAGTTGTAAGATCTGTCACTCAAATGTAATTACTTCTTGGTGTTTTAGAGTAAATGACATTTGTGTGTCTTGCACTATTCTGAATACATGGGATAAGGTTTCCTAGTTGTAATAGGACATCAATATATGTTTTCTTGTAAGACATCAATTAGGTGCTATGTAGGTTCATATATAAAGGACTCATATCATGAATGAAATAGAGTTATTTGATTCTCTTAAAACACGTTATCAGCATGAGCACTCTAACCCTAGAGTTAAGAAAGCCAGCCGATTTTTTTACAAACCCTAGAAAATCCTAAAAGAGTTTTCCGGACTCATTGGTTTGTTACCACCACTACTACTGCCGACCCTGCTTCTCAGACACTGCCGCCACACACCCCCCCTGGCCGCACCTCCTTTGGTTGCCGCTACCGTCGGTTTCTTGCCTGTGTCAAATTCTTCAACTAGGTTTTGAAGCTAATTTCGACAGGTATGTTTTGAAACCCTAGATTGTTTCAAAGTTCAATAACCTCGGGGAGGATAAATCTGGTTCCTTCATTCTTCATTTTCATTTTATGCTTGGGATTTGGTGTATGCAGGTTTGAAAATCCTGGAACTAAGATCGTTCCTTGGGTCTCTTTGCATGTATCCAACGCTGAGCTGTTTATACCTGGAGAAGCATACACTACCAGAACAACCACTTTAGCCGATGAAATTTTTTCGTCGGCTAAACCTTAAATTTCGTCGGCTAAGAAGTCGTCGGGCAAAATTCGTCGACCAACACTATAGCCGACGAAATTACTGTTCATCGTCGGCTAAAGTCATTTATTTAGCCGACGAATAAATTTCTCGTCGCTTAATTTCTGGACTTTAGCCGACGAAATTTATTAAAATTCGTCGGCTATAGATATTATTTTTATTTATTTATTTATTTAACTTTAGCCGACGAATTTTAGGGTATTTCGTCGGCTATAGTTGTTATTATTATTATTATTATTTTTTAATTTTAGCCGACGAATTTTATTAAATTTCATCGGCTATAGCTATTATTTTTATTTTTTTATGTAATTATTATTTTTTTAAAAACTTTAGCCGACGAATTTTAGGGTAATTCGTCGGCTATAGTTTTTTTTCTTTTTTTTTAAATTTTAGCCGACGAATTTTATTAAAATTCATCGGCTAAAGTTATTATTTTTTTTTATGTAATTATTATTTTTTAAAAAATTTTAGCCGACGAATTTTAGGATATTTCGTCGGCTACAGTTTTTTTTCTTTTTTTTTAATTTTTTCATATTTTTTTTCTTTTTTAATTTATTGTATTTTTGATTAAAATTTTTACTTCTTTTTCGTTTTTACACCGAAAAAGGAGTAAGGAGGAGGAGAAGGTTAGGAGAGGGAGAGGAGGAGGAGAAGAATTTAGAGAAGTAGGAGGAGGGATTTGAAGGAGGACGAGGAGGAGGATAAGGTTAGGAGAGGGAGGAGGAGGGAAGATGAAGAGGAGGAGGAGGAGGAGAAGAAGGTTAGGAGAGGGAGGATGAAGAGGAGGAGGAGGAGGAGGAGGAGGAGAAAAATGAAAGATATAGAAAATTTTGAACTTTAGCCGACGAAATTTCGTCGGTTAAAGTTTAAAATTTTAGTCGAAACATTTTAAAATTTTAAAAATCCCCGCTAAAAAATTTGAATTTTTAATTAACTTTAGCCGACGAAATACCCTAATTTCATCGGCTATAGTTATTTATTTTAGAGAAAAATGCACCAATAGTGTCTGAAGACTTGGTTGACTTTCAATATGATACCCAGACTTTTAAATGTATCAGAAAGGTACCCGAACTTGTATTTTTGTATTGACGTCGTACCTATGGATGTTTTCCGTCACCTCTCCGTCAGTTCATGTCACAAGTGAAGTACGTGACCTCTTAAAGCTGTATCCTAGTGCCCCGCCACCCGGACATTCCCCGAACTTGTATTTAAAAAGGTATGGAACAACAACCTGCACTGCTGAAGAAGAAGAAGCCACTGTGAAATGGGCAGGATTCGGTCTCTGCTCTTTGCTGCACACCTTCAACTCCCCAAACCCTAAACCCTCACCAGACCTCAAACCATCGTCATCAACACAAAGCTCTGGGTTTCCATACAACTTCATCCTGTGCCCAAATTTAGCTGAAGAAAATGAGACCCTCCCACTCAAACTATTGTTCTCCAAGTTAATCTCATTCATAGATTCCAAAAGCCCAAACTCCTGAGGCACTGTCCCTTCCAGCTTGTTGTTATCAAGCCCCAGGTACCTCACATTTCTCAAATACACCCCCATTGAACCTGGGATTTTCCCAACCAGTCCCATCCCAGAAAGTCCAATTCCCAATATGCCCCCCAGCTTGCTCCATATCTCCGGAATCTCCCCTCCCAGCTTGTTCCCACTCAACGACACCGTTTTGAGCTGAGAAGAGGAGAGGGCTGAGGACTGCGGTGGAGGAGCACTGCGGGTTGGGAGTGAAGTCAGAGACGTAGCCGAAGCTGAGCTCGGAGACGTGGACGGAAACGACGTTTGGGTCGGTGTCGTTTGTGAAGAAGTCGCAGACGACGCCGTGGGGGCCGTAGGAGCAGAGGTCGTCGGGGAAGAGTGTGCGCCAGGGGACGTGGGGGTTGACGGAGTCGAGGACGCTGTAGACGGAGTCCTGCTCGGAGGGGCTGAGGAGGGGAGGCTGTTGGGAGTGGGAAATGACGGAAAAGGACAAGAGGGTGGTGAGGAAGAGGAGGGTGAATGTGGAAATTGGGTGGAGCTCAGCCATTGTGGTCTGAGGTCTCTCTTTCTGTGTGCGTTTCAGAGAAGAGAGCAGAGTTGGTTTGTGGAGGTGTGAAGTGGTTGGGTCATGGTGTTTATGTGGGAGGGAAGCAGAGAGATTTGGTGAGAATTACGAAATTGCCATTGGATACAAGTTCGGGGAATGTCAGGGTGGCGGGGCACTAGGATACAGCTTTAAGAGGTCACGTGCTTCACTTGTGACATGAACTGACGGAGAGGTGACGGAAAACATCCATAGGTACGACGTCAATACAAAAATACAAGTTCGGGTACCTTTCTGATACATTTAAAAGTCTGGGTATCATATTAAAAGTCCACCAAGTCTTCAGACACTATTGGTGCATTTTTCTCTTTATTTTATTTATTTATTAATTTAACCTTAGCCGACGAAATACCCTAATTTCGTCGGCTATAGTTATTTATTTTATTTATTTATTAATTTAACCTTAGCCTACGAATTATCCTAATTTCGTCGGCTATTGTTATTTATTTTATTTATTTATTTAACTTTAGCCGACGAATTACCCTAATTTCGTCGGCTAAAACCCTAAACCCTATACGTAGAAGCTTCAAACGAAAAAAATTCGTGAAATAAGATATGACCGGAATGGTGAAATACGTCTATAGTTGAAAAATCACGTAATTCCGGTAAAGTCTCGGTACCGATAATTGCGGTTAACTCAATTTTCCATTCTTTCTCCCTAGAGGTAGCCCTATCTCCGGTAGTTATTTTTCATATAATTTTTATACCACTGGTCTCATCGATTTGAAACTATTTTCAGTTGAAGGTCCGGGCAAAATACGTAATTTAGACAGTCAAATGACCGTTTCCGTGCATTAAGGGGTTTGACTTACGTGATTGACCGTAAGGATTGAGCCCTTAACGTTGTCAGATTAAGTTAAATTTTTTCCTATATACATATTTCAACATAATGATCATATCTGACGGTCGGAATTTTGTTTCTCAACTTTGATTATCGGAATCACAACATGCGTACTAATGTTGTATAACTTGTTTACTAAGCTTTAAGTAAATGTTTCGTTTCTAAAACAAACTGTACGTAGAAACTTCAAACGCAAAAAAGTCGTGAAATAAGATATGACCGGAATGGTGAAATACGCCTACGGTTGAAAAATCACGTAATTCGGGTAAAGTCTCGGTGCCGATAGTTGCAGTCAATACAATATAGAGGTTTGACTTACGAGATTGACCGTCTAGATGAAGTCCTTAAATTTATCAGATAAAGTTGAATTTTTTACCAGAGATATATTTCAACATATTGATGATATCTGACGGTCGTATTTTTGTTTGTGAATTTTGATGACCGGAATCACAACATGCCTACTATTTACCATTATTTATCTATATGGGGAGGCCTATCATGGATGGGTAAATGTCTCAAAATTTTAAGATGGACAGTTGTGTCTCATTATGGTGAGTGTTTGTTGTGTTGAAGGTTCGGCCAAAATACCTCATATAGGTGTAGATATGGATATTTTCGTGTATTAAGCGTTTGGAAAAACTTCATTTTGAAGCCTTAAACGAACTCGGATGGCCAAAAAAGCCTATATGTCATGGCAAAGCCATGAGTTTTACTCCTACGGCCGTTCTGCTTCCAGATTGGTATCACAACAGTCAATCGGACACCGAAATATCCGTAGTACAATTTTATAACTAAAAGTTACTTTAGCCGACGAAATACCCTAATTTCGTCGGCTAAACTTTTCAAATTTCGTTGGCTAAAGTTCACATACTATAGCCGACGAAAAAAGCACTTTAGCCGACAAAAATTTTTTTTGTCGGCTAAAATTTAACTATAGCCGACGAAAAAATTAGTTTAGCCGACGAATTTTTTTTTCGTCCACTTTAGCCGACGAAAAAAAATTTCGTCGGCCTGTTTTTAGATATTTCGTCGGCTATAGTCTTTTTTCTGGTAGTGATACTTGCGGGGAGAGAGGTGTTCAGGAAAGGAGTTCTTGCTGAAGCATACAAATTTTTAGTACTTATTCTTTTTTTTATTGTTTTGGTTAGGTTTAATAAGCTTCTCCTCTTTCGAGTAAGGATTTGGGTGTGTTGGTCTGGTTGGTGTGATACTGTTCTGGTGTCACACCTGTGAGGATTATCGGTTTTGATTTATGTGTTGTCTGATTGTCAAGATGAGGGTGGTTTACCTTTGCACGTGGTCAGGTGGTGTTTGGGCACGGTGTTGATCGAAGAAGGAAAAGTTGCTCGGTTTATTGTTGGTTATGAGGTTGTATCGTTACTCTCAGAATTTAGTAGCTCTTTTGGAGAGTAAAATTTGGTTAGGGATTGGACTCACTTTTGGCTCATGGATGTTATTGGTGCAGACCTGTAACTGTGGATCTGGATAGGAATGTGTGTTGTGATATAGTTTTACTGGTTGTTCCATTGTGATGTAATTTCTTTATTTTAATAAAATTCTTGATATTTCTTTTTTAAAAAAAGTTTGTATCTACATAAGACTGTTTATGAATGAAATTACTTTGTTGCGGATCTCCGCTTAATTATACACTTAGTAACTCAAGTAAATGTTGGATTATCTTGAACATATATGGAGGCAATCGATGCGCCATTGACTAGCTCGTAGTTAGCAACCTCTTATTGGCGTAGCCAGAAAATATACGAATAGAGGTCAATTTAGACAAGCTAATTATGTAGGGAGAAAATTTTAGTTTGTCAAGGGGTAAAATAAGCCAAATAGCTTACATTACTCTAATATACAAGTAAAAATCTGAAAAACAACACATATGAAAAGATGATGAAAAATGTCATTTGACCCCTTTAGCCACCATATAACTACGCGCCTCTGCACTCATATGATCAGTGATAAAATAAAACAGATGGAGCTAGTCAATTGCTTAATTAATCCATCTTGACTAGTTCATCATCGATCACTATTCCTTTGTATCAGTAATATTCTAATCTCCCATGATCCATCTTGACGGGGAAATTAACTAAACTTTTTCACTCATACACTGGGTAGTGTCACTAGCTACTCACTCACTAGCAGTATGAACTAATCAAGACCATATCTTATTACCTAGCTCTTAATAAATCATAAACATTTCGATGGGTTTGAGTTGCATAAAGCTAGCTAGTTTCATTTTGGTTTTTGGGATCGAGGCTTAACCTTAACCTCTTGGAGTGTTGAGCAGCTCACCCTTTCCCACTAAAATACTAATGAGGCAGCAAGTAGAGGCAGTAGTAGTCTACTCAGGAAGGCCTTGTCTGCAGCAATACTTGAAGAAGCATCACATATATATTGATATATATCTAGTCGTTGCATGAAGTTAACTATTGAAAGTATGAAACTATACAGCTCTCGTAGTCTCATGCAAGCATTGCTCGAATTGAATGACACACATGGCAGATCGGGCAAGGCAGCAAACACAGACACAGGCAGCGGCTGCTCACATGCCGCTTGATCCGGTAGGCGATCGAGGCAGCGGCCGCTGCTTCAGCCCTTTGATTCTCTCGAGCAAATCCCTAGCGCTACAGAATTGATTAGTTTAATTAGGGGGGTAATTAATTAGGTCAACTATAGCTCTTAATGAGAGTAGTTTTGTATTGAGAGTAATCTAATAAACATGAATCCAGTGGCACCGTATGGATTGGGATTAAACATGGTTTGATTATTCAAAGTCTAATGCTGCTAATTAATTATAATTGGTGTGTATTCAGACTTCTGTCTATTTTATGAAACAATGGTGTAGAGAAGAAAGTTCTAATACGTGAGATGTCTAGGTATGTTGGTACTACCAAGGTTTATATATATATATATGCTTTTTTGGTGCGGAGGTGTGCATTTTTTAAAAAATGTGGACTTTTGCAATTTTATCCCACTTTTCGATCATGATTTCTCACCTTAACCGTTCACAATGTAGATATATGTGAGACGATAATCTTTACAAAATTTTTGCAAATTTGGAGATCATTAAGACATTCCAAATGAATCAAAACTATGAACGTAATAAAACTGTTCAATCGGAACCGTTAGTTTTTTCCGTTCTAAATCACATATTTTATGTCTTAATGATCTCCAAATTAAATGAAATTTCGTAGAGATTATCTACTCACATATATGTATATTGTGAACGGTTAAGATGAGAAATCATGATCGAAAAGTGGATCAAATTGCAAAAATCATCTTTTTTTAAATGCGGATTTAAAATATATATATATCCCTATTTTTGGTTTATTTATAGGGATAGGCATTCGACAAACTTTTCGATCACATAACAACATCTCCACCGTTCAATATGTAGATGCATATATATAGATCATTTCTGCAAAATTTCATCAAATTTGGTGATCCTTAAGGCTTTGAAATAATTGAAATCATTTGAAGGATCAAATCTGCCAAACATGAACCGTTAATGCCTATAATTTTAATTTGCAATTTTGAATATCTTAACGATCACCGATTTGGATGAATTTTTCAGAGTTGATCTATATATTAGGACCTAAGAATTGACCGGTTAAGATTGAAAAATATGATCGAAAAGTTTGTCGAATGTCTATCCCTATAAATAAACTAAAAATAGGGATCCCTTATATATATAACTTCTAAATTCTAAACAATGGAGAGTCAGCTGGCCTAAAGGGCTCATGCATATTCACATCGTACGTGTTGGTGATCGAGTAGTTGGTTCATATCATATGTGTGTATGTAATGGAAGGTTAAACATACCTCTCGCTCTTTCAATTATCATGCTTGATGTTGCGAGATTAGGTAATGAGCCTAATTAGTAAAGAAGATTATTTGGGTCTTCTCTTGCAGTAGCTAGCTAGTATCCATGCAGTTAGGTACAAGATACTTGGGGAGGTTCCGTTAGGGTTAAAAAGATTTGACCATATACACTGGTATGTTAATCACAAGTCACATATCATGGTAATCAAGAGGTGATGAAGTCCATTGCTTGTTTCAGATTTGGTTCTTATTTGTTAGACACGGTGTAAGAACATGATCACAAGTTCAAGGCAACTAATTCTCAACTTAACAAGCTAGGTTCTGAAAAAAAACTAGGTTCTGAACTTCTGATATCATTAGAACAAACCCAACAAGAGAACTAGCACAAACAGACATCAACACGCAAGAACAAGAACTTCGAAATTGTCCTACAATTTGCTTTCTTAGTGTAAGGCTCTGAGCGATGGAAATTGTCCTACAATTTGCTTTCTTAGTGTGCTTGCAATGTGATTCAGAGGTACGTAACCTGCATATCATAGATTCATAGTCTCGCATTCTCCCAAAAAAACCTAAGAATCTCAAAGAATGTGATCTCCACACCCTCACCCTAAGCTTGAGAAGTTAAACTTTTACTCAATGCACACTTTTTAGTCCAAATTCAAACCCTTTGAGAGAATAGTTCTTCTACATGTCTTCAAAACCTAAAGCACTATGAGGTTATGAGCATGAAAGAAACAAAGATCCATTCTCTACCATATAAGACTAAATTGTTTGAAATGAAGAGGATTCCTCATCTCAAGAATATGATCCCACACCTCACCCTAAGCTTGAGAAGTTAAACTACACACCTTTTAGGACAAATTCTAAGACCTTCTAGAGAACAGTTATATATGTCTTCAAAATCTAAAGCATTATGAGGTTATGAGCATGAAAATGGATCTTTATCTATCTCTCTAGCTACCATCCAACAGTTTCGGTATTAAATGAAGGCTTCCCCATAGCACCCAAAAGAATATCTTCGGGATCGTAAATCGTTAGAGTTGTATCTTGAACTTCCTAGCAAAATTTGAAAACCAAATGCAAGATTTCTGATGTTTATGACGGACCTATATTTGTAACCCATGGAGCATACTGGCTTCCCAAGATACATGGGAGAACTTAAAATTGATGAACTTTAGAGCTCATATGATGAATGTCTTAGATGCATAGTGCTTCCTCGTTCAACATCTTAATCAACCCGGAATCGCATTATTCTTATGAAGAAGACATCAAACCATATTTAAGAGACCTAATTCGATTCCTATACGACAAAAACATAACCAGTTGAGATAGAACTCACCATAATCACTGTAGTCTCTCAGACAAAAAACTAACACTCGGTATGGTATGGATGTCTTGAATGTCAAATTGAACCATCAAAAGTTACCGTAACACTACAATTATAAAGAGAGTTAGAGACTTAGAGAGATACAATCCCCTATTAACCTCATGTTCTTTCAGATGCCCCGATATATCGCCATTGCATAGTTAAAATGACTATTAGTGTCACTCAACCTAGGCACATAGGTTTAAGTTTCATAGAGATGGATGGAGATTACTGATATGATCGCGCATTTCTTCATTTTGTTTTCAATCCATTACACATTTCAATTGAAGAGCCCTAAAATGCAGCATCCTATAAATTCTTTGAGCCAGTTATGGCCAATTTGGACAGGGTCTGAAAAGCATTTTTTGTTCAATTAGGTCATCCGATCATATTCCTTCATTACCACAGTCAGTTTTCAGCCCCATATTTTGCACATTGAATCAATCGTTTAATTTGGCCTTATTTTCTGCAAAATGTACCCATCACTGAAACTGAAATGCCAGTAGCATTTCTTACACAGAAAACCCAAAAACTCAACTCAATTAGGTTTAACCACCACATCACCCATTTATTTAAAACCAGAGGTATTAGGTTGGCCAGGCTTTTCATTCTAGATGGGAGAATTGAGAATATAATCATATAGCACATTCTCATTTCTCACACATAATGTTTTTGTATTTGGCCTTGTCAATCCTCCTATCAAAACGTTCCCTTAAACAAACATAACTTAAAAACATGCATTTGAGACAGACATGGATATCATTTCGTATGATTAGACATCGAGTCCATAGCTTCCTACGAAAACGAAAGCAATTAACTGGAATGATTGATATGTGCTTAGTTCTATTATTGCTGGTAATTAAAAGCTCATCTTTATCTTTCATTTGGTTGCGTTCGGTCAGATTGAGACGTGTTGCCAAAGCCCTTGACATTTATCCCTTCGCTACAATTCCAATTATGAGTTTTAAACCTCCCCAAGTACCTAAACCTAACAGAAACATTCCTAATGATATCAGCCTCATCTGTGGCCCTCCTAGCATAGTGAAGGACATCAAGTTTCATTTCTCTTTTTTTTTGAATTAAATAAGTAAATTCATTACTTAAAACTGTCAGAAATCGCATACATCAGATTGTCTACTCACGATCTAACTCATACTAGTCGATAGCAAGCAATAACAAAATGACAGTCGCCTGTAAAAATGCCCTTGTTTGATACCTAATACAAGAGATTTCCAAATATTTATATCTAACTCACATGTAGCGATAATACTCGTCGCTTGCGGACCTTGATTGGTGTACAACTAAGTAAAATCGAAAATTACATAGCAATATTATTCCATCATTTGCCTCGGAAAGGATCAAGGAAATCAAGACCTCATTGCCCATGTATTAGGGCTCGCCAACCCCTAGACATACTAGATAACTTGATTGGGAGATAAACCCGTAGGACCCCATAAGGGCTAGAAAGGATAACATCCCAACTATGAGGCCCTAAGGCAGAAGCCCGGCCCAAACCACCTTCCACAAGCAAGGAAACCAGCGCATGACGCTAGCCGTCGTGGATAGACTCCAGGTCACAACTCTGCCACCCCTCACTGCCACGCCGTCTTCCACCTCACGCCATGACGAAAACATATCGAAATTGATATGCGTACCACACGAAACGAACACCCAACGTCCAATCCCTAGACCAAGCTTCTGCCCTAACCAGGGCCGGCCCTGGGTATAGGCCCAGAAGGCCTACGCCTAGAGCCCCCAAAGTTCACGGGCCCTTGAAAAACAAAACCAAGTTTTTTCCCTTTTACAGATCTATATAGTATATATTATTGTAAGTAGGGGTGGACTCGGTCCAATCGGATTGGTTTTAGAGCAAGAATCGAGAACCGGACTACATCTCTCGGTTACTTATTTCTCAAAACCGAAACTGTAAAGTACATATAAGAAACAGCATCCGTCAGTTAACCGAAATTCGGTGCGATTTCGGTACGGTTTCGGTTACAAAACCTATTTTTTTCAAAATAACTTTCACACATAACAAATGAAAGAAATAAAAAAAAGATTAGGATGCTTGAAGTTATGAAAACATTGAAATACCATCATGTTAGCATAACTAAGAAACCATTTGAATAAAGGTTCATTGCAAATATATGTATATCCTTCTAATGAGGGATCCCTTTTTTTAACTATTTTTAGGGATAAGTTATTACACCAACTTCTTGATCAAATTTCGGCATCTCCACCGTTCAGTTTGTTGGGCTATATGAGTGGATCACCTCTATAAAATTTCATATGATTTTGTAATCGTTAAGGCATCCAAATTTTGATTTATTTTTAATGATCTTGAACGGTGTAGGTTTGACATAAGTGTTAAATTTTTTGTTTTAATCTTAACCATCCAAGCCCATTAAAAACAGATCTAATGGTGTGGGTCTATCCCTAGAAATGACAAAAAAAATGGATCCTTCATTAGAAGGGCCCTACAATATGGTTGATTTAGGTCCCTCCTAGCTGCTTCCAACTAATGATACAAAAGAATACAGACATTGCCATCAGAAGAAGTTACTGATATAACATTAAGTTCAATAAAAAATAGTCTTACCATCAGAGAGTTAAATTACAAGTCTCTCATATTCTTGCCACAAGTCTCCTATTGCAGACATAACAGTCACCACGAGAACCTTGTCCTTAAAAATCCTTCCATGTTCAAAATCACATATACACAAATCTACATTATACACATACACATCAAATAGATTTATGTAGAAGGTTAAATAACTATATGATCATGTCACTTTTCCATCACTATAATAAAATATGACAGTAACAAGATGATAACCTATTTTGAATAATGTTATGGACTAGATCACAACAACCATGAAATGAGGAGCAACGATGATTGCAACAAAAACAAGACCTACTATTTGTAACTCATAATCAATAAGAATATGCATGACACATAATGTAAAATTAAGTATTAATAAATAAATAATTATATGTCGTTTCAGTTCGGTTTAATTGGTTTTTAGAAAATACAGAACCGCAAACCGAAACCGCACTAGTCGGTTTTTGTGAATTCTAAAACAAATTGTCTCAGTTCTATTTGTTTTCGATTATTCGGTGTCGGTACGATTTTGACCGGTTTCAGGTTTTTAATTGTAAGTTCCTAACTTACCAGAAAACATTGTTGCAACAGTGGCAGATTGTGTGTTTTGCATATGGTCTCTCCCATGTTGATACTTGTTGGGGGCATCATAGTATTTTATTTTCATTTTTTTCTTTTCTTTTTTAATTCTCTCTACTCTTATTTTTTTATTTATTCTATGAAAGATCAAATATCTAAGGATCATAAATCTAATTAATGAAATAATCTAATTAACGAAATAATGTACCTCATTTGCTATATTGTTGTGGTTCGAGTAATTATATGTTTTTTAAACTTATTAATCTACCTTTAAAAAGAAAATAAATTGTAAATATTTTAAAGATAAGGAGGCCTCTTTTTGCGTTCATCTAGAGCTCCTGAAAACTTAGGGCCAGCCCTGGTCCTAACACCAAGCTATGAAGCCTGGGTCAACACGTTATATGTACATCCTCTCTCAGGCCAGAGACACAACGGTGAGGGTGTCGGCGTTGGGCAGGGGGAGAAGCTAAGAAAAAACCCTAGAGGACATCAGATTTCTTTGTGAGCCTAGTTGGTTGGAAATAACCAATTATATACCAAAGTGTTCCAAGTCCAAACTAGCTTGATGAGTTTGTTATGTCATCAATGTTTTAAAAAGCGCTAGGTGGTAGGCGGGCGGCGACCCATAGCCTAGAATCTGGACAGCCTAGACAGGGACTAGACGGGGATTAGACGATTTTCTTTTTTCATATTTATTAATTAAAAATATATATTTTATGTACTATAATATTTGAAAACAGTCAAATATGGATAATTATTTGACATAAATCTTGTTAGACCTATTAATAAAATAAATTATAGATAAAATTTAGCATAACATCATATAAAAGTGAGCAACAACAACAATAAACACATATATTTCTAATTCTAAAAACATCATTTACTCTTATACTCGCATGCTCCTCATAATGTAACAACTCCACCACTAAATGTAAATAAAATTAGCCGGAGAGCTTAGATCCCTAGGCGTCTAGGCGGCCTCTAGACGGCGATTAAGCGGGCTAAGCGGCAGCCTAATTGCCCACAGTCTGGCAAAAAGGCCCTGAAAAAAAAAGTCAGGCGGCTTGTTACAGCCTAGAGCCTAAGCGGAGACTAGGCGGTGCTAGACGGGGCCTTTTAGAACAGTGTATGTCATATAGGCATGTGAACCTTGCTTAATCTTTAAAGGGTGTTGTCTTATCAAACTTGTTCTTTATTTTTGCTGCTACCAGCCACAATGAAAAGACTTCTTGTTTTGATCATATAGTAGTTGATTAAGCTTGAAGCAACCGAAGCCTACCATGCATTATATATTAGCTCATGAGTCATTAATCCTAGCAGGGCCTCATAACCATAGTTAAATCTGTTGAGAAAACATTACGCAAATGGCAAGCTCAGAGCTAATCACATCCACCAATGGCAGCACATAGAGTATGAATCTTCCAAACCCTCAACTAGAACCCTAAAAGGAATTCAACAGCCTCCAAAATTTGGCAGAGAAAATGGACCTGAAATTTTTTTTCCTTATTGTGCACCTTTCATGAGCATTTAGCCACTTCATCCAGGACCATATGTCACTCATTTTGAAGGGCATGACTTTGGGGTCCCTATGAACAAGATGGCAGGTTGGCTCAAGTGGTAGGAGATGTGATAGGGTTTATTGGACTTTAGGCACTAATTTCCAAAGCCAACCAGACTCCAACCATCCCCCATTCTCTTTGCTTTGTCACCATCCAATGGAAGAGCCATGTGCCTCGTATTATTTACATTCATTGTTCTTGATCCTCCTCAGTTGTTCATGTCCCTCTGAAATTTGAACTGTGCTCCAGTTCCTGATAGGAATGTGACAAAATCTTTTGGGAAATTTGGGTCAGAAAGCACTGATGTAATAGAGGTATTTTCAAACACGCAACATTTCATCTGATGGATAAATTTTGAGCTGAAACAAGAGACATTTCTATCTGCAGAATCGAAAACCGAAAATTTAAGAGCAAGGAAATCTCAAATTCCAGGTTCTCATTTCAGAATGGTACCAACTACAAATGAACTGCAAAAAGAATTTCCTTGCAAAGGAAGAAAAAGGAAAATGAACTGAAAGGAGACAAGACAGACTAGACTCAACAACACCTAATATAACCTTAAGAACCTACTACGCGATCATCATCATCACTAAACCTAAAGGCTCTTTCTCTTCTACCATTAAGCTTGCATCTTTCTCTCCTAACCCTTTTTTTTGTTTTCAGGTCTCTCTCCTCTACTAGCTAAATATATGGTCATCTATGGCTCCTATTCTCCCCCACCATTCCCATCCCTGTACAAAAAACAATGAACAAAGAAATGAAACGACAACGAAAGACAAATAACATAACTGAGGACGAGAGAGAAGTCTCCAAACTAAGCAACATTATCCTCTAAGTCTTGCCCTTTCCTCCCCTCACATGTAATCCAGTGAAATGCTGCTGTTAGTATTTGGAATGAGTTCTGGGATGCTGTTGTCGCGAACAGAAACCATCTCGCCACCCTTGGTTCTCATCTCGAGAACCTTCTTGTGGGAATTGGAGTGCAAGGCTGGAACAAAAGTTGGACTAGCTGCAGGACGGTACTGAGGGAAGAGCCTGCCTGACTTGTAACGCACTCCACAGGCATTGCATAGGGTTTTTGGCCCCATCGGGCCTGCCCTCCACTGGGGTGTCTTGGTAATCTCACAATGCAAACACTTCCTAACTGCTCCCTGCACTGGAGAATTCTCATCCAACTCCCCTGGAACCTGAGGGGGCAACTTGATTCTCTTCTTCTTCTTCTGCTCCCCGGAAGCCTGTTTCAGCCTCTTTACCACAGGGCGAGACTCAGCAAAGTTTTCAGACTCCGAAAACACCTTGGGAGCAGAAAACAACGAATGGTGCTGCAGAGGGTTGTCAATCTCCGAGACAGAGGAAGCAGGGGATATCAGTTGAATCGCGGAGCGAGGATTGAAAGTAGCAGGGCGAGGACGCTTGCTTCTGGCACGTCCCCTCTTACCAGGAGCAATCGATCCTTCAAGCACATTTTTCTCGCCCGAGCAGGAGCTGTTGCTGTCGAGCACAGAAATGGGGCTGGAGGTCTGGAACTGTTGGTGGGAGGACTCCTTGTTTACCAAGGAATAAGACTCCTTGTTTACCAAGGAGTAAGACTCCTGTTGCTTGTTCATGGTGAGGTCTCCGCCAGAGTACTCAGAATTCTCAACAAAGTTGGACAGCCACTCCAAATGCACCATCTCCTCGTACTGTTTAACACAACACAATCAGAACCAACTCAGAATCAAAACCACAAGCTCATTACAATCAGACTTTGTTTCGAAAACCAAACAAATTCTTCAAGTAAATAAAATTAAAAACTGATCCACGCCACCAAATTTAGCTATCACAATCAAACCTCAGCTGATTACTACCGAATTAATGTCTATGATTGTGACCAGAATTGGCCTATTGAAATTATGAGCATATACGCACGTGACTGGGCCATTCAATTGAATCACCGACATTCAAAACGGTGTCGCGAAATGACTAAAACGCCCCGCAAAGGAGGGATTTCATTTCAACTGTTTTTTACTATTTTTTTTACGGCTCTTACTTTTTGTTACCCCACACAAACAAACCCAATCATTCGAAAAGACAAAAATGTCCTCGACCCCAAAGAGATACAACCACCACATGCAGACCATACCGTATATAAACCAGCTTTACGCGGGGACTGCCAGCCTGGCACGTCAATTTTAATTTCTTACCCAAACAAATCAAAGTTAAAAACCAAAAAAATATCTCTTCATCCATACAACATTATGACGTCACCATTCACGGCAATCCCGTGAAACCGACACTGAATGACTGCCACGTAAGCAGACAGAAAAGAAGGAAACTTGACTGACCGGAACGGGGAGCTCGGCGGAGAAGTCTGAGTCTCCGTTGCCGGAGAAGACGGCGGCGTCGGTAGGAGGGGCGGGGGGCCAGTGGGAGAAGGTGGCGTTGCAGTCTGGAGCGGGGCCGAGGGCGGAGTCGACGTCCTTCATGAGGTCGTCAATATTGTCGAAGAAGCTGCCGCAGTCAATCTCATCGACGAAGCTCGGCGTGATCATTTTGTCGTCGTTCTGCAAAACAAAAGGAATCAAAATTACGGCTTCTGACGGAAAATTCAAGTCCGGCGGGTGCTTAAATTTCGACAACGTAAACCCGTGATTAAATTCACACTAAAATGCGGAGGCAAACCTGAGAGGGAGTCTCCCGCGTAAAAAGAGACAACTGGAAGTGTTGAGTTTTGGTGGTGGCTTAAGCCAAGTGCTGTACTGAACTAAAACCCAAACCCTGTTTGAGAGAGAGAAGAGGAGGAGGTTTGAAAGAGGAGAGAGGAGAAGGAGAGAGGCTAAAAAGGAAGGGGAAGAGGAGAGGGGTTGTAAATGGTAGGTGAGCCTCAACCCTCATTGCTAGCTGTCTTTTACTATCTCACGGGTCCCACACCCCCTCCCCTCCACCTCACCGCTCCCTCACACCTTTTCAATCCCTCCCCCGTTAAACCAAAACGCCGAAGAAAAAAACACGACTTTAAATCGGTGTTTCAAACCTTGACCTCAGAATTGGGTTCGGGTTTATTGGGAAAATCATCAAATTTTATACGAGTTTGTTGCTCTTCGATTAATTGGTGATTGGAAGACAATCAGGTATGTGTACTCAATTTTTATATTGGGTATTTGACAATTTTTACAGAAAGTAAAACAAGCATATGTGCGTATATTGATCACCTATCAATGATTGATTCATTCATTATTGAAGTTCAATAAAAACATTTTTAGACAAGACCTCTATTTAATATATGAATATGGTATATACGAATTGAAACTAAATACTATTTAAGAACAAATTTAAAGTGTCATATACAATTCGTCACATATAAAGGATATAATTTCATTGAATAAATATCAAAAACGACTATTACAGTCAAGTAAGGATAACCTGAAGACCATACAAGCATCTGTCAACTATAAATTGAAGAAAAAAAACACTACCAACGACTGCCGAAAGTAAATACATTGTTAACTAACCTAAAGGTTATTTTTCAGCTTTTTATTTTCAGTTTACATGTTTAACTGATCACTCTAATATCTCATATTTTTCTCTCTAAATCTCTCATATTTTTTACTCCCTAAAAAGATTGAAATTTTAAAAACAAAAATCATGATTTAGTTGTCAATTATACCCATAATTTGTTAATGAATTAAGGACATTATAGATAGTTCAAAAATTTAACCTTTAACAAAATCAAATAAATTTTCTGACTTTATTAATATAAATTCACACTCAACAGAAAAAATGACAATAAGGAACTTGATTTCTACCTAATGATCATGCCCCCCATTACATGTTCAAGTAGGGATAGCAGAATTGGAGCCCATACCAATTAAGCAACATTCAATTGCTCCATATGCCTTGTATACTGTGCCAGTCTCTTACCCTTTTCCTCATCCAATTAAAATTGGAATCCTTTCAGATGTTTGTTATGTCACTGAGTCAATATATACCATGCAAACAAAATCCAATACAAACTTGAATAATGTTGCAGACCCAAAATAATGCTGTAAACAATAATTTTACCCAGTCGTCTTCTTCTGCTAAAACAAACAGTGAAAGATTTTGTTTGTTTCATATGGGGTTTTAGGGTTTAGGCCCACAGTGTTGAAAATGAAGAGAAACATTATATGTTTTGGGGACCCTCTGACCCATATTTTTTGGTGGCAATGGGATTGTCTCTACTAAATGGTCACACACTGTAGCTATCTGGTTAAATGGCATTTAGGGGTATGGGATACAGTGGGCAAGTCTAATCTCCAAAGCTGTCATTTTTTTTCTCTAACGTAGGCATTGATTTTAAGAGTTTTAGGGTGATACCCATTTGGGTAATTTGGCCAAAATCATGAAAGAAAAATCCTAACCGTAGTGATACACAAGTGTTATGCCAAACTGGGAATGACTACCAGCAGATCAAAGTGTTAATCTTTGAAATTAAATATGAGAGGAGTTGGATATTTTTAAATTGGGAAGAAAGATTTAAGAAAAGGGACTCTACAACAGAAGCATGTGTCATTGTAATGATTTGTTTCACTTGCTCTTTGCAATAGCAATCTCTCTTCTTTTACTAACTTGTGCTCTACTCTTTGCATCAATCCCTTACAAAATACTCTATCTCTGAAAAATCAGTAAGAAAGGGGTTGTGCTCCATGCTAAAATTAATACTAGATATTTTTTTAATAGCAAACTACAGTTTAGTGATCAACTAAATTATAGTTTATAAATACATCATTTAGTCAATATTTTACTCTTTTAAATACACAAATTAACAAATTAGGGCAAGTTGATATCCATTTGCCATCTTTCAGTTATGTTATTTATCATACTACCCTTATTTGAAATCAATCAAAACAAACGTATGCAACACTTTGTTACTGCTATTGTCACCGACCAAAAGTTTACCGCTACTGTCGGAGACCGGAAATCTTCTGCTACTGTCGCATATCGAAAATATATTGATACTGATGTCCATCAAGTAGAGATCAACTACTGCTGCCATTGAGTTGAGATCTGCTGCTACTACTGTCGGTTAATACTTACTGCTACTACCGTCGGTTAATACTTACTACTGCTACCAAATTACTGTCATTGAGTAGAGATCTGCTACTACTACCATCGATTAATACTTAACTGCTACTACCAAATGCACATTAGCAGGACTAAAATGTATAATAGCATAAATTTTACTGCTACTACCAAATGCACAGTAACATGACTAAAATGTACAGTAGCATAAATTTTACTCAAAGGCAGAGGCGTCGTCGACTGTTGTGCTATTGTCAACGAAAAATTCACAAGGTGCTACTGCCAACAATGAAAGTGCTACTGCCAACAACAAATTCATCACGTCGTCGTCGCGACCACCCTTGCCGCTCGCATCTTCAAAAATTTCACTTTCATCTACGTCATCAGCTATCGAGGACTATCATAAAGAGAAACATAACAAGCGGTGACGAGAGATATCCACTTCAAGACATTATGGATCTGACCGTCGGTAAAGGGACGCGAGGTGTCAACGAATCTGGTACGACGATTTGGATTTGGCTCCGATCTGACACAAAATCGAGAGCAAACCGTGGCCTCTGGTCTGAATCTACCGTCCAAGGCGGCCGTGGTGTCGTTGTAACGATCAACGTATGCGACGCTGGTGATGAGCTTCGATCTGGATTCTGAAATGGGTGTTGAGCTCTATACATAAAGAGAAAGAGAGAAGTTTTCTAAACAAAGAAGAGCATATAAGACGAGAAGGTAATCTGATCGGGTTGTAATTAAGGAGGAGAGGCTTCATGGAAAAAAAAACGTAATTTAGTTGTTAAACTGGGTATTATAATCATTTTAATGTAAAACTCAGAGTCAACTCTGATATTTATTAATTGTGGGTCTAGGCCTGTTTTTTTTAAACGACATGTGTCTTTTTCTGTATAAGAATTATTTAAAATGATTTTTTTATATTTTTAAATTTGATCGAGTAATGTTTTGTAGTTCTCCCTTTTTTCTAAAGGAGAGGATTTTGAACCCTTTTTCTTTTTGATTTCCTTGGGTTACACTCCATGTATCACCATCACTTACTTCTGAAAGACTGTTTCTATTTACAAAAAGTAAATTTGGTTAAACCCCATTTCCCCCTTTTGGCCAGTCATGTTTCAATTAGGCTTCTTCGGTTCTTCCACCATGAAGGTTATCTAGTGCTACTCAAGCTGAGCAACAATATCAGCATGCCCTTGATATTATCACATTCGAGCACATAAAGAAACCGAGTGTTATTGACACTTGATCTCTTTCCTTCAAAGATAAGGAAACACAAGTATATTTCAAGTACGTCCTGTGTCTGTATCGAATCATAGCCCCCAAAACAGTGGCACCGACGATGCTAGCTGCATGGGATTAGGGTTTTTTTTAATAAATGAGCAAACGTGCATGCGATTGGCCCAGAGAAGACCTAATCATCTGATTTGACTACTATTCATTTACTCCCTGCACGACGTCGTGTCGAAGTTCATTGCGTACAGATTGGAGCTGTGTTTCAAAACTACTGGCCGGAAGGTTAATTTTGAGCTTGATCATCTGTCGTTGTCGTATTAATGTTAGATTAAGCGAAATAATTGTTGATTTGATTCAATAATCAGTTAATTGCAGATAAATAATCACTGAGAGGCCGGGTTGAGCTGATCACTGTCGGTAAGATGATTCTGGGGAGAAAGGAGCAGGGGTGCAGCCATGCACATGGCGTTGCGCCCCGATAGTACTGAGGATTGGAGTGACTGAGCTACGTTATCAGATGCAGGAATCGTTCGTGTACGACTTCACTGTGTTCTTGTAGCTTTGATTAGCAACATAATCCCTGTAATGAATAAGGACGGTCGATCTTTGCTTAGCTCCATTAACAATAATGGCCGAGAGCTCCGTTGATCGAATTGATTAGGGTTTCGATTTAGTGAACGCACAAATTGGTATTTTCCCTTTGATCATCAATTCATCATGGGATGATGCAAATGCAAGTTTTGCTTCAAACATCTCGAGTTTTGACAAAAACAAGATTAACCATACGTTGTCGGGCTCAAAACTTTAGTCGTAAGAATTTTCTTCCTTTTTTCTGGCCTTCTTTAATCAAAACGGAACAAATTCATAGCTTAAATTTTCTAAACTTGATTTATGATGAGCGAGGATGGAGTTCAATCCCCTGCTAACCACAAGTCGTAAATTACGTAATACTAAATACATTACAAAAATCGCTCATTTTTGCGGTCACAATCATTTTGTTAGTCTGATGCACTACTTGGGTTTTTTAAGACCAATTACATAGAAGTTACTTTTAGACATTTTATCCTATAAAAATTCATCTAAACATTTTTGTTCATATAAGTCCACCTAAAGTTAAATATAGTTGTACGCTAGGTATTGAAGTTCAACATAATTATAGACTACCATCCAATCTAAAAAATTAGAATTTCTTCATAATATTTACAAAATTGTCACTATTACAAAAGTCAACAATCACTATCTTCTCAAGAAAAGTCTCCGGTCGACCTCTAGCATTTCGACTGATTTCCGGCGAGGTGTTGGGCTTGACTCCGGTGAATTTTTTTGGCGGACCTCCTATGATTTTTTCGATAGCAAAATCTACTACTATTAATAACAAAAGATACTACTGTAAGCTAAGAAAATTACTAACACTGACAATAAAAAATACAATTGCCAACAAAAGATACTACCTCAGCAAATAAAGATATTATATTAAACACTAAAAGCTACTACCACCGGCTACAAAAGATATTATCACAAGCCACAAAGCTATTTCTATCACCAACGAAAGATATTACTGTAAAAACAATTGTAACCAATACCTAAACATATAAACTCTAAAAACAAAAACTACTACTGCCAATAACAATAGCTACTATCATTATGTTGAAAAGCTACTATCACTATTGAGAAAAGCTACTACTCCCAATTAGAAAAGTTACTACCCCATAAAAAACTAAAACTACTGCCGTCAACAACAAAAATTACTACAATCACAAACAACAATTAAAATAAAGCAAATTCTACTACTAGTGGAACGTTCAGAAAGATACTCACATAGAAATTAAAACATACCAACATTATTTGTCTATAATATCACTGACAACAAAAGCTTCTATCGTTGACAAGAAAAACTATTATCATCGACACCAAAAACTACTACTAGCAACAAATACCAACCCTTGTATATTTTCACTGCTCTCAAAACCAAAATCCCAGTTTTACTTTCAAAACCAATTTCAAACAACTTTCGCTACTTCAAAAGAAAAGTCGAGAAGGGAATAAACATGAACAAGTGTCGATCATCTACCTTATCTTCTTGATCATCTTCTTTACACAAAGAGCAACATCAACACAAAAACAACAGCCTAATCTTTTTGTACCATTCCTCAAAACCAAATAAACAAATTCCAACCAAATTACAATCACATCTTACTTGAACAGTCACCACCAAATTCTGGATCTAGTGCTTCTCGATCAAAATCTGTTGATGTGATCTTGTAATTCTCAATTGGAGTTCGATCTGTTTCAACTCAGTCTTCAACTTCCTAGACATAGTCCTCGTTGATGCGGCAAAAGAAACATACATCGGTGAACTTCATCAATTGACGTCGGAGCGGTCTTCATCGAAGAGAGTTAGCGACGAAAAAGATGATGTCGGGAGAGGCGTGCCGAAGCTTCGATGACATTGAATGCGATCGTCAAGTAACATCCGCCGAATCATTTGACCAAGTCCAGATCTGGTTATGAGAGAGAGAGAGAAAGAGATAAATCGTTTTTGTTTGAGAGATGACGTGTCCCGGTAAAAAAGAAGGATGAGGGTACTTTAGGTACAAACTAAAAAAACTGATGGGTTTAGGTGATAAGGTGGATTTATATGAATAAAAATATTTAGATGGACTTATGAATGAAAAAATGTATGAATGAGACCTTTATGAAATTTTATATTTTTTCCTCGTTAACTTAGTTACATACGCACACGTTAACGAAAACATAATTGATGTACATTACGCGCTAAACAACTCATACAGTTTACTAGTGTTAAAAATGTTTAGTTGTCAATTGCCTGGAGTTGAATTAACGAAAGGACTGCTTAACCTTCTCACTCCGTAATGACACATGTACCCTCACATCCTCCGCAAAGCAAGACCCGACGCTAGGGGCAATAACGTAAAAACCTACCTCACCCTGTACTGACGTGGTGCTGCCCGCCGCAACAGGCGGGGAGGGTAAGCATCATTTCTTAAAATCGGTCATATGCGACGTGCGTGCGAGCATGTTACAGTGGGACCCATCCTCACTCATTGTCTAGACGGAGATGACGGGGCGCATCTAGATTGACTGAGTTACGTGGAACCCAGCACAGCAAATCAACAACTATGCGCTAGCTGGAGGGATCAAAACGGGAAGGAATGAGCACGAGAAGGTGGGGGTGGATGTCACGTGACACTGCCTCGGGATTGGACTTCACTTACACTCTTTGGCCTAATCAAGTCCCTCCACGTTGCACGATCTCACTGAAAAGCGTCCTCATTGGAATATTACGAGATTGAGTTTGGGGAATCTGGTTTCTAGATCCCGGAGACTTGTAGGGGTTGTGAGATTTCGGGTGGTGTGCATGTTGAGGCGATGTCTAATAAATAATTTAAAGAGATGTGAGGTTTCTGAACCTTTTGGATCGGATTAGGATGGAAAATTTAGAATGAATGGATGAAAAGATGAAGAACCGTTAGATGAAAATCATCAAATTAGGGTCTCATGTTCCATATCGGGTCTCATCATGATCTGTGGACCCTTTAAAAAGAGTGTTAATTGTGTTTGGTGGGATACACATATTAATTATAATGTTAGCTACACATACAAGTCTCTGAAATTTCTTAAGTAAGAGAACCTTCTTTGTTAGGGACTTAAACCAAGTCACAAGTATAAGTGACAAAAGGTGGCATCAATGACGCAGAGTAAGAGTGAGCCACTGGTCGCATAAAAGCTGGTTGGACGTTGACCGCCTGAAAGTTGGGACATGACCGCATAAAAGCTCAGTGTTGGCCGCATGAAAGTTCGGACATAGCCGCATAAAAGCTGAGCGCTGACAGCATGAAAGTTGGAACATTGCCGCATAAAAGCTGAATGCTGATCGTATGCAAGTTGGGAGATAACCGCATAAGCGCTGACCGCCTGAAAGTTATCCGCCTGAGAGCTGATCATAGAGCGCTAATAGTGGATGAATAGTCGTATGAGTGTTGGCGGCTAAAGCGTTTGCTGCATGAGCGTTGGAGCGATGAAACGCTGAGAAATGGCCGCCGGAGCTCCAACCGCTGACCATAGGAGGTTGCCGCTGGGTGCGGGAAGTCCCCGACTTTCCTCATTCCCCAAATGAGCGTTGGTCGCATGAGCGATGTAGAGCTGGCCGCTGAAACGTTGGTCGTTGAAGCGCTGGATGAGCATGAACTGCATAAGAGTTGGTCGCTGAAACACATGAGAGATGGCCGCTAAAAGATGCCCGTATAAGATTTGGCCGATGTGCGTTGAGAGATGGCCGCATGAAATATGACTGCATAAGACTTGGATGCTGAGCGTTGAGAGATGACCACATGAAATATGACCGTATAAGACTTGGCCACTGAGCGTTGAGAGATGATCGTATGAGAGCTGAGCAGTTTTACCTACCTTGGTATTTTTTTGTGCTCGTTTGACAAGAGAATACCTAGGCGCTTCTCGCACGCGTTGGGCGAGGTATCCCATACGCGTTCGGTGAGGTATAATTTCAGGACGCCCTATAGTTCTCCCAGTCCCCAAGGTTCTCTAGAGGAATGAGGCAAACTCTTTAGCAGTTATATACCACTAGAGGTCAGCGGTTGTGTTTGCCGACGATGGCAACAGATAATCATCGTTAGCTTACTTACCGTCGCGATCCATGTTACTCTTACCTGGAGAGCGTCCTGAACAGAGCGAGGAATTATGTCTCTCCTAGGGGAGTCATCCCGCAATGGGCGAGGAGTAAACTCTCCCAAAGGAGGCATCCCACATGACGTGAGGAATCGTAGAAGATAAGCATCTCTAAAACTCTCCAAGAGGAGAGGCATCCCGCATGACAAGAGAAAACGTAGCGGACAAGCATCGCTAAAACTCTCACAAAGGATGCATCCCACATGGCGCGAGGAATCATAGAGGATAAGCATCGCTGAAACTCTCTAAGAGGAGGCATCCCACATGGCACGTGGAAACGCAGCGGATAAGGATCACTGAAACTCTTCCAAAGGAGTCATCCCTTATGGCGTGAGGAATAGTAGTGGATAAGCAAGCTGAAACTCTCTAGAATGAGGCATCCCGAATGGTGCGAGGGAACGTAGCGGATAAACATCAATAATCTCTCCAAGAGGAGGCATCCAGCATGGCACGAAAAAACGTGAAATACGGCTCATCGTGTCTTTAATGATCTACTTGCATGTGAGTAAGAACTTTGAACGGCTCCTGCAAAATAGATCATCATATTTTTAGGCAAATGAAAGCATTAGGGGGGTTAGCTTTATCCTTGGTTGCCCAAAGATAATAGTTGGGATAAGCCTGTTTCATTTGTAGCCTGTTAGTGTCACAAAAATATGGTATGCTCTTAAAAATTTATTTCACAAGATAGGCGCATGCATGATCATATGGCACCTAGGGAAGTCCATGGGTCTTAAAACGGTATAGGAGCAGATCTTTATGTGTTGTGTAGTCCCTGGGCTTTGAAATAATGGAGGAACGGATCCTCATGTGCCAGGTAGTCCTCGGGTTTTTAATTTGTATATAAATTTGTATCTAGACATAAGTTAAAGCGCCTCAAAATGTTTCACTTGTGTACTGGGCCGCGGATTGTGAAGAAGCGCGGCCTGAACTGTGGACTTCTAGGCTTGACTGATCTCAGAGTAGCGAGTTGTTATGTGTGGATGTCCTTGTTTAGAGGCGGACAAGAGGGTGAGCGCGTCCCCTTTTGGTGTTTGAGAGATGACCGGCAAAAACTGGGTCGTATACGTATTGCTCGAAAGTTGACCGAGTCATAGCGTGGCGGTTGACAATGTAATCATGCGCTTCGTCATTCATGCGCTTATCCATTCTGCTGGAGTGCGCCTGCGTAGAGCAAAGAGAACACGATTAGATCTTATCTTTTCAAATTTTATGGGTGACAAGTGTCATTCATGCACTGGTGTTGTGGGCGGTTGTAGCTTTTGATGACACATACAACACGCGTCATTAAGGCTGCAGTTTTCCCCCAATTTTTCTTTTAAACCCTATCATGCGTTTTTTCCTCTGCCATACTCGAAGAAGCTTGGTCAGTTCGACGATCGTTCCTTAATCATCCTTCTAGATCAGGTTTGTTCCTCTTTGTTTATTGTTATTGGTTGTGCTTTTGAATTCTGAACACGATGTTAGGCTTGTGAATATGCATTTTCTGGGTATGGATGAATCTACTCATCTTCTAGTTATTTTCTAGACTGGGTTTCTGGGTTTAGGATGTTCATAGATATTCTTGAAGATTTATGGAAAACTTTTAGGTTTTTGATCGAACTAACATCTAACTTTTTTGGGTAGGACGTTTGTGAGAATAGCGGATCAATTTAAATTGGAGAGTGAGAGAGAGCGTGTGTCGATGATGGGCATCGCTGGATCGACATTAGATGTCTCGTCTACAAGCGGCTCATGTCTGGGATAGATAACTATCCATCCCTATCCGCCCGTCTTTTCGCCGTTTGCAAACTTCGTAGTCGGCTTCCAGCCTTCAGCTTCCGCGCGAACATTTGATAATGCCATGCGCCTGCTTTACAACCTGGAAATGGCGTCCCGCGGCCAATCGTCTCTTAGTCCGGAGCCGATCAATGTGGCGCAGCCCCTGCCGCTGCAAGTTGTTGAGCCGCAAACATCTGTTATGCCGCATGCATCTGCTGATAAGTCGTCTGACGCGATTATAGACGCATGCATCTTGTAGGTCAGGCTACGTGTTACACATCACGGTCGGGTCCCATCATGGCTCGTGGGCCCCCAAAAAGGGTGTTATTTATACTTGGTAGTGTAGGCACATACAAGTCCCCGAAGTCTACAAGTAAGAGAACCTTCTTGGTTGGGGACTTAAACCAAGTCAACAAGCATAAGTGACAACAAGGTGACATCCAGCCTCTACTAGTCCCTGAAGTCTCCAAGAAAGAAGGGGCTCTTCAAACTGCTACTAAAGTCGCGTGGTTCATCTTACTAGTTGATATTTATCTTGTTGGATGAGCATTGTATGTTCGCTAGATGTGTGTACCCTGACGCTGGCCGCAATGATGCAGAGTGAGAATGATTCGTTGGTCGTATAAAAGCTGGTTGGACGTTGACAGCATAAAAGTTGGGACATAACCGCATAAAAGCTGAGCGTTGACCGCATGAAAGTTGGGACATAGCAGCATAAAAGCTGAGCGCTGACCGTATGAAAGTTGGGAGATAACCGCATAAGCGTTGAGCGCTGACCCCTTGAAAGTTATCTGCATGAGAGCTGGTCATAGAGCACTGACAGTGGATAACTGGTTGTATGAGCGTTGGCAGCTAAAGCGCTTATTGCATGAGCGTTAGAGTGATGAAACACTAAGAAATGGCTGCTGGAGTGCCGACCGCTGACCTCATGAGGTTGTCGCTGGGCACAGGAAATCCCCGACAAGAGGATTTTGAATACAAACAAAAATGCAAATGTTACAGTTACTGAGTTTCTCTCAAACTATTTTAATTCAATTGTTAAACTTCAATCATAAGAGCAATACATGATAATATGAGACAAAAACTCAGACTTGAAGATTATCAATTTCTTACAAATTGAGAAGATGCATAACGTGGTCGACCGAACAAAACAACATTCATGAATAATCCAATCTCTTAAACCCAGCCATAATGTGCTAAAGCCATTCCGTCCTCTAACTTTTCTGGTAGATAAGCAATATCTAAATTCTCAAATTCTCGAAGAGGAAGAACATTTTGCCTCTTCTTTTTCTTCTTGAAGCCCTCCAAAGAAAAACAAAAGTGCATGACCCTTTTCTTTGGCTAGAAGTCACGTGCGGAACAAAATGTCCTATCATGGTCCACCACACTCCACCAATCAGTACATTAATTACCCGCAACAACCGGTATTACCCTACACCGAACCGCACACAACTCACCTCCCTCTAAGTCCCTTCCGTATCCTAAGCTCGAATCCCAAGAAAAGTTCTATCTCTGTGCAAGTCGGACGATCGTATCAAAACTAACGAAAACGAAGGAACAGTGGCTCCCACCTCCGGACATGTTTTCTATTTTGCATAAAAATAGATGAAAAATATTTAAATTATTTTTTTTGTTGCCGGTAATGAATATGGCGTGTTGGTGCCGACAGTGGGGCAGAAAAGCTGGGTGACCGGGTGTGGCGGGTGCAGGGATTTTGTGTTACCGGGTAAGGAAGGTAACTGCACGGGGATCCTCGCTACTCCGGTGATAAGGCTAACGGTTTTTACTTTTTTACTAACGGTGAAATATTGTTTTTTTATTTAACTTAATTAAATAACGGCGAATTCCGTCTTTCTTGGTGGTTGGTATACAAGACTAATCTAGTATAGTTAACTATTCGACTTAGGTAACCACTACATGTGGTTGAATTTGTAAGAGTCTGGGTGTGAAACCCTTATATCTAGGTTCGAATCTCGCTGACTTTAATTGGAGTTAAATATCAATTTATTCTTATTGGCCATAGGGAGGGGAAGCGTTATGACATGATCCTTCAAAACGGATTAGTCTCTGACCTCAGAAAGACTTTGAGGATATCGTAGTTGATACTCTCAAAAACAAAATATTTGACTTAGGTTGAGTATGTTTCAATCATCCCTATAGTTGTAATTGATTTTCAATTTGGTTCATAAGATTGGGAGAGGAAATCAGAAAGAGCTCATAAACGGACGAGCAAGCTTTTAGGCACACGGGAAAGTGGAAGTGAGGGTGCTTTGAATAATTAAAGCACAAAAAAATTTAAAAGAATGAGCAAACAAATATATTTGAACTTTTTTTTTCTTTTAATATAGGGTTACATAGAAAAAATTTGAGGCCCCTCATATTTTGAGGTCCTAGACCCAACCTCGCCTTGCTCTAAGGTTAATTAGGCCTGCAGTCGAAGTTTTTTTTTTCTTTTTGAAATAAAAGTTGATTACTATTACTATCTACGTCAAATAGCTATGTTCACCAAATTTATAAAACAAATTGGGAAGGGTCAAATTACACCAAGTAAAACATATTATTAAAAAATCTGGTAGGCTCACAATTAAACAAATCTCTAATCAAAACCTCGTCTCTTACAATTACATGTGTATCAAGATCAACTTGTCTATCACGAAATTGTGGTACAAACAACCTGGATATATTCATAGCAAACGTATATAGAATATGCATCTCTTAGAGATTTAAAACCAGACTTTGAGCAAATGCCAGCCTAGAAAATTCCAAACTTGGACCCAGACCCAAAGGCCTAGGCCCAAATCCGGCCCATTAAGGCATACACATAAGCCTAGTGATTCGCCTCCTTTATTATTCATCTCAGTCGTCTTTGCTGGATCCAGCGAACGCCACTTCCACATCCTCCAACACAGCCTGTAAGACCAAGGCCGACCCGACCTCCTCTTCCTCATGGATCCTCGCACTGACGGTTCCTTGGCTTGACCACGCTTCAACAACACTCAAAAGTTAAACACTCAAAGTACCAAAGTACTGATCGAAGCTTACTCCTTAGCCTTTTAGACTCATGAAAGTTGTGGGATGTGTTCTGATTCATAAAAATGCAGATGAAAATGAGAAGAAGAAAAGGGGACGCAAGCTTGAGTCCAAGAACAAGAATCCGACTGCAAGTGCTACTAAGAGAGCGACTACGATGGTTGCTAAGAAGGCTGGTGAATGAATTACATCTTCAAAGGATGTGAATGAAGCTACTGGAACGGTCGCACTAGTTGATGCTTTCTTCTTTGTTGCTCTATCTCCGTGCCCTAGCGTGAAGGGCAAGGAGAACATTTAAGTTTCGTTATTTAAACTTTGCCTATAACTTTATTGGACATACTTAGTTTGTAGGTTCTCAATAAGTAAAGCGTATTAACGTGTTAATGATTAGGTTTATCTCCTAAGTATTGTTGTGATCTTTGTGTCGCAAACTTTTTATTCATCCTTAGTCGGTGGAGGAAGTGTATGTATCAACCTTTTCTGTCTTGAGTTTATATACATTTTTTTTAAATGGTGGGCTTTCTTTATTTTAACCACTCACAACTCTCTCATTACCCTAATGTACTATTAGTTCTCATGTACTATAGATTATACAACGCCAACTTCCAACAGTAACAAACCAAGGCAATGACGAACCCTAAACAAAAGCCAGTGGCACGACAATTCGGAAGAGAGTAGTGTGCTGCCTCTACTCACTTCCTCACAAGTCTCACAAATATAAACACACTCATTTTGTCAGATTATGATAGAGTCATTGTCAAGTTATATATAACAAAAACTAATACGTTTGCAGATCGAATTAAACCCTAAAATATTATGCCAATAATTCAGGGCTAGCTACAAACAACATGCATGCATGCTGTCACATATATACTGCTGATTCAAAGTTTCATTTATGTGCTGGATTATGGAGCAAATCAGCCACATGAGCTCTTACTCGAAATCCTTGATTTATATTCATCTTTTTCCTTATTTTGTTTACATATGAGAGAAAATCAATTGATTGCCGAATTTAGTCCTATCAAATTCAAACACAATGAAAACAAGAAATTTGGTGCATGACAACTTGGAGTGGATAAACAGTTAGCTTCTTGTTTTCTTATATACATTTATGTTTCTCGCATATCTTTTGGAAAGGTAGCAGAGTTATCAATTTCTGAAGAATAACGGTTCAACTTTAACTGGTCTAATTCAGTAGTGTGGCTCGTTCTACTCGTTCGTATGTAAATGCATATTATTTAATTTTTAATTATGAGTTGTGATTTAGTTGATTAAGGTGTTTATCTGATAACTTTGAAATAACAAGTTTAAATCTTACTGACATATATGGGATGAATAAGTTATTAATATATAAAAAATTTCAAAAACCCAGCTAATTAATTTGTTGAATGAAATATTTTTTCTTTGAAGATAAATTAGTTTTTTGTATTAATTAACGCCGTAATATGGTGATGATGACGGAGAAAAATAATATAGAGCAATGAGCATTATATGTGCCGGGAACTGAGACATGAAAGCGATGCTTACATCAATTACATGTGAGAGAGAGCCTTGCGAGGTGCTAATCAAAGGTTAAAATATTGATAATCATGAAAATTTCGATAATTTAAAAATAGAGATTTAAATGGATATATCAAGAAATTATTGAATATCGATAAATTTTTTTTCTTCAAAATTTATATAAAAATTATATATTTGACTAAAAATAAATTAAATATAAAATATCAAAAAAATATGAAAATTAATATCAGTGCTTGTAAAAAATAAAAATATTAAAGATATTTTAGATATTTAAGACCTTAGTACCCACCCTTCTTAAAGAAAAAGGATCTCCATAACTTCCTATCGTACTTTATGATATTTATATACTCTTGGGTTTAAGTCTTTTTATAAAATTATCCATGATCATCACTTTACATTTAGTTGCGCTCGTTAATTCTCTAGAGTTGTGAGTACTTCAAGATTCGTAATACTTTTTCCTATAGTGAGATGAGAGAAAATTGAAATGTTAGATTGTGATTGTGGACATTACATGTGACGATTCCTGTAGAAAATTACAATTAATTAGCAATACTATTTCAACAAATATGATAGATCACGGGTCAAACCTCGTTAGACATGTAGGGTGTGTGAGTTATTAATATATTTTTTAAATGATAGGTTAAACTTCACATTCCAGGTATCGTAAAAAACCCCCATTTTTTCTGCCGCTCTTCTCTCGAAAACCCTAGTTCGAGAGCGTCGCTCCATCTCTCAGTCCTGTTTGACTGCCTCTCGACGCTGGTGATGGCGTTTAGCCTCGTCGGTCAATGAGCAGTGCGGCCGGATGAGAGATTAATGGCTTACCTCAAGTTGAGCTAGAGGCAGATTCGGGCTTCGGTTATTGCTCACGGTTAGAGGAGAGACTGGGTTGTGATGTGTGGTTAGGAAGAATTGACGACGAACTCGTTTCAGATCGGTGTTAGATCGGTGACATGACAGATTGGTGGTGATAGGCGTTAGTTGTTGTCGGCGATGCTATGTTTTGGTAGCTGAGTTTCGTCTTCGGCGGCTGGCTCAAGGTGGATCCTTGTCCAGTTGATGCCATCGTATGGCGTCGGAGACAAGACAATGATGTTGATTCAGGTCCAACGGTGGGACAAGGAAGGTGGTGGCTGGTGTTGTGGCTCTCCCTAGGCAGTAGTGGATAATCGCAGGCTGGGTCTATCTTTGGGCCTGGGTGCAAGTAGTTGGGCTGAAGTTTGGGCTAGGGTTCATTGGGCCCTGACCTTTCTTTATGGTTTTTTTTTGTGATGGGTTGGGTCTAGGCTCTTTATGGGCCTGGGTCATTTAGGTTTTATTTTATGTTGGTTTTGTAGTCCCTTCTCATTGAACGAGAGTTTTAGTTTTTTTGTAGGTTGAAGTCGTGTCGTGGGGTAAGCCATGGTAATGGTGTCGTTTACAGAGACTATGTTAATATCAGTTAGTTCTTGTTGTCAATGTAATAGGGAGGTTACATGTGCATATATGCTGGTAATTTTGGCATGTAATGTTTGAAATGGTTGTTTCTTCTTGAGATTGATTGTAAGAATTTATCGAGGCTTCTGAAATAGGATAGGTTACAGTTGAATCCTTTATCAGTTCTTATTCACTGTAATCGTGTTAGCGTTTCGGGTAGGTAGGAAGGAGAGTGATGAATTTACTTTCATCACCAATGATTGAATCTCTCATGGTTGTAATATATATTCCCTTTAATTTAATTCTTGATATTCTTCTAAAAAAACTTCACATTCAGGAATCAAAACGCATGGAACATGCTCGAATTCCAGTCCACAGCTGAAAAGGGTGTTTAAAACTCTCATATATAGAATAGAGAATGACATCCCACGCTTCTCCTTAACTGCTCAATGGCCATGGATATGGATCAATGTACCTATCAAATATCAAACTCCATTAGTATTAGTAGTTACAAAGCATGGTATTGGTTCCCCACAAAATTTATGGGCACTCTTATTTGGTTGGTTTTTTTAAGCACAATTGGTAAGCTTCAATTCATTCATATATCATTTTTTATGTTTAAGTGACCAAGTGAGACTACGACGGCCATTTCATATATCATTTCTTTCCCTTTCTCTTTGTTTTCAATGTAATGAAACTCGTAAACATGTCGGCAAGTTTCTGTAGTTGATGATCATGGATTCCCTCAAGTTGTGCTAACTCAACCTGGGTTTCAGCTCTGGTCAGATTGGCTGTATTGGTGATTCTAGGATTTTGTTTGAAGGGAACACAAAATGGCTTTGTGTGAAACTGAGACGTGACAAGTCTTCGAAACGTACCCTACTCTTCTCCCCATACGATTGATTCACTTACATCAATCATGTCGATCAATCTTGCCTTTTGTAACTTATATAAACCAAAGTTGTGTTAGTAAGTTAGTAACTTATGTTTGTTGTTACATTTTCATGTTTGTCTGTTACTTTATCCGTATCTAACGCAATCTAGAAACAAAACTAGCTAATAGCCAGGACTCGTAACAAGTTTCTAATTCACTCGTTCACTCGTAAGAAACTATGAATCGATCTTTATGCGGCTCGGAGCTTTTTTTAACCCATGGAAGATATTGCTGGTGGAGAGGAGAGATTTCACATCAGAAAAGTGACAAATAAAATATAACATATATGTGGGTGAATCATTCATAATTGTATCGAGACATTTTTTTGATTAAAACCCAACACTTTAAAGGTGGTTAAGTTGAGACAGTATTGGTACAAGGATAATCTACGGGTAACGCTTGTCGCTCGCATTTTGACATGGTATCAGAGCGGGTCACTCTACAATTGCTTCTCCCACAAGCCCGGGTGCATTCTTTTAGAGGTCATGGCTCTGGTTTGGTTGAAGTTGTTTCAGAGTTTGAAGTTCTTTCGGTTAACCATGAGGTATTGGTTCAGTTTCTTAATTAGTTTCACGTGCAGACCTATAAAAGTTAGGTTGCACGTGAGAGAGAGTGTTGGAAATAAGAGATCTCACATCAGAAAAGTGACAAATAAAATATAACATATATGTGAGTGAGTCATTTCTAATTATACCGAGGTCTTTTATGATTAAAACTCAACACCTTAAAGGTGTATAGTTAGGACAGTATCGGTACAAAAATGATCTACGGGTCACGCTTATCGCTCGCATTTGAACAATTGCAACCTTTACTACAATGATATTGTTCATAGTTACCTCGTGTTAGTGGATTTCACTTGACTGTCTACAACTCTATTGTGTGCACTCGACGCTGTTCTTAAGTGTTACTTAGCCATCCCCAGTAAAACACCACTTCCTATCCCGTTTTGCATGAACAGCTCGTCAACTAAACCAACAAGTCTATATTCTTTGATTGTGGACCAAACTTTGCAGTTGTATAGTCATGATATGATCATATGAACAAAGCTGATATGTTTTTGTACCGTTGTACGATTCTAATTAAGTGTATCTATCATGTAATTTGATCATTCATGAGTGACATTAACCTAACTTGTGTACTGTACCTGTGTCGAAATCACAGTATTAGTGTCGAAATTATGGCAACTAAAAAACACTGATTATGTTTCGGGTCCAACATTGCAAACCTGAAATGCTATTTCTGGAAATACATGCAATCACCTAGTGAAATCAGAGACCCCCATATATTGAAGAGCCTTCAGAGTAGGTTGAACATGATTGAGCCTTCTAACCAATGACCATTTGCATCTTCAAATGCCATTTCCTTTGTTCACAAATGCATGCGGAAAATTTTGATGTGATACAAATTATGTAAGGGTATTGAATGATCACAGGGACTTGTGCTGCATGAACATAATGCAGCATCTGAGGACAGGTTGATTGAGAGTGGTGTGATGGAGATGATGGTTTTGACAAATATTGGCCATGTTTTATAATATTTGACATGCTAATCAAAGCGAGAGTTATGATTCCCTATAATGATAGGACATCAAGATATATTTCCTTATACAACACCTATTGGTGCTATGTAATTTCTAATATAAAAGGTCTCCTATCAATAAATAAGATGTTTTCCATTCTATTTGTCATCTCTCATCCTCCAAATAAGATCTCCTAAATCATGTCACAATTTTGATCCAATCTATTTTGCACTATGTCGATGGTTTTTGTTCTCTTTTGATCAAATGTATTTTGCACTATTCATAATGTAGATTATGTAACCTAGACAACCAGAACTGGCAATGAACTAATTCTACAGAACTGCTGAAGAAAAATAAAATGAAAACTATTTTTTGACTGAAAGAGGGGAAGTAATGACTATAAACACTTGGATACCAGAACATGGAGCACTTCTCTTTACATCCTTTTCTCTTTTCTATTTTGTAGAATTTTTCCATCATTTTTAGTTCCTGCTGGGGAGGCAAATGGGTATCTATTTGATAAAGTTCTATGCGATTTTCTGGCTCTTTTTCTTTGGGCTAATGGCCATTTTTTACGGTCTATTCCAACAGATTAAAAAAAGACGTTATTACCCCTATTCTTATTCATCTCTCTCACCCTTCTCCGACTCTCATCTCAAATCACAATTCTCTCTCCCTCTCTCTCGTCACCGGCGATATCACTCATGCCTCCACCATCTCCAACGACCACTTTCTCACCTCCACTTTCTACACCGATCTCTTCCTCGTCCAACACAAAACCCTAGGTCGAGCTCTCCACCACACCGATCTGGTGCACATGGATTTCGAGGTGCCAGTGACGCCAGATCTTGATCAAAGGTGCACGATTCGAGCCCAACGAAGTCCACTTTCTTATATTCAGATGATGCAGCGCTTGGTGTTCAGGAAGGAGATGTCCGACCATTGAATCCATGGTTTTACAATTCACAGATCGGATCTGCAAGGCGGCATCGCTAACTGGCTCATCGACTTTGCTGACTATGGAGTCGTCCACATGGTCGAAGGTATCGCTACATCACCATTTTGGAAGCCTTCGTCAACCACGTCCTCATCGACTTCATCTTCTCTCTCTCTGTCTTTGTCTTTGTCTCTCTCTGTCTCTTTCTCTGTGTGTGTAGAGATCAATAGCTGAGGGCAGTAACCTCTGTAAATTCTGTTGGTTAAAATTGATGTTTTTTGTTGGTTAAAACATGTTTACTAGTGTTAGTATATTAATATTAAGTCATCAAACTTCTCAGTCATTCCATGTCTGTAGTTTTCTTCTCAGCCATTCCAGAAGTAAGTTTACTACTCCTAGTAAATTTGGTTTTTGTGATTTGAGTCTGGTTTTTGAGAACAGAAGTAAGTTTACTAGGAGTAGTAAACTTGGTTTTGGTGTTTTGTGTCTGGCTTTTGGGATTGCCACAAGATTCTGGTCACCGGAGTCTGGCAACCGATGATCGGAGTCCGGCGACCGGTAACCAGAATCTGGTGGCCAGTGACCGGACTCGATGAGGTTCCGGTCAACCCTTCTATCTCTTGCATTTTCTCTCTCTAAGCATATTTAAGGGGTGAGGGGAATAATAGTACTAAAATAATATTTGTTTTTAAGAGTTTAGACCTAATGGACACAAATTCTTTTTTGAAAGTTCAAACGGTCAATGTTTTTAAAATTTTTGAAATGAGAAGATGCCAAATTTTGTAGTAAATGAACATTTTTTCTTTTTCTTTTGGTTTTATTTTCTCGGTGAAAATCATGGTTTTACGTGGACTGATTTTGATGCATCCAAATGGTTAATTCTACATGTTCCAACAAGGACTTCTGAAGTTCCTCTTCTGTGTTGCCCTGAAATTTTTTTCTTAGATAGATTGATCACCATAACTGGTTCATGAAGTGATTTGACAAACTGGATAAGCAAGTGGTACTAGAACACTTTCAAGTTTCAAATTACTTGTCTTATTCTCATAATCCACACATCTCATCTTCAGTGTACCTATAACTCTTGGTATTTAATAACAGAATTCTAGCCCACCAAGTTCTGCGTATTTCTTCGTGCATCCAATAGCTAGTTATCACATTTGTTATCACTCATATATATATATATATATATATATGTAGATATGCAGATTCAGATTGTCAAAACAATCATTTTTACATATTGAACTATGGTGAAATGATAAATCAAACCTGAACAATCCCACCAAATCAGCTGCTAAGATCGTCTATTCGCTTGTCATATCTTAGGCAATCTACACCAACCAGTTGCATCAAGGTGCCTTTTGCCTTGATCTTGTAAAAGGATAGTCGTTTCAGAAATGAGAAATAACAAACATCAAAATTTTACTCCCTTAAAAAGAAATGCTATATAGATCCATGTTCTATAATTCAATCATACACTTCCTATGCTAGCAAATTTACAACACATGTTTGAGCACTTTTTGAGGAATTTACTTGTTCTTGTCTCTTGATCAATATTAGCAACAGCTGAAAACAAAATACATTCTCATGATCTCGTAAATAATTTGGCCCACGTATCAAAAACGAAGAAGGATCAGCTGCTCCCCAGCTACAAGGTAAAGCACAATTTGGGTCCTTTTGGAGAGTTGATCCATATGAGCATGACATGTTATCTTCCTTAGCCACCTCTTGTAAGTCCATATAACCCTTCTTCTGAACAGTAGCATAAAGAGATTGATGAGAATGTAGCTGAAATATGTATGTACACATCCCATCCCTGAAATGCAATTTACAGGACATGAGAAACTGACCTCTGAGTTCATGAAGTTTTTTTTCACAAATTGATTGCTGTTAGATATTCTGGGCTGGTGTGTGTTCTGCACATCCAAAGTGTTTGAGAAGATTGTGAAAAAAATCAGAATTCACGAGTTTCACAACTGCTTTGAGTATACATTTAACATGAATATGCATAGATGCCAGTGGAACTTCAATAAGGTTTAGAGCTAGAATATGCTAAAATGAAGCCCATGTATCTCATCTACAGAAGAGTGTAAAAAACATCATAGAAGAAGTAACTGAAGCAGAGACTCAAACTTATCATTAGAGTAACCTATATGCTATGTAAAGATATCAATCTTGGACTCTTGGTGATCAGTAAAGTACCTTGGGGTGCTGCTCCTTGATAGACTCTGAAGGCCACTCATTCTCAAACTGGTCATAGTCTGTTGGTCCAGGAACATCAAAGAATTCGTCCGCAGAATCATGCATTCTCTTTAAACTAGCACGACCTGATTTTTCCACCTCAACTTCCATGGGATCAACCTCTTCTACCCTTTTGATTTCTACCATGCTGTGAAATTCTGTCTTAGTGATATCCTTTTCACTATGAGCTAATCCGATATCTCTTGAAAACTCTCCGGATGCGAATACCGTGGAACAGTTTCCTGCTTTAGCTTCATACAGCTCTCTTGGTGCTGAAATTTAAGATAATGAAAGTTCGCAGGAGTTATAACATATCCTCCACCTGAAGACGTGAGAAAAATACAAGGAGAAAGAGAATGAATACATCTAAATTCATAGCAGCATGGACAAAGTCAGAAAGAAGAAAATTGAAAGCCGCGCCAAATGATGAATTACAAAGCCTAACCATAGTTATTTAGTAATAGAAATTACTCAAACAGTTGGCACGAAGTAATACAGATAATTAGCATGTATTTTCCATCTACAATGTCCTATGTGAAAGTCAAGAAATAATTTCCAGCTTAAAGCGTACATTACTTTTAAGGCAAGCACGCGCGTAGCCTCTTCTTGCTGGACACTTCTTGTGACACACAGAGTGGTATAGGATAACTGTGACGAAAACCAGGTTAAGAAAGTTAGGTGCAAGCTGATTCTGGCACTAGCTTTGTGTTACATGTAATATTTATTGGAGGAAATTCATACCATATGTGCCATTCTCCTCTCTTCTCCAATAGCGACGCAGCAGTAGATCTCTTTGTTTCATCCCCTGAAAACCATGTAGTCAATGACAGCATATATTTATATGCATAGTTATATATTAATGAGGTTCCAAATCTAACCAAGGTAGCCAATCACTGTATAATAACTGCAGGTGAACAATATCAGTATGGCCATCAAGGTTCTCAACCACAGTACCCCTGTAAAAACAGAAGTCCCATCTGCAAGACACAATTAGGAAAATACACACTTAGGAACAGATCACAATTAGGAAAATACACACTCTTCAATACTCTAGCCCAAAGCGCTCCTGGCTCTGAATGAAGTCTCCAGCATTGTTTCGCAAGCAAAGCAATATTAAAATCCTTCAAGTTTCTGAACCTCATGCCTCCCACTTCCTTACCACATCCCATAGCCTCCCAATTCTTCCAATGCACCCCAGGCGAGTCATAATTACCCCACCAAAAGTTGGAAAGAGAGGAAGAGATCTGATTACAAGTCGAATTTGGGAACTTGAATACCATCATAGGGTAGGCCGGCACCGCATAAGCTACTGCCTTAATCAAAACTTCTTTGTCAGCTTGAGTGAGAGAAGAAGAATTTCATCCCACTATTCTCTTACTAATCTTCTCCTTCACATACTTAAGCGCAGCCACCTTAGACCTCCCCCAAACTGTTGGAAGACCCAGATACAGTCCTGGATCATCCACCGCCTTCATATTTAAAATGGAGCTCAACAGTTGAACTATCTCATGTCTAGTATTTGGGTTGAAAAAGAGAGATGACTTATTCACATTAATTGATTGTCCTGAAGCCGAGCAGTACAAATGGAGTGCATCCGAGAGAGCCTCACAATTATAAAGTGTAGCCTTCAAGAAGAAAAGAGAGTGATCCGCAAGGAAAAGATGACTAATCAGGAGACCATTCTCTGAAATTTTCACCGCATCAAGAAGATTCTGGTCGCACATTTTCTTGATCATGGAGGACAAAACATCATTGATGAAAAGAAACAAGAATGGAGAGAGAGGATCCCCTTGTCGTAGCCCTCTCGTAGGATGAAACCTCTTTCCTGGAGTGCCATTGATAATCAAAGCCATAAACACTGAAGAGACACAATCCTAGCAACTTTAGGAATGAGAGCTAAATAAGTACAGTTAAAGTGAGGAGACATCTTGGCCGTTGCCCAACACTGGGAAGTTGCCGCAAAAATAATCTCCTTGACTATCTCCCAATGAGCCTGATAGAAATATGCTAGTTTTGGTATGGATGATACTACAGAATAATAATAGAAGCCAACTCTTCTCAGGTTGATACACGTTGCAAAATGGAGTGTTGTTAAGCAAGTATATAACTTAGCAAGTAAATTGTGTATTTGTATTGGGGCTGGCTTCTCTCAAGGGGGGTTGCGGTTTGTTTCTGTTCTGCAATCTAGAACAAGAAATGCTCTCGATATAAAAACTGCAGCTTTGCAGTTCTATTCATTCACATTCTAGGCCACATCAAAACGCTGTTTTATCAGTCTTCTGTCATATTATGTAGATAGATTTATAACATCAGTTTCACTATCAAAGCACATCAGTATTCTTCTGTATCTAAAACTACGACAACAATGTAGTGAGGGATAAGGTTCAGCTTCATAAAGCAGGTGGGCAATGCACAACAAAATTTTCTCATAGTAACCTACACCATAAATCTTCTGAATTGAAATAAGTAAAACCCAAATGACTAGCACTCAAGACTCCTGGTTGCACTGCTCCACTTGGTCATATCTAAGCTACAATGCAAAACAGAATAATAAGATTTTATTTTTATTTTTATTTTCTAGAATAGTAGTATTTGTAATTCCAAGTGGTACAACTTAATTATAGAAGTTTGAAAGTTGAAACCATACCTATGATAATTCAGGAGATGCTAAATCACTTGCTGATAGAGAAATCTACGTGTAGGTAAGCTACACTAGCCATGAAAAGGAAGAAGAATGCAGATGTCAACATCATCGGTTCTGCCAGCATGAAAACAGGGTTGAAGCTGTAGTAGACCTGCCAAATAAGTAAGGAGAAAGAGGGCTTAGTCACCAATAAGGGAGACGCTAGGCACGCCTGGTATGGAGAGATGCATACAAATATTAAGTGTACAAATTCTTCACTATACAGGACTCTGATGATACCATACTTGGGTGGTCAACAAACCCTTCTTATTGGATGTACATTTCTCTTAGAATATATACCAGGCATGCAGAACTAAATATATGTCAACCTCTGTAGAATCTGCCTATTGTGGGGTTATCAGGTGAGAATTACTTATCCCAAACAAATCGACAAACTCAAGCCTATTATAGATTAGATTACTTTACAGGAGGAACTGCAAAAGCTCATCTTTAATTGACCGGATCAACCTTAAATATATCGACATGATTGTCTTGGATATATATGAAAAATCAACAGTCCTTTATTTATTAAGTCTAGAGAAGCTCATTGCCTTCAATACTATAAGGTAGAGCAATATAAGTAATTTAAAAAATGTTTGTGATACCTGGAAAGGGGAATTATGCTCAGGAACTACATTCTTCTTCTCAAGAACGACCACTGTCCTTCCAACTATATCAAGGTACGAGTATTTGGTCTGCAAAAGGAATGAAATGAAACATAACCAAACTTCAATACCACTTTAGGAAAAATATTATATTTGCAGTCATGTAATTTGCTTTTATGGCAGTCAATCAGCAGCATCGACAACTGAAATATAGTCTAGCAGTATGAATAAAATGTTCCATACCTCTATATGTTGGTCAACCGTAAAAGGAACCACAGCAGATGGATTTTTCGATCCCTCTGGTAGCACAACCTGAATTATAACAGTACCAGAATTAATTAACAAATTATCCCATGTTTAGAGGAAAAGAAATAAGTGGAAGAAACTTCAAAGATAGTTGTATGAATGCAAAGACATGGTACTAAACGCACTTTGAGGGTTAACTTGTCTACCACTGTCTCAACAAGAGGACAACCAAAGGTTAAATTGAGGTATCGCCTGCCATCAGGTGACTCAAATAGGAAGTCTTGCAATGGTAATCCATACCCGATTACAAAAGTAGCTTTCCAGCCTCCAAATAAAGGATACCTTGGTTCAATTTCAAGCTCTGACTGGAGAAAGAGTAGTGAAGAGACATGATTAACAGAAACAAAATCAGCATTTATAGACAGAAGGCATATATATTATTTGACAATGCTTTCATGTGAATTTTCTCAGTTACCATAACCCTGAGATCATGCTTCCAATACTGTAAAAATAGATTCCACAAAGATGGCACTAATGAGCTAAAAGATATCAAGGAAAACTTCTTGAAGTAAATGTTCTCTGGCCTGGAGAAAAGTTACCCTTCGATAATCTGTACGCAAATGTGATGACGAGATATTCCCAATTTGATCTCGGTAGAAGACTGAATGGACCTTAGGAGGTAGTCTTGCTAGGAGATGTTTGAATGAAGAGACACCACTAGACCGAGCTTGATAATCAACCCTGCCAAAACAAAGTTTTGACAGATTAGTATTAAGAACTAGCAACGTATAAACTCTACATAGGCGGCATAACATAAGCTTTTATTAGCAAATCATGCAATTATTTATTTTCCATCTTTTCTTGCAAGCTATAAAAGTAGTAGAGGTTGTCTTTTCCATTTATCAGAATCAATTAGAGATATAAAGCCAGCAGGAAAACCTACCTCGAAAAAACACCTTTGTGTCGAGCACCAGCATGTGCTAGAGTATAATGTTCTGTGATCTGAAGACTTCCCCAATGAGATATTTCTATCTCGCGTACAAGATCCTCAACAACAGCAAATGGACTGTTATTCTCAAAATGAACAAGAATAGGAGCATATGAGTATGCAGGGCGATCCTTGTACGGTCCATACTTCAGTTCCATACCAGCACGTGTAGTGGGTTCTACTCTAGTAAATGACTCCACCCTAGTACTAGGAGTTTTTATAAAAGTCGTCTGTTGCTTAATATAATAGGGAGACAAAATTATTGCACTGTCCCGGTAGTAAACCAACTGAGACTCCGATTGACTTATCTCGGCTGGGAAAGGCTCCAGAGAATGTGTCAATATGTAAAGCACTTCTACTGTTGCAATTTCACCAGCACTCAATGGGTTGAGCAACGATATTTTAAAGTACTTGGTCCCATTTGGTGCATCAGGTAGTTCAGTGGGATTCACTTCAAGGGGCACATAACTTTTCTTTTTCTTCTTTCCAACAGTAAGAGCTGCTTTGAGCGATGATATATGATCAACCTGTGTTGGTGGGAAAGCAAGAAGCACTTCTGAAACACGAGAAGTGCCAGTATTTTCAACCTGAAAGACAACCTCATCAATCTAATGCACATCCCACTAGAATAGAAAGACAAACTATTTTCTCAACGAATAATGACCACAAAGTACTCCTACAGTAGTGCCATGCTGTCAAGGTTACTAGTGTGGCACTGGAGGTGTCTTGCTTAGCGGAATTTGCAGGATGCCACAACACATTGTAAACATAAAGACACTCAAGTTTGTACTGTTCAAGTTTCTGATATTCACATTAAACTGAAACTCAATTACCCACAAAATGACCGATATTGGGCCAACATAATGGGGTAGTTTACACAAAAAAATGACCCTTCTTGATACTACAGCTCAAAATCTAATGCACATCCCACTAGAATAGAAAGACAAACTATTTTCTCAACGAATAATGACCACAACGAACTCCTACAGTAGTGCCATGCTGTCAAGGTTACTAGTGTGGCACTGGAGGTGTCTTGCTTAGCGGAATTTGCAGGATGCCACAACACATTGTAAACATAAAGACACTCAAGTCTGTACTGTTCAAGTTTCTGATATTCACATTAAACTGAAACTCAATTACCCACAAAATGACCGATATTGGGCCAACATAATAGGGTGGTTTACACAAAAAAATGACCCTTCTTGATACTACAGCTCAAAATCTAATCCATTGAAGAATGTACCTTGGCTCAATTATCCGACAAATGAGAAAATGAAAAATATCTACAACATCATAAACCGTGGTAAAGAACAAAGATGTAGACTTCATTCCTGATAAATTCCTTTTCAATTGCACAAAATGGGTTCAACTTTCTAAATTATAATACACAGAAGACTCAACCCAAGCTCAATGATCACTACATGACACAATGCCAAAAGACCACACATTGCCACAGGATCAAGACTAACTTCCAACCCTCTGATACCCAAAATAACCGAAATCCAATCATCCTCAGTATGCCTGATTTGGGCTCAAAATGCAATGTCAACTGTTAACAAAATAGCATTCACGGCTTAAAATCTAAACAAGATTGAACCTAACCTAAATCATCTACATTCACCCCTTAAATGAAAAATGAAGCACCTTTACTCAAACATTATTCCAAACCCATGTTAAAGATGCACAGTTCATTCCAAACCCATCAAACATTCCTCAATTTCCACAAATTGGGTTCAATTTTCTAAATGATGGAAACCAAAACAACCAATCAAAGAGACAAAGACTCTACCTTTAACGTCAAGAAGGCCTTGATGATGTGAGAGGACACGTCAATCTGCAACCAAACAAACGATTAGGTACAATCCCAAACGAGAATGAGAGATTTGAATCGGGAATGAGGAATTGGAGAGCTTACTCTACGCTCGGCGGTGGCGATCTGAATGTCCTGAAGCGAGGAGGAGCAAGAGAGCAGTGAGAGATTGGAGAAGATGGTGAAGGCTAGGAGTAATCGAGCTAAGCTTCGCAGATCTTCCATGGAGAAAGAGAAGCTTGACCTCTGAGACGACTGACCAGTGTGTGACTCTGTTTCGGTAAAACCTCTATATTCAAGTTTTGGGCTTTATGTTATGTACGGGCTTGTTTATGTGTATGTGTTATGGTTAACAATGTGAGTTTGTAATGGACACTTCTAATTTGTTCATTACACATTCTCATCAAATCTTTTCTAACTTTCAATCCACCCTTTTGAAGAGCTTTTGATCAGCTAAGATGAATAGACGGAAGCTAGCTACATGACATGTTCACTAACATGAAATCAACATTTTGTTATGAATTGGAGGTTAGTTAATTCATAAGAGGTCGTCTATACCCGCAAAGAAAACGCCTAGACAAGTCTAGACTCGCCTAGAGAAATCCTAGACCCACGTAGAGACCGCCTAGGGCTGTCTAGACCCACCTAGACTCACCTAGAGGCCTCATAGACCTCCTAGATTTGTTCAAACCCGCCTTGAGGCCATCTAGACCCGCCTAGACCACCAAGAGGCCACTTAGACCCATTAGAGGCTACTTAGACCTGCCCATAGACCGTTTAGAGACAATGTCTCTTGCTTTCCACCTTTATCGTTGTTAAGTGTATAAGGGTAGTTGGATCTTTTCAAGAAATTCATAATGTAGTCCATTACACTCAACAACGAGATATGTAGATGGATGGTTCCTGATTTGTGCATTGGGTTTCGATTACTCAAGCAACTGGATCTGGGCTGTCGACTATGGGAAGAAGTCTAAGCTTGGATTTGCTATGTACCCATCTCCTCAGGTGTCTACTTCTGTAGTAGAGCCTTACAATAGTGTCTTGTCCACTCGCTCGCTCGCTCTTGGAGCATACTGATGTGGCTGTGCTTCTGACAATGAAGCCATCTATGATATTTGTCGTATGTCGCTTGACATTGAGAGGCCTACCTACACCAACCTCAACAAGCTTGTTTCTTATGTTATTTCTTCACTCACTGCTATCTCTGCGTTTTGATGGAGCACTCAATGTGGATGTGACGGAGTTCCCGACCAATCTGGTGCCTTACCCCAGAATCCATTTCATGCTTTCATCCGATGCACCAGTCATCTCTGCCGAGAAGGCCTACCATGAGCAACTCTCTGTGGCTAAAATCACTAAACAACAGCCATGTACTTCACATGCTCATCTGGTTCAATATCCACAATCAATATCTGTACTATCTCAAACCCAAAATGTAACATGGCCTTTGCAATCCGAGAAACTTTTGGGAAGTTTGATGATGTGCTTGAACCTGGTTGTCACTACTTGCCTTGGTGCTTGGGTAGTGCAGTAGCAGGTCACCTATCTCTGCGAGTGCAGCAAGAGAAAATTCACAAAGAGACTGTGATTCTTAATTTTTCAGTCTTACTGCTAGGGCTGGGATCGGTACGGGACGGGTCGGGATTTGACCTATCCCGATCCCGAAGTTAATATAGTAATCCCGATACCGATCCCGATCCCGAAATTCGGTACGGGACGGGTCGGGATTCGGAACATGTCGGGACCAATCCCGATCCTGATCCCGAAAATATGCAATTTTTAGTTCTAAATAGCTACATTTCTACTAAAAATTCGGGACGGGTTCGGGATCGGGACGGATAGAGCCTATACCGATCCCGACCCATTTAAGAAATTCGGGATCGGGTTCGGTATCGGGACGTCGTATCTGAAATTTTTGTCCCGTCCCGTTCGATATCGGTACGGGATGGACGGGTTCGGGATCGGGATTTCGGGTCCAAATTCTCACCCCTACTTACTGCTACTTTTGCTGCAATCATCATGTCTTGCGTTTGCGTTGCAAATCATCAAAACCTACTATTACTGTTGCTGCAGATCAAAAGGTCTTGTTGCTATAGTTGATGCAGATCATAAAGTCTTATTGCTATTGTTGTTGCAGATCATCAAGTCTTCATGATACTGTTCCTGCAAATCATCAATTCATGTTGTTGTTGTTACAGAGCAAAAGATCTTGCTTCTACTGTTGATGCAGATCATCAAGTCTTGCTGTTACTGTTGATGCAAATCATTAGATTTTGCTGCTACTACAGATTATCAAGTTTTGTTGCTACTGCAGATTATCAAGTTTTGGATCGGTAAGAGTCATGCTACTACACATTTGGTAGTAGCAACTTTTTTTTCTAATGAATTTGGTAGTAGCAGTAGCTATTTAATCAGCAGCTACCTTACATCTACTATTCTGTGCTACTGTACACATTTGGTGGTAGTAGCAGAAGTTTTTTCTTGTGTAAGACAGTAGCAGCAATAATAGTCCTATTCGCCAGTAGCAGCTACTAGCATCCAAGGCAATAGCAACGACAAGCATCTAATTTGCCATTAGCAGTGAACGTGTTAGAGGGCAGTAGCACTTTTAGACGAGTTAGAGTGCGTAGAACATTTCATAGTAGAATATGTAGTAAGGATATTATGGTAAAATACATAGTGACACATAGCATGTGGACTTCAACTTATCATAATTTGTTAATTTATGTCATTTATTGTGTAAGATATTACCTAAATTGTTTATTTGTAAACTGAAATTTAGTTGATAACTAAATTATAGTTTACTGTTGTTTCTTTGAGCTCCTTATACCCTTTCTTATACCCTTTCATAATCGTTAATTTAGCCAAAAGGTGTTATAGTTTAGGAGTTTTTTGCTTACTGACTAGGGGTCTCAGTTGTGGTAAAAATTTGAACACTAGCAGTTGTACTTGTGGTAAACAGAAGGTAAAGAAGACTACTTTTGGACCTCTTGGAAATTTAAAGTAGCAAATGCAGCAAAAATAATTTAGATTTCATGTATATTTTTCAAAAACAGCCACGCACTTTTGTTCAAGCTCATCTAAATCCTTATACAGTTACCAATTTTCGATATATCAGCATGTTTCATGTTTGTGGAGTTCTTTTTTCCTTATATCTAGCTAAACACATGAAACCAAACCTCATTTCTTCAAGATAACCAAGTACAAACTACCAATTTCAAACTAAGAAACCCTTTACTTGATCAATGTTTATGTACTTTGGGGTTACCGATTTAGCCTTTTCCCCAACAATTGTTTCAGGACTCATTTTGCATTAGCTTTTAGAACCATCAAAACACTTGCAACATTATTCAGTCGAAACAACAATATGAGTTATATAGAAAAACTGTTTGAGAAATCTGCCAATTACTGAAATGCTTTAATTACTTCCAACTTTCCAAGTGCATCATGGTTTTTCACCACAATGTCGTATCGATACAATGACGACAGACTACAATAGTATCGTGTCACATGAGTTGAAACAACAGTAAGAAGTGTGTTACATCAGTTACTTAGAAGCAATTGTGTAAAATAAATATGTCAAAATGCTCACATTGCTTTTAATCTAATTCAGTTTGGTCTATTATTCGTTTTGTTATTATTGAAAAAAAAAATTCATATGTTTGACTACTCATGTATCAATATTATATCATCTAATTTCAATGGTTCGCATACCAAGATACTCCTTATTTTTCAACCACACTCGTTTGTCTCTCTAAGTCTACGTCTCTACTACCACAATTATCTCATTCATCAAACTGGACGTTACATGGAAACAGAAGCGGAACGTGGTAACGAAACGTTTAAAAGCATGAAAACGTTTTTTTTTTTCAAAAATTGTTAGAAACGAAGCGTTTTAGAACCGTCAAAATAAAATAATTATATATATATATATATATATATTATAAGGTAAATGACTAAATGCATAAAATTAAGAATTTTAAAGTCCACTCCAATCAAATTATTTTCCTTGAATCCATTTCAATTATTCTGAAAAGACATTGATACCCTTACATTCATATCTAACCTTCCCGGCTACCCATCTCTCTCACACCCACATCTGCCCCAGATCTGATCCTTTTCACCTCCGCCGCCGTCGTGTCAGCGCCGGATCTCTTCGACTTTGACGACGCCACATCATCGCATCTCTGATCCAATTAAGATGAGCGCAAGCGTCGGCAGAGCAAAAGCTGACTCATTGAAATCGTTCAAGAGATGGGGAAGGAGGCGTCCCTTCATCAGGTACGGGCTTCCGATGATCTCCCTGACCGTGTTCGGCGCCGTCGGCCTCGCACATCTCATCCAAGGCAGCAACGACATCGCCAAGTTCAAAGACGACCAAGAATGGGAGATCATCGAGACCCGCAAGGCTCTCTCCCGCACCGGCCCTATCGACGCCTACAAACCCAAGCAAATCTCTCTCGATGAAGACCTCAAGGTAGTTATCATCTGCATCTTCTAAACAATTGCGGGGTTTCATGCTTCTTCTTTGTTTCCACAGGCGTTGCAGGAGAAGGTGGACATTGACAACTACGATTACAAGAGGATTCCGCGACCAAATGTAGATAAGTCACACTAGTTTAGTTTCCTTGATCTGTTCATGCTTCTTTGTCCTAAGCTACCTTCTTTAGCTTTCTAGGACATTGTTTCAGTTTAGTTGTGTTGGGTTTATGTAACACTGTTATGTATCGAGTTTATACAAATGTAATAGATTTTGATGAATAACAAGGTTTGGATTTGAAGTTTTTTTTCTCTCTGGTGGATTGTGTTTTTACCTTGTAGTGTGAATTATATGAATGCTGCTGCAAGTCAAATAATTTAAACAGAAGGTTAGATGGATCATAGCAGCAGAGAGAGAGAGCAGAAGCCTGTTGTGTTGAACAAAACTGGGGCAATGGGAATGGCGAGGGCCAAGATGTTCAAAACAGTGGTCCAGCTGCTGCGGACATCTTTTGGAGGTTTTAATAGTGACTGAAGTTTGGAGTAAAATTAGTTACCTACCATGACCTCAATGGTTCAGTAGCGTTCTGTGTTTTCAGTCAGTACTCTGTACAACATAAATTTAGATTTCAACCAGTGTCGCCAGTTGTAGGTGTGACTGTAGAAGAAGGGAGAACCTTTCACCACTTTCATTCCTATCTTTTAAAGTGTTAATGGTATACAAGTTTCTCGTGTGTTTATAGGAACGCGCTACTGTTTCCCCATTTCCATCTTGCCACTTCTTATTAGCTTATAAGTTCATGATGTACCAAATCTTTCGAGTTTTAGTCTGAATTGAGCTTATGGGGTGTAAAAGACTGTAAGACTCCAAAATTTTTGGAATATTGACAGTAACTAGCCTATCATTGTTCTCTGGTATGAAACGGAAAATGGCATTCCATGCATGCCTGTTACATGTAAAGCAACAGAGGGAATTCAAATTTCAGTTGCTCATAAATTGAAATGGCAAAACTTTGTCAAATGGATTGAGAGGAGGTACATTATACTTAGGTGAAAAGATCACCCAAACCATTCTGGCAATTACAACTTTGCACCCATTTCTCTCAGAGAGAAACTTATGTACACCCCCCACAACACAATAAACATGACAATCTTAAACCCTACCTAGTGTTTCCTTTCCCCAATATACCCCATTTTACCATGTCCTCTTTTTTTCTTATTGATTTACATATACAAGGCAGGAGCAAAATCACAGCCAAAAAGCCTCTCCTTATCTCTTTTATGTCCCCCCACCCAAATAAAAAATCAAAATCAAGAGAAAGAGATGATCACTCAGCAATCCTATATGATTACCTCGGCTTCGGTTGTGCACATAACGGTCGGATAAGCCTCTGGGCTGATGGACTGCCCAACAACATAGCCTGAGATCGAGTAAGCATCTCAACCATTGACGGGGTTTGATAGGACTGAACAAGGCTTGAACCATCGGTGGAATCACCTCTAGCTGTTGCTCTTTGCCATGAGTGTGAGCTCAGTCCTGAAAGAATGTATGCTCTACCGGAAGCCTCGTACACATGCCTACTTGCCATTCTCTCTTGCATTTCCTTGAGCTCGGCATCCAGTGCTACACACAGGCGGTCATTAGATTTTGCTGACACAGTCTCTGACAATACCCTTCGGCAATCTTCAAGGGTTGAAGCTGCACCAGCTAAGTCCCCCTGCTCAGCGGCAGCTCGTGCCTGCGCCATTGCCTCAGCTGCTTGAAGCCTATTACGTTGCCTGTCCACTTCTATTGACACGCTTACTTGTCCCGCGACTGCAGGTCTCTCAATTCCAACCGTTTCGCCCTCTAATGTTGCCATTTCTTTAGCTAAGGGATCCTTGTAAATGCATCTCACCTTTATCAACGATGTTAAATTGCTAGAAAACTCTGCAGGGACATTAACTGAAACCAGAAAATCCCTCTCTTCTTCGGCATATAAATCTCCAACATCAATAGAGCCTTTGCATCCACCAGCCATCACACGACTTGGGTAACTTCCCGCCTTTAGTGAACCAAGGTGGACATTTGCATTCATACACTCCACTTCCACCTGCAACTCTTGTACAACAACACTCAAAAGACCCCCAATGCACTGTGCAAATGCATCCTGGATAACAACTTCAGTTTCAATAAAAGAAAAGGTCCCTCCAGATATCTCTGAAATTGAATGCATCGATGATGCATCATGATCTGCACCAAACCCAAATGCGTGCACTGGAATCTGGAAGCCTGTGTTGTCACCACTATGAATAGACAAAGGGAGGAGCAACTGATAATTTGGTTGAGCTTGGTTGGCCCCAGACCCGCTGACAGTATAAGTGTCCTGTCCATCCGACAACAGTATTATGCTGGCAACGGGATTCTTTACCCTTCGCTCTTCCAATATCTTGCCACCCTTTCTCAAGCCTTCAGCAATGTTGGTCCCACCATTTGCAACCAAAGAGTTGACAGCATGCAGAGCCTGCTGGCGTCCAGTGTCAGTCATTCGGCAAAGTGGAAAGAGGCGACAGGCAGTAGAAGAGAAGGCAATAACTGACAGCCTATCATTGGAGCCAAGATTCTGTATCACAAACCCCATTGCCCGTTTCAGCAGTGCAAGCTTAGTTCCTGCCATGCTACCACTGATGTCAAGCACTGTGACCAGGTCTACTGGAGCACGACGATTCTGAGAAAATTGCAGCAAGTTGGATTGATTTCTGCAAGGATTTTGCATTGTCGTTGAACCAGCAGCTTTCAGATTGACCAAAACTGTAAAGTTGTCAAAAGATTTGGATTTCGACACAGCTGAAACCTCAGGGTATGTTTTTATTTCTATAGTTCTAAAAAAATTGTCATCTGCAGAATTTTTATTGGAAGAACTTCTATCAGCTGCCACAGCTTGGTGATCCAAGGGTTCATCATCATTGAATACACCTGGCTCAGTGGCCGCAAACAGTGGCACAATGTGCCTTCTGCTCAAATCTCTACGAGGAGGAGGTATCCGGCGAACAACAGTCATCAAAGCATCATTTTGAGGCCAACCGACTGAACCAATTGGTGCCCTTCCAGGTGAAGGATCCGTAGTAGGACCCTGTAGAGGGATTTCCTTCCATTTTGCTCTACAAACTGGGCAAATTTGGTTGCCATGTTTTACATTCGATGCAATGCAGTGGAAGTGAAAAGAATGTGAACACTCGGCAGTGAATATAGCATGGCCATCTCCTTGTTTCATTTTGGTTAGGCATATCGAGCACGTCTGCTGAAAACATAAACAAGTGCAAGAAAGTATAAGTAAACCAATTAACCATGTCAACCACTATAAGCACATTGTTGCACATCACAGTACTAATTCGTTTCCATTCTTTAATGGGTACTTCTCAATCTCTGATGTACAATGTCACAAACGATACCCTTAGCAACAGGGTAGACTAAACATTTACAATTAACACATACAGGCATCGATAAAACAATGGAAGTGATAACCAGATAGATGTACTTGGATTAAAAAAGTCAATGTTTGGTACCCAACACGTAGGGTGGTATTATGGGAATGGAGCAAAAACTTTGATAGAAACAACTGTACAAAATTTGCTTACTTTAGCCACTTGAAAATAAAAGAATAAGTGAATAAACTTATACGTAATTTGCAGGTATACAAGAACATTTTAATTAACAAGAAAACATTAGCAAAGTAACTCTAGAACTGGGTACAGATGGATTTTGAGAAACCATGAACCTGAGCTTTCAATCTGAATTCATTCAACAAAAAGGAAATCAAAGGTTATGCTTTATGACACTACTTTCCCCTTTACTTTTACATATTTGATAAATCTGGAGAAAGCTTGCAAATTAACAGTCAAACAGATGAGGCCAGCAAGTGGCCAAGCAACCCACTTTCTTTTTTCCTCTCTCCATGGGAAGAAGGAAAAGGAAAGGTAAACTCTTTAGTCTTCTTTTACCATTAAGGCAAACAATAATGGCCCTGAAAGTGACTTGTGCATTAAGCCCTCATTCTCAAACAAGAAAAACTAACATGACTCCAAAATTCCCAAGTTAAAATCATTGTACTGCAACAAAATCTGCTAAAATCTAATATACCCAACCAAAAGACTAAGATTTGTGAACTTTGAAGGCTATAAATCATAAACCATGGACCAATAACTACACTATCAGCTGAATTTCAGCTCAAAATGATAAGAACCCATCAACTATAAACACAAAGAATCACAGAAAACCCATTAACATTTTTGATAATGAGATGAAAGCACAAACCTTGGAAGAAGATTTGCTTCCACTTCTAGAGATCTTCAGGCCATGAGAGGATGGTGATGGTGTTGCAGGCCTGGAAGAGCCCAAATTGGCTGGTGAAAGCAGAGCAGCATCAGACAATCTCTCCTCTGAGTCAAGAGAGGAAGGAGATGAGTCCTCTAATGTTTTGGGAAGATAGACACAGGGATTAAGACCCAGTGCCAACCTTGCCTTCCTCCATTTGCTTCCCATATTTTTAGTTCCAAGATTTCAAGCTCAGAACCAAAAACCCAGAACCCCCCAAAGACTGACTTTGAGCCTCCTCAGAGCTCAACAAAATTTTACAAGACAGATAATAAAGACTGGAACTTTGACAAAACCCGGATCTCAAAGTGCTTAAATTAAGCTGCTTTGGCTCTTTTCTCTAGAGAGAGAGAGAATGGGGCTGTAAAGAAAAGTTGAAATGGGGGAACACGAAAACCAAGAGGGATTATTTATGGAGGTAACAAAATGGGTTGGTTTGTTTGGCTGGGAAAATGTCAAAGGAGATGAGCTGAGTTCTCCTCTTGTGGTGGGTTTGAGACCTGGTAGAGACTAGAACCAGTCATCTTGCTGTTCTTGGCCGCCATGGGAGAGAGAGCAACATAGAGAGAGGTTTTGGTTTGGTTTGCGCGGTGTGTTTGAGTTTGAGTTTGGGAGGGTTGTGAGGATGTTGACCTTGGTTTATTTTTATTGGAGGGTAAAGTAGAGAAGAGCATAGCTGTTCAGAACGGTAAAAGTGCCATTGATAAAAGCACGTTTGGGTTGAATTTCCATAGAAGTGCTTTGTTATACTATTATGAGTATTATCCACCATTTATTGAGAATCCTGTGCCGCGCGCATCCACACGCACCAGCCCCTATTGGTTCCCACCATCCCTCCATTTGATCCTTATCGCACACTTTCTCTGATGCATGGTATGGAGCGTGGCACCGAAGATAAATCTCAATTCTAAAGATAAACCCCTCATTTTCTCATACCAAAATAATAAATAAAAATTGAAGATCCAAACCTACTTTTCACTCCCGTTGAGTTTCCCTTACAAATTGCATGACATTGGAACATGAAGAAAATGCCCCATCTAATGTCCATGACAATTCTCCCACAGCATCAATGCAGCATTTTCTAACTGGCTGATAGATTTATTGTTAAAAAGAAAATACCACACATCAAAAAGAGACAAATAAAATATAACTTATAAGTAGATGAATTGTATCTAATTGTACCGAGCCCTTTTGTAGTTAAAATCTAACACCTTAAAGGTGGTTAAGTTGGAACAGTATCGGTACAATGATGATTCACGGGCCACGTTTGTCCCAGTTCTAATTGGTATCAGAGTGGGTCCCTCTTCAATTACTTCTCCTAGCGTAACAGGGGAAAGTCTCCCAGCATAATGAGCCCAAATTTGGGTTCATCGAATCGAATTGCTGTCGGAAAAAATTCTGATTGGCCCATACCATACCAAGTGCCTACAGTGGGTCTTGAACCGCATATCCCAATTTCTGAAATGAGAATTGGACCGAATGAATGTACCGATTTCTGATGTGTGAATTGAACTGAATGAATTACACTTGCATACCTAAAAAAGCTAGGTTGCACGTGAGGGGAAGTGTTGGAGAGGAAATATCCCACATCAGAAAAGGGACAAATAAAATATAACTTATAAGTGGATGAATTATATCTAATTGTATCGAGGTCTTTTGTAGTTAAAGCCCAACACCTTAAAGGTGGTTAAGTTGAGACACTATCGGTACAATGGTGATCAACGGGCCACGCTTATCCCAGTTCTAGTTTTATACCAGGGACTAGGTTGATTCAGTAATAATTGCTAAGAAATATCAAAGCTACTAGTATTTTCAGACATGAATATGTAAACCCAGATAGCAACTGTAGACAGAGATGAACACTAAATTTTTGTATTCTCCCTCCATGCTATTGATTTGGTCTATCATTTCACACAAATATATAACAACAAATCACACAAATATATAACAACAAATCTCACCTCATGAGTCGTGTAAATAAAAATCAATGAATCTAAATAACTTAATTCTAGTACCAATCTAAATAACTAAATCAGGAGAATACAACATATTTACTTATTCATTGTTATAGTACTAGAAAAAGAATGAAAAAAAAGTATCGAAATTCATTTACAGCATGAAAGTCAATAAGCCGTGACTTGGTTGGTTAAGTCCTTTAACCGACAACCCTTAACTAACAACTTTAAGGTCTCAGGATCATATCTCACGAGACTGTATGAGTTATTTAATAAAATATTTAAAAATAATAATTTACAGCATGAAGCCATGAACCCTATGCAGTTTCCATCCTCATTGTCATTGACATTCTTCTTGACATATCTACAAGTATAAAGGATTAAAGGTCGCAATAGTATGTACGCAGTATATTATCATGGTGGTGGCTGGTTGTCAAATCCCCCTTTCTGATCTCGCAACTCAACTAGCGCGCAACATATCTAGTATCTTTATCACTGCCAAATAAACTATACCTGGAAACCATTGTAGGAGACGTATAGAATCTACCCAAACGGTGAATTACCCTGGTGGTGTAGATACGGTCGGTGTGAATCTCAATTTCTCTATTTTGAGTTTTTGACCATGGTCTCTATTCAAGAGGGAATGTATTTACCTGAACAAACTTATACATCCGCGTGTATTTACTCTCTTTTTTAGCAAACGAGAATGGTTAGGCCAATATTGGAGCCCTAGTGCAATTGTGCTATGCATCACCACATCATCGTTCATCATGAAGAATCATGTCGTCCATGCATGAGTCAAAATGGTGGCATTTTGCTAATGATGCAATTCTGCGGTTTGATTAGTCTTTTCACACCACAGAGATGATCATGATGATAAGTATGCCACACGTGCACATCATCATCACCAGCTCGTCAACCCTATTGACATTAGGAGATCATCTCATCGATATATCCGATATGACTTGAATTTTCGCTTTTGTTTTCTCTTCATCTGTGTTTGTTTTCCATTGCCTTAAATTGCTTTGAACGGGTCAATTGTTCTATCCGAATTTGAAGATAAAATAATTATATTTTTAATTTTATAGGATGTTAAAAGAAATAAAATATAAGTTGATTATTCTTTTTAAAAAAATCTTTGATCAATCTTTAATACTTTTCAATAATAATGAAATGAAATAACAATTTATTGTTGAAGGAAAATAAATGTGTGTCTTAATCAAAGTATACTTAGAATAAGATTTGATATCAATGTTGTAATAGGAATACATGTACTTTCCTTATATATTGTATCCTCTATATATAGAGTCTTATTCTATAAATGAAATAACATCGATATTTTTCCCAATTCTCTCATTCAGTTTATTTCTCATGTTACACGTTATCAGACACTAGCACTATCCGTGAGTAAACCCTAATATTTCTTCCTTGTCGCCGTTCATCACAATAGCCAAAAAAACCCTAGAAACCCTTAATTTGTTTTCATCGGCCGTCTCCTCCTTCCACGGACGTACGACTAGCCCTCCTCCACCATTCTACTACTTCATTAAAATCTCCATCAGCTTATTTGGAACCACAATCGAATGGATCAGAGGCCGTGAAGTGTGGCTTTTCTACTGAAAGAATCTATTTAAGAAGAATGAATGACAAGATCATACATTGATGTATCTAGATTTGATCTCCTTCAGCAAAAGATGATCAAAATTGCTGCGAAATCAAAACCCATTGATGGGACAATGTGTCTTTGAACAACAAAAAACTAAGTTTGATTATGCTTACTTTATAGTTAATTATACATATACATGTTTGTTCATATATCAATGGCTGCATATACTATCTCATGCTTTGGTCACCATGACCAGGCTATGTTATTCCTAATATATATGCTAATAGAAATCGCAATTTGTCATGGAATTATGCCAGTAGTGAGAGCGAACAGAATACCGACTCAGAATGTGATATTGCGTTTGAAGCATAAGATGGATTCATGCTCAAGGCTCTCTACTTTATCCACTTCTGCGTTTGTTTATTTCCATGAATCCACTCCCACAATGATCATATATATTCATGGTCATCAATCAGTGAAGTTGACAAAATAGAACTCCACAGCAAATCACAAAAGCTAAGAAATTTCACTTGCGTGATCTTAATTATAACTTGATTATAGCTTATTTTTGTGCATATATATTCACATATACACACACATGATCATCGAGCTATTGTGCACCACAATGATTTTGATACCACAATATATATTTGTCTCAGTATTTAGTCCATCTATTGACTCACAAGATTGAGGTTAATCACGCATTTGTTTTTCTTTGAGGTTGCTAGCATAAAAAATGATGGGCTCATGGCATGGCGGCTCCAAAGCTGGTACTGTGACGTTTCATAAGTCGAGGACTGAGAATCCTCAATGATCCTGCATTAGAACCAATGAGCAAGCAACAATTCCAAAGAAACATACAGGTCTACATCGACACGTGCGTGTATAAGAACTTCAAGCTTAATGTTCAAGTAAACTTTAAATCAACGTTCATGCTTTTTGTTGATTTCAATTATGAGAATTGTCTTTTTCATCGGGGATTATTCAACTTCCCTTCTTCTTTCGTCCCGACCCCTCATATGGCGTGGGACCTTTTTTGAGAATAAATTGAATAATGGGGATTCATATGCTATGAGCATCGAAAAGAAAAATATGGCTATGAAAAAAATTCATGAGCCGCAAAACGTCCATTTACACATTTTGGTCTAATCCAAATTTCTTGGAAATATTAGATGTCGAGGAAGTCTTTAGGACTGCGAAACTAAATCTTCTTCTTGTTTCTCGAGATGTTGAAAAAAAGGCAAAGAAAAAAACCTAAAATTTGCATAAATTGCACTCTAATGATATTAGATATCACCAATGGGTGAATGACATCGAGAACACATCACTGCCATGACATATATAGCTTATTAATAAAGATGAGGTATGCTATAAACATGGATCTATTAAGCATCAATTTTGAGTTTTGCTAGGCAAGTGCCAAAGAAATAGCTGCAGAATATAAAGTATATAAACATAAGAGAGCAAAAGACTCATCATGCAGCTGAAGAAGATGAATATGGAAATGATGCCAATATCACTATTACATATTTCAAATCTGGCAAGAACACATTGATGTTGCAGATTTTGATTGGAGAATTTATTTTCAAGAATATATTGTATAGGCAAATGCCTTAATAAATAAATGACGATTTTGTCATAATTCATATTATGGAATAGATTTTGATTACAAGACCTTGATGCATGTAATCATTGGCATATTCATAAAGTCTCGAATGTATTTTTATGAGAATTGAGCTTTATTCGAATTTTTTATTGTAATGGCATAGAAAGCCATCAAAATGCCTTATTTTGGCATATGGTTCGAAAAAATAATTGCACCATTAATATATATGGTGAAACAATACAGTGAGTCAAAGGAGAAAAGAAAAATATTTCGGTAAGAATCAAAAAAATGAAAGATGAAAAGGCCAAATATGAAAAAAAGTCAACATCAAAAAATACTGTTCATGTGAACAGTACAGTAAAAATGTTTGGTGAATATTTTCACTTGTACACATGTTGACTTTTCTCCTATTATTTGTAAGTATATATATGCTTTGAAGAGTTTGATTGTTTAAAGCCGATAGTGTGACTAACCACACAACACTCAAAAATATAGGTTGTTTTTTGTGGACTTGATACCTCATAATCCTTATATGAGTCAGATGACTGGATCATCACAATTGATAAGAAATAGCGATAGACAGTTTAATTTTTATTGTCTTTATGACATTATGATTCTTATCATTGAAGCTTTTTAAGTTTGATGAATAAGTTGCCAACGATTTTCATGTGGAAATACGTGAGATTGGACATGAGTTCCTTTGCATTACCTCTAATTACTGTGAATGTATGAGTATTAGAGAAGAATATGTGTCACTCTAGTGAGTTATAAATAACCACTTTCGAAATTATTTGATTCAACAACGTCATAAGATATGACTATTGAGATTCTGACACATAGGTTTTGACATGGTTTGTTAAGACATCATGGTCATGATATGATAATCCGTATATTGAAATGAAAAAAAAACACACGGACATCAAGTGTTTTGAGTGAAAAGAAGCAAAAACCAAAAGAACATGGTTCAGTAGGCAAATACTGCTACTTATATGAAATTGCCGCCCCTCCCTCTAGGCGACTTTGAGATATATTTTGTTATGCACATATTGGTGCAATTGTTTCTCATTATGCTTTTCAAGTCAAATATAATTTTATGGCTAAACCAAATTTCTTGTTGGTTACTATTAAAAGCCACTCACTCGTTTGTCAAGCCTATTTATTTGAGAAATTAGGATTGAGATCATCCTATGCAAATGACACATGTATTATCATTATGTTTTAATTACATTGAATCCAAATGGATTTTATAGACAAATTGTCAAATTCAACCAACTTGCTGACATTTTTGATATTTCATTGTGTTGGTTGATATGCATACATGCTGGTCACGTGTCGCACTATTGTCTACCAGTTATGCTGCTTATAATATAACTCCTAGCTCAAATTTATATATTGGGCTTACTACCCATATCATCCCAATCAGTCAATTCGACTTGATAATGCTGGAGAGTTCATATCGACAATTTTCGATGATTATTGTACATGTTTATGGATTGATGTTTGATATCATGTTTCTATGTACACACTCTAAAGGTCTCGCGGGAAATCATGATTAAATGACTACGAATGTAGCTTGAATTTTGGTAATGCGCACCAATATTTCTGCTTGGGGTTATGCAATATCACATGCAGTTATACTAATTCATCTATGAACCATCGTTATTTAATATTTTTATGCGTTGAAAGCTAGTGACTTACGCATTTTTGTGCCAAAATTGTGCGGCCACAACGCACTATGATGAGTTTTTAGACATGAATAAAATACTAATGTTGGATATAAATCTCCAACCATAGTCCGCTATGTTGAAACCGTGACAGACGATCTCTTTACCGCTATTTACGGAATGTCACTTATGAGACAATCTTCCTGCCGTTAGGGGAAGATAAGAACATATAATGTTCAATAGCAACGACAGGAAATTGTCGTAGATTGTCCCCACTTGTCTCATCATGATCCTCAAACCGCACAATATTAAAGTGCGTGGAATAAATGATGTTCATAACGTAGCATATTCGATGTCTGATATGTTAGTTGACATTGTTAAAATGACGAGATCATATATACATGCTGCAAACATGCCTGTAAAGAATGATGTCATATTAAGAGGGCATGACGCCACCTAATGAACTTGGTGTTGACGCCGCCACTATAGATGGTGACATAGTGTCTCCATAACATGGCTAATGGTGTCACAGGCCGTGGCTCCCCAAGGAAAAGCGGGAGGCTCTATAGGTTCGATGAATACTTGTCCAAGTGAGAGAGCAAGTTTGACACATCATAATCCATTGATACTCAATTCCGTCTCATGAGAATATTTATGAATTATGGTTATCATTAGAGGATGTCTCAATGTTAAAACCAATTCTTGAAATATAGAGATCTCTACAAATTATATATTACACTAGTGTACATAAGGACGTGAGATATTAAGATACCAAACCTTACTTCGTTGCAAATTGACACGTAGTATATATTGGCCTAAAAGGAAAGAAGCGATCCAGACAAAATTGAAAAGAAAGGTATTTGGATTGGTGATGCCGACACCACCAAAGTTAAAGCCTATCAATTTAATAAGTCTTTGTTATAAAACATGATTATAGACTTGTCTTATGGCGCAAGGCTTGTCATATTATCTTGGGATTGACTACGAGGAGATAATTCTCTCGTAATGGATGTCATTGTACTCCACTACCTTGTCAGTTTGATAGTTTCAGAAAAACTTGACATGCAGCGTATGAATGTGGTCACAAGATATCTCTATGGGGATCTAAATTAAGAGACATACATGAAGATCTAATATTGACTTCATTTATCCAATTCAAGTGGCTCTAGACCACAGAGCACGTTTACAATAAGGTTAAAACGTTCACTAAGTGACAACTTGATTGGGAAGGGATATGATGAATTATGCCCATGCGTGTTTATTAAAACAGACAAGTTCCGGATTTTTATTATTGCGGTTTATGTTGATGATATGAATTTTATGTACTCTTAAGGAACTAAGAGATACAGCTAAATGTTTGAAATCCGATTTTGAGATAAAAGATTTTGGGAAAACATGGTTTTGTATCGAACCAAGATTCGAGCATCATAATGATGGTATTGTCCATCAATCGGCTTTGTTATATGATATTAAGGCACTCTAATGATGATAAAGTGAGGCCTATGACTATTCTCATGATCGTTCGTAGTCTTGACCCTTAAAGGGATACGTTTCGTCCAAGGGATGATGACGAAAACGTTTAAGAGGCTAAATGCCCAATCAGTGTACAATATGCGCATCATTGTACCCAACTAAATATATAAGACTCGACATCTCATTCAAATTGTGAATTTATTAGCTAGATTTAGCTATACGCCCACGCATTGTCATTAAAATAGTATGAGATTTATCTTTAGAAAGTTATGATACTTTTGGGCTTATTCTATCCCTACAAAGAGAACAAAATATATGATATGATGTATTACATCACATAGCCATTACCGCAAGCCATGCGTGAAGAAAAACGCACCAAGGCAAAATCAGAAAATCTGTCTTTTTCTGATCAGTCAACTTCGACAGAGCTTTTTGATCAGCTCAGAACGAATCTGATTATGTATAATATATGGTTGGAAAGGTACGGATGTCTACTTTCTATAACTTCTTACGGTTCGTTCATACCTATTTTGAGCAGGAAGTTATGACTGAATTAGTACACTAAGGTCATGCCATGCGTGAATCTGATTTTCAACACAAACTCTTGTTTTGAGTTCTTGGGCAACCTTCTACTCGTTACACCAAATATTTTGTGATGTTTTGGTTAGATTTTCTGATATTGGGTATCTCTCTAACCCATAGAAAGATTGTTTCCAAATGATATATGTATTGAAAAACACCTAGTATAAATTTTCTATGTAATCAGCTATAATGAGTTATCCTCCTCATCAATTTAGATATGAGGATAATATAGCATATCTATTTACTAGATCACTACCTGAGGACACTTTGAAAAACATGTTTAAAGCAATGATATGCTTTATTTGTTTAAGATTCCTATAATTGTAAAAATCAGGGGGAGTCTAGCACATACATGTTACTTTCAAATGTGATTGATGCGTTGTACTCTTTTTGTTTCTTCGACCAATTTTATTTTTGCCCATGAGGTTTTATTGTTACTTAGGAAGGTTTTTAATGAGACAACATGGAATTCATCTTAATGTATCATATTACTATGACACGGCACAAGGAGGAGTGTTGAAGGAAAATAGATTTCCTAGTGTGTGCCTTAGTCAAAGTATAATTAGAATAAGATTCGATATCAATGTTGTAATAGGAATACATGTACTTTCCTTATGTATTGTATCCTCTATATATAGAGGTTTATTCTATGAATGAAATAACATCGATATTCTCCTCAATTCTCTCATTCAGTTTATTTCTCCTGTTACATCTATTTTAAATACTTAATCCAATTAATACAACTCGTGTCAAGAGTTTCTTACTTTATTGATCCCTACTAATATGTAATTTAATGCTTTAAATTTCATTTATGATTTTTTTATAAGTAAGCTAAATGGAAACAACATATTGATGTTTACCATACATTGACGTACATTATGTCTCAAAAATAACATATTGAAATTATGAAAATCTGAAGTTTGTTAGAGATGAATTAATGGTTTGTTCGATAGCGCGTTTTCATTTTGAATCTGTATAAAGAACATTGTTGAAATTAAGTTTGTGTCACTTTTTAACTTCCCTTAGCAGTACAAATAACATATGGTAAAAATGTAAATCTCCACCTAAAAGGAAGTGCTTTCAAAGTTCCAAACCTTAATATGAATATAAAATGTACCAAATTTCCATTTTATAATGCTCCTCTTAAACCTAAACGATCTTGATGTTTTCCATCTCCATTTAAATATCGTATTCATACTCGATTTAGTGTGTAATTCTATCTTCAATGCATACTAAACATTGGATGATGAACAAAATCATGCACAAACAACATTCTCAAACTTGGCATTTGCGTCAATTCAATATTGTTTCAATGGTAAAAAACTGGCACTTGAAATTTTTCAACATAACTCAATTTACTACTACAACCTTCATGACTTGACGAATCTAAATGACTAATATAAGAGGTCTACATCATATATATAGGCATTTGGGACTTGTGGGAAGGGATCCATTAAGAACTTTTTTGTTGAGGATTAGTTGAAGACTTTTTTCTTAATAGTTTATTACATACATTTTTCAATCACATTTTATAAATTTTCAGTCAAATTGGCGATCGTTAAGACATCGAAATAGATCAAATTAATGGATAGTCTAAATGTGTCAAACAGAAACCGTTTAAGTTTATAATCAGTAAATCACATATATGAATGCCTTAACGATTTTCAATTTGTATGAAAATTTGTAGAGATGATCTACTCATATACATTTATAAACTAGACAGTCGAGATTTGAATATGAGATTGAAAATAAGGTAAAATGAAAAAGTCATCAACTAATCCTCAACAAAAAGATTCTTAACAGAACCCCTTCCTTGAAGCATGCATGTGTTCTTCGAGAAAAACAAGTGCTTGAAAATTACAATCATGTTGCTAGCTGCTGCATGGTGCATGTGTTCTTGGAAAGCTGCTGCTGGTATTGGATTGACTGAGTAGAGTTTGTCATGTTTTGCTGACCTTCTTTTAAAACTATTGGAGATTCAACTTTATCTGGAACATCTTGGCTCAATGGAAGTGTCCAAAGTTCTTTAAAATCAAAGTGGGGGAAGCTAGAAGGGTTATATAACATTGCATGCAAGATGCTGGTGTTGGTAATAGGACCATTTTGTGAGGAATAAAGGAGTCTAAAGAAGCGATCTTCTCTAATCTCTACCACCCCCATAGAATCGATCTATTTTGTAATGGAGATAGAAAAATCAAATAAGATTGGAATACTGTACATTATAGCTAGATGAAATTGAGTCAAATATTCCTGGCCATCGTATAGGCACTTACGAACATTGTTCTCTATAAGCAAATGGGGAAGTGGGATTGGGATTGGAATTTTGAAAATGGGTTTTTGAGTGGTGAAAGAATAATGCTGCCTCCATTATTTCAAACATTTGGTAATAGTCTACTATGGCAGCAAGAACCCTAAAGCCAATATATATTCAGCTGCTTGCTGAAATTGAGAGTGCACACTGAACTGTCTAAGCATCACATCCATTCTACCAAAGACTAAGCAGCAAGCAGAGCTTAGTGATCATTCTAATGAATTGAGGTGAGTGGGAGTTCCCTATTCTCACTTTAGCACCCCTCATATATCAGAAGACAATGCCTTTTAAAAGAAAAAAATGCTGGGGCTTTTTAGAGCGCAAAAAGTTATTCCTCTCCCCCACAAAGAACATCAACAAAGAACCAAGAAAGTGACCCCTTTTCATTTCATACCCCCTCCTTTTGAGAGCACACATGTCTCACACAACTAGCTCAGCCAGTGATGAGAAACAAAGAGGGTAGAGAAATGAATGAAGGGTTTTCCTAGCAATGAGTGGATTATCCGTATAGGATTCCCTTTACTACCTCTAAATTTGCCAGACTTTCTGGCGGTAAGTCAACCAGAAAGCTGACCTTTATATATATATATATATATAGAATATAAGTATAGTATACCAAAGGGAATCCCTCCTCTTGTTAATGTGCTCCCCACTTAAGAGGTGAAAGTGATTAAGGGCAATGAATACATTGCATTTGGGACTACTTGAAATCATGCATTACAGTCATCATCTTATATAAACTTCTAGCTCTACTGTAGTGGTAAAACCATGCATCTTAATTTTACCCCACATAGTGTGGAATTAGGTTTTCTGACCCTACATATTGGTTCTCCCTTTCATGGAGCACATAATTTAGTGTCAAATAGAGATTTTAGAGAATATCTATAATGCTACTTCAGTGGGGAGAACTTCTCCAGATTATGTCACAGGGTAATACATTACAATGATTGCATATATCTTGAGCCACATATTATATAAAATTTGGGAGAATCTTTTCCCATTAAGCAGAAATTTAGATTATAGATGTATGCTTCTCCTCTCATATCTAACTGTTTAGGATATTTCTCTATTTTCTCCATGGAGCTTCAGTCATGCATATCCACTACACTGACGTCACATGTATATTGATGATCATACAAGTCAAACCTAATCCATGTATCCACTAGGGTCCATATGTTCTAGCTCATCTTTCAGTTTGGGTCTGTGCTTGTTGCTTTCTAACTTTTTCTTTCTTTTCTTTCTGCAAAGTTATGTTTGTCACTGTGTATGTGTTTTTGAACATGTATGAGAAACTTGGGATCCAATAAAAAGAAGAGATCATCTGCAACCTATTCCAAGAAAATAGAACTGGGTGTCTCACTGAGTTAGGCTAGATTTGCTCTCCATGAGCTTCATCGTGCTCTTAGCTATGAACTCACCAAGAGATTAACTCAAAATATTCCCAACTTAGCCCCAATTCAATCACTACGGCAGCTTCAATAGCTTTGGAGGATTTGGACAGAGAAAGCTTCCTGCCCAGAATACCTCTCAAAATTGCAAAAACCAACAAAAACAACTATTTGGCCTAAAAGTCTGATACCACAGACAGATAGTTAAGGTTGAAAATGAAGTAGATGATTCTTCTATGAACAACTAGTCTAAGAGCGAAATGTCAAAACATGTATATGATTCAACAATGTCGCTCTGTATTTTCTCTTCCTTCTATTTCCTCTATAGCAACAACTAGAAAGATCAGTTGAAACTGACACCTATATTACTTGCCTCACCTTCATTTCCATCTCAAGCCTTAGTCCAACTAAGCTCTACATGCAACTTTCCGTTCTTGGAGTCAATTAAATGGTACTTGTGGTTGATTCGTCCATTGTGTACCACATCAGAGAGATTAATGTCCACATATCCCAATGATTCCTGTGCATAAGGAGATAGTTTAAACATCATAAAATGGACCTACATCAGTGGATCATTAAGAAGAGGATTCTGGTGATCACAATTGTACCTTTCCTCTGAAACTAAGGGCTCTGCTTCTGCTCAGGACATCAATATGGATCTTGTCATTGAGTGGAGGTTCATCAAGCATAAATTGGAAATCTTCATTCCATCTTGGGTTTCGAGATTTTTTTATCACCTGAAAAAAATAACTCTAAATTAAGATTATTAAGATAAATTTAATTTAGAGTGTTACAAAAGTTACTGCTAGCTAAACTGTAAGAAACAATGATAAAGAAATATCACATTCTACTAACATCTGTTCGCAGATTTTCATATCAGCTAAAGTTGACCATTGCAAACATAATATTTTTTTTAAACATTTTCATTACTTAAGTCATTAACTTTCAAGACATTGAAATTTAAAGAAAGGCTGTAATTCTGAACTCTTTAGGTTACCGGAACATCACCAAGTAGGTCTGGTTTCACTGCATTATAGTCTATATCTCAGACAAATTACAACTGAAAGAGTCTTACTAGTTCTGCATACTTCGAATATGTCACAAACCTGTTTACTCTTGACTTTAATTTGGATAAGTTTGCATTGTGAAAAATCTGAAAAATATCAAAGGGAAAATTCACCTTTGTTTTCTTTTCTTCTCCTTTAAAGCAAAGCAAAGCATACGGATTGTTGTGATGCTGCCCTTCTACTTCCTCAGCTCCCACAACCATCACTGATAGTAAACCTGCTTCATCCAGGGTTTCACCACTGTCTGATGACTTGCTATTTCCACTTACAGTTCTCCCATATCCACTGTCAGGTCCATTAGATGTCAGGCTATCTGATTTAAAAGGAACATAAGTAAGCTCCACCACAAGTTGTCCTCTACGCTTCTTGTTTTGGGGATCATTAAGATTTGTGTTCTTGACCAAATCCAGCACAAATTCCTTTGTCTCCCCAGGCGTTAGAACTTGTAAAGGAATAAGCTGCATACCCAATCTGTCATGTCTACCAACCTGTGACGAACACAGAAAAGAACCTCAATTTACATCTTGTCTATGCCAAAAGTTAGAAACTCTTCTACAGCTTGCCAGACAGAGAAAAAGTAACAGATGCAAACAAAGAATGAGTAATAGTGACTTCTACAAATTCACCATTATAGAGCAGGATAGTAGTATATATATATATGTTTACAGGTGACAAGAATTCAGCTAAACTTGAATGTGTTGTGCATGCATGATTCTCTAAAATTCTAGTAACTGAACAATTTTTCCAGAACTAGCATGATGAACTTCTGATGACAATTCCTTGGTTTGCCAGAGATATCGAGAACCAATACTTACCTAAGACCAAGGGAAACTTGCTCCACTTTTTATAAAAGGAATACCTATTACATCTTATAAAAATTTCTTATCCTTTTTTCTATTGTTTTCCTGCAACTACAAAATTCAAATCTCTTAACATGAGGAAAACGAGGCTAAAATCTAGGCAAATAAGAAGGACAAAATATTAAGTACCACAATTTGATTACTTAGTTCTAAGGAAAAAGTTAGAGGAAAACCTTGTCCCAGTCATAGACTTGTAACTCAAGCCCTTGAGAATAGGGGTCCTTCACAATAAGTTTGAACTTCTCATTCCACTCAGGATTCAAAGATTTCATCTTAATAGTGGTTTTCTTTGCTGGCAACCTATCTTCTGTGAGGCCAAGTTTCACGTAAGGATCTGAAGTTCCCAAGAAGTCCATCCTTAAAAGTTTCAGTGCTCGCACAACCTTTACTTGAAGTATCCCAACAGGCTTCTTTATAGCCGCTCTACAGGAAGTTTTGTAAGAAAATTAGTTTTATAAAAAGAAGAGTACAATAAACGAGTCTTTTCCCATTCATCTCTGTGACAGCTCCATACCTCTGCCTCATTTAAGATGATTTCAAGTATATATTTCATAATTACTCACGTTGAAGAATCAAGAATAGGGATATAAAGTGTTTGAGGCCAGAGATAGAGGTTTGCGACTTGTCTCTTGATGGTGTCCTGCAAAGAACGTAGAATAGTGAGCATAAGGCATCTAACAATCATCCAAATTCAGATAATTTATAGACTGAAACCAAAAGCCTACCCAAAAAAAAGAATTACTGGTGTAGCACCTGAATAAATGGATAGAGGCCTGGAATGGACATGATGTCCCCTCCCAATATGTTCATCCCAAAATCTACATGTGGCTGCAAAGAGATTACAGAAAATCACCTTATCAATATCATCCAAACTAAGAAGGGAACACAATTTTGAATAGAAACGTACCTTTTCCAATAAAGAAACCACAATGTTCGCAAAACACGGAAACGTTGGCACTAGAGGCTTCAGTGTTATCCGTGGTGCTGCAAATATTTGCAAATCCACTAACTGAAAAAAAGCACAATCAGAGTTCTGGATATAATACATCAACATAGCAGGCATATATAAACCTAGTCTTCTCTTCAAAAATATAATGTTTCTCACCTGAATTTTAACTCTTAGAGATAAGAACTTAACCACCAGAATTATGTTGGGGTTCCCAGCCCACCTAAATGCTGGTTCCATGACTAGTTCTTTCTCATTAGTCTCACAAACTTTCAGACCTGAAGATTCAAAAGGTAACCAAAAAACATGAGAGAAATAAGGGTTGATGAAAGGTATACGCTATTCAAAACAGTATTTCTTAGATTGTGACTATGACTCAGACATGCTATGCTTAAATCATTGTATACCCCTTACTGATGTGAACATGAACGGAAATACCAAAACATGCATAGAAATAACACACATATTGCAAAATGCTTGTTGCTTATGTCTTACTACTTAAGCTGATGCAGCAAACATTGCATGTGAAGTCTAACTAATATTGGATTACAAAGTTCTAGAATAGGTTTTCCCCAAAATATAATATGTAAAATTGTTTAGGTTATCAAAAGTGAGTACATTACCATATATTATGGGGGGCAGCATTCCAAGACTTAGTTCGTCGAATTCTATTGTTTCAATGTGATACTTGCCAATGTATTCTGCGAACATAGGTGGTGCCATGGTTCTTATTGTGGAGCAAATTGCCTGCACAACGAGAAACTGAGCCCCAAATACCAAATTCTTTTCTCATTTTAATAAAAATGAACTACATTATTACCTTATCAAGGTAAGGCCACATATCCATGAGAAACTTGTTTAGCCAATCTACCTGCACAAGGAAGCGTATAATGCATACTGCGATATTCATAGGCAGTGGTTAGAGAAGAAAAGAGCAAAAGTTCCAATGTAAAAGGATTGGATGGTGATACTAACTCGGTCGTAATCAGGGCATTTGACCCACAAAGGAATTTCAGTTAGAATATCTTCCAAGTTACTTTTCTCTAGTTCATGTAGTGGCCTGATTACTGGGTCCTGCAACACAAGTATTTTAAGCACCATACAAAGTCAGACGAAAAAAAACACATGCATTTCTGTTTATTGATTACTTCAGAGTACTTTCGCTTAGCAGTGTTCATGATTATATTCTAACCAATCTAAAAACAATAAAAAATAAAAATAAAATACAGCTAAATCGGAAAATGTAAACTACACCAGTTTCTACTCAAATCCCAGAAAAAGAACTAAAGAGAAAACAACCAAAAGTGATCATCATGAATTTTAAACATATAGTGACTCTTGTGGTTCAATTAACACCACAAATCGGACAATGATTTCACCATTCAAGCTTGCGCACATCAAACAATAGCAATGACAACTCTACCTAACATACAATCTGGTTGCAATCAAAGAACTCAAATTCAAGACTAGAATTACTATCAAAGATTCAAAATTTCTCAATACCCATATAAGATGCAGATGATACCAAACACCCTTCACACCATTTCATCACATATCAAGAAAAACCACAGGATCCAAGAATCAAGACTTGGCCTTAGCAGAAAAATACATGCATGCATCATCTCAGAAACCCAGTAAACTGCTTCAAGTCATTAACAGAGCTTACCTTCACTTTCTTGGGCTCTGTATAGATGAAAAGGTAGAAACCCACCACCAATCCAATCAGACTTCCAATCCCAAACCCCAAAACCCCCAATACAGTACCCAAAAATCCCATCTTTCTGATTCAACAAACAGTTATGGTTTCTCAGAAAAATGCAACCTTCTCAAGTAAATTTGAGAAGGGAGAGTGGGGTTTAACTGGAAGATATCAACTTGGGGAGGTATGAATAGGGTGGCAGTAGCAAGAGCGCCAAAAACCAAAAACAGGGAGCGGTTGATTGGCTTCAAAATTGGCTCTCTTATCTTTGCCTCTAAGGAAGCTCTTTGTTTTTTGCTCAGACTCGGAGCCTCACATGTAACTACGTTTACATTACAGAACAGTGTCACGTTATTGCCACCTTTTTCTTCGTGTAGTTGCCAATTCAAGGTTTGGCTTTGAATTTTTTCACTCAGAATATAGGTTTTTTTTCTTCTTCTTCTTCTTCTTCTTCTTATGTCTTTGATTCAAAACACAAGGAGGTTGGCTTTGAAAATGAAAGAGCCAAGAACAGAATTTAATTTTATTTATTGAGTTTTAATGAGCAATGACTAATGAGAGTGACTATAAGATAAGGAGAAATTTTTAGATGTTATGGTAGACTCTATTTAAAATTAGATGTTATGGTAGACCACGTGACATTACTTAGTGGTGCTACACTCTATTTAAAATTAAATATATGCATTTTTTATAACTAAAATAGAAACTAATATTTTCAATGTTTTGTGAAATGACATTCATGGGTATTTAGTGAATTCAAACTAGTGTTCAAGGTTTATGGTTTTAAGGTTAAAGTTCAGAGTTTAGGTACAAGGTTTAGGATTTATATTCTTAAAAACAAAACAAAAATCTAAAATGGTATTTGACAAAATAGGTAAAATGCATTTTTACGCCGAAAATCCACATGTCTAAATTTAAGTAGAATGTAACACCACTAAATAATGTCACGTGGTTCTACCGTATCACTGAAAAAAATTCTCTAAAATAAGGGATCATTTGCAATAATTATACACAGATTTGTTTCTACTTCAAGTTTTATGAATGAAAGGTGGATGACATTTTTCTCTATTAAAATATTAGCACGTCGTGGAGCACAATTTTTTCAATTTAATTTTAATTTTAGAGAAAATGTCAATTTACAATAAATTTTTGGACTTTATTTCTCATTCTAACAGTTTTTTAAAAACATTGACTATTTCAACTTTTTTTTTAATTTGTGTCTATTCCAACAAAACTCATAACAACTCTAAACAACATATAATATTTCAATATATATTCTACCCTCACCCATTAAAACATACTTAGAGAATGAAAATGGAAGAGAAATGAGACATGGTCGACACCTCACCGGCTCTGGTCACCGTCGGCCGGACTCCGGTCACCTGAATCTCACCGGAATATGGAATCAAGTTTATTACCCCCTAATAAACTCATACTGAACCCCTAAACTGCATTCCTATTGCACAGCCAACTTTACTACCCCCTAATTAACTCTCTATGAAACCCTAAACAGCATTTCTATTGCACAACTAACTTTACTACCCCTTAATAAACTCATATTAAACCCCTAAACCACATTCCTATTGCACAACCAACTTTACTACCCTCTAATAAACTCCCGTTGAACTCCTAAACTTCATTCCTATTGCACATCCAACTTGACTACCCCTTAATAAACTCTTGCTAAACCCTTAAACCATATTCCTATTGCACAGCCAACTTTACTACCCCCTAATAAACTCCCGTTGAACTCCTAAACCATATTCCTATTGCACATCCAACTTTACTACCTCCTAATAAACTCTCGATAAACCCATAAACCACATTCCTATTGCACAACAAACTTTACTACCCCTAAACTCATGCTGAACTCCTAAACCATATTCATATTGCACATCCAATTTTACTACCTCCTAATAAACTCCCGCTGAACCTTTAAACCATATTCCTATTGCACAATCAACTTTACTACCCCCTAATAAACTCACATTGAACCCCTTAAACCGCATTCCTATTGCACAGCTAACTTTACTACCCCATAATAAACTCTAACTGAACCCCTTAAATCGTATTTCTATTGCACGACCAACTTTATTACCCCCTAATAAAGTTGAAAGATAGAGAGAGAGAGATAGAAAGAGAGAGTGAGAGAAAGGGTGGCGTCCTCGATGAGGTGCATCCTAATCACCTGTAGCATTTCAGAGTGAGGAGCCTTGGGACCAATGCTTTTGACCCTGCCAGAGACTAGGAGAGCTTTCAACAACAAGAAATAATCAAGCATGAGCACTAGCTTCGCCTTCGTGAGATGCCACTCCCCTCCGTTTTCGAATCTCGTACTCAATTCGCTCAGATCCTTTCTGGCCAGCACCGTAACAAGGTCAAAATCCAGACTCTCTTCCACATTCTGACCTGAATTTGGATCCGGGTTCTCGATTTCAAAGGCTTGTAGAAGCTCCTGGTTCACCTGAGGAACTGCCATTGACTTGAGACACTCCAGTTTTGCTTCGGATTCATCAATTAGCTGCAGAAGCTAATTCAGATCGAGTTGGTATGGCGACATCAAACAACTGAGGATGAGCTCCGATCTACACTCCAGTTTGTTGTCCTTCGTGAAGTAGCACGACGTTGGCATAGGTGTGGAGGACGAGCTCCAATCTGACAGCAGTGCGCATTACCAAACGACGACATGAAACTAGTTGGAGATCGGAGCTTCGTGGCTTGCTGGCGACGACACACTGTCTGCGCGACGATGTAGAGAGAAGAAGATGATGATGATGAAAAAGAAAAGGCAAATCGGGATGAATGGTGGGGGAAAGGAGGAGAGAGAGATAATAAAAAACAGGGATTGTAATTTTATTACAAAAAGTTGGAATGAGCAATGTAAAACTCTTTTAGTTTGAATGAACACTTATTTTTCTAATTTGTATGAAATGGTCAATACCCTTTAATTTTAATAAGAAAATTTGGGATCCTAACAAATTTAAAAGAAAATAGAAAGAGATAAAGGTCAAGGAAGGGTTTTCTCTTCGCATTCCCTATTGTATTTTCAGCAATATCCACAGTAAAGTTCTCGAAAGAGGGCCTTCAAAAAAAAGTTCTCGAAAGAGCTCAAAAAGGGAAAAGACATTTCCACTTGTAAAGCTCTCACCTTTCTGTCACCAAGCATCCTATTTGGCCTTTCTAGCTGCATGGACAGAAAGAAAATGATTCTAATATTTTGATCTTCCTAAGCAATTCTGTCTTTCATTATTTACTCTATTATTCTAACTTGTATTGTTTACAATTTTCATTGAAGATGATGGCTTTGCAAAGTTTATAGCTTTGGGCCTTTGGCCAACCAATTTGAGTGCAGATGTGAGATGTCGACCACAGCAAGAACAGAGAAGAATATGCCCACACATAAACATTCGTCAAAACGAAATCCCAAATTCAAGAAGATATGAAAGACTGCAATTTATAAAACATTGACTGTGTCTTAGGCTCTTAGCACAGCATTGGTATAATGGGTATATCCCTTACCAACTAAGTTGGTGCCTTGATTCTTCTGTATCACTATTTCGTACAAGTTTCAGATTAGTTGAGGTTGACATTGTTGAGATATATATCCTACATCGGGAATATGTGACCTTGTTTGTAGGTTTATAAGGGTTTGGATCACTCTCTCTATTACCAATTGGTTTTGGAGTTGAGCCCCAAACTACTTTTTCATGGTATCAGAGCGGGTTACCCACGTACACGTGTGAAGTCCCAAAGGCCACACAAACTCCACGATCACCTAAGTTGTTGTTCACGTGTTAGGCTTAAAGATTCGCCACACGTGCGGGGGCGTGTTGAGATATCTATCCCACATCGGGAATATGAGATCTTGTCTGTGGGTTTATAAGGGTTTGGGTCACTCTCTCTATTACCAATTGGTTTTGGAGTTGAACCACAGACTACTTTATCAATTTCGATCACCTTGTCAAAATTCAATCACCCACCATAAGAGAAAAGCTGGTTGGTTTCTTGTTGCAAAATCAGAAAACTTGGAGCTCCAAGCCATTTAAAAGCATGACATAAGTGGTTGTGATTTTGGATGATGATGACTTGTTGAGATTGAAGTTAAATAGATTAGAAATCCGTCCTTTTTTTCATTTGTAATTTTTTTATTTGATTTATGATTGTGTTTGTTCTATCCGCTAGATCATGCATTTTTTTGTGTCAACAAATAATTTGTCCAATTTTGAGGTATAGTTTCAATAGACGATGGTATAGTTTCCGTATATAAGAATGAGATCTCCATTTACTAATAATACTAACCATTTTTCTTTGCAAAAATGAAAGCACCTATATTACTATACAGTAAAGACTATAATTTACAGCTGCAGTGTCATCACCATCTGTTTTTATGAACTGGTATATCTGTATAATTCTTCAGTATTAGTACAGGACTTGTTTTTGCTTCCTGACTAGTGAATAGTGAAACTTGTAATGATCAATAAATTGAAGCTTATAATGCCAAGTCCAGGAGAGTATAGTACTGTATGAACTTTGATTCACAGAGTCAGCAATGTTATCCCCTTTAGTTTCATTTCCAGGTTCCATTACTCATATCCTCTTCCAGCTGATCTCAACATGTATAACTCCATTCTTCGAATCGATCAAGTGATATTTCTGGTTGATGCGGCCGTTGTGTACAACATCTGCAAGAGTAATCTCCACATATCCTAACGACTCCTACACAGTGAAACATGATGACAAGCTTTTAACTTATGTGCTGCAAAGAGTATAGACGACTAGTACTGATAACAATCATATATGTAGAAGCATCAATACTTGAACTTAGGACCTTAAATCGAAAACCAAATCCTGTTCGCTTGCTGATAACTTGAATGTGAATTATCTCATGTAAAGGAGGCTCCTCGAGCATGAACTGGAATTCCTCATCCCATCTTGGATCACGAGTTTTTCGAACCATCTAATCGATGAAACAAAATTGTATCATAAATGTGACCTAAATATGTGACAAAGACTCGATGAATAAAGATCTCTGAAGACCAATTTTACCTTTGTTTTCTTCATTTCTCCTCCAAAGAGGATCAAAGCATAAGGATTGTTGTGATATCTGCCTTCTACATTCTCGGCTCCTTGGATAATAACTGATAGTAAACCAGCTCCACCTAGAGTGCTCCCTTCATCCGAGAACAATGACCCTTCACTGATTCCATTTTCGTTTGTAGTTTCATTTTCCTTTGGCTCAGGTATATCCAAAGGTCCACTAAACCTCCCCATTTCCTCTTTGAACGGCACAAACTTCAGCTCCACAACCAGTTGCCCTCTTTGGTTCTTGCTTTGAAAACAACAAGTATCATTTCTGTCACTGAGCAAATCAAGTTTGAACTCCTTCATGTCGAAAGGTGTAAGCGTTTTGAGAGGAACTAACTGCATGCCTATCCTATCATGTCCACCAACCTTGTCCCAATCAAAGACTTTTAACTGAAGAATCTGGGAATTGGGATCCTTCACAATAAGCTTGAACTTCTCATTCCACTCGGGGTTCAAATTTTTTTTCTTGATACTTGTTTTCTTAGCTGGTAGCTTATCTCCAGTCAAGCTGAGTTTGACATAGGGATCCGATGATCCTAGGATATCCTTCTTTATGAGTTTAATTGCTTGTACAACATTCACATGTAGTATTCCCACCGGCTTTTTTACAGCCACACTGTATCAACAAACAAAATTAAGCTGGGGGAAATAACTGAAGCAGCTAGAAATTTGATCAACATGAATAAACATACGCAGAAGCATCAAGTATAGGTATTTCAAGAGTTTGAGGCCAGAGGTAGAGGTCTGCAACTTGCTTTCTTATAGTTCCCTGCAGGCAATTATGTTTCATGGTTAATTCAGATCTGACTTAACCATCCAAATTTCCAAACATCAGATGATATAGATAAAACTCCACTAGAATAGTATTACCAGTGAAGTACCTGTACAAAATGGTAGAGACCAGGTATAGACATGATATCACCTCCTAATATGCTCATTCCAAAATCTACATGAGGCTGTAGATGGTTCAGAGTAGCTCAGAAACAAAGTGATCACACTAATGTTTTCGACCTTTTATGAAGCACGAAAGAAATGAGCTTGAATTAGTGTCTCTGCTTACCTTTTCCATCAATGACACCACTATGTTTGCAAAACATGGGAAGGCAGGCACAAGAGGTGTCAAAGTTATCCTTGGGGCCAAAAATATTTGTAGATCCTCTAACTGATAATGAAGTTTAGTCAATTACGGATACCATATGGATACTTGATGAAAGAAAATATAAATCCTCACTCTTCTGTTTAAGGAATGATTCCTTACCTGCACTCTAATTGGTAAAGAAAAAATATTTATGAGTACAACTATGTTGGGATTGCCTGCCCATTTTATTGATGGCTCAATGATCAATTCCTTCTCATTAGTCTCGTACACTTTAAGACCTGAAAAAAAAGTCAGCTAGAGTAAGTAAATACTAACAGAACAAGGGCAAGTGAATTAGATGATGCTTGCAGACTTGCAAGTAAACTCACCATTAAGAATAGGAGGTATAGTTCCTATGCTTAGTCTCTCAAAGTGAATTTCTTTAATCTGAAACTTTCCAATGTACTCAGAAAACATAGGTTCAGCTGTGCTTCTTATCATACCTGTAATTTCCTGTGCATTATGTTATAATTATATGTTAGACTTGGAACAATAAGAACCAACAAAAGGATGAATGATAATGATTAAAATCTCAGTCACCTTATCAAGGTAAGGCCATAAATCTGAAATGAACTTGTTCATCCAGTCTACCTGCACATTTACGAATGAAACCAATGCAGATTGGATCATGAGTATGTATGCTCAGAACTCAGAAGCAATGAGAAGCTAAATAAACTTTCAAGTGAGTATCCAGGAGATTGAAAGGCCAAACTAACTCTATGATAATTTGGGTTCTTCACCCACAATGGAATATCCGGAAGAAGGTCTAGCAAAGCACTTTTATCCAACTCATGAAGTGTCTTGATCACTGGCTCCTGCACTCATAATGTCAAGTTAATGTAAGTTATGCAGTTATAGGCATCAGCTATATTCTGTGTTGATTTTACGTTTTGGTATAGAGATTTCACCACTACACATGGCACTGAATTTGATTGGATTCCATTTCTAAAAAGAAACGGAAATGACCTCAGCTATAATAATAATACCACACAGAAAGGGAACCATTCTACCATCTTTTGCATAGTATTTGAAATGAGTTTAGCTTGATCTCATTTTTTTCAGAAAATATGTGCATTGCATCCGTAAACGTTTCAAGATTATAAATTTTGCGAATTGAAGCTTGATCAACTAAGATTTGCAGTATATATAAGATTAATATGTATATGACAAGACAAAGAAAAGATGCCTCAGAAACTCAAAGTTCTAAAATGCATGCATCATAGAAGATATAAGCATGATCAGTATAAACTGTAAAATACATGTCTAGAATATACAGCAAAAAAATTCAGTCTTGGATAGAAGAACTCTGTAACCACAATGTTAAGACCATCCCAATTGATCATCAAACATGAGCAAAAAAAGATGGATTTTACCTTTACTACGTTGGGTTTGGAATATATGAAATAGTAAAACCCCACCAAGAGTCCAAGAAGAATTCCAATTCCAAATCCAAGGATTTCCAACAAGCTGCTTAGAAATCCCATCTTTCTTCTTCTAAAAACCTCCCAAGAAACTGAAGCTCAGAGAGTGGATACATGCATTGATAAAGAACTAACAAGACAAAAAGTGATGAAGGAAAGGTAACTCTTCAAGCGATGGATTCTAGGGAAGAATGTATAGTTATTAAGGAAACGTATGGAATTAAGCTCTCCTCCAAATAAAAACCGCCAAAAAAGAGAGAGTTAACACGTTTCTGAACAACTACTTCGAAACAACCTTAAATTCCAGATATTGTTCTTGTTAAACTCTTTGTTTCTTACAAGACACAGTTTTTTTCAAACTCTTGGGGGTCTAGAACAAGGGGTTTTATAGTTCAATATGGAAAAGTTCTGGACCCTTGTGTGTATATGAATTGGGTGAACGCCGCGTAAGTACGAATAACCATGCAGTTTTTGGTTTAATTACAGAGGTTTTTTTTGGTTTAATTACAGAGGTTTGTGGGTTGTTATTTCACTTATTTGTTAACTTGTTATGAAGCTGTTTTTAGTCCATTTTAATGGATATTTTATATTTATATATATGTCAAAAACATTCAGCTAAGAATTCTTCATACTAAAAGATCCACTTCTGGAATGGCTATTCCAAATTTTGGCATATATCCGAACTCTGATTTCGTCTTTCTTCTCTTTAAATTTGAGATACTATTATTTAATTTGAAGCATTGTGTATGCGAAAACAACATTGATAATCAAAATTTTATACGCCAAACATTTTCTATCGTTAACAAGAATTCATGAGTTCATAGTCGTTTACTTCTTTTTACTTTTTTTTTTTCGGAGCAGGGACGGAATCAAAATTATAAATTTAACTAGACTATGGGCTACACATATTTATGTTAAAATTTAAAACATATTTATATATCAATTCTGAAATTTTTATCATGTTAGATCCCAAGTTTAATTATCAAAATATTCTCATTCAAACTCATAGAGCTATAATTTAATATTTACATGGTATGAAAGAATTAAAGAAGAAAAAGATGTTAGCAATGTTAGTCATTCTAAAGCAGATTATTGCCTAGTTTTTATTAGTCTACCAAAATCTTTCTATTTTTTTGCCAAAAAACCATCAAGAATATAGCAATTTAATTCATTAGAATTTCACTTCATCTCAAAAAATGGGTGGGCTATAATCAAATAATATAGCTTAGGTGACCTAATTAAGCTTAAAAATTAATAGTAACTAAAAATTAACATGGATTGTAGCTCAGGAACTCTTATACTATGGTTTGTCCTTGACAGTGACGAATTCAAGATGAAAACGTTACATGGGCTAAATGTAATGAATGAAAAATTTTGTTTGACGGTGTGAGAAATTTTGGCTTCCTCAAGCGTTGTCTGATGAATTTAAATGAGTTACCTATATGACCAATCTTGAGTTTTCAAGACCTAGGCGAGAAAAAAATAAGACTCCTCATCTTCAAATTTATTGACAACTTATTTTTCGTTTAAGTAGATTAGTAACAACATAAACTATATATAAAATTAGAAATATTAATTCATATAAAGAAATGAAAAATTGGTTTTCCTTTGTAGATGAGTAATAACATAAAGTATATAGAAAATTAGCAGTCTTAATTCATACAAAGGAATGAGAAATTAGCATTTAATTTATATAAATGAATGAGAAATTGTTAAAAACCAAAAGAAATTGAAACCAAACAGTGAGAGGCCAGTATGTTTCAAACGTGTGGACAAAATATGTGGACTCCACTGCAGCAACTTCACTTTCAATCTATATTACTAGTATTTGCATGTATATATAGTTATTTTTTGGTTTTCAAAACCTCACTAGCGCTGTAGCCCAAGTCTAGATAGGCTGGATCCGCCAGTGCTAGTACGGCTTGGTGGACGCACGCACTAGGGTTTTTACCCTTTGTTTTCTCGATCAGCAGGTTCACCAGAAAACTCTGGTTTTCCGACCAAACCAGCTTCCAACGACTACCAATCCACCTTCTAAACAACCTAAGCTATCCAAAAACAGCACAACATGAGAGAAAGTCGAGCTTTTCTTACCCTAACCCGTGCGTCTGGTATTCTGACGATTCTCCTCCGGTGGAGCACCGCTGAGCTCCTCCCTCCTCCACGCTTCTGGGCAACTCCTGGTGCTGCCAGGATGTCCCCAGCCCCCCCTTTTGTCTGATTCTGCCTCGAGTCAGAGAGGACAGTTCTTCCCCCTCTCTCCCTCTTCTGCTGGACATCACCACGGCGGCGCTGGCGTATCTGGTAGTCAGAAAATGATCGCTGGAGCTTGGCGAACAAAGTCGTGGCGACGGTGAGGAGAGAGAGAGAGAGCAAGAGAGTGATCGAGGGAGGACTCCCTCGATCAACCCATATATATATAAACAATCCAACGGTCCAGATTTGATCTCACGAGATCAACGGCCCAGATCAGTCAATAAATAGTTACCGTGAACAGTAAATATATATATTTTACTTTTTAATTATTTACCGTACAGTAACAACACTTTATCCCGCATAACTTTCGTATACGAACTCCGATTAAAGCGTATGACATACCCACGAGTTCGTATTAATGTCCTCTACATCTTTCCCGTAGGAAACTTCCTCAAATTCCCGACTTATCGCAGTCATCTTTTTACGGTAAAGAAATTAACATTTATTACTTCCGTAAATTGGATCAATTCATAACAAACAGCTCGTAGCTCCGGAAAATCTTCCGGACATACCGGAGGACTCGTATTAACATAATCTACCCTCAGAACATTTATTTTATTTTCTCCCAGAACCGAGAATATCTCGATATTAAACTCGAATATTAATTCGAAGAAGATTAACAGCGCGGTTACAACCCTCTGTAACCCGCCTAATCTTGGTAAAAAGGTAAATCTCGAGACGGGGTGTTACAATAATTCGTCAGCAAAACCTTGAAAAAATAAAATAAATAATACTATAGCCGACGAATTATGGTAAATTTCGTCGACTATAGTACCTTTTATACTAAAAAAAACCACAAAATTTCTAAATTACCATCCTAACAAGCTGCAAATTACACAAACAATTTCATATAATAACCAACAACACACATTGATAGGGTCTCTCTTCTTCCTTGTCGGCTTGGCTCTGATATTGTCTATCACAAATTGATTATTAATAAATTTTTCTTATTATAACATTATAAGAAAACAAATTATTTATATTTCATTACTTGAGGGCGTTGGGCGGACACGACGGATATCGACTGTGTTGCCGATGATGATACCCTCGTAGAAATAAGATCCGTACCAAAAGACACGAACGGGTACGCCGCTGATGGGGTCACCTGTGAGGGCAGTGGATAAATCGGCGCCCTGAGTCATCGACTGCAGGTAATGCCGGAATCAACCGCAGAAGGTAGAGAAGAGGCGGCAGCATCTGTACCCCAGATGACCCACCCTCCGAAACAGTAGCACCCGGAGTTAGTGCCCTATGTATCTCAGACATACGTGGTGCAGACACCTCCGCCTGAGTCGGAGGTCATAGCTGTCTCGAGGAGTGAGTGACCCTCGGCTGCCTCAAGGAGCGAGAGGCGTCCGGCTGTCTGGAGGAATGGGTGGCGCCCGGCTGTCTCTGCGTCGGCTCCAGAAGGAACGCACGTCGGGCTGTCATGGGGCCCTGAAACTACGCTTGAGGGTTGTTAAACGTTCCATCAGACGATTCAGACCTTTGGCTCTTTGAACCCTTAGTTGATCTAAAAAAGTCATTCATCTTGTTTAAAATATTTATTTATTAAATTATATGAATTTTTAAATTTAATTGTAATTTTAAATATTTTAATTAACACATGTTAACAATATATTAATTATCTTCAACAATATATTAAGTAACCAATTATATGCAAACAATATATACATCAATTAAACTAGTATATGCAAACAAATATTTTTTATCATTTAATTTATTTAAACTATATATTAATTTACAGCAATATATACAAATTATCCGCAATATATATATATATATATAAACAAAATAATTATTAATAATTCAAAATAATTATTAATAATTCAAACTATATACAATATATACAAATAATTCAAAATAATTATTAATAATTCACAATATATACAATTAAAAACATTCTAATATAATCCTCCATCCAAATTTTACAAAATTCACGGATATGTATATACCAACATATTTTCATTTTATTTAATTAAACTATATATTAATTTGTAAACAACCATATATACATCAATATATATTTATTTGTAGCAATATATACAAATATATATATATATATATACACAAATATGTATACAAATATATATATATATATATATATATATACACACAACCATAAACAATCATATATACATCAATAATTCACAATAAATATATAAATCAATTCAATATATACAAATTCGATAATTCAATTGAATAATTCAAATAAATATACAAATTTGAATTTCTTACCTTAATTTTTTGAGAATTCGAAAGAGAGAAAGGATGTGATGGAGGAGGCAGTGGGAGGAGCGGAAGAGGCGGTAGAGGAGAGAAAAGAGAATTAAAAAAACTGAAATTTTAGGGTTTCTGTCGTTGGGTTTTGTTTATATAGGCAGAACTATAGCCGACGAAATAAAAAACTCGTCGGCTAAACCTATGATTTTTGTCGGCTATAGTGCAACTTTAGCCGATGAATTTTTTATATATTCGTAGGTTATTTATAATACTATAGCCGACGAATTTTAAATATATTCGTTGGCTTTAGTATTTTTTATACTAATTTATTTCTAATTTATATGTTTAATTATCTTTTTTTTTATTATTTAACCATAGCCGACGAATTTTCAATATATTCGTCAGCTATAGTACTTTTTATACTAATTTGTTGGAGTTATTTTCAATTTATGTGTTTAATTATTTTTTAATACTAATCTGACCGTCAGATATCATTATTATGTTGAACTTTGTGTATGGATAAATTTTTATCAAGATCCGACAACGTTAAGGACTCGATCCGGACGGTCAATCCCGTTAGTCAAACCCCTAAACGTAAAGAAACGGTAATTTGACCGTCTAAATTACGTATTTTGCCCAAACCTTCAACTGCAAATAGTTTCAAATCGATGAGACGCAACCAGTGGTATAAAAATTTAATGAAAAATAACCATCGAAGATACGGCTACCTCTAGGGAGATAAAATGAAAAAATGAATTGACCGCAACTATCGGCACCGAAACTTTATCGGAATTACGTGATTTTTCAACCATAGACATATTTCATCGTTTTGGTCATATCTTATTTCACGACTTTTTTCGTTTAAAGCTTTACGTAAAGTTTGTTTTTGAAACGGAACATTTACTTAATACTTTATAAACAAGTTATACAACATTAGTAGACATATTGTGATTGTGATGACCAATCTTGTGAAACAAAAATCCAACCGTCAGATCTCATCATTATGTTGAAATATGTGTATGGATAAATTTTCAACTTGATCCGACAACGCTAAGGAGTCGATTTGGACGGTCAATCCCGTTAGTCAAACCCCTAAACGCAAAGAAACGGTAATTTACCCATCTAAATTACGTATTTTGTCCGAACCTTCAACTGCAAATAGTTTCAAATCAATGAGACGCAACCAGTGGTATCAAATTATTAATTTATTTATTTAACTATAGCCGACAAAACATTAGGGTATTCGTCGGCCAATATTGTTTTAGCCCACGAAATACATCTTAATTCGTCGGCTAAGAGAGCTTTAGCCGACGAAACATGATATAATTTGTCGGCTAAAACAATATTGGCCGACGAAATATGCCTATTTCGTTGGCTAAAACTGAAAAATACAAAAAAACAACCAATTTCTTGTTCATATATCACCAAAATTAAACAAAAGTATGGATTCAACAGCTGGTAGCATATAAAGCATACTTCAATTTGTATTACAAATTCAAACTAAGAAAGCTCGTAATCAAAATTATCTGATGAGTCTTCTTCGGTGTCAGAATTAATTTCTGGAAATCTATGCATTTCCTCATCACAAAAGTCTTCGTCTGTTTCTGGAAATCACGAATTCGAACCGAACGACCCGCTTTAAAATTATTAAGACGAATTGTAGAGGAGTCCAGAATACCATATCTTTTGTCCCATTTTGGAAACGAAATTCAACTCTTATTCATATCCTGAAAAGATAACAAAATATATACATATAAACTCTAATTAATTAATTAATTAAATTTTCAAATCATTTAGTATTCTATCTACAACAATTAATTAATAACAAATTAATAATTAACACACACACACATATATATATATATATGCATATATATACTAATTACTAATTACATAACAATATTATATATCAATTAACATCAATCATAATCAACATATTAATTAATTCATACTATGCATCAACACAATATTATAATTAATATATATATATATATATCTACTAATTAATAACAACAACTTCATATATATTATCAAATCAAAATCGATCAACTCAAACTAAAACTCAAAATCAATATATATATATATATATATATATATATATAACTCAAATAAAACTCTTAAATCAACTCAAAATCAAGATATATACACATATACGTACCTATATATAGCTCCACAAACTAATTCTGGATAGATTTCTACGACACCCAACAATTTCGACAACACCCAAACTTTTTCTCCCGTTTTTTTTTCAAATGAGATGCTATCTAGATCTGCAAATATAAGGACTTTTAACCGACGAAATTATACATTTCGTTGGCTAAACTTTAAATATTTCGTCGGCAATAGTTTACAGACTATAGACGACTAAAAAATTATTTTAGCCAACGAAAAAATATTTCGTCGGCTAAAAGTCTACTTTAGCCGACGAAAATTTAACTTAGCCGACGATTTTTTTTATTGGTACCAAAATCTAAATCATGAATTTGAACAGAACGACCCGCTTTAAAATTATTAAGACGAATTGTAGAGGAGTCAGGAATACCTATTGTGCTGGGCTCTTGATACGCAACATCTTTTTCCTCGTCTTCGACCTCTCCAAGTGTAGCCGCCCGGTAAATGTTTCGAGGGCTCACAAGGTTGACTACTTTCTACGCATCACCCTTAACAAGGTCATCAATATAAAACACTTGTTTTACCAATGTGGTAAAAACGAATGGGTAATCTTCGTAACAGCTTGTAGCAGTGTTCACCGATAAAATCCCGTACTGATCGATCTTCATACTCTGCGGGCTGCTAGTATCAAACCATCTACACTTGAAAAAGTGTACTGTCATGCATAGCCCATAAACGAGTTCCACCACTGAATCGAGAACACCGTAATAGTCAACTCCATTCCACCCACCATGTGTCATCACTACAGAATTTTGTGTTCTCCGTCTGTTGTCTCTCTGTTCACATATAAATTGCACGTCATTCACCTTGCACATCGGATGAACTCTTAATATTATCGGCTTCATCGCTAGAAGTCTTAGTTCGTGCAACCAATTTAGGTGACCCTCGAATTGAATATGGTTCATCTGCAACAAATATTCAATGTATTGTAAATATGAATAATTATGCAATGAAAGAGTCATGAACAAAAATAAAGAATTACATACTCAGGTGCCAAAATAGTTCGCGGACTCCTTGTTGAGGTAGTCGAGATCACCTTAAATGTCTAGACAGTATAAATGGATGTCTTTCCAGTATTCAACTTCTGGACAGTTAATCAATACCCACCAATAGGCTATGACTAGCTCATGTGGTTGCAACTTGTAGGAGTCTGGCCGAATTCCATAAACTTCAACATCATTAGAGACTATGGAAAGGTTGAACGTACATCTACCGGTATGGTTTGTGGAGTTTCCTTCAACGCTCCTAAATACAACTTCATGTAGGTGACGCACTCGTGCGCAATATATGCTTCAGCTATACATCTTTCAGGCGTGGATTTATTAGCCACATAAGCTTTGTAGTCTCCAAGTTGCCTATAAATAAATTGTTGTAATGTGTTATGATTATATATTGAACATGTAAATTATAAATTTAGGTGTAAAAAAACATACCTTTCCATGGGATACATCCAAGTATAGTGTACTGGACCAGTAAGCAACAATTGCTCGGGAAGATGGATCATCAGGTGCGGCATGATGCCAAAAAAATTTGGAGGAAATATCCTCTCAAATTTACACAGATATAAATAATGTCCTCTTGCATTTCTCCGAGGTCAGATTTTGTCACTTCCCGTGTGCATAACTTCTGGATGAATCTTGACAACGCTACTAACGACCCCACCACCTGACGGGGAAGGAACTATCGAATGAAAATAGGGAAGAGACGTTGTAGCAGAATAGGACAGTCATGACTCTTTAACCCGTACATTTTATTGTCCCGAATGTTTACACACCGGGTTATATTACCTGCGTAGCCTGAAGGATACTTCACAGAACTCATCCACCTGAAAATTACGTTCTTCTGGTCAGGCTTCACAGTGTAAGGAGTTTGAGGCATTTTTTTCTTCCATTCTTTCAACCACAAATATCTTCGTATCTCCATTTTTTTAAGATCAATACGTACCTTCGGACCGTCTTTCATCTTCATCTCCAAGTTCAGCACTGTTCCCAACACACTGTCGCACACATTTTTTTCTATGTGCATCACATCTAGGTAGTGTATGATCAACAAATTACTCATGTATGAGAGTTCTCATAATATGCTCTTATGTGTCCAAAATTTATACCTGTCGGGTCTGTCAGGTATTGCCGCCACAATATTAGGATGATTGCTAAGCTGCCCAAAATCATACTCATTAAGCACTGCTAAAATGTCTTCCCCGTCCATCTTCTAGGAGGCACGCCATTTTCTACAGTCTCATCAAATGCCTTGTCATCAAACCGCCATTCGTGATTATACGGAAGGAGAGTACGGTGACCCAATCCGCATATCTTGTTGCAATAACTACTGCTCCCCTCATCGCTAAGGCACTCTTGACAAGCCTTGTATCCCCTAACAATGTTGCCCGACAACATCCCACGGACAGGAAAATCACTGATGGTACCAACAATCATGGCATGCATCTGGAACATCTCATGCATGTACTTGTCATAAGTGGGATGACCAACGTCCCAAAAACACTTAAGCTCTTCAATCAAGGGTCTCAAATACACATCGAGACAATTCCCTGGATAACCGGGCCCCGGAATCAACAAACTCAACATATTGTGTTCCTTTTTCATGCACATCCACGGAGGAAGGTTGTATGGTACCAAAATCACCGGCCATGCATTGTATTGAAGACTTATGTTGCCAAAAGGATTGGACCCGTCAGATGAGAGCTCGAGCCTCACATTTCGGACCTCTGACGCAAAATGAGGAAACTCAAGGTCTATATGCTTCCAAGCGTCCCCGTCAGCAGGGTATATAAGGGTATCTTCGCCATGCAATTTCCTATCTGCATGTCATCTCATAGCTTTGGCCGTGTGTGATAACATGTACAACCACTCCAGCCTATCCCTTAAAGGGAAATACCGAAGTACCTTCACAGGTTTCCTATTTCCTGCAGAAGTCAGCTTATACCTGTCACTCTTACATACCGGACATACGTCAAGGTCACCAAGGTCATTCCCTTCTGGATCTTTACCCCAGAAGAGAACACAGTCATATCTGCATGCATGTATCTTGATGTTGGAAAATCCAAGATCTTTCAGGATACATCGGACCTTATGATGAGTGGTAGAAAGACGATGACCGTGGGGCAGCATCGAAGCAGTGTACTGTAGAAAATCATCAACAGCCTTCACAGTCAATTTTGTCTCAACTCTAATCTTCATAACGTCCATCACACTTTCAAGAATCATCTTCTGACAACCGGGGTACACAGGGGTCTGTTGGAAAGCAAGTAGTTTGTTATACTTGTCAATACCATCTGTGTTGACAACTCTAGGGAAGGGCTGCACCGGCCCAGACATATACGGTCCTTCAGAGCATACACCGCTCTCATACGGAAACATATCGTTGATGAAGGTCATTGTTGGATCGTTAGATGTACTGCCCGTCTCAGAAAATTGTCCATGATCATGCGGACCCCCTGATGATGTTTTATCGTGATATATCCAACATGTGTACTTCTTTCAAAACTCATTACTCTTCAGGTGCTGCCAAACCTTGTCAATTGCAAATCGATACATATCGCTGCGACACTGACATTTAGTGCACGGGCAATAGAAAATTGTATTACCGTTAGCATTATTCATCACATATTCAATAAAACTAATAACTCCTTTACCATATCTTTTGTCCCATTTTGGAAGCGAAATCTAACTCTTATCCATATCCTGAACATAATATATATGTATAAACTCTAATTAATTAATTAATTAAATTTTCAAATCATTTAGTATTCAATCTACATTTAACGTATAATTAATTAATAACAAATTAATAATCACTACCAGAATAAGTATCATAGCCGACGAAAAAAAAATTAACAGGCCGACGAAATTTTTTTTCGTCGGCTAAAGTGGACTTTTAGCCGACGAAAAAAACTTTCGTCGCCTAAGTGAAATTTTCGTCGGCTAAAAGTCCACTTTAGCCGACGAAATGTTGTGTCGTCGGCTAAAATAGTTTTTTTCGTCGGCTATAGTCTGTGAACTATAGCCGACGAAATTTTAAAACTTTAGCCGACGATATATATAATTTCGTCAGCTAAAATGCTTTATATTTCCAGATCTAGACAGTAGCTGATTTGAAAGAAAAAAAGGGAGAAAAAGTTTTAGGGTTGGCGAAATTGTTGGGTGTTGTCGAAATCTGTCCGAAATTAGTTTGTGGCGCTATATATAGGTACGTATATGTATATATCTTGTTTTTGAGTTGATTTAAGAGTTTTATTTTCGTTATGCACATTGATTTTGAGTTTTAATTAGAGTTGATTATATTGTGTTTTAATTAGAGTTGATTATATTGTGTTTTGAGTGTGATTGAGTTGATCGATTTGGGTTTGATAATATATATGAAGTTGTTGATATATATATATATATGTATATTAATTTGATTATATTAATTAGTAATTATTATATATATTAATTGTACGTTAACTGCAGATATAATATAAATTGAATGATTCGTAAATTTAATTAATTAGCGTTTATACATATATATATTATGTTATTTTCTCAGGATATGGATAAGAGTTGGATTTCGCTTCCAAAATGGGACAAAAGATATGCTAAAGGAGTTGTTAGTTTTATTGAATATGTGATCAATAATGCTAAAGGGAATACAATTTTCTATTGTCCGTGCACTAAATGTCAGTGTCGCAGCGATATGTATCAATTTCCAATTGACAAGGTTTGGCAGCACCTTAAAAGTAATGGGTTTTGGGAGAAGTACACATGTTGGATATATCACGATGAAACATCATCAAGGGGTCCGCATGATCATGGGCAATTTTCTAAGACGGGCAGTACATCTAACGATCCAACAACGGCCTTCATCAACGATATGTTTCCTTATGAGAGGGGTGTATGCTCTGAAGGACCGTAAATGTCTGAGCCGGTGCAGCCCTTCCCTAGAGTTGTCAACACTGCTGGTATTGACAGGTACAACAAACTACTTGCTTTCCAACAGACCCCTGTGTACCCCGGTTGTGAGAAAACGGTTCTTGAAAGTGTGATAGACGTTATGAAGATTAAAGTTGAGACAAAATCGACTGTGAAGGCTGTTGGTGAGTATCTACAGTACACTGCTTCGATGCTGCCCCACGGTCATCGTCTTCCTACCACTCATCATAAGGTCCGATGTATACTGAAAGATCTTGGGCTTTCCTACATAAAGATCCATGCATGCAGATATGATTGTGATCTCTTCTGGGGTAAAGATCCAGAAGGGAATGACCTTGGTGACCTTGACACATGTCCAGTATGTCAGAGTGACAGGTATAAGTTGACTCCTGCAGGCAATAGGAAACCTATGAAGGTACTTCGGTATTTCCCGTTGAGGGATAGGCTGAAACGGTTGTACATGTCATCACACACGGCCAAATCTATGAGATGGCACGCTGATAGGGAATTGCAAGGCGAAGATACCCTTATACACCCTGCTGACGGGGAGGCCTGGAAGCATATAGACAGGGAGTTTCCTCATTTTGCGTCAGAGGTCCGAAATGTGAGGCTCGGGCTCTCATCCGACGGGTTCAATCCTTTTGGCAACATGAGTCTTCAATACAGTGTATGGCCGGTGATTTTGGTACCATACAATCTTCCTCCATGGATGTGCATGAAGAAGGAATACAATATGTTGAGTTTGTTGATTCCGGGACCCGGTTATCCAGGGAAGTGTCTCGATGTGTATTTGAGACCCTTGATTGAAGAGCTTAAGTTTTTTTGGGACGTTGGTCATCCCACTTATGATAAGTTCATGCACGAGATGTTCCAGATGCATGCTATGGTTGTTGGTACCATTAGTGATTTTCCTGCTCGTGGGATGTTGTCGGGCAACGTTGTTAGGGGATACAAGGCTTGTCCAGAGTGCCTAAGCGATGAGGGGAGCAGTAGTCATTGCAACAAGATATGTAGATTGGGTCACCATACTCTCCTTCCGTATGATCACGAATGGCGGTTCGATGGCAAGGCATTTGATGAGACTGTAGAACTTGGTGTGCCTTCTAGAAGATGGACAGGGGAAGAAATTTTGGCAGTGCTTAATGAGTATGATTTTTGGCAGCTCAGCAATCATCCCAATATAGTGACGGCAATACCTGACAGACCCGACAGGTATAAATTTTGGACACATAAGAGCATATTTTGGGAACTCCCATACTGGAGTAAGTTGTTGATCAGGCACTACCTAGATGTGATGCACATAGAAAAGAATGTGTGTGACAGTGTGGTGGGAACCATGCTGAACTTGGAGGGAAAGACGAAAGACGGTCCGAAGGTACGCATTGATCTTAAAAAAATGGAGATACGAAGACATTTGTGGTTGAAAGAAGGGAAGAAAAAAATGCCTCAAGCTTCGTACACCGTGAAGCCTGAACAGAAGAACGTAATTTTCAGGTGGTTGAGTTCTGTGAAGTATACTTCAGGCTACGCAGGAAATATATCCTTCACGAAATCCATCATATTTCGTCGGCTAAGATACTTTTAGCCGACGAAACATGTTGTATTTCGTCGGCTAAAAGTATCTTAGCCGACGAATACCCTAATATTTCGTCGGCTAAAGTTAAATGAATAAAATAATAATTTATACCGCTAGTTGCGTCTCCTCGATATGAAACTATTTGTAGTTGAAGGTTGAAAACAAACTATACTTTACTAAGTGTTAAGTAAATGTTCCGTTTTAAAAACAAACTATATGTAGATGCTTCAAACAAAAAAAAGTCGTGAGATAAGATATGACCAAAACGATGAAATATGTCTACGGTTGAAATTTCACGTAATCCCGATAAGTTTCGGTGCCAATACTTGCGGTCATTGCATTTTTTCTATTCCTTCGCCATAGAGGACGCCCTATCTCCGACGGTTATTTTTCTTATAAATTTTATACCGCTAGTTGCGTCTCCTCGATATGAAACTATTTGTAGTTGAAGGTCCGGACATAATACGTAATTTAGGTGGCCAAATCACCGTTTGTTTGTGTTTAGGGGTTTGACCAACGGGATTGACCGTGCGGATCGAGCCCTTACGTGTGTCCGATGATGCTGAAATTTTACCCTCACACATGTTTCAACATAATGATGATATCTGACGGTCGGTTTTTCGTTTCACAAGATAAAACATATAAATTGTGCATGAACTTAATAAATAATTATAAAATATACTTTAGCCGACGAAATTACTAACATTCGTAGTAATTTCGTCGGGTAAAAGTTGGACTATAGCCGACGAAATTAGGGTTTTGTCGTCGGCTAAAGTCCAACTATAGCCGACGAATTTTTTATTTCGTCGGCTAAAGTGGGACTATAGCCGACGAATTTTTTATTTCGTCGGCTATAGTTCTTACTTTATATTCGAACCCAGCGAGACAGAACCCCACTTCTCCACTTTCTCCACTCCGCCGGCGAATTTCTCCCTCTCCTCTCGATTTTCTTTCACCATTTTCGACGGTTTCCGGCCTCCACTCCGCCTCCCTCATCTCCCAAACCAATTAGGTATGCAATTTCATGTTTATGTTGTATTATAGAACAAATTTCATTTGTTTTTTCAATATATTGCATTATATTGAATTGTGTTGAATTATATTGTGATAATGTTGAATTGTATTATGATAATGTTGAATTGTATTATGTTGTGATAATGTTGAATTATATTGGGTGTATTTACTGAATTTGGGTGTATATTTGGGTGTACTTGGGTGTATTTGGGTGTATTTGAGTGTATTTGGGTGTATTTACTGAATTTGGGTGTATTTGGGTGTATTTACTGAATTTGGGTGTATATTTGGGTGAATTTGGGTGAATTTGGGTGTATTTAGGTGTATTTGGGTGTATTTGGTGATTTTTAATATATTTGGAAATTGGGTGTATTAAGTAAATTGGAAATTTTTAATATGGTTGGGTATATTAAAATATTGAATGGTATATTTAATATATTTGCGTATATTACAATATTAATTGGTATATAAAAATAAATTTTTGTGAATGTTGTTCATTTTTTATAATTTTATACATTTAACAAAATATTAATTATATTATTTAGGATGAAAGGATTATTCAGCAAATCAAAGAGTTCGAAGGGCCAAAGGGGTGAATCGTCAGAGGGAACGTCTAGCAACCCTCGAGGTTCGTTTCAGGGCCCAATGACGGCCCGACGGGCGTCTCTTCTGGAGCCGACACATTCCTCCAGGCAGCCAGATGCCCCTCGTGTCTCCAGGCCGCCTAGCGCCCCTCGCTCCTCCAGGCAGCCTAGCGCCCCTCGCTCCTCCGGCCAGCAGGACGCCCCTTGCTACTCCAGACAGCCTAGCGTACCGCGCTCCTCCAGGCAGCCCAGCGTCCCTCACTCCTCGAGGCAGCTGTGGCCTCCGACTCAGGCGGAGGTGTCTGCACCACGTATACCTGAGATACATAGGGCACCGGCACCGGGCCCTACTGCATCGGAGGGTGGGTCTTCCGGTGTACAGATGCCGCCGCCTCTTCTATTCCTTCCGCGCTTCATACCGGCAATACCTGCAGTCGATGACTCAAGGGCGCCGATTTATCCACTACCCCCGCAGGTGACCCCATCAGCGGTGTATCTGTTCGTGCCGTTTGCTACAGAGTTAATTTCTGCGAGGGTATCATCGTCGGCGACAGAGTCGGAGTCCGTCGCATCCGCCCCAACGCCCTCAGGTAATGATTATATAAGTAATTTGTTATGTTATAATGTTATAATAAAATTAATTTACTAATCATCAATTTATGATAGGCACCGTCGGAGCCAAGCCGACAAGGAAGAAGAGAGGTCCGGTCACGGGGAAAGCTCTCGAGAAGACAGTGAGTACATCGGGAAGGATCGTCATTGATACTGACGAGGATGGGAACGTAGTATCGGGCGGCAAGACGAGGATGTACTCTGGCCGCGTGGGAGCGCTTATTAGGGATAGAGTCCCTATGTTGTGGTCAGACTGGGGCGAGGTCCCACAGGAGGTTAAGGACATGGTCCACAACGCCATGTCGGTAAGTATAACAAAATTCATATTTAACATTATTTATTACATTGTAGATTTATGAACGTCTAAACTAATAAATGTTTAAATGCAGGTGTGGTTTGACGTTCCCGAGTACCTGATGAACACCTGGGCGGACGTTGTACACGGGGGAAGGTACGTTGCAAAGTTAAGGACAAAAAAAATTATGTATAATTAATAATATTTATATTTTTTTTAGGCGTATTACAGGTACAAGGAGTGGAAGAACGAGTTACGGACCCACTGGACTACGCATGGGAACGAACGTTCTGGCACCCCCCTTGAGTTCTAGTTCAGGGAGTACGAGTGGCGTTGGCTTCTGATATCGGAATTCAACAACCCACATAAACAGGTAATTAAAAATAATTATTTATTATATTGAATTATATTTAATACGTTTTAAAATATTTTACTAATTTGATTCCTTTGTAGGCCGTTTCCCGGGTGAACGCTCAAAACCGGCAACGCAACATGAGGAACCATCATGCCGGTTCTAGACCGTTCGCATCGTTGATGGAGGAGGCGGCCAGGGAACATCCAGAGGTCAACCGGTACGTCTAGACGTACGAGAATGCATATCCTGACGCCCAGGAGGATATTGTAAGTCGTTTTACGTTTTAAAATTTAGTAAATTATATGTATATATATATATTTTAAAATGTTAATTAATTTTTTTCCTATCAAATTAGGCGAGGGTGAGGCAGGCTAGTGACGAGGTGATGGCTGCTATAGTCAAGGAGACATGGCCTGACACGCAAGAGGAAGACATGTCCGAAGCCATGTCCCAGATCGACAGTTCGGATCTCAGCGTTGGGGCCAGGATCATGGGCACAGCCTTCCCACCGCGAGGAAATAACTTCTACTGTCGGGGTCTGGGAAAGAAGGGCGAGGGGTACTGAAGACCACTCCTGAGTTTCAGAAAAAATGAGCCTCGACCAGCAGCAGAACGACTCAGCTTGAGGCGGAAGTTCAGATGTTACGGGAACAGCAAGCCGCCCAAGCAGCATATACTGCCGAGAGAGAGGCCGCCCAAGCAGCATATACTGCCGCGAGAGAGGCCGCCCAAGCAGCATATACTGCCGCTCTACAGGAGTACACTATAGCATCCCATGCCGCCCAGCAGACACAGCAGCAGCAGATGTTCCAGTACATGCAAGATTTTTTAGCTGCACAGCAGCAGGGACTTCCGCTTCCGCCCATGCCCACGCCTATTGTCTTACCTCAGCCGCCGCAACCTCCCCAACCTCCCCAACAACCTCATCTTGGCGCAGATATTGATTTAGACGATATCGACTTCATTTAGTTTTTTAAGTTAATGAACAATTATTTATTTAGTTTTTTAGGTTTATGAGCAAATATTAATTTACTTTTTAGGTTTATGAACAATTTATGAATTGAAAATTTAATGCAAAATGTTTATGTTACTTTTGATGGTGTGTTGTTGTTGGTTATGAAATTGTTTCTGTAATTTGCAGCTTGCTTGGATGGTAATGTATAAATTTTGTTTGGGTTTCTAGTATAAAAAGTACTATAGCCGACGAAATTTGCCATATTTCGTCGGCTATAAGTGTCATAGCCGACGAAATATTGTAAATTTCGTCGGTTTTTCTCTATTTAATTTTTAAAATACTTTAGCCGACGAATGAACCATATTTCGTCGGCTTTTCTCTATTTCATTTTTAATTTTTAAAAAAACTTTAGCCGACGATATATTAATATTTCGTCGGCTAAGTGTTGGATTATAGCCGACGAATTTTTAATATTATTTCGTCGGCTAAGTGTTGGATTATAGCCGACAAATTTTTAATATTATTTCGTCGGCTAAGTGTTGGAGTATAGCCGACGAATTTTTTATATTATTTCGTCGGCTAAGTGTTGGAGTATAGCCGACGATGAATTTTATTTCGTCGGCTGTAAGTATAGCCTACGAATTATAGCCGACGACTTCTTAGCCGACGACGTGTCGTCGGCTAAGGTTATAGCCGACGAATATGGTGAACAGGCCGACGAAAAAATTTCGTCGGCTAAAGTGCTTATCCTGGTAGTGAATTAACACAGACACATACATATATATATATATATATTTATATATATATATACTAATTAATAATTATATAACGATATTATATATATATCAATTAACATCAATCATAATCAAAATATTACATAATTCATACTATATATATGCATCAACATAATATTATAATCATATATATATATATATATATATATATCTATATCTACTACATACTTATTAATAACAACAACTTCATATATATTATCAAATTAAAATCGATCAACTCAATCACACTCAAAATTGAATAACTTAACTCAAATTAAAACTCAAAATCAATATATATAACTCAAATAAAACTCTTAAATCAACCCAAAAACAATATATATATATATATATATATATATATATATATATATATATACACATATACGTACCTATATATAGCGCCACAAACTAATTTTGGACAGATTTCGACGACACCCAACAATTTTGCCAACACCCAAACTTTTTCTCCCGTTTTTTTTTCAAATGAGCTGATGTCTAGATCTGAAAATATAAGGACTTTTAGCCAACGAAATTATATATTTCATCGGCTAAACTTTTAAAATTTCGTCGGCTATAGTTTACAGACTATAGCCAACGAAAAAACATTTTGTCGGCTAAAAATCCACTTTAGCAGACGAAAAATTAATTTAACCTACGATTTTTTATTTTGTCAGTTAAAGTGGACGTTAGCCGACGAAAAAAAATTTTGTTGGCCTATTTTTTTCGTCGGCTATAATGTTTATCGGTAGTGGTGGAAAGTGAGTGGAACTGCAAAGTATCCAACTTTGGCTAGAGTAGCAAAAGATTTTCTAGCTATTTCAGTATCTACTATATCTTCAGAATCTTCCCTCAGCACAAGTGACCGGGTAATTAATCCATTTTGAAGTTCATTGAGTCCTAAGATGGTGGAGGCTTTGATTTGCACACAAAATTGGCTCACTAGTACTCATGTTGCATTGAATGAAACCCCAACCATTGAGGATATGGAGCTATGTGAACAAGCTGAGCGAGATATGTTTTTGTTTGTCTACTCTTGCATCTAGTTGGTTGATTAACTTAAATATGATAGTTTTCTCTTTACTTTTATTTGCTTGTAGAATGAAAAACACTTTCTTGTTCAGCTTCAACTAGTGATGCAACGAATGGTAGTATGTTGCCTTCAAAATCTGTCACAGGGTTCATCCATGCTTGATGTTGGTGGTATGCTGCTACACTTTTTTTCCTTTTTCTATTTTGGTTTTGTTGCTCGCACTTTTTTTCTTTGTTTTGTTTTGGTTTGGTTTTGTCGCTGGTATAATGCTGATTTTTTCTGTTATTTGATGGTTACGTTACACTTTTCTCTTTGTTATGTTTTCATTTTGTTGCTGGTATGCTGCTTATTTTTGTTGTTATTTTATGGTTCTGTTGCAGTTTGCTGCTGGTGACCTGGTGTTATATTTTGTTGTTGCTGATGGTTCTGCAATAAGTTTTATTTTGCTGTTTTTATTCTTTTTTACTTCATCAATGGTCGGGATAGCTCAGCTGGTAGAGTAGAGGACTGAAAATCCCCATTTACTAGACTTATTATATTTTGATGGTTCTCTCAGAAACTGTTATGTAATGTAAGACTTTCTACTAGACTTGTTTTTTGTTATATAATTTCAGGTTTTCTTGCAAGTTAATCAAAATAATAAAAAAACCAGGGATATTACCGAAACCAAAAAAACCGAACACAATAGGTTTTTCTTTTAAAAGTTTAAAAACCAAACCAAACTGAAAAAAAATCAGTTTGGTATCCTATATTAGCTATAAACCGCATCATTCACACCGATTCCCACCCCTTGTTCTTTGAGTGAGATTTATAAAATTTTAATCATGTTTAGCTTTGTATGAGAAACCCAACCCAACTCCAACTCTTTGGGCCTGCCTAATAAGTAATTAGCAGTCACTAAACATGTTTTTCGGCTCTAAAACAAGCCTATGTTACCCTAAATACTTAATTTGGTGCAACATATTTTTGCTACTTTAATCCGTAGTATATGTCAAGGACTAGATCTATGGTTCTCCATCTGTTGATGTTTAGTGATAGAGAAATATTTACATATCAATTACCGATCCACAAACCTTGTTTTAACTAGTGATCTCTGATCATACTTATAGAATATTATTAATAATGTGGGATTTGTTCAACGACAATGATCCACGATGAAACTAAAGATTGACCCAGTCGACAAATATGGCAGAGCCATTCATAGTTTATTCCTTCCACAACAACTAATTAAATCAATTTCTTTCAGCAAGAAGTTCAATTAACTTTTTAATGAAGCTTCCAGTAGACCATAATGAGCAAATCTAACATGCTAATTGCTCTGTAATGACTCATGATTTGTGCCCGGGTTTAATCCCAAATATTGCCTCTTACTTGCAGCTATATTAATATAAATAGACCCTGACCCTGACCTTGCATTCATGACCACGGCCGTCTATTCTCAAGTGTTCAGTTGCTTCCCATGACATCTAAGAAAATCTGAAGCAGAATCCGATGACTTATAGACAGGAACGGAACCAGGGGTAGGTTAGGGTTTGATGCAGCCTACCCCAACTTTTAGACTTGCAAAAATTCGGTATATATACATAGAAACTGGAGGTTGGTAAAAACAGAGATTTCTGAAGGGTGCTGGTTTAGATTACTTCAATAGAAAATGTCCTAGTACGTTCTCTTTTATTTTTAGCAGCTGTGTGTCACCATCTCTTCGTTTTTCACATCAGGATTTCTTTTTCCTCTTCCCATTCTTTTTCCTTTTCACATCATGAGGAACTTTGGATGAACTAATGAGATATACTTGAGATATTTGATATACCATCAGATCGACTAACTTTGGAAGCCTCTAAAGAATTTTCTTTAACAATATAAGGTAAATCTAGCACACCTGAATTATAATTTCTAGTTCCGTCCCAACTTATACATAAAATAATCTCCAACAAAGACGAACAAAGAAACTACAAGGTATTGCAGTATGTTCTTGTTTATATATAAGCTTGAATATTGGCCATTATTTTTCACTTATATTGCTAACACTAGTTTGTATTGATTCATCATTCCAAAAAAAAGTTTATATCGATTAGAAGTCAATATGGCCAAGTCACATTTGTAGTTGAATTCAAGTTTTTTTTTGGGGTCAAATATATTCGATGAGAGAAAGAGAGATCTATTTCATTTTCTTGTAGCTACTGTATAAGACAGCAGGAAGTTTCTTAGGGTTTGTTCTTTGTACTATAAAGAGGAAAACCCTAGAAATTAACCAACCACACGGACAAACTTGGAGTCTGATTCTAGAAGTGGACCAAGAATCAACCTAATAATTTGGTTATCTATATATTATCCATAAGAAGCACTTGGTTGAACTTCTTCCTGGGTCACCGTCATGATCTAATCATTGTTTGCGTAATTATACACACTAGTATATATACTGCGCTTTGATATTTCAAAACAGAAACAGTCCAAGAGTGGCTGGTAGAGAACTGACCTCTTCTCCATCGATCTGTTTGTGTTTTGGTTTGCTAACTACTACTAGTATATACGTAACTTCTTGCCGGCTGAGAAGAGTGGGAGAGTTGGCGACTTGTTATTCTTTCTTAATTCTTCTCTTTTCTGGGAATTCAGACCTAGCTAGATAACAAATGCACAGCTACGCAGGTGCATGCGTGCATGTTTGTTCATTAGGTTGATTAGAATACTTCGATCACGATGGAACCAACCCAGTTTGGATCAACCAGTCTGCAGGTTAGTGTAACTTGATTAGTAAATCTCTAAAACCGTAAATATTATTTACAGATTAAAAATTATACGTGTAGATCTAGGAATTAATACGGTTTCTGTTGTTAATTGTTGAGAGTAAAATTATCAAAATCATGCATCCTTAACAAGTGAGATCGATCTAGATCTTAAAACAAAAGGTTAGAGGTTAAGGTCTAGCTTAAGGAGTTTATACATCATATATTATATATTCACCTTCCAAATTAATGTATGAGAAATGTGAATTCTTGTACTATGAATAATTGACGTCCTGAAATCAACTTTAATAAAGTTTACGTGTTTTCTCAAAAAAAAACTGAGATTCTGCTCCAGCTGCCCGATCCTCACTAGATATATATGCCAGCAGCAGTCAAGTACATATATTTAGTACTTGGCTCAATATCTTTAGTACATATATTCAGCACTTATGGAAGCTCCAAGGTATCCTCAAAGATGAAACACTTTTTGTGGAGATGTGCAAAAGGTTATATGCCAACTATGAAAGTTTTATGTTGGAAGATGATCACTCAGTCGGCAGTATGTTTTCGGTGCCATAAAAAGAGCGAGTTGCCTGTACACGCAATCTAGAGTTGAGAAGTTTGTGTTACGGGGTTTAAATGAGCGTCTTTTTCTTTAAATTGTCAGCTGGTCAGTTCCAATCATTTATCTTGTTTTTTGATCATGTTGTGAAATTCTTGGAGGTAGAGGAACACCTATTGGTTTTTCTCGATCGGTGGAATTGGCATGAGAGAAATTCAGCTTATTATAAAGATACTAACATGTAGCTAAGATGGTTTTTGAGAAGGGAATGATGCAGATAGCAGAGTGACGTGCTACAATAGAGAGAAAAAATGAAAATGAGGAGCAAGGGATGAGTGAGATGGGAGATGTGAAAAAAACCCTCTCCACTCACCCCTTGCTCATTGGCTGTGCACAGTGATGAGTTGAATTTGCATGAGGAGGGGTAGGTGATTAGTAGAGAGGGTCTAAGGTAGGTTTGATTGAGAATGAGAGAGAATGTGATGGGGGAAGGAGGCGTCATGGTATAGTGGGTATAAGTTGGTGACAAGTCCCACTAAGTGGCAAGGTAAAAGTGAATTATGATGGTGTGACTTGTGACAGTTTGGGTTGATATGGATTAGAATTTATTATGAGAAATGAGATGAGTGTCATTTTATTAGCAACCGGACATAAGATTGTTCATCCAATTTTAACTTTGGTTTCATAATTATTAGCAATTAAGGCAGGGCTGGAAATGATGAAGGTTAGAAGCTTAAGTAGTGTCGCAGTGGAAACTGATTGTCTAGCCGCTATACAGCTTATTAAACATAAGGCAAAATGTTTTGTTGCAGAAGACATTTTAGTGGAGGAAATTCAGTTTTGTTGCAGAAGACATTTTAGTGGAGGAAATTCAGTTTCTTTTAGGAGAGTTTATGAGTATATTGGTGATTAAGTATACGTCGCGAAATAACAATAAAGTTGCGCATGCAATTGCTGAGGTTGTAGTCTGGGAATGTGGACGATTGGTTTTGTTAGAGGATGTATCTTCTTGACTCATGTCCATCACTGAAAGTGAAAGACCTTTAACCCAATTGGTTAGTAGTGTGAGGTGTGGTTCTGGTCTGTTCGGACTCGTGAGAGATAATACGTGTGGTCATAATGAGTCTTTCTTAAGTTATGTAATTTTGGTTTATTCAATAAAAATTTTCTTCGTTATAAAAAAAGTACATATAGTTAGTATCGATGTATATATATACTACTCGACACCAAGACCAATATTTGATATAAAACTGAAACTTGATTTACTAGTGTAATAGTCTTTGATGTATGTTTGCATTCTAAGCATGAAGAATTGCTGGCCTGGTATATCATATTCACATCCATCTCCATGATTCCTCTTTGTTCTTATTCGCATAGCCAAAACGATTAGAACCAAAAATGCCATTTTCATTTGAGTATAGTATTATCACTAATGTGGTACGAAAACTCATATTCGATCACCATCGTTCATAATTGAAATTCTGGATAATGGCTGTACATTTTTTTTGATACTAGAAACCCGATGCCTATGCATGCAAAGTTTGCAACATATATAACACTATTCAATCTATTAAATAGCTTTTCATTATACAAAAAACTAATTAAATAGGCAGTCTAACAGAAATTAAATTGATTGATTAGCACGCGTTATGACAAATAAGTAATTAATTAAAAAAAAAGCTTCTATTTTTCTTAGTGGATCGACCTGCAACTGCAAGCAGCAAGCTGCACAGTTCTGCACACAGAAACCTATTAAACTACTCTTCCAGCATGTTACGCCCTACATACAGTCACACAAATCTCTGTCATATTATTTTTCATGATCGAAGAAGTAATCCCATTTCTTCGATCAAGATTATTTAACTATGTTCGAGTGCGTACTAGGAGATCCTCGACAACCAAATGCGTCAAAAAACTGTCATCACGACAAAGTATTATTAGCAAAAATAATTTATATAGCCAACTGATAGACCAACTCTACCTACAAATCTACAACAGGTATGTTTCCAAATTAACCATTAATTAATCCGCCTTAATTAAGAGCATACCATTTTAACTTAAATTTAAGTTAAATTAACTGAAATGTTATTTTAGCTAATCATTTAGAAATGCGGCTGCATTAATATTCTTTATTTTTGATAACATTACATCAATATTGTTTTTTAAATAAAAAATAAAAAACTTAAATATATTTATATATCACGTAAAATATCTTATAAAGAATGTATTAAATTATACTTAGTCTCATATGAGTCATCTCGCTCACTAAATATAGCTTGCGAAATAACTAAAAATAATAATAGCTAAACTTTAGCTAGTCTACTGGAACTCTAAAAATATCAAAAAAAAATTGAACACCCTCCCTAAAATAGCAAAAAGTTTAAATAGAGAGTGCTAAAGTTATTCTAAGTCCACAATAAATTAGATTAGAAGCTAGGAAGGTTAATGACCCGTTAATAAAAATAAGATTAGTAAATTACAATTTAGTAATCAACCAAATTTCAATTTACAAATACACCATATAGACAATACACTATCAGAACAATTACTATAGTCGACGAAACGTCGTCGGCTAAGAAGTCGTTGGGAAAAATCGTCGGTCAAGACTTTAGCTGATAAAATTACTGTTCATCGTCGGCTAAAGTCATTTATTTAGCCGACGAAGAAATTTTTGGTCGCTTAAAGTCTGGACTTTAGCCGACGAATTTTTAGACCTTAGCAGAATTTTTTTTAAAATTTCGTCAGCTATAATTATTTATTTATTTAACTTTAACCGACGAATTACCCTAATTTCGTTGGCTATAGTTATTCATTTATTTTATTTATTTATTTAACTTTAGCCGACGAATTACCCTAATTTCGTCGGCTATAGTTATTTTATTTTATTTTATTTATTTAACTTTATCCGACGAATTACCCTAATTTCGTCAGCTAAAACCCTAAACCCTATACGTAGAAGCTTCAAACGAAAAAAGTTGTGAAATAAGATATGACCGGAATGGTGAAATACATCTACGATTGAAAAATCATGTAATTCTGATAAAGTCTCGGTGCCGATAGTTGCGGTCAACGTAATTTTCTATTCTTTCTCTTTAGAGATAGCCCTATCTCCGGTGGTTATTTTTCATACAATTTTTATACCACTAGTTGCACCTCATCGATTTGAAACTATTTTCAGTTGAAGGTTCGGAAAAAATACGTAATTTAGATGGTCAAATTACCGTTTCCGTGCGTTAAGGGGTTTGACTTACGAGATTGACCGTAAGAATCGAGCCCTTAACGTTGTCGGATCAAGTTGAATTTTTTTCTATAGACATATTTTGACATAATGATCATATCAAACGGTCGGATTTTTGTTTCTCAATATTGATCATTGGAATCACAACATGTCTACTAATGTTGTATAACTTCTTTACTAAGTTTTAAGTAAATGTTCCGTTTCAAAAACAAACTCTACGTAGAAACTTTAAACGTAAAAAAGTCGTGAAATAAGATATGACTGAAATGGTGAAATACGTCTACGGTTGAAAAATCATGTAATTCTGGTAAAGTTTCGGTGCCGATAGTTGCGGTCAATACAATTTAGGGGTTTGACTTACGGGATTGACCGTCCGGATAAAACTCTTAAATTTATCGGATCAAGTTGAATTTTTTACCATAGATATATTTCAACATATTGAAGATATCTGACGGTCGTATTTTTGTTTGTGAATTTTGATGATCGGAATCACAACATGCCTACTATTTACCATTATTTATCCCTATGGAGAGCCCAATCATCGAGGGGTAAATGTCTTAAAATTTTTAGATGGGCAGTTGCGTCTCATCATGGTTAGAGTTTTTTGTGTTGAACGTTTCACCAAAATAACTCATATAGATGCAGATATAGGCATTTTCATGTGTTAAGTGGTTAGAAAAACTACTTTTGAAGCCTTAAACGAACTCGGATGGCCAAAAAAACTCATATGTCATGACATTAGCGATGAGTTTGACTTGAACGCCCGTTTCGCTTCTAGATTGGTATCACAATAGTCAATCGGACATCGAAATATCTGTAGTGTAATTTTCTAAGTAAAAGGTACTTTAGCCGACGAAATACCATAATTTAGTCGGCTAAAATTTTCAAATTTCGTCGGCTAAAGTTCATAGACTATAGCCGATGAAAAAATTAGTTTAGGCAACAAAAATATAACTTAGCCGATGAAATAATTTTTCGTCGGCCTGTTTTTTGTCATTTCGTACCCTAAAGTCTTTTTTTTTTTTTTTTTCTGGTAGTGATATCTTACACTTTTAAGGACACAAATTAAGGCAAGTTAATGTTCACATATCATTTGTCACTATATATTTTATCATATTACCCTTAATGAAATTTTTGGGACAAATTGATATCCACATGTCATCTGTCATTATATATTTTACCAAACTACCCATCACTAAATATTTAATTTTCTGCTGACGTGGCACGCTGCTACTGTCGAGTTTAAAGATGCTACTGCCCGAGTTGAAAAGTGCTACTGCCGGCATTATTGCAATTTTTTGATGCTGACGTGGTGCGCTGCTACTGCCGAATTCAAATGTGCTACTATCAGGTCGGAAGGTGCTACTGCCAGCAATACTCCAATTTTTTTTGGCAATTCTTTGATTCTGTCGTACTGCTACTGCCTGACTCTGCTGTTGGTGCACTTCTACTACAAAATCTGATGCTAGAGCGCTGCTACTATCATACCCTGATGCTAACCCACTGTTACTGCCAACTCTAATGTTAGCTACTACATATTCTTCGGCTACTACTGCTTACTACTATTGAATGAACCTGCTACTGTATATTACTCTCCATTCTAAATAGTAACAGCAAAAGATTTAGGCAAGCAGTGGCAACACAATGATTGTTTATCAGAATTTTTCACAAACAATAGTAATAATAGATTTTGACAAACAGAAGCATCACAATTACAGTTTAACATTATTTTTCACAGACAGTAGCAGCAAGATGTTTTAGCAAACAATAGCATAAAGAGGTTTTGACAAACTGTAGCAGCAAGATGTTTTAGCAAACAGTAGCAGCACAATCCTCAGAAAAATAGAAATAAATCGAAAGTACGTATTGGTTAAACAACAACAGCAAGAGATTTTGGCAAACAATAACAACATGAGATTTTGGAAAATGACGAATAGTAGCAGCACAAGCACATATTGCAAATCTTCTACTGCTGAAACCTGTTGCAGATCTGTTACTATTTAAACCTGATGCAGATTTGCTACTGCTAAAACCTGCTGAAACGTACTTCATATTTGCTACTGCTGAATGTATAGTAGAAACACTCATTATCACTCCTAATTCGATTTTATTCTAAATCTCACAGATCTGACCCAAAGGTTGGAATGATACAAAGAGAGAGAAAAAAAAGAATAAGAAGAAGAAGAATAAGAGAAGCAAATCTAGAGATTTGGTGAAGGCATTCAGACTTTTTTCTTAGGTTGAGCAAAATTTAGTCTATGGAAAAAATAAAATAATTAAGACACCAGACACTTAAATAAGCAATTATATTACTGTTAATATCTTTATTTACTGTATATAGTTTAACACTTGATATTTGAATTAGTAGACTATGTTTTGCATTTGTCAATTACATAATATGAACAATACTAAATTCAATATTCATTACAATATATGGAGAAAATGAGCTAGCTGATCTCTTTTTGACCATTTGAAGATAAAAAAAATCTATTACATTAATTTTACCTGAGTGACCAATTAATTATGTTTTTTATATTATACCCTTAAAGTTTTCAATTACCAATTAATTATGTTTTGTTAAAAAAATTAATGACCTAATTATTTTCTTTGACTTTCAATAAACACAATTCTAATTAGAGATAAACCACATCGTTTAAGGCAGTTAATTTTGAAATTTTTTCAAACATTATGCGTGCATTTATGAAGAAGAACGAGTATTTTTCCTCCTTTCAATTTCAACCCATTTGGAGTATGTTTTTAACTGAATTTCTAGGCAAAACTATAAAGTTTTTTGGTTTGAGGTTAGGCAACTACCTAATCTCGGCCTAACATGGATCCGCCCCTAGGTGAGGGTGAGTAGAAAAAGACGATAAGGGGAATGAGAGAGAAGATATATGGACATGAGGATATTATGATAATTTATTCTATTAATTCATATCAGACATGTTATATATTGGTTTTGAGTCTGAGTTGATATCCTAATTTGTATAACAAATTATGAAAAAGAGTTTCTGTGTTTACAAATTTAGTTAGTTCTTTATATGTGATTCTTTCAAATAATTAAGATGATGAAGATCCAAATCCTAGCTAATGGTCTGGCACATTTCTATTCATGTCAGCCTTGTAATCATCTGAATTAAGGTTTCGGTTATTGATATTGAATCAACAGCTTGAATTGGCTTTTGTTTTCCAATACAAAACACCAAAGAAGAGAAAGTTCAACAAGGTTACGAAACTAAACGAAACCAAATGTGCGAACTCCATAGGCAACACGGATTTGTTATATATGATTGAGAAAACCACTCGTGGAATCTACTGTGTACGTCTCTCCAAACTAACCTATCATTTGACTGCATGGTGGAGGTTCTTACCCACCATGATACGACTTCGAATGATTAATTTCCTGATAACTAAGTTTGTTAATTTTTTTTCCAGTTTTTGGAAAGGACATGTCTTTTGCTTGCATGTCTTATTTGGGTGGTCGATCAGAGGGAGAAGATTAGGAAAAGGAGGAAGAGGATGGCTGGGGTTGAGAGGAAATGATCGAATATATATAAAAAAAAGTGTGATTATTAGCTACTGATTAATCCTGGTGGGATCTGGCATGACTGTACACATACATATAGACAGGTTTATTGCTTTGCAAAATATGCATAGTGGGTTGGTGAAAACGCTGCTCCACCAAACACACAATAAGAGAGAGAGATTCATTACAAAATTCATATGCTTGTTTGCGTCGAATGGATATATATGGTGAAGATGATGAACAAGTCTTGGTCTTGTCCAACAATTCTAAGATCCTTCCTCTGCACTTTTGGTTGGTGATGTAGCAGCCGCCCTTCTTTTGATCCATACATCTAAACTGTTCACACTTGATGACTCTGAATTTAATTGTCATGAGAAATTGGTAGCTAGCTAGCTAGTTTGATCCAGCTAGCTGAAAGTGGTCTTTGTCAAAGTAGGCGTGGATGTGTTTGTTGTTGATTTGTATGTTTGTTTACTTAACCGCTAGTTTTGTTACTTTCAGTGTTTGCTGTATGGATGTTGTTAGTTCATCTTCCTATATATATATACACTTAATTTTAAATTAAGAAAACTCCTGAAAATATCAATTTCATCACCAAAAGTAGGGGTGGATCGGTATGAGACGGTACGAGATTTGACATATCTCGATACCGATCCTGATTTTTTTTCAGTATCGGTACGAAACGGGATGTGTGATTTTAAGACTTGGTACCGAACCGTCCCGATATCGAAAAAATTAGGACCAATCGGGGCATAAGATTTTAAGTCAGGATTTTATATCTATAAATTAAACAATCACTTTTGTACTATATTTATGCAATATTTAATACCTTTTCTTAACAGAAATCAACAAACTAACATAATTAGGGGACTTCATTACTTTAAGATGCATGGTTAATTCTTCATTATAAATACATATTTTTTTTCTTTAAAACTAGTAAAATTCTAAATTTGGAAGGATTCAAGACGGTTAGAGACATTCGATATCTATTTGACTCATACCGATCTCAAACCGATTAATAAATTTGGGATTTGATACGGTTTGGGACAACACTTTTTCACTTTGTGTCCAGACCCGATCAGGTTCGGTACGGGACGAGACGAGACGGTCAAGATCGGTATCGAGATTTGATATCAAACTCTCACCCCTAACCAAAAGTCTCGTTTGCCTTTCATATATAGTTTCTTAATTTACTCTCACTAATGTTAAGTGACCGAGTTCTTTCACTCTAGTTACTTAACGTCTATCAATGAAATAGTTATGACCAGCCATGGTTTGGTAAGTGTCAGTCGTGTAGGGTTTTATATATGCGTTGATAGGGAAAATTGTCATAATTAGTTTTCTAATATGACTTGGTGTACTTTGTAGGGAGACCTTCTAATGAAGATCTTATAATGAGGACCAAGTGAGGACTTTCAAATAAACGTTAGATCAAATGCACATGGGAATTAGAAACTATCAATTAAAAATGAAAACATTGATCCAACCGTTTATTTAAAAGTCCTCACTTGATCCTCATTAGAAGTTCTCCCGTACTTTGTATATATACTTTGTTTATCATGGAATGAATATATATATGAGAAATTTCCAAATATCTTGTTCTGTCTGACTTGGTATCAGAGTCGAAATCCTTACGGACTCGGTTGTGCTATTAAATTTCTGTTGCGATAGAAATCACTATTCTTGTTCTCTGGTTCTTTTGTTTTTTTGTCGCTGTTCTTTCGTTTCGTTTTTTGCCGGAAGATCAGATTTGCTGCTGGGAAGATCAGGTTGGTTGTGTGGTCATTTCTGATCAAGCTTTGGGCACCCAAATTTTAGTTTGGACACCCACCTGCCGAATTTTAGTTCAAAGCATTGTGAGAGTTTTTTTGGGTTCGACCACCGTCGTCTTAGACTGCCGTTAAGCCCAGTCTTCATCTGCTTAGCCGCTGTCGTCCATCTACAAGATCCTTCTCAGACTTCTCCGTTCTTAACTCCGGCGACTTCTCCGTTCTTAACTCCGGCGTCAGACCTAATAGTTTTGCATCAGAATTTGATCAGTGTAGCTGCTGAGTCCAGAACTCAGTTAAAGTCCAGATTTGTGTCTTTTTTCCAGTTCAAATTTCAGTATAAAATGTTGACGTGAGTCCTAATGCTAGTATGATTAGAAAGTATAATCAAACTAGGATTGTGTAAGTCTTTCTGTGTAATTAGTTTCCTTCTAGGATTACAACTATTCTTATATATAAATAGGACTCTAGAGGCATAGTTTTAGTAGTGGTGTGATGTAAATCGTTGCGAGTTCTGATCTTTGGAGCTGAAAGCTATGGTAGATCATAGTAGATCTGTCCTGAATCTGAATCTGATTTGTTCGCATTAGTGAATTAACCCTGAATTGAAGTATTCTTTTCTATTTGGTATCAGAGCAGGTTCAATCCTTTGAACTTGCTTTGATCCTTTGAATCCTGAATCTCGAAGAACACCCAAACTACCACCACAAACCGCTGCGTACCACCACGACCACCATTGAAATCGAACCATCTTGAAACCCGAAAAACCCTGTATTGAATTGAAACTCATAAATCCACCACCACCACCACCGAAATCGAAAAAAAACCCTGAATTGAATTGAACCATGAATTGAATTGAAACCCATAAATCCACCACCGTGATTTGAAGCCCGAGAATTTCTTGTTCGACAGCGAGGAGGAAGACTCTAATCTGAAAGCTACAGACTTTGGGCTTTCGGTTTTCTACAAGCAGGTGAAATCTTCTCTGATGTTGTTGGTAGTCCTTACTATGTTGCCCCTGAGGTGTTGTGCAAGCATTATGGCCCTAAGTCAGATGTGTGGAGTGCTGGAGTGATTTTGTATATATTGTTAAGTGGTGTGCCACCTTTTTGGGCCGAGACTGAGATTGGGATCTTTAGGCAGATTCTACAGTCAAGGTTTGAATTTTGAATCCCAACCTTGGCCTGCGATTTCCGACAGTGCCAAGGACTTGATTGCTAAGATGCTTGAGAGGAACCCGAGAAAGAGAATCACTGCCCATCAGGTGCTTTGCCACTCTTGGATCATAGATGACACCATTGCTCCGGATAAGCCTCTGGATTCGGTCGTGCTTTCGAGGTTGAAGCAGTTCTCGGCAATGAACAAGCTGAAGAAGATGGCGCTGAGGGTCATCGCAGAGAGGCTGTCTGAAGAGGAGATTGGAGGGCTGAGGGAGCTGTTTAAGATGATTGATGCAGATGATAGTGGTAGCATCACATTTAAAGAGCTGAAGGAGGGTTTGAGGAAAGTTGGGTCTGAACTGATGGAGAGTGAGATCAAGGATCTAATGGAGGCAGCTGACATTGACAACAATGGGACAATTGACTATGCTGAGTTCCTTGCTGCAACTGTGCACTTGAACAAGAAGAAGAGAGAGGGGCTGAATGAAAGAAAGAAAGAATGAATGAATGGGTATAGAAATTATGGTGGAATTTTGGAGATAAGGGTTCTTCTTTCAATAAGGATCCGAAACTGAATTTGGAGCAAAGTTATGCATACATTCGTAGAGTCTACAACAACCCAATGTTGCACCTTGCAGCTGCATCTGAGGCCACAGTCATGACACCTGAACTTTATTACTCAGGAGGAGTTTCAGAGTCTTCCCTTCAGGGGAAGAGCAAGTATGTAGGAAATCCTCTGAATATGGACGAATTTAAAGAGTTGAAGAACCTGGAAAGTCAATTTGGGACTGGAAACCAAGTAAAAGAAACTGCAAGAACACAAGTGGATCTATCAACTAGACGAGTCGACTCGTCAACTAGCTTACGGTTGATGACTCAGGCGACTTATCGATTCCTCCCAGAACAGAGCTAGTCGACCTGCAAACTAATAGGGTTGACTCGATTACCGGACTAGAATGTGAACTTCCTCCAACTGAAGAAATTATGTCTGAAGACCCCCTTTCTACTCCATCAACTGAAGGACCCGTCCAGAATGTCCTCTCAGAGGATGTCCTGGCAGATCCAAAGTGGAAGCAAGCTATGAATGAAGAACTGGAAGCCCTGCAGAAGAATGAAACATGGGATGTTGTTCCTATACCTCCTGGTAAGAAGATAGTCGGGTGTTGTTGGGTGTTTGCAGTGAAGTTGAAAGCTGATGGAAGCATTGACAGATATAAAGCTCACTTGGTTGCTAGAGGATATACTCAACGATATGATATTGACTATCAAGAGACGTTTGCTCCTGTAGCCAAAATCAACACTGTAAGAATTCTTATCGCATCGGCTGCTCGTTATGATTGGCCACTACGTCAGTTTGATGTGAAGAATGTTTTCTTGAATGGAACTCTGGAAGAAGAAGTGTACATGGATGTGCCCCCAGGTGTTAAGAATATCCCAGACTTAAGTGCGTTGGCGAGCCCGAGCGAAATTTAGGTTTTTCATCATAGGTCAAGGAATGACGAAGTTGAGTAATGCCAAGGAAGCAAAGATCGATGCTTTCTTGAACAGATCCGGAACCAGAGCGTCGAGAAAATCTGCTCAATCGGTTTTGGAGAAGTGGAATTGGAATGTCGAGGTAGCCAGTAGGCAATATCTCAAACAGAACCCTAACTCAACAAACTTGCAATACCAACCTAAACCTGACCAGTCATCTATGGAGCAGCTTTACCGAAGATATAAAGATCCAGATGAAGATATGATCATGGCTGATGGTATCGGTCGCCTCTGCACCGATCTGGAGGTGGATCCCGCAGACATAGTCATGTTGGTTATGTCTTGGCACATGAAGGCAGTCACTACGTGTGAGTTTTCAAAGCAAGAGTTCTTCAAAGGACTAAAAGAACTAAGGGCTGATACCCTAGAGAAGTTGCGAAGCGCGCTACCGGCTATGAGAGCTGAGCTGAAGGACAAGAACAAGTTTCAGGAGATGTACGATTTTGCTTTTGGTTGGGCAAAGGAAAAGGGTCAAAAGTCTATGCAGCTGGAGACTGCAATTGAAATGTGGCAATTGCTGTTTGCCGAGATGACGCCGAAGTGGACTCGGGTTGATCAATGGTATAAGTTCTTGGAGGAGTGGTACAAGCTGCTTCCAAGGTAATTTCAGAATGGAAACACATGCTCAAGTATTACCTATTAGGCATAGATAAGGAGATAGAAATGATTATGAAGTTTGAAGAAATGTGTTTGGAGTCTACCAGGCAGTTTCGTCCAAACATTTAGTGACTCACTTGACAAGTTGGGCATTCAAGACTTGTATGCGCCAACTTGAGGAGGAGTGTTGACGTGAGTTCTAATCCTAGTATGATTAGAAAGTATAATCAAACTAGGATTGTGTAAGTCTTTCTGTGTAATTAGTTTCCTTCTAGGATTACAACTATTCTTATATATAAATAGGACTCTAGAGACATAGTTTTAGTAGTGGTGTGATGTAGATAGTTGAGAGTTCTGATCTTGGGAGCTGAAAGCTATGGTAGATCATAGTAGATCTATTCTGAATCTGAATCTGATTTGTTCGCATTAGTGAATTAACCCTGAATTGAAGTATTTTTTTATACTTAAAAAGCCTTAGTCTGGTGATTTCACACGGCACCTCGACCTCTTAGTGTGTATATATATATACACACACTTCAGGCGTGTACTTAAGAAGCATCTTGAACAGGCTTGTAGCAAGATTCTTGTCAAGGGTCTTGGTGAACTGGTTGAGAGCATGTGGGACCTTAAACCTAAGCTTGAGGATCCTCTTCTTCCTCTGAATCTGAAAAGCCTTGGGCTATTTGACGAATCGGGTCAGGTCACTTTTTAAAAAGTAAAAAAGAAAAAGAAAAAAGTTGTTTTTTATTGGTCGAAGGAGAAGCATGATGGGGAATTTGACGCCTTTGACTCCTGAATCAGATACCCTTCTTTCACAACCTGATGTATCCTTAATTAAGGAAAGTCAAGATAAATTTGGTATTGCTTTACATGTTTCTGACTTTATTGTTAGTGATACGTGGATAATTAATTCTGGAGCGTCCGATCATATGACCTATGATGAATCTTTTTTTGTCAAATTGTCCTCTCTGTCAATTAAACATGCCTCCAATGCCAATGGTGAGTCATTTCCACTTTTAGGAATTGGGTCTGTTCAAGTTACACCTTCCATCGTTCTTCATATTGTCCTCTATGTACATTCTTTGTTTCACCATCTTTTGTTTGTGTCTACGGTAAACTCACAAAACAAGTGTTCTGTTACTTTCTATCCTATGTATGTTGTTTTTCAGAATCTGTGCATTCAGGCGATAATTGAAAAGAGAGACCTGAGGGGGAGACAATTTCACTTGGATTGCATGTACGCATGACAAATACACGTACCACGAGGTTTGGTTGCCCTGACAGTGAGTTCTGATCGGTTGAATGAAGTTTAGTTGTGGCATCGACGTTTGGGTCATCCATCTTTTAGTGTCATGAAGAAGTCCATGCACTCTCTGTTTTATGGGATAAGTGACTCTAGCATACATTATGAAACTTATGCTTTAGCTAAGAGTCATCGATCTAGCTATCGTTTAAGTTTTCATTCAAGTTCACGGCCCTTTGAGTTAATTCATTCAGATTTATAGGGACCTTAAAAAAATTCTACCATTTCAAGTATGAATTAGTTTGTTCTGTTCATTAATAATTTCACAAGGTTAACTTGGGTTGTTTTGCTTAAGAAAAAAGATGCAGTCTTCTATGTCTTTACAGCTTTCCATAGTCTTGTCCGTACCTAGTATGATGCTTGTATTAAGATATTTCGGTCTGATAATGGAGGAGAATTTGTCAACAATTCGTTTCGTGATTATTTCCAAACTCATGGGATTATTCATCAAACCACTTGTCCACAAACACCAGAACAGAATGAGGTATCTGAAAGAAAAATCGACATCTGTTAGACATGGGTCGTGCCCTCTTTCTTAGTGCCAATATGCCCAAGTATATGTGGGGGAGGCCGTGTTGTGTGCCTCTCAACTCATTAATCGCCTTCCATCGTCCTCGCTTCAAGGTCATATTCCACTTCAGGTATTATCTACTCATGTCTCCATTCCATCTCTCAATACGCTTCATGTCCGTGTCTTTGGTTGTGTAGCCTATGTTCATCTTTATAAGAACCAACGATTCAAGTTAGATGCTAGAGCTTTTAAATGTGTTTTTTTTTTCGGGTATGTGACTCATCAGAAAGGGTACAAGTGTTATCATCCTCCCTCCCAACGGTTTTATGTCACCATGGATGTTACTTTCAATGAGGATACATGTTATTTTTCTCTTTCTTCGACTCCTCGTCAAGGGGAGAAGAGTGTTCACTTTGAGGATCAATACAATGTAGTGACCGAAACAAGTCTTGAAATTGGCCATTCATCTCGGGGCCATTATGTTGAACCACTAAGACAGTCAGTTCTAGAACATGTTGACCCGTCAATCGGGTCTGTTCGATCGATCAAAAAAAGACTCTGATCCGTCGAAGGGGAAGCATAGACCCATTGGTGCACAATTGGAGGACATTAGTTCACAAGATGTGCAAGCTACTTCTGCTACTCCAGTCATTAGTTCACAAGATGTGCAAACTACTTATGCTACCAATCTCTTCCTCTCCATCAGCGGTCTGTCTTGTTCAACATTCGCCTGAGGTCTGTACTAATCCTTCTTCCTCGGATAATCCTCCAATGTCTAGTAGTGTTGATAATCCTTCATTATCTAGTAATCCTTCTGCATCTAATAGTGTGGCTCCTTTATATGGTCATACACATGTTTCAACCAAAGTCTTACCAGATCGATCAACCCGTGGTCAGCCTCCAAAGAAGTATGAACCAATTTTAAGTGCTAAAGCTAAATACCATGTTGCTAATTATATGTTGATCGATAGGTTGTCTAAACCATATGTAGTCTTTGTGAATCAATTATCCTCTGTGTCTCTTCTTAGTAAAGTACATGATGCTATGAAGGATGAGAAGTGGATGAAAGCAATGACAGTTGAGATGGATGCTCTTTAGAAGAATTGTACATAGGAGTTAGTACCATTGCCACCTGGGAAGAAGATTGTTGGTTGTAGGTGGGTGTATACAGCGAAGCATAATTTAGATGGATCGGTGAACAGGTACAAGGCAAGGTTAGTAGTTAAAAGATATACTCAGAAGTATGGGGTGGATTATGATGAGGCATTTGCACCAGTGGCCAAGATTAATACAATTCAGGTACTTCTTTCGTTAGCAGCTAACCTTGATTGGCCTTTGCAACAATTTGATGTTAAGAATGCATTCTTGCATGGTTATCTACATTAGGAAGTTTATATGGATTTGCCTTATGAATATGGTACTTCTACCGGAGAGCAGGTGGTGTGTAAATTGAAGAAGACTCTTTATGGTCTAAAACAATCTCCTCGAGCATGGTTTGGTCGATTCACTAAGTTCATGAAGAGGATCGGATACCTGCAAAGTAATTCTGATTATACTTTGTTCCTAAGTTCTTAATTTCTTGTGATTATTTAGTTTCCCCGCCATGTCATGCCCGACATGTTAAATGAATTGTTGCAATATTAATGAAGAACAGAGAGATGGTAATAGGAAATACAAACTCTCCTGAGAGGAAGAGCTAGATTGTTTCATTAATTGTTTTATATATATATATATATATGCAAAATTAAAGCTCTTAAGTATAATCTATAGTTTAGCGTGTTTGGCGTGAGAGGTATGGTTCTAACTCTTTTATTCAAAAAAAAGTATAATCTATAGTTTTGGGGTGGCGGATCTCAATTGTTTAGGAGTTTTGACTAATCTCAATCACAAATGGGTGAGATGTTGATTAATTGGTGAGTTTCAAACTTTCAAACCATATTATTTATACATGATATATCCAAAGATGTCTTCATCAATCTATTTTGGTATAACCAACTGTGGGAAATTTCAGGAAAAATTCTGATGAGTATTTGGAGCACTAGCACTACCATACATGCCTTTGAAATTCCAACATGTATGAATTTCTCATTGGGTTCACCTACCCCAAAAACAGAAGAGAAGAAAGAGAAGAGTGGGGGTTGGTAGCTGCCTAGTGGTCATGATGACTTTATCCAAGTTAATTTCTTCTATATATCTGGGTTTTCATTAGTTTGCTTTCCTTTTGTTCATTTGCTATTGACGTATGCAGCATTTCCAGTACTGTTGCTCATTGTTTTGTTCTTCATTAACTTCCCAGCAGTCCAGCACAGACCGATCTTCTTCGTCATGGCTCAGAAATTACAAGTGCATACATCTGAGTCTTGGAAAGCTATTGTTAATATATGCCTTAAACCAGCCATCTGGGAGTACCAGCTATTCGGGGATCTCGCTGCCCGGTCAGCGAGTTGGGGTCTAGGGGCAACGTGCCCTGGTTTGGGGGTTCGGGGGCAACGCCCCCGAGGCCCACGAAACCTGTTATGCTGGGTTCAGTTGGTTGAACAGTCTCACTCGCGCGACTGTCGCTCGCGGGGGCAGTTTCAGTCGCGCGCGACTTTCACTCCTGAAATCCTGGGCTTAGTATATAGGGTTTAGGGTTTAGTATATAAACGTCTTAAACCTAATTGTATTCATTATTCTGTGTTCTTCCTCAAGATAATAAAACTGTTCTCTTCTGCCGTGGACGTAGCTAACATATCGTTAGTGAACCACGTAAATCTGTGTTCTTTCTTGCACTCGTTACAACAAACTGGTATCAGAGCCCAGGAGGGGTTCGAATTCTGGGAAGAAAGATGTCTGGTTTGAACGTGAAGATCGATAAATTCACGGGGAGAAACAGTTTCAGTTTATGGCAGATCAAGATGCGAGCTTTGTTAAAACAACAAGGGATGTGGGCGCCGCTTGTGAAGAAGCCGGGGGATCCAGAAATCGCTGAGATGGACAGTCTGGAGGAGAAGGCACACTCGACAATTTTATTGTGTCTTGCAGATGATATAATCACCGAGGTCGCAGAGGAGGAAACTGCGGCTCGTCTGTGGTTGAAGCTTGAGAGTCTATACATGACGAAGTCTTTAACCAACAAGTTGCTTCTAAAGCGACGTCTGTTCAGTCTGCGAATGGAAGAAGGCACGACTCTAAGAGATCACTTAGATCAGTTAAACACAATTCTATTAGAGTTGCGTAACATTGATGTTAAAGTTGATGATGAAGATGCTGCCCTATTTCTGCTGGTATCTCTACCTTTGTCGTATGAGAATTTTGTGGATTCTTTTTTTGGTGGGAGAGATACTGTGACTCTGGAGGAGGTTAGATCATCTCTTCATACTAGAGAGATGCGTCATAAGGCGACCGGTACAAGTTCAGACAGTCAGGCTGCTGGGTTGGTAGCCAGTGGAAGTATGGGACAGGGAAGCTCGGGGAAGAAGAAATTCAAGAAACCAGTTTCAAAGAGTTCCAAATCTAATGATGTCTGTAACTACTGTAAAGAAAAGGGACATTGGAAAAACGAATGTCCAAAGAAGAATAAGCAGCATGAGAAAGCATCAGGTACTGCTGTTGTAGCAGAAGTTGACACCAATTCTGAAGAGGATTTGGCCTTGGTAGCAGATGCACACACACATCACAGGGATGTGTGGATTTTGGATACCGGGGCGTCTTATCATATATGTCCACGTAGAGAGTGGTTTTCAACCTATGAGCAGATAGATGGAGGCAATATTTCTATGGCTGACAGCCATGCATGCAAGGTGGTTGGAATAGGCTCAATCAAAATACGGACACATGATGGTAAATTCTGTACATTGAATGACGTTAGGCATGCTCCACGCATGACGAAGAATCTGATTTCTTTGGGTCTACTAGACAGCAAAGGGTTCAGGTACAAAGGCTCATGTGGAGTCCTAAATGTCTACAAGGGTTCCAATGTGATTCTGAAAGGTGTCAAGCGGGGTACTTTGTATTTTCTGCAAGGTTCTGCTGCTGTTGCATCATCGGAGGTTTACAAGGATGATATGACCAAGCTATGGCACATGAGGCTCGGTCATATGAGTGAAAGAGGGATGCAAATTCTGTCAAAACATGATCTTCTTGGTGGCCACAAGGTCAAGGATCTTGATTTCTGTGAACATTGTATCTTTGGGAAGCTACATCGCAGAAAATTTCCTAAAGCAATTCATAGAACTAAAGGCACGCTTGATTATATCCATTCTGATTGTTGGGGTCCTTCTCGTGTTGATTCTTTGGGAGGTCACAGATATTTCGTGTCTATGATTGATGACTACTCAAGAATGACTTGGGTGTTCGTGATGAAGCATAAAAGTGACGTCTTCAAGAATTTCAAGCAGTGGAAGACATTAGTGGAAAATCAAACAGGGAAGAAGATCAAGAGGCTGCGAACTGATAATGGTTTGGAATTCTGTTCTGCTGAATTTGATGAGTTCTGCAAGTCTGAAGGTATTGCAAGACATCATACAGTCCGGAATACACCACAGCAAAATGGTGTAGCAGAACGTATGAATCAGACACTTCTGGAGAGAGCTAGGTGCATGCTCTCTAATGCTGGATTAGAGAGAAGGTTCTGGGCAGAAGCGGTGAGTACTGCATGTTATCTGATAAATCGTGGACCTCACACAGGTATACATCTCAAAACACCTTATGAGATGTGGTCTGGTAAGTCTGCTGATTACTCCAATCTGAGGGTTTTTGGGTGTACTGCTTATTATCATGTAAGTGAGGGTAAGTTAGAACCAAGAGCTAAAAATGGAGTGTTAGTAGGCTATGGGGATGGGTTAAAGGTTTCAGAATCTGGTCTCCATCCGAAAAGAGGGTTATACTTAGTAAAAACGTAGTATTTGATGAAAATTCTATGTTTAACCCTACTGTGAAGTCTATTGTAGTGTTGAGAGACAGGTGGAGCAACAAGTCACTGAAGATGAGAGTAAACCACAACAAGAAGATCAACACTTACATTCAGAAACAGAACCAACGGTAGTTAATCAACATATTTTGACTCATGAGCGATCTAGGAGAGCAAATTTTGGGAAAGCTCCCACGAGGTATGGGTTTGAGGATATGGTGGCCTATGCACTACAGGTTGCTGAAGAGGTGGATCCTCATGAGCCATCCACCTACAAGGAAGCAATTACATGTACAGAGTCAACCCAATGGCTTGCTGCAATGGGAGATGAGATGGAGTCACTTCAGAGAAATCAGACTTGGGAATTGACCAAACGACCTGATCAGGGGAGAAAGATCATTACTTGTAAATGGGTTTCAAGAAGAAAGAAGGGTTGTCACCTGCTGAGGGCATTAAGTATAAAGCTCGAGTAGTTGCAAGAGGGTTCCATCAGAAAGAAGGAGTAGACTACAATGAGATTTTCTCGCCAGTGGTCAGACATACTTCTATCAGGGTGCTACTAGCCATAGTTGCACATCAGAATCTGGAGCTTGAACAACTAGATGTGAAGACAACTTTTCTACATGGAGAATTGGAAGAAGAGATATACATGACTCAGCCAGATGGTTTCCAAGTTCCTGGAAAAGAAGACTATGTTTGCAAGTTGAAGAAGTCTTTGTATGGACTAAAGCAGTCTCCTAGACAGTGGTACAAGAGGTTTGATAGCTATATGATAGAGATAGGCTACATCAGGAGTCCGTATGATTGTTGTGTCTACTACAACAAGGTAACAAATGGTTCTCTCATTTATCTAGTCCTGTATGTAGATGATATGTTGATAGCTGCAGAAAACAAGTCAGATATCCAGAAGTTGAAGGGTTTCCTCAGTGCAGAGTTTGAGATGAAGGATTTGGGAGTAGCCCGGAAAATTTTGGGAATGGAGATTTACAGGGATAGAAGTCAGAAGAAGCTTTTCTTATCACAGAAAGGTTACATCCAGAAAAAAACTGTCCAGGTTTGGTATGTCTACATCAAAACCTATAGATACTCCAAGTGCTGCAAATATTCATTTGTCTACTGCGTTTGCACCTAAATCTGCTGAGGAGAAGGAATACATGTCTCGAGTTCCTTATGCAAGTGCAGTAGGAAGCTTGATGTATGCTATGGTTTGCACTAGGCCTGATCTTGCACATGCTGTTAGTGTTGTCAGCAGGTTTATGGGTGAGCCCGGAAAGGAGCATTGGCAAGCCGTGAAGAGAATTTTTCGGTATCTCAAAGGTACGTCTGATGTTGGTCTCATTTATGGAGGTGATACAAAATGCTTAGTAACAGGCTATTCAGATAGCGATTATGCTGGAGATGTTGACACTATGAGATCTATGACTGGTTATGTTTTTACCCTTGGTGGCTCTGTTGTTAGTTGGAAAGCTACTTTGCAGCCTACAGTGACTTTGTCTACTACTGAAGCAGAGTACATGGCTTTGACAGCAGCTGCAAAGGTAGGAATATGGTTGAAGGGACTGGTAAATAGTCTTGGTTTGCATCATGATCAGGCTATAGTATATTGTGACAGTTTGAGTGCAATATGTTTAGCAAAGGATCAGGTTCATCATGAGAGGACTAAGCACATTGATGTCAGGTATCATTTTCTGAGAAGTGAGAGCAGAATTAAGGTGAAGAAAGTGGGTACTGCTGATAATCCCGCTGATATGCTCACCAAGTCGGTTCCGCACAGCAAGTTCCAACATTGTTTGGACTTGCTAAATGTTACAAGCTGTTAGTTGCCCTTTGGGGGCAACATCTGAGGCAGAGGAGTTATTTGTACATCTGGCATTACTGTGATGCATCTGGTACATCTGTTATCTGTGAGAGGATTCAAGTCAAGGTGGAGATTTGTTAATATATGCCTTGAACCAGCCATCTGGGGGTACCAGCTATTCGGGTACCAGCTATTCGGGGTTCAGTTGGTTGAACAGTCTCACTCGCGCGACTGTCGCTCGCGGGGGCAGTTTCAGTCGCGCGTGACTTTCACTCCTGAAATCCTGGGCTTAGTATATAGGGTTTAGGGTTTAGTATATAAACGCCCTAAATCTAATTGTATTCATTATTTTGTGTTCTTCCTCAAGATAATAAAACTGTTCTCTTCTGCCGTGGACGTAGCTAACATATCGTTAGTGAACCACGTAAATCTGTGTTCTTTCTTGCACTCGTTACAACAGCTATCGACGTTTGTGTCAGCTTTGCCAAGTCAAGGACGACCTGAAACCAAAACTATATAATTTATAAGATTGGTAGCTAGGTCAAAATTTGGAAGACATGGCCCTCCTATATAACGTCTGATAGATACACGTAGCTACATGGTGATTAGGAGGGTCAAATGATTATTCTCACTATCTTTCTATGTGTACACTTCAGATTTTTACTTGTATATTAGAGTAATGTAAGCTATTTGACTTATTTTGCCCCTTGATAAAGTAAAATTTTCTCCCTACATAATTAGCTTGTCTAAATTGACCTCTCTTCGTATACTTTCTGGCTACGACACTGTAACGTCATCCATGCAAAACCCAAAACAAAGCAATATAACATGCATATATTCCTATAGGAATGGCATGTTTTAAATTTCTGATTATTTATTCGCAGAGCAAAATTGCATATATACGTCAATGAAAATGCTTGTTCGATCTTCTGGAAAAGAAATGCATATATGCCTCAAAGAGGGAAACTATATTCATATGAAGTTGAGTATTTAGCATGCTATGTCTATCAAACGAATACTTAACGGATATAAACACTAACAGAGTTATAAGTATTTGCGTAATCTATATCTAGCCTCGATGAGGTGAATTTAATATAAGGTTGCATATTTGGTTTGGATTCAAGTCGATCTGATCTGAATAAGACGAATCAGATCGAATCCTGATTATGAAAAAGCAGTTTTGAAAGGATCTGATTTATTTAACAAAGTAACAGATCAGATCCTAAAACATAATGTAAAAAACCGAATAACCGTAGGATTAAACCACATCTATTTTAGACCGTTGGATTCTTAGTTTAAGGAAATGTATAAAAGACAACACTTAGAGGCTGCAACTCTAAAGTCTTAAATAGACTCTCGTCTCTCTTTCTCTTGACTATCCTCCAGTCCCCCTCCGCCCACAAATCAATCGAAATCCTCAATCCCACATATCAATCGAAATCATCAATCCCACAAATCAATCAGATACCCGTCGAACAACCCTCGTTAGATTCGTTCTTCTCCCATCTCCGACCAATCTCCAAGAGATACGCTTAACAAGACTTTGGCCCTGGTTTAATTCGTATGCTATGTTTTTAGTTTATTCTTATGCTATGGATTTATGTTCTTTGGATCTTCATGTTTTCAAGTTTAATTCGTATGCTAGGTGGTTCTTGATTAATTAGCTAGTCAGAGTCTTGTTCTTTGTTTTACATTCTTAGTTAATTTTGTTTTAAACTTTTATAGTTTGTCATTAATTTTATGAAATCTGGCTCCTACACATCCATCCATGTAATTATAGAAGTAGATATAGAAGTAGTCTCTATGTTTTATGTATATATGTATTAGGAGAAGCTGATAGTCAGAGACACTTTTGTAGATCTTAGAATCATGTTTGGATCTTATTTCGACTCAGTTGATTCAAATGATTCAAAATGTAATGAGATTATTACAGTAGACGATAGCATTGCTCAGAGATAACAAAAAGTTGTGAGAGTAACATCAGAATGCTTGATGTATATATGTGTATTAATGTTTGGTGTTTGAGTTGAGGATTTTTGAACCAGTGGTGGACTCTTGTCTTCTTGATATGTCATTTATATGTATTAATATATGCTTGATTTTATAATATACTGGTTAGTGATATGCTTAATCATTTTGTGGGACTTTGTTTCGATTATGATCATCTTCATCATTTACCATCAGCTAAGCACATAGACTTTACCATTTTACAGGAGGCAAGTTGTTAACATTTCATTCTTTATCCGTGGAGATGGCCGCCTCACAAGATGAGGAATGAGTACTGAAGCGTCATGAAACTTGTTTTAAGCTTTTGTTATTTTTGGTTTTCTTGCTAGTTAATTTCACAGACTTAAATTTATTATTGTGGACTTGTAGTGAATGTTTTAATTCGCATTAGAACTCTATTTATTCCTTGAAGTTTGAACATCCCCATATGTTGCTTTGAAAAGTTAGAAACTTGGAAACATGACAGTGTTTTTCATGTAAAAATGTCTCATTCCAAGTTTCAGGCTTTACGAATCCGATCAAAAAATTGAGATCCGATCCGATTTTTTTGAATCCGAATCTGTTTGGATCACGTATTTGAAAATGTAAATCCGATCCGAAATAATTAAATGGATGGGATCACTGATTCTATTTTTTTAAAAGGGATCTGATCCGAATGCAGCCTAAGAATTTATACTTCTAAACTCAGTTTTTAATCTTTGTTTAACTTTTAAATTAAGCTTGACGGTCAGCTTAGGTGATTACTATAATCCAGTATCAAAATCTTTTATTTTCTGTTGGTGAGTCATTTTTTTGACACAAGGTTAATTGTTGTTGAAGTTTAAAAAACATTACAATAACTATGTACACATTCATAACTGAACAATAAAATTGTTACATACACTACATAACATAAGAGCAAATTACCTAGCGCAAACAATACAATAACGACACACATTCATAACTTAACAATAAGAATCGTTACCTACACTACATAACTCCTAGCATAAGAATAAATTACCTAGCACACAGTACAATAATGACACTTTCATAACTTAACAATAAGAATCGTTACATACACCGCGTTACTCCTAGCAAAAGAGCAAATTACGGTGCTTACACATGTCGCCTATTATTTACACAAGAGCTAAGGGGTCGTGTACTCGTTTTCCATTTAAACATTCTTTAAACTGTAATTTAATGGTTACACTATCATGATCCACTCAATGCATACGGCGGCGTATGTCAATCAAGTCTAGCTATGTACGTACACCCATCTCATTTTTAGGTTACCAATTTTCTTTTTTCCGAAAAGAGACAGAGATTGCAATTCTAAAAAAGCCAGAACTTATGGGGTTTGGTCTAATAAAAACAAGCTGAGTCTGTTTGTTGGACGAATGTGACAGTGACACTCTTGATAATAGGAGATCACTGATTCGATCATTCATAAGTGAAAAACACCTTATAGAAAGGGGTCTTAACCATGTTGCTCATAACCTCGAAGTGGTGCTTCCACCCGGACACCATTTTGTAACCAAAAAAAAGCCACAACGTACCTCCATCCATATCGATTCGAAAAAGAATCATACATGCCTGCAAGAAAAGATGAAATCTACGGACATTTTGGTGAGAACGGAACCAGAACTCGAGTCGATGATGATGGTGGAGAAGACTATGCCATGCCAAACTCCCTACCAGACACAAACCAAAAAATGTTGAATTGGTGTTGGTAGGTCTCTCCACTGACACTTTTGCTATTTGGATAATAAATTAAAGAAAACGAGTACAGCAAATGATATTGCATGCAAGGAGATAGCAAACGCCAGAAGTTGTAATTTGCTGAATTGCTTAGGTTTATTTTAGATGTTACCTTTTTCAGAAAGTGTTGCTTCCAAATATATGCATGAATGTGTGAAAGTGTTTGTACATGAAATTAGATTATTATTTTTTTTCAGTTTTATTAATATAATAATTTGACATGAGACTGAGACTCTCAGCTAGATTGAGTTCTAAACACTTTAAAAAGAAAGAACAAAGAGAGAGTAACTATGCCTTACGATCTGGTTGGATACACTAATCTAATTATATTTTTAATTTCCGTTTATAGAAAGAGATTTCATTGATAAGAATCCATATAATCAGACATGCACACGCTTATAAGGCTAGATTAAGCAGCGTAAGAAACAATAAGTATTATCTTCACCAATCACCTATTTTTGTACCTTCTTTCATTCATAACTTGATATTTCTTAAATGGCTTCTTTAATTTAGTAGTCTTTGATATTTAAAAACCGTCGGTGAGCTGTGGTTTGCTTTGAAGTCACAGATTTAGACATTTGTATGGTTTTTCTTTTGAAAAACCGTCTATAACAATAAAACAATATAGATAATCAATGAATTTATACATAATCGAGTTATTGAATTATGATCAGATACTGCATTCTAACTTTCCTTTTCTACTTGGTAAATGGATATTTTCTCCCTCATTAGCAATTTCATTAGGTAACTAATCAATTTAAGTGGTAACAAATCTTTTTTAACCCCTTCCCTAGTTACTCAACTCAAAAAAAGAGAGAAAAAAATGACGTGCTGCTTTCGTGCCCTTCCTCTTCCCTCACCAACCCCCACTCCTTTTCTCATTGACTAGTAAAACCCCGCGTTTTTGAACCCCACCTAATATACTTATTTTCCACGTGTCACTCCCATCCGCCATCCATTCCCTTCACTATCCAACGGCCGCGTGCGGCTTTCAACTAACCCATCTGCCTACCCACCCCCGCACTCCCCCCGGCCTATATAAACACTCCCATTCTTGTTCAACAACTCAGGAAAGATTTTCACTCTCTCCTTTGATCACTTCACCGTCTGAAAAATCTCTCCGCCCCCTCCTCCTCCTACCGAACCATAAAAATTTTAAAGACTCGGCCAACATTTCTTCACCGTCAGCCAATCTTTACTTCTTCTCTGGTACGACGTTAGTTATTTATTGTCAGCACATCTAACGTCATGGCGCTTAACGGAAACGGAAACTGCAACGGGGCGGCAGCGGTGGAGTCATTTTGCCAAGGAGGAGCGGGACTACGACACGACCCGTTGAACTGGAATATGGCGGCGGAGGAGATGAAGGGCAGCCATCTGGACGAGCTGAAGAAAATGGTGAATGACTACCGTAAGCCAGTGGTGATGCTGGGAGGGGAGAGCCTGACTGTAGGGCAGGTGGCGGCGATTGCCAACCACGACGGGGGCGTGCGCGTGGAGCTTTCCGAGGAGAAGCGGGCTGGGGTGAAGGCCAGCAGTGACTGGGTGATGGAATCAATGGGGAAGGGTACAGACAGTTACGGTGTCACCACCGGGTTCGGTGCTACCTCCCACCGGAGAACCAAAAACGGAGGAGCTCTCCAGAAAGAACTCATCAGGTAAAATTTGTCTTTTAACCGCCTTATGTTTTTGAGTAATTAATATCCGGGATATGGTAACTTAACCATGCAAACGTAGGAAAATGGTCTGACTCTGGTTTGGTAAATTGGGATATTCCGTTACCATAATTGTCTCACAAGTAATAATGTAATTATTCAACGAAATGTAGGATGTTTTTACCAAGAAAAAAACCATATGTAGGATGTTAATTTATATATATTTTTTTCTTTGTAACTAATCATTAAAATTAATATATATATATATATATATAATTTAAGTATTGTTCTATGTTTATTTTCCTTAAAAATAGAAATGAGACTACTATATTCATTTTTTGTGGTAGAAACAAAAACATTTAGTCAAATGATTTTTGACGTCCGAAATTGCCTATTTTGTTTTTTTTCCTTGTTTTGAGGTGGTCAAAATATTCTGGAAACATGTTAAACAGAAAAAAAATAGAATTTTGGTTGAAACATGTTCATACAAAAAAAAATCAAAGCTACAAAATACGAAGCAACATTCCAAAAATAGATTTTTCCAATAGAGGCGATGCACGTGGTTTCAATGAGGTGCACCTCACAATCTGGTCCAATTTGGATCAAACCCACTTTAGCGGTTCCATACTACAAACTGGATCAAACAACCATATACAATATCTATTTTTATGCATGAATTTTTGAATTTTGGTTCTATTTGGTACTTGTGACTCAAGCTAACTTGTTTGCTATTCATTTTTGGTTGCGCAGGTTTTTGAATGCCGGAATCTTTGGTAGCAGCTTGGACTCTAATCACAAATTGCCTCACACCGCGACAAGGGCGGCGATGCTAGTGAGGATCAACACCCTCCTCCAGGGCTACTCGGGGATTAGGTTCGAAATCTTGGAAGCCATTACCAAACTCCTCAATGGTAACATCACCCCATGCCTGCCACTTCGGGGCACCATCACGTCGTCAGGCGACTTGGTTCCCCTTTCGTATATTGCCGGGCTTTTGATTGGCAGGCCCAATTCAAAGTCCATCGGGCCTAACGGCGAGACCCTAACCCCGGATGAGGCATTTAAGTTGGCTGGAATTGAGGGTGATTTCTTTGAATTGCAACCCAAGGAAGGACTTGCTTTGGTGAATGGTACTGCTGTTGGGTCTGGTATGGCTTCTGTGGTGTTGTTTGAGGCTAACACTCTAGCTGTTCTCTCCGTGGTCATGTCAGCGATTTTCTCTGAAGTTATGCAAGGAAAGCCAGAGTTTACAGACCACTTGACACATAAACTGAAGCACCACCCTGGCCAGATTGAAGCTGCAGCCATAATGGAGCACATTCTTGATGGAAGTTCATATGTGAAAGAAGCGAAAAAGGTTCATGAAATGGACCCTCTTCAAAAGCCTAAGCAAGACAGATACGCTCTAAGAACCTCCCCACAATGGCTAGGCCCCCTCATTGAGGTGATCAGATCATCAACCAAAATGATTGAGAGGGAGATAAACTCTGTCAACGACAATCCATTGATCGATGTCTCGAGGAACAAGGCCTTACATGGTGGAAACTTCCAAGGAACACCAATTGGTACTGCCATGGACAACACCAGGCTCGCCCTTGCCTCCATTGGAAAACTCATATTTGCACAATTCTCTGAGCTTGTCAATGACTTCTACAACAATGGCTTGCCTTCCAACCTCTCTGGTGGCAGCAACCCAAGTTTGGACTACGGCTTCAAAGGTGCAGAAATCGCAATGGCATCTTACTGCTCCGAGCTTCAGTTCCTTGCCAACCCAGTGACCAACCATGTCCAAAGTGCTGAGCAACACAACCAAGATGTCAACTCCTTGGGACTGATCTCCTCTAGGAAAACATCCGAGGCTGTCGACATTCTGAAGCTCATGTCATCAACATTCCTAGTTGCATTGTGCCAAGCTGTTGATCTCAGGTATATGGAGGAGAACTTGAAGAGCGTTGTCAAGAACACTGTGAGCAATGTGGCTAGAAGGACTCTCACTGTTGCGCCTAACGGTGAGCTTCACCCCTCTCGATTCTCTGAGAAACACATGCTCTCAGTCGTGGACCGCGAGTACCTTTTCACCTACATTGACGATCCCTGCCTTGCTACCTACCCGTTGATGCAAAAACTGAGGGCAGAGCTTGTTGAACATGCTTTGAATAATGGTGACAAAGAGAAGAGTACAAACACCTCCATCTTCCACAAGATTGCTGCTTTCGAAGAGGAACTGAAGAGTGTCTTGCCTAAAGAAGTCGACAATGCCAGGATGCAAATTGAGAATGGGAAAGGAAAGATTGCAAACAGGATCAAGGAATGCAGATCTTATCCATTGTACAGGTTTGTGAGGGAGGAATTGGGGACTAGTTTGTTGACTGGTGAGAAGATCAAGTCACCTGGAGAAGAATGTGACAAGGTGTTCAACGCAATCTGCGCTGGGAAGCTGATTGATCCTCTGCTGGAGTGTCTGAAGGAGTGGAATGGTGCCCCCCTGCCCATATCTTAGAGTACTGCTTTTGGCTGAAATTGGTTTGATTGAATTTTAATGTTCTAATGGTGTCTATACAAGGCTAAAGCCTTGAACCTCAACTAAAGAGTCTTCTGTTTCTTTTATCCATTTTTTTTACTTTCTTTTCTTACTTTATTGCCTATAATGGCGCCCTTATAAAAGTTGATCTTCAACAAATTCACAGAAAGTGTATTATAGGCAAGGCACAAATGTGTCCTTACCCAGTAAAAACAATAGAAGTGTTTTATTACTAAACTCCATCTGACTCTATAGTTGTGATAAAACTCAAGAACCCTCACTCTCTATTGCTGCACTTCAAATTCAGTAACTGCATAATTGTTCTTACTGATAAGACCAAGTCTCAGAAGATTCACCTCACTCACAACTCGGTCAATGAAAATCGATATCTCGATATTGTCTCAAGAAGAACATGAAACTGATACATGGAAACTGAGAGATTCATCTCCCCATTTTGCCTTGTCAAGTGAGAATTGATATGAAAGTGTGTGCCTTATCTTTTATAAACCAAGTCCAATTGGTGTGGGGAAAAGAGTTGGATTTTGATGATTTAGTTGGATGGAAATGCCAATTGCCTAAAGCATTGCCATCAATCTCAATACTCTTAGGTAGGTGATCATTGTCAACTTTCTTGAAGGGTGAGTTAAGTGCATCCATCCAATTCAAGATGTAAGAGGTTTTGGCTGTGAATGGTTGTTTCTTACCCAAGCTACTGAACTAGTGGATGTCTGAACATGTGATGTAGAACGACTCGCAGAGCAGTTCGAGAAGCAGCTGGAAAGTCAACGTCGTAAGCAAGTATAAGTTTTTTATTATTCTTAGGATTATGATTTATGTATCAATAGGAATTTCTAGTTTCAATAGGTTTTGTTATTTCCTAGTCTTATTTTAAAAAGGATTTAGTCTTGAGTTAGAGCCTATAAATAGACATCCTCTATGTTGTATTAGACATTCAACAATTCAATAATATTTCAAAAACCTAGAGATTATTTTCATTATTATTCTATATTTCGGTTTGACGCTTGTCTACCATTTTCACATATTCAACCCATAGCTTTCACTGTGTTAACCTGTTGAAATTCTAAGGTTTTAATCAGATTAAATGTAGAGCATTGGAGGTGGTACCAAAGTCGAAACTCTTCAGAATAAATCTTACCTGGCTTGATGAATAAACTTACCTACTGAACTATGATTAAACAACGAATAACTATTATAGATTTACTATTTTATCTTAATTTATTCTATTTTCTGTTAGAATTTTTTTTTCTTATGGTCGTCCAATTATAATCGAAAGAGTATTATTATATCCCAATTTAAAATCTCTAATACAACATGAATGCAACTATAATTCGGAGAGAATGAAATATAATGAATATAAGAATTATATCGTTTGATATTCTAAACTTGGAAATTATTAATTTCTTAGAATGGAAAAAATGAAATTATTTATTCAAATTTCATTGCACAATTTGTATTCTTACTTCAACATTTCCAAATAAGTTTCCGATTTTAATTTGTTATATAATTTCACTTTATTAGTTTCTAAATATAATTTATACATGTTTATATTCTAATTTGTCTTCCTAATGTATTACATGTCTTTTTTGGTCCTTTAACCTACCAATAAAATCATCAATCAAAACCTACAAAGTCCTGTGAATTTAGATCCACCATCTAAGCATTCTTGCGACTCTGGCACCAAACCCTTTCGAAGCAGAGGAGTTTAGGACTTCTCAAGGCGGCGACAGTGGCTTTTCTTCTGAGGGTAGCCCGAACGCGGTTTCAAGGGCGGTGGAAGGGGCCTGGGGACTTCGATCTGGTGACTCCCTGTCATTTGGTCGAGTAGCAGAGGTCCATGTTTGATTTAGACGACGACGATAGGGGTTTTGGGGACCTCGATTCGATGATTTCCTATCATCTAGTTGAGGGAGTTTACTGACTTTTTCTGAATGTTAATTTGGGTGTAAACATGGAATCTAGTTCGATTTTTTTAGCTTTATTGAAGAGCTATGATCCGAAGCTTATGAAAGAAACACGTAGTCTTTGATCGTAAATTTAATATCTATAAAAAAAAAGAGTTGTGCCCACATTAGAAAAAAAGAATTATTTAACCCATAAGAAGAAATAAATGAAATATGAAGCTCAATCTTACTGATTTCACACTACAATTTTTGTGTTTGTTTTCTCAAACCTCAAATATCAATACTGAGGTCAACAAAGTCTTTCTTCTATGTTTTCTGAATATACAAACGAATTTCAGATGGATTATAAGCATTATCACGGTAATTTAGGTTGATTCATTTAGCTTTTGTTTTTATCAATTTTCTTCTCTTGTGTTTTTGTATATTTTCGCTATTGAGACTCTATAAATTAAACATTATTTTAGATTCTAAAAAAACGAACATTATTTAGGATTTTGGGTGTCTATATTCGATAGGGTAGAAACTAATGTTCTACAATTTATATATACTAGGATAATTTGATTGCTCGGCTCTTGTGTTGGATGTTTTTATATCCTCTTTTGTTTATGGATGCCCGAAAGCAGAACTTTAGAAGCCGATTCTAATCTTTTTTAGAAAATATTGGTTATATTTTGTTGGAAACCATATTCGTGTAGTGTATGGATTGATTGCAGATTCATAGAATGTATTGACTAGTGGTATTTCAATATTCTGGAAGTGAGATGTTGTGTTTGTTTATCAATGAATTTTTATTTGTTTGATTAAATACTTTTTCCCCATTTATATATATTTCTCCGTCGGTCTCATTTGGTAGTTTTTGATGTCTTTTCCATCCAAGGTCGCTTTCTAATCCCTTTCGATTTATATTGATGGTTAGGGTAACTAATTATGTTTGAACAAATATAGCTATGATGTTAAATATCGGTTAAATTTTGATTTTTTTAGAAAATTGTAAAATAAGGATTGTTAACTAGCAAACCAAATTGCAATATGCATACGTGTTGTCTCGTCGAAGTAATGAGTCTATATACTCGGTTTCAATATCTTCGATCTAGTCCATCAATTGTTCATCTAAAAAAGAATTACTAATATTTTACATGATTGACAAGTTTTTACTTAGCGCACATCCTCAAAATACAAATATATATATATATATATATATATATATATATATATATATATCAGCTTGATCGTCAACTTCTTTTGTTTAATTGAGAGGTGAAAAAGTAGTTTTATATAAGATAAAATATGATAGAAAGCTAAAGCATTCAATGAAATGTATTATTGATCAGTCCATAGCTAAAGTAGTTTTATAGAACTTACACTACTATAAGTATTCATATTGGTGTAGGTTTGGATGCCACATTTGATTATAGTTATTAAATTGCCAAATGCAAGAGTCTGCCTAAAAAGAAAAGTTGTTACATGCCGTAATGGATGCTGGTCTATTGCTTAAGACGTTTCTTATCACCCGTCCAGCTCTGTTAGGGTGACATAATCCTCCTACTACACAGCCTCTCAATATAACTCTTAGGTCAAAATCCTATCATAAATTTTGTGAAACATGTTCATCTAACATTCTGGATTTCAACAATGATCCTGCTGTTATCTCATGCAAAAGTTAGGTTGGGTTCCGGACGTGGGGATGAGTCTCCTAATTAGATTGGGTTCCAAACCCCTTTACAAAAAAAGAATATATAAATTAGAGCAGATACCCTTATACATAGATGAGACTCTTCAAAACAAACTTTCTGTATGTTTTTGGTTTTATATAATAGTACGTAACTACGTACCTGCAAAAATAGTAACAACCAAAAAATAACCAGAAAAATAACAAACAAACAAACAGAAATAAAGTTGAGGCTACAATTATTTGTCAAGTGAGGACTCTAAATTTATGGTCTTTTGTAAGAAAATTTGTAGTCCTCCAATTATATAGAAAGTATAATCTTAACCTCATATTTCTTGGTTCACCATAATTTGCTCCAAACCGTTAGAATCCGAAACTAAATTCTAAACCACGCCTTTAAATTTGTTGCATGTAGCTAGTTGATTCTATCAACAACGCCTCAAACTATAGAAGATCATCAAGAACTCTTGCTTAAAAGTTTACATTAAAGCTACAATAGCTAGTTATCAAAAGATTCAATACGATGGCGTATAAAACCGTCATTCCGGTGAAGCTTCTGACAATAATATGGGTGGTAGTTCTTGTCGGATGCACGAATAACATGCTTGTGACAGAATCAGTCTCAGATTGTGCTAAGCCATGCATGCCGGTGTGTTTGAAAGAAGAAGGTGCAACATATCATATATGCGAGATTGCTTGTGAAAATTATTGTCACCAGATCAATGGCACTGGCACAAGTCAACGGTGACCTAACTACATTGTGAATATAAGGACATTGAAGTATGTATTAACTCCATCATTTGCACTTCTTCATTTGTAAATAATGTAACTAGCTACTATAAATCTGTGATTGCCAAGCAGACCACGGTAGCTGGTTGGTTCCAATGTAGTTGTAATTTGTAAGAGATGCAAATAATGGAGATGACTAATTAAATTTCTAGGAGTTTCATATCGATAAAGTTTTGATGCTCAAGTTTATAAATGTTGATATCATGGATTGTTGGTTTGTTTTTCCGCCTAAATGAAAAGTTGAAAACAACAATTATTCATTATTTTAACAGAGGCAAGATCCAAAGAGGACCTCCTTAAACTCTTAAAATGAGGATGAGATTAGGTCTAGCATTTATTTTGACAATCAAAACCACTCAATCCCTAGTTACATACTCACCTATGAATTCTATACAAAATTAGCAAAAATGAAAAACGTTTAACCATTTGATTAGCACAATATTTGTTTCGTTTTATCTAACGACCTACAATTGTTTGCGTCATTTTTAATTGTTGATATATATATATATATATATATATATATATATATATATCTCACATGGGGAATATGGGACCTTACATGTGGGTTTATAAGGGTTTGAGCTACTCTCTTTATTGCCAATTGGTTTTGGAATTGAACCCCAGACTACTTTATTAGTATCAGAGCGGGTTACCCAAGTCCACGTGTGAAGCCCAAAGGCCACACGAACTCCACGAACATCCAAGTTGTTGTCCACGTGTTAGACTTAAAGATTCGTCACACGTGCGGAGATGTGTTGAGATTTTAATTGAAGATATGGTGTATGGTGCGGTGACAAAGGATATAGTAGTGGTTTGTGGTGGTTGATTTAGAAAATTAGGAATCTTTGATTTGGGAAAAAAAACAATATTTATTTATTATTGTAGCTATGGTTTGGTGTGGTTAAAAAAGAGATACATGACATGAAATAATATGGGTGGACATTAGAGTAAACACATGAGGATGGTCGACAAATTTGCACTTTATATAATCTAGCATCCACCAACACAATCACGACTTATAACATTACCATGATAACTTGATAAGTATTCATAGTGTCTCATTGTTTGGTTACAAGTATGCTAGAGTGCTATCAAACTCTCTATGTTTCTCTACTTCTCTTTATCTATAAATAGGAGGGGTGTCTCCCTATTTATAGGCATCCATCCCATAGCCTAGGATTCTAGAAAATTATAGGATATTTACAAGTATACACACAACTAGAATATTCTACACATGCCTAGGTGCCTACTTGAAGTTTCTAGAGAAGTCTAGAGTTCTCTAGCCCATGAGCCTGCCCCAAGGTTCTAGAGACTTCCATACTTCTCTAGCAACACATTGAGTATTCTAGAAGCTTCCAGAGTGGTCTTAACCCTTAAACCTTTCAATGATTTTAGAGAGTTCTGAAGTGTTCTAGGGCCTCTCCAAGACTAGTGAATTCCGAAATTCTCCGGATGCTTCTCGATCCTTCTAAAAGCTTCTAAGACCTTCTATAGTATTCCAGATGTCTCCATAATGCTCTTGTGCTCTACAAAACCTTCCTTGAGCCATGCTAGCTTGCTTCAAAAATGCCCAAGGAAACCCCTTGTAAATTTGGCGGGGCGTGACACTCTCTCCCACCTAAGCTTGTGATGCCCTCATCGTGGCTTCAGTGTTGTAGCGTTAGATTTTATCCTTTAATTGCCACAACGAGTCCTCATAATCCCAACTTGCTTCCTTATCAGGCATGCCTTTCTAATTGATGGGGTGCTCTATGTAGCTTGACACGCCTCCTCGTCAAGTGATGCGGTCCGCGAGTACTTCGTCCACTTGTCGAAAGAAGTGACTTCCGCTGTTAGCGCCCGATGCGAAACTCCCCTTGATGAGTCTTCCTTACCCTTGTGATATGGTTTTAACCTACTCATGTGGAAGACCAGATGAATCTTTAAGTCGGGCGAAAGATGAAGCATGTATGAAACCTTACCTACGCGTTTAACAATTTAAACGGCCCCTCATACATGCGTACCAAGCCCCTATGCATTTTCCTAAAAGACTTGAAGTGGTGCGACAAGAGTTTCACAAGTACAAGGTTGCCCTCCTTGTACTCCACCTGCCTCTTCTTCTTGTTCGCCTGTTTTTTCACTTATGTAGCAGCCTTGTGCAACGCCGCTCTAGCTAACCTTGTTTACTCGTGTCGTCCTTTGACAAATATGGCCGGACACTTCCCTTCGTTGGCTCCCCCAAGTTGCAACGCTGATAACATATTCAAGTCTTGTTTCATGCCCCTATTTGTGGCACTACACAAGTGTTGTCGCCGTCCGTGATGCATAATGTATCCACGAATGGCATTGGGATTGCCTTGCCTTGTCATGGAATCCCAACCTTAGGACGACCTTGAAGTCATCCATCAACACTATCAAGAAGTCTTGTTTTCCACACCATGCCTCCACAATGGTTTTGACTCCTTGAATTACCCCATGAATTGATCGAGTATGTGAATTGATTGTCTTGACGGAGCCCCCTCCATCGCCCCCTTGAGTCCTAGCCTTTAGGCTTCTTTAATCGAGATGAAGTTGTGGGTTACCCCTGTGTCGAGCATTGCCGACGTTAGCTTTCCACCCAAAGTGACCACAATGAAGAGTAAGCCTTTAGCTTGCCACTTGGGTGTCGATCGAATCTTGTTGAGTAGCTGCATCGACCCCATAAGTGAATCGCCATCGCCACCCTCAACTTCTACCTTGTCTTGATGCTAAGCGCACTCTTTTATGAACAGTCCCTAGCCTAGTGTGGACCGTCATAAAGGAAGCACTTGTTGTTGTTGGGCTTGCATGAAGTCTTTGCATCCTTTTGCTTGCCCTTATCTTTGCTCTTTGCTGAGTAAGTGACTTGCCGTGACTCATTGCGCTGACCCTTGTCTCCCCCACCTTTGACATGACCACTCTTCTTCTACTTCGGCTTGGTCTCCTCTAGACTAGTGTAGTTTATTAGTCTTTCGACCGTAGCTATGGCGGTAGCAAGGTCTTACACCCCACGTCGCAGTAACTCAGTCTTGGCCCATGGTTGGAGGTCATCCATGAAGTAAAAGAGTGTCCTTGTCGGACAAGTAGGGGATCTCAAGCACTAAGTTCGTGAAATCATTAATGTAATCACAAATAGACCCTGAGTGCTTGAGCCTTCACAATTGAGCTCTCGCCTAATCCTCGGCATTCTTCGGATAAAATTTCCTCTTGAGCTTCTTTATAAAGTCATCGAAGGTAGTCATGGCGCACGTACCTTTCTCTACGTCTCCTCGCCTTCTCCTCCACCATAGCATGGCGGTGTCGGTGAGGTAGAGAGCCACTGTCACCGGCGATGCCTATGGCCCTAAAGTATTGATCTAGGCCCTAAAGAAGTTATCAACCTCTCGAGCGTTGCACAAACCTCCAAAGGTTTTAGGCTTTGACACCTCAATGACACCACTAGTGCTACGTACCTCCTGATGCCAACACATGCTTGTATAGGGCCACATCCCCATGCGTGCAAGCGTGTTATTCAACTCATTCTCATGAACTTGACGCATCTTGGCCAGTTCCACCATGAACCCCTCACAAACCTTTGCAATCTTGGCCATAATGACTTCTTTACTTCGAGCAACATGCCCTTGATCCTCCTCTTCTAAGCCTTTAAGCCGTTGGCCTAGATCATCCACCTGGGCCTCCACGCCACTCACGACCTTCTTTCATTTGAGATAGTCGCAAGTCGAAAGCAGAGATGATGTCCTTTGATGATTCTCTCCTTGAAACGACCAGCTCGCCTTGCTCTTCACGGCCTCTCCCTTACATCACTTCTTCAGAAGGGTTGGATTATGTTGTACCTTTAGCAACATCAAGCTTTGCTAACTCAGAAGGGTGAGCTCCTGATGAAGCTCTAGCAGCACCGTGTGTTCCCATGATGTCAAGCGAGGTTCTGATCAAACTTTTGTTTTGATACCACCTGTCACGAGCTTACTTTCCTCTTAAAGTACCCACGCGGCCTTAGCTCTCCTTAATGCTAAGTCAGCATTACTCGCGCACACACGCCTTGACTATAACAACGAAAGAAAGCAAGAAGAACACTTTGAAAGGGAGAAACTTGTATTAAGCTAACAAAATGTTACAAAGCTTTACAAGTATGCTAGAGTCCTTTTAAGCATTCTATGTTTCTCTATTTTTCTCTATCTACAAATGAGAGGGGTCTCTCCTATTTATAGGCATCTATCCCTCTAGCTTAGGATTCTAGAGAATTCTAGGATATTTACAAGTATACATAACTAGAATATTCTAGACATGCCTAGGTGCCTACTTGAAGTTTCTAGAGAAGTCTAGGGTTCTCTAGCCCATAAACATTCCCCAAGGTTCTAGAGACTTTTATACTTCTCTAGCAACGCGTTAAGTATTTTAGAGGCTTCAGAAGTGGTTTTGATCTTTAAACTTCTCAAGGGTTCTAGATAGTTTTAGAGTGTCTTAGAGCCTCTCCAAGACTTTAGGGAATTTCGAAATTCTTCGGATGCTTCCCGATCCTTCTAAAAGCTTCCATAATATTCCAGATGTCTCTAGAATGCTTTTGTGCTCTCCAAACTTTCCTTGAACCATGCTTGCTTAAAAATGCCTAAGAAAACCCCTTGTAAATTTTGCAAGGTATGACAATACGCATCCCTTTCTATACCATTTTAATTTATTGTGTAAATTTTAGCGCTGGTACGTAAACTCTTGTGGCACGGTCAAAATAATATCTACTTACAAAACTACCAATGTGGTACACAAACTTCATTTTCGCTACCAACGAAATGTCTGATGTCATTTTCCGTCACGACGCCGTTTGTTTGATGACGTGTCTCATATGTAACCCACATAAAATATTTCTTGTCAGTAGATAACCACACCAGTAGTCTTTAAACTCTTCTGAAATGATTGATGTGATACCCAGAATAAAAGTATGAGTTTTTGATGTTCAAAATGGATCTGCAAGATTTAATTTTGGAAGGAAATGAGATCTAAGATAAGTAAAAGGTTATTTTCGTCGAGGATTTAGGATTTAGAAATTTTTCGTTGAGGGTTTAGATTTAGATGACTTTTATACTTTTTCTAGATCTCATTTCTTCAAGGGTTTAGGGTTTAGAGATTTTTCGTTCCTATATCCTATTTTCTTCTAAAATCTTCAAAATTATATTATGCAAATCCATTTTCATTCCTAGTTTGAATATGAAAAACCTGAGTTTTCATTTTGGGTATCACATTGATCATTTTAGAAGAGTTCGGAAACTACTGATGTGATTATTTACTGACAAGAAATATTTTTGGTGATACTTATACAAGAAATGTCATCAAACAAATGACGCCGTAACAGAAAATGGCTTCAGGCTTTTTGTTGATAGCGAAAATGAAATTTAAGTATCATATTAATAATTTTATAAATTTAGATATCACTTTAACCGTATCATGAGTAAGGCTGCTTAAAAACTCTACAATTTAGCCACCCCTGCCTACTGTCACTTGCATACGTACGCCCACAGTAGATCTCACCCCGAACTTCCTCTAACCGCAATACCCAAGTCCCCAACTCGTACGGTCACAAAAGCACCCACCTCAGATTAGCCTTAACCCTCTTCTTCTTCTTCTTCTTCACCAAAGCTGAAACCTTTATCTACTGGGAAGCATTGTCTCACTAACCCTAGACAAACCCAGATATAAAGTTCATTACTTTGTGTATTTTGGGACTTGGTTTTTCTGAAGGCTTAAAGTTCAACCAGAGCTGGCTCCATTTCCAGGTTCTAATTGCTTGGTTTCTCAAAGTTTTCACCTAGCATGTGTTTTTTGTGGTCTCAATTTCAATGCTTTATGGATATTCAATTATATGAAAGTAAGATACCCATGTTGAAATTTTGCCCCAAATTGTTCATTTCTAGGGTTTATGGAGATACTGGATTGACTGAGTACCAATGTGCAATTAAAGCTTGAATCTTGTTAAATGGGTGATGTAAAGATACCAAATTGGATAAAAGGGTTGCCATTGGCGCCTGAGTTTTATCCAACACATACTGAATTTGCAGACCCGATTGCTTATATATCGAAAATTGAGAAGGAAGCTAGTGAATTTGGTATTTGTAAGATTATCCCACCATTGCCAAGACCTTCGAAGAGATATGTGTTTAGTAACTTGAATAAGTCACTTGCTAAGCGGCCTGAATTGGGTAGTGATTTGGTGCCTGGGAGTGATGGTGCTGCTGTGAAATTGGGTTCTGGGGATGGTAATAATGATGGGGAGGTTAGGGCAGTTTTTACTACTAGGCACCAAGAACTGGGGCAGAGCGTTAAAAGAGAGAAGGGGCCGGCTGTTGAGGATCCGACATCTTCTGGTGTTGCTAAGCAAGTATGGCAGAGTGGGGAAGGTTATACTTTAGAGCAGTTTGAGGCCAAGGCCAGGACTTTTGCACGGAACATTTTAGGTACAACTAGAGATATTTCTCCATTAGTTATAGAGGCCATGTTTTGGAAGGCAGCTTCTGAGAAGCCGATATACATTGAGTATGCCAATGATGTACCGGGGTCAGCTTTTGAGGAACCGGAAGGTGTGTTGTTCTATTCACGTAGGCGGAGGAGGAAGAGGAATTCCTACCACAGAAGTGAACCAAACTCTGATAGCAAGAAAAGTGAAGTGATTAGCAGTTGTGAAAGAAACTCCCGTAATGGTGAAGTTGAGGATGCTACCTCTAAAACTGTCTCACTTACATGCTTGGAGGTACCCAAATCATCTGCTTCTCTGGGAATAGTGTCAACAGATGAAACTTCTCAATCTTCTAAGAAAAGAAGTCAAAATTCTTCTTCTGATGTGGAAGGTACTGCTGGTTGGAAGCTTTCAAACAGTCCATGGAACTTGCAAGTCATTGCACGCTCACCTGGTTCACTTACTCGTTTCATGCCGGATGATATCCCAGGTGTTACTTCTCCTATGGTTTATATTGGCATGTTGTTCAGCTGGTTTGCTTGGCATGTCGAAGATCATGAGCTTCACAGCATGAATTTTCTGCACAATGGATCTGCAAAGACTTGGTATTCTGTTCCCGCAAATTATGCATTTGCTTTTGAGGAACTTATTCGTACTGAGGCATATGGTGGTACTGCAGACCGTCTAGGTATATGTTTCATTGTTTGGTAGTCCATAGACCCTTCTGAGCATTTAAGTGGTTCAAAAGTCCTAAGAACAATAAAGTTCTCCCATTTTCTTTTGTAAAAATTTTATTAGTAATGCTGTCAAAATGTTTTTCCAAGTTTCCCATGCCTTGGTTTCACTATGATTGTTCCAGTTGTTAATGGTAGCACTAACTGCTAGCTGATAAGACATGTTCAGGATGGTACAAGTAATTATTCACTATTATTTTTCATTAAATTGTGTTCTGATATTTTTTCATTTTGAAATTGATGGAGTTATACTTCTATAGCCTTTTAGTAACTCAGGTCCGGTTTCTTTTCTTGGCAGCTGCTCTCTCACTATTGGGTAACAAAACAACTTTAATGTCACCTGAAGTAGTTATCACATCTGGAATTCCATGTTGCAGGTACTCTTTTCTTTTCTTTCCTTCATTTTAGTTCTGTGATACATCATAATGTCAAATCAGTCCATGATTCGTTTTTTAGGCTATGATTGAAGTTGTATGGATTTGATGTGGTAAACCACGTCTTGTTTCGTCTTGTTGCTGTTTGTCCTGATGTTCCACTCTTGTTTGTTGTTTAGGTTGATACAGAATCCTGGTGAATATGTTGTGACTTTTCCAAGGGCTTACCATGTAGGATTCGGCCACGGTAAGTGCTTTAGTTTTTATGCAGACTGAATTGCAGTGTACTTTTGGATTACATTTAACATTTTCCCTTATGTATACTGTGTTTACTTTCTTTAATGTGTAACCTGGCATTTGTGGCACAAAAATGCATTGTCAACTAAATTTGGGATTTTGGATATATACATTAATAAATTATAGAAAATCAAGAAGAGTAGATCCTGAAGGATTTAATTTCTTAATGAATAAGTAGACTTTGAGAGTGAACCTGATCTTGGATGTGCATAATGGGATTGGGAGGAAATCCAAACGTGATCAGAGGCTTAACATATCTCGGCCAATATTAGATGGATTTGTTGTTTATAACTATATGAAAGATATTATGGTTGCATTTTCATCATATCTTGCGCATCTGACTTTTTATTGGATTTTGATCGTCTCCTTCCTGGAAACTACAGGTTTCAATTGTGGGGAAGCTGCTAACTTTGGAACACCCCAATGGCTAAAAGTTGCTAAAGAAGCTGCTGTACGTAGAGCTGCGATGAACTATCTTCCTATGCTCTCACATCAACAGTTGTTATACCTCTCGACTATGTCTTTTATTTCAAGGTCAGCTCTGAGATTCTTTTCTTTGATGCCTGCAGCTCTCCGTATTCTAGTTGGCTTATGTGCTGTGCATAATGTTAATTGGTCAGTGCCAGTTGTCAATCTATGTCCAGGATATCGTCATGCTAAGTTGAACCGTGGGATCTGTTTTATAATATAATCATCCCCAACTGACTGCTTCTGTTTATCCATTAGTATTTAGTTCCCTCTTGTCTGTGTGGGTCAGATTAACAGATCTACACTCTTTTGATGTTGTCTTCATAAAGTTTGGCCAACTTAGGGTTGTTCCTCATACCTGGTTTTATTTTTAAAATGCAGAGTGCCAAGAGCCCTGCTACCAGGTGTGCGGAGCTCCCGTATGAGAGATAGGCAAAAAGAAGACAGAGAGCTATCAGTAAAGAAGGCTTTCATTGAAGATATTTTAAACGAGAATGATGTGTTATCTGCTCTTCTTGGGAAAGAATCAAGTTGCCGTGCAGTTTTATGGAACCCTGATTTACTTCCATATACAAGTAAAGAGTGTCCAATACCCACTGCAGGTGCTCCTGTTGATACCAATTTAAAAGAAAATGCTACGGATACTCAGGGTGGAAAAAGTACTAATGATCGGAACTTTCTGGTAAATGAGATGAGTTTGTACATGGAAAATCTCAATGATTTATATTTGGTCAACGATGACCTGTCTAGTGACTTCCAAGTGGACACCGGAACATTGGCATGTGTGGCATGTGGGATACTTGGGTTTCCATTTATGTCTGTGGTGCAACCATCTGAGAAAGCCTCAACGGAACTTCCACCTGAATATATTTTATCTGAAGAATTGCCTGAAGTTTCAGGCAGTTCTCATTGCTCTCCAGATCTTCGCGAAGCTTTCAAAGACTCTGCTACAGGTATTGGAACTCGGATCCACTTTTGCCTTACCCATATCTTTTGCTGTGTGTTGTAACTATTTACTTTTATTTATTGTTCTATTGAATCAGTTGGTAAAACTCATCCGAAAGTATGTCAGAATTAGATTGGGAAAGAGTTTTTATTTATCAAATGATTTATGATTGTGTATGTTTTCTTGAACTGTATAAGTTCCTTAATATAGACTGTTATGTAGGCCAAGCTTTTTGTAATACTGTTCTAGTGAGATTCTTCTACATAGTTTCCAAGTTTTTTTTCACAGAAGAAAACTTTCCTCATTGTTATGCAGAGAATCTCTCTCCTATTTCCAATCCTTGCACAACAAGGTTTGACAATTGTTGGAATACTGTCAATAAGTTTTTGAGGCCACGGAGTTTCTGTCTTGAACATGCGGTTGAGACTTTGGAGCTGTTGCAGTGTAAAGGTGGAGCAAACATGCTTGTGATTTGCCATTCTGGTATGATCAGCTCTCAACCTTTGTATGAATATTAGTATGCAATGTCACTTGATATTCTCTCTTTAATTTGTAAACCTGTTGCACGGTGGTGTGATTCTACTCTTTGAATTTCTGCAGACTATCAGAAAATAAAGGCTCCTGCTGCAGCCATTGCAGAGGAAATTGGTTGCCCTTTTAACTATAAAGAGGTTCCTTTGGACACTGCCTCAAATGAAGATCTGAACTTGATAGATCTTGCTGTCGATGATGGTCGAGATGAATGTGGAGAGGATTGGACCTCAAAGTTGGGTATCAACCTACGGTACTGTGTCAAGGTCAGAAAAAGTTCTTCCTCAAAGCGAGTCCAGCATGCATTGGCATTGGATGGAGCTCTCTCTAAACAAAGTTGCGGCACAGAATTTCTGACCGGCAACTGGAAATTTAGAAGACCTCGGACAAAAAAGGTTTATCTAGATGCCGCTTACAAACAATGTCAGACCATTGAGAAAAATAAGGAAGAAGTGGTGGAGGCAAAGTCAGCAGCTGTCACCTCTTTTAAAAGCGAAGCAAAATTAATTCAATATTCAAGAAGGAATAAGCGAAGACCAAATACTTCTACAGGAGCAGGAAGAGTTGTTGAGCAACCTGCTACTTCTGAAGAGTTTGATAAACATAGGAGGGCTTCAGATAGTAGTACCCACAATAATGGTAAGTCCACCAGCTTATGTGCAAGGTTGGACTCGTTTGCATCAAAGAGTATGTCTGATATCCAGATGCTTGAAGCCACCAGGGATATCTGTTTGGGCTCTCTTCCACAAGTTGCAGATAGAGTTGCCTTAACAGCTGGAAGTGCTGAAAAACAGATTGAAAATCGCAGTTTGGAAGAGAGGCAGTTGAACAGTAGAGGTAGCAATTTAGCAGCAAGTGAGTCTAATATGCAACATGAGATCAATATCCTTGAAGAAGCCAGATTGAATGACTTTATTACTCCGCTTGCCATTGCATGTGATGAAAGGTCTGAAAATAGAGAAGAGCAGGAAAACAAAAAATTGAACAATAACGATGGCAACTGTACTTTGGTGTCTGAACGGCAATCCCAATTTTGGGCTCAGGAGGATGTTCTATTGGACGTGGTTTCTGTTTTTACTGAATCAACAAATGTATGTACTGCTGACTCAATTGTGACAAGTTCTGAGGAACAGATGGGCAATGCAGTTATTGATAAATCGTGTTTGAATATTGAAGTTTATGAATCCATCACCACTGATGCTGACAGAAGTGATAACCAGGCACCAGCTTCATATAATTCAACACTGTTGAGTGATCCAACTTCTGTAGCATCTGAAGGTCATGCTGAATTTGAAAGAGAAACTCATATTACAGAATATTTTAGCAATGTTGTTTCTTCAGAGTTCAAACTGGAAGATATTGAGATTCCACAACGAAGAAATGAAGATTCCAGATTCAGTCATGCTAGAAGGATCAAACAACCCTCTCCTGCTTGTACAGACAGATTGTCAGGAGTTCCAAGGATGATCTGTGCTGAAGCAGATTTTCATCGGGGCCCAACTTCACATATTCAAGAATTTCAGGCTGCAGATAGAAGTAGTGAGGAGGAATATATCTCTACTTCAGTGATACAGATGGAAGAAGCTCATCCCTCGATCTCATTGGAAGAATCTCCGGAAGTTCCAATGGGAAGCTCTTTGGAGGAAGGCACGAGCAATGGTGTGATTTCAGCCACTGTAGTTCAGCAAGATGCCCAGACTATAAATGAAGCTGTGGAAGCACCTAGTGCGAATTTTGTGACCCCTGGAAAAAATCATCCTATACCTCTCTCGGTTGAAGATGATGTTCCTAGAGTGAGCTGTGCAACAGAAGTGACTTTGGATGATAAAGAACGGTGGACATACTCTTACAGTAATAAGGAACTCATTGCCAGTCATGATACTTCAAAATGCGAGCCGTCTCGTGTTACAATCAAAACATATTTCAGAGTTAGACGGAGTCGTGCTGCCAATAAATTGTGCAACCGTAGTGAAGTTTGTACATCACGACCTGAAAGAGACACGGGAAACATTGAGCCTTCCCTTGTGGACCTCAGACACGGTCCTGAACCTGGAAGTAAACGAAAGAGAGGAATGGAGCAGAAAATGGATAACTTCAATATTAATGGATATATTAGGGGGCCATGTGAAGGTCTGAGACGAAGGGCAGGGAAGGGTGTGACAGTTAGTGAGATAGACATCCACGACGAGGTTGAACAGAAGCCAGTGGCAAAGAAGGTGAAAAGACCATCAGATGCTTCTGTTCTTCTCAGGGATAAGAAAAAAGAGCAAGTAAAGAAGACCCACAGCTGCAACCTAGGGAGCTGTAGCATGAGTTTTCACACAAAGGAGGAGTTGATGGTGCACAAGCGTAACCGCTGCCCACATGAAGGGTGTGGTAAGAAGTTCAGTTGCCACAAGTATGCAATGGTTCATAGCCGTGTGCACGAGAATGCTAGGCCCTTCAAGTGCCCATGGAAAGGTTGCTCCATGTCATTCAAGTGGGCATGGGCACAGACTGAGCATATACGAGTACACACTGGAGAAAAACCATACAAGTGTAAGGTGGACGGCTGTGGCCTCTCGTTCAGGTTTGTATCGGATTTTAGTCGTCACAGACGAAAGATGGGGCATTATGTGAGGTAACGTTGTATGACAGTATTTTTTTGTGATTGGGCTACTTGTGTAACACCTGGGTATAAGCGAAACGGGTTTATGGGGCCAAAGAGGCCTACAGGATCCCATGGTGTAATCTTGTATGTGATTTTAGCCTTTTAGGTGTACAACTAGGGAGGTAGCAGCAGTTTTTTGAGCCACAATCGTTGTCATTCAAGATGCAACTCATGATTTTTTTTTTCACTTGGTTACAGTGGAATTCTGATCTTGGCGTCATTACAATACACATGCCACTAGGACCAGGGCTTGCGGGATATGTGCATTGAAATCAACAAATATGTCTCCTGAATTTTCCACTTGTACGTGGTAAAATACAAGAAACAAAAACCCAAAAGGGGTCTGTAAAAGGGTTCATACTCCATACCAGTGTAGCTGAGTCTTGTATCGGTTGTAAGTTTGTTTGCTCTCTGAAGATGACTGCTATAGTGGCAGCTCAGAGTGAAGTGAAGTAAACTAGATGTGGTGAACAGGATTGAGCTTACAATGTGCCTCCTTGCATATCAAGGGACGCATCTGTTGCGCAACTTTTAGGCTTCAGAATTTTATCTGAGCTAGTATCCAATGTACGTACATAAGTTGTGTGGATACTGGTCTTGTAAAAAACTTGGCTAACCACACCTTGGTTCCATCCTTGACCTCTTTTTACTGGGCATGGTTAGCCATATGTGGTTATTAGCTAGCTAAGTTCCTTCCCTGGTTTTATGTCTTCAAATCTTCAATTTCAATATCGATAACGCAAAACTCTTGGTCCTGAAGAAATGGCAACGTACCAAAACTCCTTATATTGTAAATATACTAGCAAAAATGGCATGACTCACAACTAATCATCAAGTTAAGGTTCAACAGACAAATCTAATGGCGGAGTAGGTAGATCTTATTACTCTTGAAATAAAATCTTAGTGTCTGGACTGTAGTATTGGTCATATACGTCGCTCGCGAGAAAAAGACAAGGTTGCATATAATTGCCAATTTGGGGCATGATGTAGGTCTTGGTATTCATCCTATGTATTGCTGCCTCCTTCAGTCTTGAGCCTAATTGAAGCTGATGCCAGCTAGGGTTCCTTTTTATCAGTACTGAAGAATGCTGTAACGTACATGTTCTCCGATGTGGCTGAGCTCAAATAGTGTAATGTTGGCTTGAGATCATGGAACGTACAGAGACTAACATTTTGACCCCATGAACCAAAACCTTGTATATGTCGAAAGCTGAAGATACAAAGACATAGAAAATGAAAAGCTCTGTACAAACATGTATAAAGGGTAGAATAAATGTAAATTTCCTTGTAAAAAGAGGTGATAATATAACCCTCTGTTCAAAATAACTAATAAAGTGAACACTGAATAAGAAATAGTTTCCTTAAATTCAGTATTCTCCTTCTGTACAGTTGTATTTTAGTCCAGATGTTATCAATTGTGAACAAGAACTTCTGTTAGTAAAGACCTTTCTAGCTCAATAAACAAGTGCAAAGTTCCAAGATGGCAGTCTACAAAAATGCTTTAGCAATTCAACTCACCAATAATCCAGACATGAACACTTCCCACCCTCAAAACAATGAAATCGATTTGAATCCCGCACTATTATTTTCCTGTTAAAAATCTTGGAAATAAATTTAATTGCATTATGACAATCTACACATGTTCTTAAATTCTTAAAAACCTTGATTGGAGTCCCTGGAGGAGTAGAAATAATGCCGACCGCAACTGCAAGCTTCTCACTGTGGTAGGAGAGGTTCTGCTCTTTCTGCTCCTCCTCAACATCATGCAGGACAAAGTTCGTGTCAGGAACATACCCTTCTTCTTTCATCCTCTTTAAAAGTTCACTCAAAAAGTGATCTATTTCATTGTATCTGGGGTGAGACTGATCTCCAACTAAGAAAGCATGCATCTCTCTCTTGATCTCAATCCAACTCTGACCTGGTTTCTTTGTTATTCCACTTTCATCCATTTTCTTTCTAACCTTTGTTACTTCACTCCACATACCAGCGGTAGCGTAAATGTTGGCCAGAGTAACATAAGTAGCAGGATTCTCAGGTTCTATCACAAACAATGCATCTGCAGCTCGCTTTGCCAGCTTGACATTTCCATGAATTCTACAACCCCCAATTAAGGAGGCCCACAAGAACTTACTAGGCTTCATAGGCATTTCACTTATAATTTTCTCTGCTTCTTCAAATCTGCCAGCTCGGGCTAGCAAATCAACTAGACACGCATAGTGGTCTGCAGTGTGTTTTAAGCCATGTTTTTCCTTGATAGAATGAAAATACTCAAGTCCTCTATCTACTAATCCAGCATGAGTACAAGCTGAAAGAACACCAACAAATGTTACATGATCAGGCCGAGCACCTGACTTACGTAGTAACTCAAACAACTGAAGAGCTTCGTCAGCTTGACCATTCTGAGCATATCCAACAATGAGGGAAGTCCACGAAACCAAATCTGGACTAGGCATCCCTTTAAACACCATATACGCATTAGCAGTGTTTCCACATTTCGAATACATATGAACAAGCGCACTTGCTGCAAACGAGAAGGGGTCAAACCCTATCCGTGTCATGTACCCATGCACCTGCTTCCCAACGTTCTCAGTAGCATGATCAGCGCAGGCATTCAAAACCCCAGCAAACGTGAACTCATTAGGCCTAATCCCCAATTTCATCAGCTCCGAAAACAATGCAAGTCCCTCTTCCCTCTTCCCATCCTCAAAGTACCTCCCCATCATCGCCGTCCATGTCACAACATCTCGATTCACCATCTTATCGAAAACCCGCCTAGCTTCCTCTATGCTCCCACATTTCCCATACATATCCGACAACGCACTCCAAACCACCTCATCTGAATCCAACCCAGTCCGCATTATATAACCATGAATCTCCCTCCCCACTCTCAAACTCTGAACAGCAGCTGAAGCAGCAAGAACGCTAGACACAGTGAACTTATTAGACTTGGAACTCTCTTCCCTCTGCATCACCCTGTACATCTCCAAAGCCTCATCAGGCCTTTCGTGCCGAACGTACCCGGAAATCATCGCCGTCCAGGAGAAATTATCTCTCTGAGACATTTCATTAAACAGCTTCCTAGCCTCACCAAGCTTCCCCCTTCTCGCATACCCGGAAATCATAGTGTTCCAAGAACACAAATCCCTCTCAGGCATTTCATCGAACACCTTCTGGGCATCCACGAGACTGCCGCATTTAGCGTACAGGAGAATGAAACGGTTGGAAATGAAGAGCCCGGGGTCGAAGCCGGAGAGTTTTATGTGGGAACGGACTAGTTTGGCCTGATCAAGAGCACCGTGTTGAAGACAATGGTGTAAGAGGGTGGAGTATAGAGAAGAAGAGGGTGAAGCAATGTGGGTGAGTAACTGAACCGCTTCGGGTAAGCGGTTTTGGTTACAGAGAATGTCTATGGCTTGTTTGTACTTGTTGTCTTTGGTGTTTGATTTGAAGAAAGAGTTGTTGGTTAAGTGTGTTTGTGAAGAAAATGAGTGGAAGGAGTGTGAGGTTTTCTGATTCAAGAACTTCATTAATGCCGAGTATGGTAGCCCTACCCCTGCATAACCAAGCAAATCCATAATCTAGTCCAGATCATGACCCATGAAAAGAAGATACCGTAGAGCCGTACATTCTGTACAACTTCATTGGGTTTCTTTCATTTACATATCTTCCTTGGTAATGTTAAAGTCAATACACACGCTCAAAAAATCTAAGAATTCTTGTGTGTTTCTATGAGAACTCGAAGGCTAACATCACATCAAACACTTTCAACCGAGTGTGTCATGCTGTTGCTGATTTCTGATTTCACTTCTTCTGAAATGTCACCATGCAGAGGAAAGCTATCACACGGCTAACGAACCCTGTGAAGACGAGGACCATTATACAAAGACTCCAGTCATTCAGATTGTAGCCATTTTTCAACAGTGCCCCGCACCTAGTTATTAGCCATACTCCAGAATACCTGTAGCAAAAGGGAAATAGTTCATGGATGTTGAGATATATCAGAGAAACTCACCAAAATACAAGAATCTCATGAGCATGTTGCATCTTGATTGATGTTAACAGCTGGTTATATTCTCTAGGTAAACGGAAATTGTGCACTACCTTTCAACATTTGCAATCACAAACGCTTCCAAAGCCCACTTAGGGTAGCATACATTTGCTAAAGCCTTCAGCATCTGACCATCATGTGGTCGTGTTGCTATGAGTGTCAAAACAACTGGAAGGAGAACTGATGACTGCAAGAATAACAGGTTTTCAGTAAAATATCTGAGTAATGTGCAAAATTGAATAATGAGCAACCGTCTCTTGAGTATTTCTTTACTTACTAACTGGGCTGCACCTTGTTCGAAAAATATTGCTAATGCATACGCTATGCCAGTTACACAATACAAAAGGCAGAGCAAAACAACATAATTATCTGAAAAACTAGATCTTGGGTTGGTGAAGAAGTAGAACATGGAAAGATACACAAAAGGTTTGATCACTGTATTAAAATGGTCGACAGTATCCTTAGCAAGAAAATAAGCCAAGCTGCTCATCCCAGATGCGCTCTCTCTCCAATGCTGTAATCTATCTAGAGAAAAGGATCTCAAAGCCGCAATCTTACACAGTAGAGCTGAAATAAACAAGAAGAATCATGGTAAGAAAATGACTACTTAAAGAACATGCATGATTGGAGTCAAACTTGCATTAGCTATAAAATTTACTTATCAAAGCAAAAAAAAGAAGAAATAAACCATGTAGGTATGCATCTTTCGTGTTGCATAAACATTAATACTATAATGTCTCTCAAGTATCAGCAACTTGGAGCATCTTGTGTCTAATAATGAAGAAAACACCTTATAGCTAATTGTACTCACAAACTGCAATGATGGTGTATGTGTAACCAAGTGCACCGAAGTCCTGATCGCTCGCTTTTGCAAGTAATCCTAAGCAGGCTCCAGCAAGTAATAAAATCAGATAATCAACTGCTTGTATCCGAGCTTCTCTGAGTCTCTGCTTACCAAGTCTGACATGACATGAATATAAAGAAGATCAAGAATGGGTAATTTAAAGAAGTGTACAAAACATTTGGGTAATATATAATACGTATTGCAATCCTCTCTCAAGGGGAGAACTCAGTCATCCAATTTAAAGATATTTAGCAGCATGGCAGACAAGATGAGGCATGTTTAAAATGTTTCCAGATTATTCGGGAAGCATGCAAGTCAAGGACCTACTGTACACAACACAGGATAAACTACTTTGGTTCCCAAATTAACACTTTAAAGGAAAAATAAAAGTACAGCTTCCTTGAGTGGTTCAAAATGCTTAAACAGAACACTTACAACTTCAGGAAATCTGGCTGCATTGAGAAAATTCATATCATAACTTAATTATAAAGGTTGACTAGCTAAAAGATACTTCTGACAAGCATATCAGATGTATGCGATACCATATATGATTTCCATTACAAAGTTAAGGCAATTAACTGATAAATATGCAATATTTAAATTAACCTCAAAACTACTGATTATGTTTACCTTCCAAGGAAGTATCTGTATTGATGAAATACACCTGGAGTTCTCCGGTTAGACATATCCTTAGATTTCAAGAAATTAAGACGTATCTTATCACGATGCAGATCCACATTAGTTCTTACATCTTGCCATAATTCTCCAGCAAAGGATTGTTCCTCTATCTGAGCATCAGCAGGATTTGTTTCATGAACTAAATTTTCATCCATTGAGGGCAATGAAAGTTGAGCAGCACTCGGCCTCATATCAGGGGGTACCGAGTACCCATTATAAATCATCCATCTGAGGGGAAGATCTTTATAACTCACTCCTGAACTCCTTTCTGTTGTTACCATACCCTCCAAAATGTCAATGTAGTGGTCTGGAGGGTTAATGCGGTCTGGGAAATTGATCCCAATGCTTGAGAAATATTCTTCTACTTGCTTTGCTGATCCATGATAGACAGTTAAACCACCTTTTGCCAGGAGTACCAACTCATCAAACATCTTGAACAAGGCATAGCTGAAAGGGAAAACTTATGCGTTAGTGATTAACTAGTACTACTAACTCTTAAAATAAATATTAAAATAAACAATTAGATGTTTACTCCTTGATTTGGAAGGTTACCTAGGTTGATGAACCACCATGCAGATGTTTACTCCTTCAAGAGCTTCCCGTCTAAGTGCTCTAAGAAGTAGCTGAGAAGACGCACTGTCCAGACCAGATGTAGGTTCATCCAAAATCAAAAGTGAAGGTTCCATAACCATTTCCAAACCAACATTTACACGTTTCCTCTGGCCTCCAGAGATCCCTCGCTTCTCTACTGTTCCAACCAAGGAATCACGTACTGTCTGGAGCCCTAGGGACTCAATAGCTCTTTCAACCACTAGAACTTTATCTGGTTTTGATAAGTCCGCTGATAACCTTCAGAATAAGATGGTAGCAGCAGTCAGTACAGTATCATTGAAAAAATTATCACAAAATGCATCAGTGACCCACAAGACATTGGCCTTCTTTCCATTTAAGCTTCTTTCGAAATCCTGAATAGAAAAGGGTAATGAGGCAACCAACAGAAATTCAAATTCAGAATACTTGGAAACGTTTGAAAAGAACGACTATTCCAAAGCAATGGAACAACTATGTTTTTTTTGTGGTTTATTAGCCTTGATTTGTGAATTACAAATTTACAACCTAGCAAGTCCAGGACATAATCATATACATCAGCATATTCCCAGTAAAACCAAAGTTCCAAATTATAGTACAGTGGGTTTGGGGTTGATGTGAACCACTGCTTCATAAAAAACCCCTCGGTATCAGGTTGATACAAAACTATTACAATAAAGTTTCAAATAATGTGAAGATATAAACATGGAAGATACCAGCTATTGGAAAGAAATAAGCAAAGAGCTGAATCTGGCATACCTGCACTTTGCACTGAACCACAGATTCTCTTCCACAGTCAAGTTTCCATGCACAATATCATCTTGTGGCACAAAACCTATGATTTTCTTATATGAATGGATTGATACATTCCTCCCATTTACAAGAATTAAACCAGTCATATTGCATCCAATAGCTTTTCCAGCCAGGGCAGAAAGAAAAGTAGTTTTTCCAGCTCCTGACGGACCCATGACTGCAGTGATGCGGCCAGGCTTTATTTTACCAGTTACACACCTCAATAAATGCTTGTTTTTTGATTTCAAAGTAAGTGTAAGGTCATTGAACGAAATCTCAATTAGAGGCCTTTTCCGTACTTCATTGTTAGTAGCCATTTTAACCACCCCAGAGAAGGTAAGGTCCTTGTAATCTTGCTGCTGAGCCTTCTCTTTCTCAATCTGAGTATAAGCATAATTGAAGATTTGTGTATGAGTATGTATCTGCTTTCCTTTTGGCACATTTCCTACATTTGTGTCTTCACCTCCAATGCTGAAACCTTTATAATTCTCGCGGTCATCTTCAATTTTACGCATAATCTGCATGAGCTCACTAGGTTCCTTTTTCTTTGCCTTTGGTGGCACAGATGTAGATGGTGAGATATTTGATATACTTTCATGTGAAGATGTAGGCAGATCATCATCCATGTCTGGTTTTGGCTCATTTAAAATTTTAAGTTTCTCAGGATCTTGAGTGTCTTTTTTCCGAGAAAATGTGCGTGATAAATGAGCTTGTAACCCACTTGCATGCTTCTTAGCAGCATCTTTTGCACCTTTCCATCTTTGGCGTGCTTTGGCCATTTCCCTTGCACTTTTGGCTGCTTTCTCCCGAGATTTGGCTAGTCTTCTCCCCCTAGTGATGAGCACGTGGTCAGAACAATTGTAAATAATTAGCAGCAGAGTGATCAAAGCTGCCTGCAAAAAAATTGGAGGGCATAAATCTCAGATTTTGTCTTTGGTGCTTAAATTAACATATGCCAACTCCCAAGTTATAAGTATACTACAGTTGAGAAGTGTAAAAAACACTAAAGCAATGCAAGTAAGATGCAAAAAAAACATATTTTTAAAAGACTTCTGAACTTTTGTTTCTTCTCTTCAGAGGCTTACTATAGGCAGTGTGCCTTCTATATGAATATTCAATCATGTGGGTCTACGGAGCCTGCTGATGTCAAGTTTTTTGTTTCTGAAGTGAAGTGCAAACTTACAATAAGCATGATCCCGTATGCATGAATATTTTGATTTGCAGTGTTTGCATCACAGGAAGTCAACTTGAAACAACCTGGAACATAACAAGCATAAATTAATGAAGGTCTGCTGTGCGGAATGGAATACTACAGAAATTCAAGTGAAAATTCCAGGTGGGACAAAATGTAATGATCAGCATGAAACATAGGGACATAAGTATAAAACTTGTTCAAAGTATAAACTAATATGAAACTTACGTTTCTCATTTGTAGAACCCTTTCGGCAGTAATGTCTGGAATTGCATAAAAAGTAAAAGGATTTAATCACTTGGAATACAAAAAATAATTTATCAATTCAAATTTGTTACATCATAGAAAAGCATAATGTCAAAGCATCACACAGAAGTATTAGCAGATCACAACTCACTAAACAGTGAACAAGTTTGATAAATGATGCAGGGATGAAACTTAATACCCACTACTGCAGGGAATTCTTTTCACTGTGGTTGGACAATATGATCCAGCTGAACAGAATAATTCACCACTACTAACAACATCAGCCCATATATTTGCTCCTCCACAAGTATGGTTTGGTTGCCGAGGGGGTAGCTGGTAAATGTACCTGCGGAAGCATATCAAAGTATTTTTTATTTTAACACCTTATAGGCTATTGAACACCATAAACAGTGATTGCTAAAGCTGGAAACTGAGCTTACGGTTCACAAATACCGGTTGCTCTGTTCAGGGTCGCCATGGGACAGTAAGAACCCGAAGGGCAAGCTTCAAGAGCATGATATAAAGGAATAATGAAATACATCACATTAGAAACAAGAGATATTCAAAGGGTTTCAATCATTAAGAGAGAAAATACTAAATATTCGATAACTTACGTATCATGCAGGTGAGACCATGTGGACAAAAGAAACCCTCACAACAAGGCTGGCAGTTCTGAGTTCTGGGAGGCATGTCCTGTGCATTTTTGAGGTCAACCTGCTGATCTTGGCCAACACTACATGCCCATCCTGGCTCACATCCAGAAACCCAAGAGGTTAAATTACAGTTCTGGTTGGGTCTCAAGTAATTTGCACTCTCAGCCTTTACAAAGAAATTGTTGAAATAGAATTTCATCTCTGCTGCTGTACACAATCGCCGTGTAATATCTCCTATTGAAACAATAAAATTCACAAGGAAAGAGACATCATAAGCGACACAAATTCACAAGTACATTGTTAAGTAATCAAGGCTTTCTGACCAATCTAACAAATGAAGAAGCATGATAACATCTAATATGATTGCCAAGATAAACACAATCCTTAGAAGTTTAGAACTTTTCCATTCTCTACATCACTAAAGAAGCAGAAAGAGCAACATTCACTATTCTTTATGATTACAGATACTTTCATACCTTTAGTCTTTTGAATGCATGAAGTTAAGAAATCCAAATTGTTGGAAAAATTAAATGCCTGGTTCCAATCAGCTTCCCTGAAACAACAAATTGGCCATCAAAATCTATCCACATTCACACTTAAACGACCTATCTACCAATTTAAACAACCCCAACAGTCTCTAGTCCAGCAATTGTACGCAGTAAAAGCATAGAACTAATATGAATTGAGGTTCTAACACCAATTGGGCCAATTCTACATCATTCAAAGTTATCTCTACTTTACTTTCTTTAAGGCATTGTATCAAACAGTTAGCCAAGTTCGATAGTGCTTACGGGTCTTTCACACAGAAGCTTGAACGATTGCTAATCTCTCTACTGAGAACAGCTGTAACATTTGAGATTCTTCCATACACAATCTGAGTGATCAATGGAAGAAATGCAGGGTTGTCAATTCCATCATAGTCATTCACATCTTGGCTGTGGACAAAGTGAACCAAGCTCAAAGCTAAGAAACCCAGTAAAACCAATGAGCCAAAGCTTGAAGCTTTGAGCTTCAAGAAGCTCATTTTGGATGGCTGAGACTAATGGGTTCTGGAGTTTGGAGAGAATTCAATGTGGGAGTTGGACATTGTAGTGTGATTTGTTTCTTATGGTTTCAGAAAGTGGAATGAGAGAGACAAAGCGCGTGGCTTTTTGGGTCCCGGAGTCAATATGAAAGGGATTGAAAGGGAGAAGACAACGTGGGTGAGACAACAGAGATGTAACAAATTAAAAACCACGTCGGAACTACTTTTTTTAGAGCAAAAGTCAGTCCCTCAATTTTAGAACATCAAATATTTCTTCACATATGTGTCTCATTACTCAAGCGACACATTTTTATAGAATAACAGAACGACATATTTTGAAGGAATATAGACGTTAGAGAAGAAAACTGTAAATTATTTTTTTTTCCACCAATTAGTTTTCAAGAGAGTTTGAGGGAGAGGATAAAAGACTATTGTAGTTTATAAGGTTGGAGAGTTATTTTATTACCTTTTTTATTAAAAAACAATTAATAAATCAAAGACAGTGTAGGAGATTTTGTTTTAATAGTTCCATAAGTCAAATTGACTTAATTAATAGAGATTAACAACTCAAACACCTTGCATATGTCTATAAGGTTTGAACATGTGACATCAATGTTATTAGTTAAACATTTTAACCAATTACGTCACGACTCACGGATATATTCTCTACTACTTTAATTAATGTAAGCTGTTAGACATGTCTTGCACTCTTGTTTTGTTGTCTGTCTGAAAACTTGAAAAAGGAAAAAATATATATATTTGAAGAAAAAAATCTGAGATCTTTTGCCATTTGCGGGGGCAAAACCGTGTCACACAATAAACTAGTATAACAAGGTATGTATGGAATAATGTAATATTGACGTTATTGTCATGCATACTAGCCATAAGCTACTAGGAAAGCAAAACCCTACAAAATGATATGGACAATCATTGTTAATTAAGCTTGTGTAAATGTTACTTTAACTATGCGCGTTTCATTCAAGGCCTTTGAATGATTCATCAAGATTTTCAATGCTTGAGTTTGTAGGGATGAGACAACCCCTTTCTTCTTCGACGAGGGCCTCGTAAGTTCCCAACTGCATGCATGATCGAGTTGCCATGTTTGTTTAGGGTTTCGACAGACCTTTCCATTTTTAATAGTTTTGGTGTCTGGTATTCTATACTTGTATTGGTTTTGATTGACTACCGTCGTTGATAATTTTGTTTCGTTTGAATTAAAAGAGATTCAAGAAAACTTTGTTATTTACATAAAAACAATTTGAATGCTAGCTTGTTGCCTAATAACATTATTTTTGACATGTTTAATAAATATTTATATATAGGGTTCTTCCATTAAGAGATTTTTTTACATATATGAGGGATCAAACATTAGACTAACTTTTCGATCACATATCAACATCTTCACCGTTCAATATTTAGATTCATATATGTAGATCATTTCTGCAAAATTTCATCCAATTTGGTGATCGTTAAGGTTTTGAATTAACTGAAATCAATTGACGCATCAAATCTGTCAAACATGAACCGTTCATGCTTATAATTTTAATTCGCAGTTTTGAGCATCTTATCGATCACCAAATTGGATGAAATTTTGCAGAGATGATCTACATATATAAATCTATATATTAGACGGCGAAGATGTGATTTGATGATCAAAAAGTTAGTGTAATCATTGATCCCTCATATATGTCAAGAAAAAGTTTGTTTGAATCATTTTTCTTCTAGAGTTCTTATGTTTGTATTCTTTTCCCTTTGTTTTTCGACTCTACATGTTAATTTGTGGTGTTAATGGTGTTATAGCTGATTAGTATTGAGCAAATAAGCAAAAAGCATGTAGCCAGCATATGCATATTATAGGAAGAAGTTGTGTACAGATGTAACTGCATTGATATATATCATCTATAGCGGTCGAAAAATGTTATGATATCATGTCATAACATTTTAACAAACGTTTCCATAAGGCTATAAAAACATTTCAATAGCGGTTCTGTATGGCTATCTAAAATACTTTCGATTCCATAACATTTCATAAATGCTATTAGTTAATATTAATTATAGCATTTCAAAACTGCTATTATCATAGATTTAATAACATCTGTGTTACTGTCGTAGCGTTTCAAGAATGTTGTCCTCTTCTAGCGTTTTGTCAATTGTCTATACTTCTCATAGCATTTCAATTGTCATATAAACCTTTGTGGTTGAACTCATAATAGCTTCAAATAATGACAACCATAAAAACAAAATTTCATTCAAAGGGTTCAAATGATACATAAGTAATTTGTAGCATACAAGAAATTCAACACAAATGTTCCAACCATCAAGTTTTGTCTTTGGATAATCGAATATGAACTAATAGAAACTAAACATAGTACATACAACCAGAATACTGAGTTTGACCATTACTGTTGACTTGAGGGAGCTCATCATCTTCAACAATGGAGTACTGCAGCAAAGACAGAAGGATCAACTTAAATTACAATGTTACTTGGCAAGTATTAGTGACCAGAAAGATCAAGTTATGATTCTTACCTACGAAGCCACGCCCACTCTTTATCCATCATCTTTAGTAAGAGCAACAGTCTTAAGGCCTCACTGGGGTCTGATACCTTCTGTTACTTTTCTTCCCCTTCTTCTTTACTTCAACACTGTTCTCACTCTTCATAGCTTGTTTTCTCCTAAATTGAAGAAAAGCCATAGAAATTGTCAATTCGATTTAGACTTACAGGCTGTTCACATCCATATTAAGTGTTTTGAATATTAAAACCATATCAAGTTTCATACTAAATTTCAATCTGGAGTTAATTGTACCTAAAGAACAATGCACCAAAGCGACTAAGAGAAGATCCCTACACAAACATGACTTGTACTAAACAATAGCCAATGCAACTTCATTTGGAGTTGTTGTAGCTGTAAGATGTAAGATCTAATCTAGAAGCAGACCAAACCATGTTCTAGACAATCTTCAAAAGCAAAACAAAAGGAATGCAGAGGTTTTGCTGCTGGTGCCATTATAATTAAAAGCCAAGTACACATCAAATGCTCTTTCGAGTTCATACTAAAAGAATTACAAACAAGTGATACAACAGTATGGACAAAAGAATACGAGAACTCAGAGTAATGAGTACATATTGTCATTTTCTGCAGAAAAGGGGCACCTCAAGTACAAGGAGGAGTAGGCGTGTTAGCTGAAGTAGCCTTGGCTTCAACAGCACTCCTTGCAAGCGCTGTTAAGAAATCTATGTCCTCCGATCATAATACGTCCTCACAGAAATTGACGACGACGAATGATGCTCTTACATTCTGAAAGCATTGTGCAAAGAAGTGAAGAACACGTTTCGAGACGAAAGACAAAATTATGATGTTTTTCTTGGCGTCATGAAGAATTACAAGGCTCAAAGGTAGCACTAGCTAGAGCAGTGAACTTTTCCCTTGTAATACATAGCTTGGTGATTTAGCTGCTGATTTATCTTTGCTAATACATTACCATCTACTTCAGAATTGACAGGAGAAATGTCATTGCAGTAGTAGAGAATTTGTTTAAAGGGCATCCCAATTTAATTTTGGGGTTTAATACCTTCTTGTTAAAAGGGTTATAAGAAAACTCTTGAGGCTGCGGATCCTGAAGAGACGGTTCCGTTCGAAGCTGCTATCAGTTTTGTTATGATGATCAAGGTGATCAGTAGTATGGTATTTTTTTGTACTTTCACTAAAGCGCATACTAGTTTGTTACTTACCTTCTGATGCGAGGATGTCTGTCTCGCAGAATCATTTTCAAACTGATGAGCAAGTGTACAAGTCATTCATAGACATACTGGGTACGTATCGAAAGAAGCGCAAGAATATTAGTGAGGACGTGAGGTTTACCTGGAGGTAAATTTGATTGCTTAATGTTTCCGAGTCATCGTCATCTTCGTTTTGACCCTCAGAAAATATTCATTCCCCAGGTTCTTAGTAGTTTATGTGAACTTTCAGGTTGCTTCTCTATTTCATGACCAACTAGATCTGCTGAGAGAGTACAAAACATATTTACCAGACACAGAACGAGCAGCGTTCTACTCAACCAAAGGACTTGGGACATCGTTTAGTAGAATGATAGTAGGTTGTGATGTTTTTATTTACAAGAAAAATCTTAAGAATGATACATCAACGTAGGACATACACCAAATTATAAATCATAAGTTTAAGTGCACAAACATTTTCTCCTGACTAAATAATTATACACACCGTTAGTAACTCTGTTAATAGATGTGTCATGTGACAATTTTATAAGGATAATTTCGTCTGTATGGTTAACATCCAATTTAACAGATATTCAGTCAGTAGCAAGAGCTTCCTAACATGTCTTTCCAACTATGCATCAATTCGTATGAGTTCCAAACTAAGCAGAATACAAAGAGATGAAATACTACTAAGAATTATACAATGGGAGGCAAAACTTTGAAAAATCACCGAGTCTTCAATTTACATCTAATTGATAGCACATGACGCAAATCACAATACTACATTGAGAATGGACAAGCATATATTACTTGGTATAATTCATGATTTCATTAAGACATAATAATGAAACACAAAATTGAGATGAATCTCTTTGGAACAATGTGAAAAGAATCACGAAGAGCACAAACTTACTTCCCAAATCAAAATTTTACATGTGATAGCAACCCAGAAATAAGTATACCAACCATTCACATTCAGCAGTAAGAAAATCACCAAAATACACAAATATACTACTACTCATATCTGATCTAAAATCATCCGCCAAATCACTCGATTGCTGTAAAATAAGCCAGGCAATGAAATCACCAATGAAGAAAAGAAATCTCAGAACCACAGATCGACTAGTCAAAACTCCACTATCCCTTGTAAAACACTGTTGTCTATCGGGTCATCTCACAGACTGAACCATTGATCTGATAAGAATGAGTTTCAAGACTCTCAACAATGACCCAGAATGTGGACAGACTTTTGCCAAACACCATCTCACCATCTACGACTGTGAGAAACAATATTAGAAGGTCAAAGTCCGTCCAGCCGCAAGCACCATGACCCGAAGAGGCTACATTTGAGGAAATTTTTTTATAGTTGAGGTGTATGGTGGCCGCGACTCGTGACTATGAAGGGGGATAAAGGGTTGAGTCATGTGGCGTGATTCTGAAACCGGAGTACAATAACGAAAACACGAGAAAACCAATTTAGAACCTTTTGTTGTCATTTATAGCATTGGTAAATAGGGTTCGGTCAATCTGAGGACTTAAGGGCGCTCCTGCAATAAGTGTTAGTGACGTTTTACACAACAAACATAATTACACATTTACAATTTATACGAATTTAAGGGGGGTTTGAAAGATATTTCTAAAAATATAAATACCGAAAATAAATCCTAGAACTAACATATATACATGTCATCATCATCCACACACATAACCAAACACAAAAACCATCAAGAACACGTAACAAAATCACAAAACAATTCGGGGCAACAAGCAAGACTCGACATATTCATATACTTATCTCAATTCCAATTCTAATTAGAGACCACCAGCGATTCATCTAATCGTTAAGACTTCTAATATATTTAGAATCAACTCCAGCGTATAACTCTAAATTATGCTAATCGGTTTAAAGACAAACCAACGTAGAAATTAAACACAAAGAAGCACATAAGCATAGTAAGCTGACATGCAAACATGTAATGACGTCACTCATCATATTTGAATCATGTATATTTTCAGAACTATGGTAACCCTAATTAGACAATATAGACCAAACAAACTTAGTGTAGGACGCAATCTAAATTCTCTTGGCAAGTGAAACCGATACACAAGGAGAAGCCATGGCCTTAGACAACCCTCATGCATCGATTTGATATGTGCAAGCTCATGAAAATAAATCAAGTAAATCATATAAAAACATTCGAACCTACTGCCCTAAATCATTTAACAAATTGAACACATGTACAAGATCATACAACACAACATAAACACCATCATTGAATCCGAAACATGTTCAATGTATAAAACCAAAATAAGACTAATAATTCATTACAAAATCATAAACTAAATGAAAAGTACAAAGCCATGATAGAGTCACACTTTAAAAACCTTGGAAGAGGTTCGGCAAAGGTGGTGAAATTGGATGAAAGATGGAGGAAGATTTTTAGGGTTTCGGTAGTGGTGCGGCTATGTATTTCTTGGAAATATTTTGGTAGGGTTTTGGCAAGGCTTCTATGGTGGTGAGATGATGTTCCTCTGCCCTCTTAGTCATGATATTTATAGGGAAAACCCTATAATGGTCTGCTAAAGAGAATCCTAAACTAAAAAGGTTTAGGTTTTCCTTCTTGAACTTGGTCGCCAGCACCACCGGCAGGAAATTCCAGCCAAACTTCGGCCACCACCAATCGACTCCAAAATTTCACAGTTTGTTCCTCTCATCAATACGAAGAACTTTCTAGTTCAACTCGAAGGCCAATTCCTAGCCTAACTAGGTCAATCGAACAAAAAGGTGAAAAACCCTAAATTTTAAACTTCACTCCTTCAATTCTCCCTTCACACTTCAAATCAATTCACCAAACTTTAGGGGTAATTAGTACTCCTAAAACCCATCTTATCCATATAAAGAACTCATAAATTGATGATCTAGGGAGAGAGAAATTCGATTTAGAAAATTCTACTGTACACATCATGAACAAATCGGAATTTCTCCCGATTTACGGCGAGTTAGGTCGGAAAGTTTACTTAGGAATGAAGTAGACTCGGAGACCGATTTTTTAGGACCGGTGCTGCGGCCAGTGGTGGAGCGGCGGCGCTGTGGCGTGGGCAAGTTCCGACAGCAAATTTCGTCGGGAAGAGGAGAGAGAGAGAGACCCGGTAGTTTTTTGAGTTTTCACTTTCTACCTATAGTAAATTCCCTTTTTTATAGTTTTCTAAAATAGTAACTTCCCGTTTTTAAACCATAACTTCCGCATACGAACTCCGATTAAGACACATAGCATGTCTACGGATTCGTATTAACGTCCTCTACAACTTTCATGAAGGAAACTCCTCGAAGTAACGATTCTAGACAAAAGTCAACTCTATAGCCTCCTACGGTGAAACAGTTACTACAAACGGTCAAATATTAAAGTAACCAAAAAGTAACCGACCGTAAATAAATTTTAGAACCGGGATGTGACATCAACTTACAAACAATGGTTGTGAAGTTTAACTTATACCTTAATACTGTACATATTCTCTGATTTTGATACAAAATTTTAGACTTGTAAGTTCTTATAAAAATTTCATGCTGGATCATATATGTTTGAATTGTTTGGGTCAAAATAATATCTTTCGACGATAGCCATAAAATGAGTCCATTGGACCGACTCATTTGGTCTAACAGTTCTGCATGCATTTTCTTCCTTTATAGGTCATGCGTGGCTTGATTTGTAGATTGCTTGAGAATCTACTCCATAATATTTTTGAGAAGATTTCATCCTTAATTGATTTAGAGGTCTGATACGCCTTGGTCTAAAAGGAATAAACCCTAATGCTTAGTATATAATTGGGGTCAAGGCTAATGGCGCAAACACATATCAACTTACAAACAAACTTTGCAAATTGCAAATCAAGCCTATTCGGAGCAAATACCTACTACCACCAAAAAGATTTCTTAGGGGTTTTTTACTTTCACCAAAGCCTCATCAAGAGCAACTCCCGCATCTACATTATCAAGCCTTATCACAAGCATCAGTCCGTAAAAAACATTGTTAGAGTGTAAAGGCTCTAGCAAATATCCTCTCGTCAATTAAAGAGAAATATTTGACAAAATCCCGTGATTCTGATTATAGCTCTGCTTGACAACACCGACTCAAGTAAGATCCGTCTGCTCTACAGAGGGCAGAGAAAAATTCTAGCTCTCCTCGGCTAGGTTTGAGAAAGAACTTGAATGTCGGCTTGATCAGTACCCGCACGTCAGTCGCTTAAGAAAAAAGTTAAGAGCAAACGAGCAAGAACAGATTACAGTCATTGCACCTAACCCAAAGGTGCTGACATGTTGCATAGCTGATTGTTTGGAAAAATTTCATTTTCACCCTGAACATTAATAATATTTACAAGTTAATTAGATCTTGTAATTTCAATCCTTGTAAATATGATAATCACTCCAAAGAATCTCCGTACTCCTTTTGTGACCGGGATCACAAATAACCGGATATTCATCACTAGCTAGCTCCAAATCAAAACGCACATGATTGAAATGTAATTCGTTCTCATTTCAAAAGGCATAATTTCTATGGTAAAAAGAAAAAGAAACTACGGTAAGTTGGGGTTATTAAGGAACAGTGAGTTAGCTAGGGTATTTAAGAACGTTTAAGTAGTCTGTTAGGATCAATTTACTAAAAGAAGGAAAATGCAAAGAAGCAGGGAAACAATACAAACTGTTCTTTATTCATCCATAACCTAAGGGTACCAAAGAGAGATGGAGAACTTAGCGATATACTGGAAGAAAGTTGATTCATTTTACCATAACACAAACTCACTTGACAGACAAGAATGTAATCAAAAGTTGAAATTAAGAAAACAATATACGTATGAGAAGTTCAAGAACGTATACTTCAACAATCTAGAGCAAATGCCACACAAGATGTGTGATCTTTAGAGGTGTTACAATCATCTATAAACATGATAAATAACAGTATTAATGGAATATGAAAGCAAAATGCCACACATAGGGATAATTGTAACACCTTTAAAGACCACACAACACAAGATGTGTGACTTTTGCTCTAGAATGTTGTAGCGGGTACCTAGAGAAACATATATCTCTAGAAACTAATGAATGAAAGCATGACTTTTCCTGGAACTAAAATATTGATCAGATGATAGCTGGACCAAAAATGTATACGTACGTTGCTGATTTTTATTAGGATTAAGATAATTGATGCACACGAAGTTGTTGATTATATAGTATTTACTAATTTTTCGTCAACTACACAAGAGTAGTATTATATTGCTGTTGTGAGAGATGATTGAGAATATTAATCTAGAATCTGATTTAGTGATTTAGGTTGAAGGCATATATTACATAGGCTCAGATAATCCCTCTATGCATTAATCAAACTTTGAGATATACACGTTAAAGGTTTTAAATATCTAAAATATTTTTGTTTTTTTTATCAATATTAATTTTTATGTATTTTCGGTATTTTATATTTAAACTATTTTTAATCAAATATAAAAATTTTGTATAAATTTTGAAAAAAAATTCTATCGATATTCAATAATTTCTCGATATATCAATTTTCTGAATCATCAAAATTTTTATAATTATTATCGATATTTTAGTTCTTGATAAATATTAATATATGAGTGCGAATTGCAACTGTGCGTTTAACCTGAAAAATTTCATATACGGTAGGCCACACAATTTAACTGGGTTATTGAAATTGGTTAAATCACAGTGACTGAACAGACAGACATAACACTGCTAGAAGGTGGCGGAGGAGCATCATCTTTCATGTTATTATCTACGTCCATAACAAACTGGCGAATAAAACATGTAATAATCTCTTATCGGAGGAAAGCAAAAAACATGAATATTCCCTCGTGCAACTCTAATCTCTACCTTCTCCTGTGGAAGTACATATTTCTGTAGTTATGGGATTTGTAGGGTACCCAACAAAATCAGACTAGTAGGGAGGAGAGTGGACTTCAGCTCGCAGCAACCTTTATAAAAATTTGTAAACGCATCAAATAAAACAAACACCTGATTGCCACTTTGCAAATGATGACTCGTTCTGGTTTTGCCTTACCTTCATGACTCCTTCTCCGCTCTCTCTTTTCACCTCGCTCTTTCTTTTAAACAAAGCTAGCTACTACCTATATTTATCCAACCTTCTCACTCGTCTATTCGCTTTCATCAATCTCCTTTTAATACCTTTATTCATATTTTGGGTTATCTCTCTTTTTTTAGTTTTTTTCCTATGCGGTTCTTAGTTGGTGAGCTGACCCCAGCTGCCTGTATTGACTTGCCTTGGATCATGGAAAGCTCGTTGTTTTCTGGAATACTCTTAGACCTGTTTACATGATTTCAGGGCTCTTTTCAGAATTTACACCAGAATTCATATCTTTGCAAGGTTTGCCAAACCAGTCCTCCAATGCTATGCTCCATTGGAGTTGAGCATATGTGAAAGGTGAGATGTTTAATTGTTTTCTGTAATGTTCTGTTTTTCATAGATATATGTGTTTTCTTGCTTGTTCTCCATTTGGTGTTCTTAGAATTTAAAGTTTGAGAATTTGACATGTCATGATTACTGTTGCTGAGGATTCAATTGAAATGGGATTCTGGGTTTTAGAAAGTTTTGATACTTTGCCAAATAAATTGACCAATTAACCCTTGAATTGTAGGCTATTTTTCCTTTGTATTTTGGTGTCCTACTGTTAGGAGAAAGAAAAGAATTGCCAGATAAAAAGGTTACTTGATCATCAAGGTCAAAGGCGTTTTTGTTTCTAGCATGTTAGATGAAAATCTAGGCTGACTTAGGTACCCGATCTGATATTGGGCTGTTTGATAAGTGTGTCCATCAAATTGTCAAATTAAAGTTTTCTTGATTATCTCTTTGGAAGGTGTAAGTTTCCAATGTAAAAGGTATCAATTTTTATGTGTTCATGATGAAATAACCGGATCATTTAGATTAGGGATACAGAGATATGGATTTCGTTATCATTCCAAAATCCTACTCTTTGAATGTGAAATACTTGATTATGTGTTTATATGTTGTAGAATCAAGCAAAGCAATCAGCATTCTGCAGACAATGAAGTGTTTTTATTTCAACAACAAGGAGAAAAATGATGAACCGAAGACTACCAAGTGTCCTTCTGGTCATTCCACTTCCTCTTTTTTTTCTCTTGATCGTGATCCTAGAAGATCAGAGTTTAATTCCCAGGATGTCTCGGAATTTAGCCCAACATCCTCTGTCAAGTCATTTGCAGTAATGTCTCAAAGACACAGCAACCTAAGAGAATTCACATGTGCAGAGCTTAAAGCAGCAACAAAGAATTTTAGTCTCTCCCTCATGCTTGGAGAGGGTGGGTTTGGTGGTGTGTATAGGGGTGTCATCAAGAGTGCACAAGATCCACATAAGAAAATAGACATCGCTGTTAAACAACTGAGTAAAAGGGGATTGCAGGCAAGTGTTCTATATATGTTGAAAATAATGTCATTGGAACAAGTGTTCTACATTGTGATAAAAGTTATTAGGTGGATTAATCATGTTAACAAGATGATTCATTATTTCAAAGAACTCCAAAAGTTCACATAAAATGAGGAAGTTTTGATATCATCCTTGCATGAGATACATAAATCTCAAACTTTGAAGATACTGACTTTACATAAATCTCATCCTTGTCTTGCTCGTTATGGTTCTGATGGTGTGAAAGCTATATAGAATCAATTGAAACATTCTTTCAAATTGAAAATTTGTCTTTAGACGTTTGATATATCTAGTGTTTTTTTTTCTGTAATAGGGCCACAAAGAGTGGGTGACTGAAGTTAATGTTTTAGGGATTGTTGAGCATCAAAATCTTGTCAAATTACTGGGCTACTGTGCTGAGGATGATGAAAGAGGGATCCAGAGGCTCCTGGTATATGAATACATGCCCAACAGGAGTGTACAAGATCACTTATCAAGCCGATTTCAGATTGCACTCCCTTGGGTTACAAGGGTCAAAATAGCACAGGATGCTGCTCGCGGATTAGCGTATCTGCATGAAGAAATGGAATTTCAGGTACTTTGAATAGTTAATATCAGTTGTAGTATCATCGAGAACATGTAAATTAGTAGGCAAATGAAAAAGTTCTGCCCTGATCCTGAAATAGTTCAGTATTGAAATAGTTCTGCCCTGATCCTTATGCATCAAATCCTAGTGGTGATCATGTCTTTACATTCAGTAGCTTTTCCAGAAGATTTCCCTTTGGATATTAGTGTCCAATGTACTTCCACTCATTTACCTTGTTACCAAAAAAATTGACTATTTCTAGCACAGATTATCTTCAGGGATTTGAAGTCTTCAAACATACTTTTGGATGAACATTGGAATGCAAAGTTATCAGACTTCGGATTAGCCAGGCTGGGGCCTTCAGATGGAGTAAGCCACGTATCTACTGCGGTATGTTCACTTATACACAAGATTATATATATATATATATATATATATATATATATATATATAACACCTTAGAATATTCTCATATTTGGTATTAATCAAACATGATTTATTGGCAATAAACAGGTTGTTGGAACAGTTGGATATGCAGCTCCTGAATATATTCAAACAGGACATCTCACATCGAAAAGTGACGTGTGGAGTTATGGCATTTTCCTTTATGAACTCATCACAGGAAGGCGGCCTGTAGACCGAAACCGCCCCAAGAATGAGCAAAAGCTCTTGTTATGGGTGAGAGCACATATGTCTGCAGATTCAAAAAAGTTTCAGCTTATCATGGATCCAAGGCTTGAAGGGATGTATTCTCTCAAGGCTGCACAAAAGCTAGCAGCTGTGGCCAACCGGTGCTTGGTGAGACAGCCGAGATCACGTCCTAAAATGAGTGAAGTACTGGAGATGATAAATAGAATTGTGGAGACGACAACAGATATGGGAAGCCCTCAACAACTCCCTTCAGAGAGTGTGGAGTACTCCAAAAATGAACTTTTGACAGGATCTAAAAGGGAGATTTTGAGAAGGAAGTTTGTGGATCCACTTATTGGAGAAAATGGCTGCTTGAATTTGCAAATATGGAGACCCAAGATTGTGAAGACATGTTAACAGAATCATATAAATCATTGGTATGGTATACCTGTTTTGGTTGTCAAGGGATACACTGGTTCCTTTAGCAATGACTCCCCTTTTATAGATCGTAAATGGAAATGTACAAGTAGATTGCTTGTTGGCCTCTTGAAGCGAAGACTCTGGAGGCTCCCATGGGAGTTTTAGATTAAAGGTATATTAGATCAAACGTATAGGTGTTGCTCTATTACATCGCAAATGTAACCTCTCTTACCAAATATATATGTTCTAAATTCTCATGAAGTATCACTTTATCACAGTACTTTTTGCCTGTTACCTTCTCAAGTAATCTGTGTGAACGTCGGTTGACTTTAGTCTTAACATGTTCATCAATGTTTACCTCAACTAGGATTTGTTGACACTGTCTTCAACACATTTTGTAGAACTCCCAAAGTCCGAAGTTAAAGTAAAAACACTCAACTAGCCATCACTAAAATGAAGATAAAACAAAGAAAGAAAAGGAAAGCAGAAGCCTGTTCCTTATTGATGAGGGATTTATCTGATTAGGATTCCTGATTCATAAAACCCTGATAGAGTTCATGACAAAATAAGAGAGAAAAAAAAGGAAAGCAGAAGAGTTAGGATAAACCTATTATGACTAAAATTCCTGATTCATAAAGGTAAAGCCCTGATCCTATATAGAGTTGTTGCTGCATCCTTCACACAACCAAACTTTTTTTCTTTTGTCTCAAGAAGCACAATCAATCTTGAGAGAAAGAAGAGTTACAGATCAAGTGCAGCTAGCTATGGATTCCTACATGTATTTCACCAGTACACGTGGTGGCCTCAGAGTCTTCAAACTCTCGGAGCTCGAGAACGCCACCGAGAACTTTAGCTCATCTTGCTACATTGGAGGGGGAGATTTTGGAGCTGAAATCTTTAAGGGAGTCATCAAGGATGGCAACAAAACAAATATCCATGTACTTGTCTATAGGATCACCCGAGCACCTACTCTTGAGGCTAGAAAATTTCGTGAGGTAAGGTAAAACATAATGAATAATAAGAAATTTTAGACTGATAAATTTCTCAAAGTATAGACAGACATGCACATTTATATCAGTGTACTATTTGCTCAGTACTCGTTAATCTAACTAATTTTGATTATGTGACAGAGCGACGATGAGTGGGCTACGAAGCTAACAAAACTAGTATCAGCTATTGATGATCGTCCAAACCTTGTTAGAGTGGTGGGATATTGCGCCACTCGATACAAGAAGAAGGGACATGTAGAGCATGTTCGATTTATAGTAGAAGAAGATGGATGCAAGGGAAATTTACATGACTATCTACATACGGGAAGGCATCGACCTCTTTCATGGGCAAAGAGACTCAGCATACTCCGAGATGTTGCTCGTGGCTTGGCTTATTTTCATGATGAATTAGATAACAAGGTACATCACTGCAAACATGTACTATCTTTCAAGTCCTCCAACGTACTCCTGGATGAGAACTTGAATCAGTTGAATGCCAAATTGTCGGGGTACGCGGCGGCAACGCTAGGTTCTTTCGAGGACTACTTGAGGGCATGTCAGGATTCACGTATTTATCTGAGTTATGAAGCTCCTGAACTAGTTATAAGAGGTGAAGTGACGTCCATGAGCAACGTGTGGAGCTATGGTGTCTTTATCTTGGAGCTCATAACTGGTAAGCAACCATCAGATGAAAACCTTTGCAGAAAGTTAAAGAAACTATGGAACTCCGATAGAAGCAAGTTGGTGAAGATGATAGACCCCAAGCTTAAAGGAAGGTATTCAGTAGAATCTGCAATGGCGATAGCAGCACTAGCAGCTGACCATTGCTTGCAGGAAGAGCCAAACCAGCGACCTCGAATGAGTGAGGTCCTTGCACTGGTGTCTACAATGGCAGAAGCATCAGACGATTGATCTTTTAAAACGATGGATAGCCGCTTGTTTTTGTTATATATACTATATAGAACATAGAAAAAGTTGAATGCATTAATTCTTAACTACGAATGAATTCATGTTAGAGTAGAGTAGTTCCTAAGTAGGATGGAAGTTACCCTCATCATCTATATGCATGAAACTACAAAAGGGTTATTGTTATGCAACTCATATATCTGCTAATCTAAGCCTTGTACTTCCATTTCTAGATTTCAAGTAAAGGTTTTTCTCTTAGAGAAATTGGACAATAGTCAATAGTTATATATCATTAATTTTATTTAAATAAATAAATAAACAACGTCACATTCAAAACAACGTTATAAATTTTTTCATATATTAAACTAATTAGTTGAACACATCATTCTTTAGACTCATCACTAAAGACAATGTAGGATGATAAATGTTGCACCCTCAAATTCATTCTCTTTTAACTTTAACAAACTTCATAACTAAGCCAATTAGGTACATTATTCGTACACGGATCCAGTCTATATATCTGTTCTCTATCTTGTCCAAAACCACAAAACAAAAACAATGACACCACTTTGTATACTATCAGATCCCCAAAACTATAATCTTCCTCAGGTGATTGTGTGCAATTATTTATACAAAGAGGATGTATAGCCTCCCTAATGTCAAGGGTCAAAGATTGAGGCTACACATCCATCTCTTTCCCACATCAATCTTAACAACCGACACGTGTCATCCCAACCGGGTTACCGGTAACCCGGTATGCCGCCCGCTTCCCAAATCATAAAGTGGCGGTTTCCGCTTTCACATATAAAAACCAGACACGAGTTTTTGGATTCATTCTAGAAAAACCAACTAACACACATTCCGAGTTGCCAAGTTTCCCATCGCTCTTCCTCGGTCCTATATTATTCTTGTCCCAAGTTTCTCGGCGACAAACGCAAGGTGGCGCGTGCATTACACAGCCCATTGATCCTACAGGTTGTTTTATCCTCAAAGATCCTGACTTTGATTTCAAAGGTGCATTTACATCGTTCTAGTGTTGTTATTCCGATTCTTGTTTCTTGTTCTGGGTATGTTTAGAGTTTCATAAAGTTTGAATCTTTATGTGGCAATTCATTTCTAGTGATTAGGGATTGGTGATTTAGGCTGTGTATGTGTTTTTGGGTTTGTTTTGATTGTAAAGTTTGGAAAGTTTAGATTTTGATGATGCGGTTGTGATTGGAATTTTAAGATGGGATTTTTGAATGTGGTTTATGAGTTTGGATTGATTATTTTTTATTTAGCTTGAGCACTATGGTTTATACTGTTTGATAGGTTAAGTTTGTGCGAGAAAAGAGAGAGTGGTGTGGAATGTTATACAATCACATGGCAAAATGGAACTTTGATCAGGATGTTGTTCGTTGGGGACTACATCAGCTCTTGGATTGCACTCTTTCGAATGATTGTACTGGATACCAATGGGACACTAGTCAAGTGGAGTGTGTAAATGAAGGCTATGTTGAGCCTTGTAGCGTGGAGAATGATGAGGTTTTGGCTCGCGCTTTACAAGAAGAGCTATCTAGACTTGCAAAGGAAGAGGCTGCGGGAGTCTCTGGTTATGGAGATGAGCCTTTGCAGGCATCGATTCTTGCACAGGATTGGCTTGGTCCTTCAGGCAGGCACAGTGGTGTTGGTATGGGGAAAGATTGACATTCTTGAATCGTTCAGTTGTTTGTGTTGTGTGATTGTTGGGCTTATTGTGATTAATTGCTGCACGTCTGCAGGGCTTGAAAATGTTCAGGACGCAGTGAATGATTTTGGCAGGAAGATGGACACCAATGATTATCAAAATCAGGAGTATGAAGGGGATGGTTCTCGGAGAAATGGAAACGGGGAGGCATATGAAAATAATGAAGGAGAGCACGCGATGAATGGGGAACACATGTTACATCCGATGGATATAACAGATGAGTATGCTCTTGATGGTGAAGTAGGGAAAAGATTGAATCAGATGGTCCCAGTTCCTGTAAGTTTATTCATTCCATTTTATAAAGAAAGGGTTTTATGTACTTGCGTTTTTTTCGTAGTGCTTTTGTTTATTGGTCATATGCCTTATGTTTTATTATCAGCTCCCTTTCTTTCTCCAAATAGAAAGAGAGCAAAAGAGAGAGAGAGAGAGTGTGTGTGTGTGTGTGAGAGAGAGAGAGAGAGAGAGAGAAAGAGAAAATGGAATCGATAAAACAAACAATTGCATGCACCAACTTGTAAGCACATCAAGCATGGGAGTAGTGAAATTACTTTGTAAAGGATTTAGCACCTTAACAAACTAGGCAATATGTATGCAAAGTCAAAGTTGCAAGCTTATAGACTGAGGCTGAGCTGCCCCAGCCCTGTGACGCGTAGCAGTGAGGCAAAAACTTAGCCTGACTCAACAAAGACTAGAATTGTGTTCAATTTGGTTTAAAGCGGTCTCTTATATTAGTAAGGAAGGGTGAACATGGATCAGATGTGTATTTTTCCATTTTCCGTTTTGTCTGCAAACGTGATTGCTTCTTAATTGCTGTTGTTTTGTAATGTTAATCGTATTCCTTTTTCTTTTTCCTTTTGTGCAACAAATGCAGCATATTCCTAAAACAAATGAGAAGATACCCACAGTTGATGAAGAGATATCAGATCATCAAAGGCTTATCGAAAGGTGTGTTACGTTATTTTCATCATCTGTTCCTTAGTGTGTACGATGAATTGTCTACAGGAATATATTGTCAAATCCTGTGTATCCAATTTCATTTGTACTTTTTTCAGTAATTTTGCCAGTTGTTAAACTACCAAATAAAGCTAAAATTGAGATAAGTTTGTCTGTGGTACGTGATGATAAGCAATCTAAAGTTTAAAACACAGAACATAGTATCATATCTTTTTCAGAAGGGGTGGAGTTGGGGAGCATATATACACATAATAGGTGAGGAGTAACAAGAGTTGAGGAATTTCCTGGACAGAAGTGCTTGGGTTTTTTTTTCTTTTGCTGCTTTTGACATCATGTCAAGCACATTACTTCTTCTGTACTGTGGGCGCCTGTGTCTGACATCATTTTCATTTACATTCTCTAATACTTGCTGTCTTACTTCAAATGGATATTCAGTACTTCCTTTTAGCCTCTGTTAATATATAATGTGTCTGATAATGCTTCACTTCTGATCTATGGTTTTCTTTTCAACTTTTCTTTCGCTAGACTGAAGTTATATGACTTGGTGGAGTGTAAGATCCAGGGAGATGGGAACTGTCAGGTTGGTGTTACTTTGAGTTTTGAGATGTGACTTGTAATACTGTGGACCCCTCCTACTTAATTTGAGAGTTTCTCATTATTGGTGCTCTTCCAGTTTCGTGCTTTATCAGATCAACTTTACCGTTCTGCTGAATACCATGGTCTTGTAAGAGATCAGATTATTCAACAGGTTTGTTGGCATTTCAGTGATTTAAATTTTACAATGATCATTGCTTTTTTAACATTTATCATCATCTGATGTCTGAATGACTCATGATTTTGCAGCTCAAGAATCACCCAGAAATGTATGACGGATATGTTCCGATGGGTTATGTTGATTACATAAAGAAAATGAGCAAGTGTGTGCCAATCTTTGTATTCATTGCTTTGTATGCTGAACTTTTTAGGTAGTTTTTTGCTTACTTATTTTCTCTTTGACATGGATAAACTAGGAGTGGTGAATGGGGCGACCATGTCACGTTGCAGGCTGCTGCAGATTCGGTATGAGACACTGCCCTTGCTAGTTAGTTCTCTTAGTTGTTTTAACATCACACATTTTCATCTAGGCTTCTATGATCAAACTTGATGTTTGTACATATGTAATTTTGCTGTTGGTAGTTGGGCCCTCTAGTAACTTAGAAGGAACCTTCTATGGTGAGATGTTAAGAAATTATAAGTACTGGTACTTTTGTATAAGTGCTACAATTATGCCCCATGAATGTATAGCAAGTTGTAGCTTACTTTTTTAATTCTGTGATTGATACTGATATGTCCCCTACTTTACTGCAGTATGGTGTCAAGATATTTGTTATCACTTCATTCAAGGATACATGCTACATTGAGATCCTTCCACATGTTTCAATGTCGAGTAGAGGTAACAATATTTAGAAGCCAAAATGGTCCCAGCATTACTTTGTTGCCTCTGTCCAATATCACTGGTTGTGTACTTATAATTTACTTGTGCAGTTATCTGCTTGAGCTTTTGGGCTGAGGTGCACTACAATTCTATCTATCCTGAAGGAGGTAAAGAAATAACTGGCCTTGTGTAAGTTTTCAGCAAGATTCTCCCGGGTGTTAACTTACACATTCTCTTGATTTTGATTTAATCTTCAGAACTTCCTCCGCCCGGCTTAAAGAAAAAGAAGCATTGGTGGAGCTTTTAAGCACAAAGAAGAAATGGTGGTACTTAGGAAGTGAGGAACCTGCGATTAACACAATCTCTCTATTCTGTTTGAGGAGGTTTCATTTTGTTTTGCCATGTTCAAACCTCCCAGGATCAGAAGCTTTTAAGCTGATGCATCAACCTTACGAGTTGACGTCCACATAGTTCCATTGTTTTGGCTATTTTGCACAGAAAGCCGGATTCGTCACTGCTCTAATCCCACAGTAAATAGGTTACATTCTTTGATTGATTTGATTTCTTTTACTATTCTCACTTCTGATTTAGATCATTTGTCATTCGTTTTCGTACATAAACAGTTTTCTATCCATATTGTTGTTTGTATTTCCTAGTTCTAGTTCATGCTGTCCGTTCATTCGCGATATTATATGAGAAATGCATAAAACGTGATTCTACTTTATTTGTCCAAAGAAAAAAAATACCAGGTTGCCCGTCTAGGATGGTCAACTTCGACTTTTCAACGGCCACCTCTATGTGCCTGTGGACGGCTATCTAGAAGCATGTTCTTACCTATTCATCTCTAGGGGAAGTCATCCCACAAACTAATTGATCAAATTTTTAGGCTAGTACTCTACCAAAAAAATAGGCTAGTAGTGGCAGACAATGTAAGCACCTTTTCCATGAACAAAATTGCATTGACGGTTTGCATCTTGTGTCACTAGTTTGTGAAATTGGCTATCTATTGTGTTCATAACTTTGCCACTAAATTCTTTGCTGGATTGAAGCCGACTCTTTGCTGGATTGAAGCCGACTGATCGCACATCTGATTACACCTAAAATTACACCTTGGACAAAGCGGTAAATGTCTCAAGTGAATACGGGTCAATTCCATGATTTATGTCATGGGTAACCGACGAGCCCAAATAATATTAGGTTTAGAATCGATTTGCTAATCTATAAAGACACGAGTTGGAAGACATGCGAGCCCAAAATTGGGTTTAGTGACGGTTTGCCTATCACAAAGCCCGCGAGCTGGATTCGGTTTGCGTATGAAGAAGAGACTTCACATAGAAGAACTAGGAGACGTGGAAGATTCTAAATGTGACGAAGCCGAATTGCATGCGAAAAGCTAGCAGTGTTTGTGTGTGAAGTTCTGGCTATGCTTACATGCGAAAAGGGAGATTACCTAGTTGTCTGTATGTGCATGGAGTCCAATACGTGCATAGCAAGGTCTGAGGAATTGGACTAATTGCAAAGTCTACTTCTTGAATGAATGTGTCATTAATACAAATGCTTATTTTCACGAAGATATCATTCGCTAGGAAATGTCAAAATTGCCAAAGGATCATAAGACTTATAGGATAACTCTACTACCTAGAAGAAGAGCGACGACGAAGAGGTAATCATATTTGCCTACACTACGACACTAACGTTAGAAAATTCTATAAGTTTTTGACTCGATTTGGGCAAATCCATGTGGCCATAAAATAAGTCTTCATACGTGATTGAAACCACGTCACCCAATTGCGTGTTAGTAAGGAAAACGAAACATTGTGCAACTCAACCAACTAGCAGCGAAGATTGCATCCTTATCTACTATGTGAGCCACTATAAAAGAAAGGTTCGAGAATCAGTCTAAGGACACCTGAAAACTTTTACAAACACATCGTCGTAGTCAACCCGAATGCTAAAGCATCAAGCCTCAACACCCTTTTCCCTCCAGCTCCCTGGAACTTTATCTTATTCACCTTTCATGCTCTCCGGAGCTTCATAATCTTACTTCCCTACGCTCCCCGAAGCTTTTCTTTTACTCTCTATGTCCTTTCTTTTGGTTCTTTTCTTTTACTCTCCATGTCCTTTCTTTTGGTTACTTTACTCGCTACACAACGTGAGTATTGATTTGGTAGGCGAATAACTACCGTAATTCTTTGTATGTAAGGTGACTCCTGAAGAACCTGGTGATCAATTTTGTGCTTTCTTGATCCTCAATCGCTTGATTAGAAGCATAAAGCTAAGCACACAACCCCTACTACTACAGTTGCTCACCCACGAGCTGGCATACCCACACTACTAGAAGAGACTTTGGTACAATTACCTCATACTCCCTAAGCTGAGTTGCGAAGCCAAAACATTGACACGCCTAGTGGGACAGGGGTAGTCTCTTCCATCCACCACCATGGAAAAGACAGACGAGTGTCTGTACTGCAAGCCTCTCCTGAATTGCACCAACTTTCGGATAAGCAAACGTTTGCTATATGTGGTAGCCCAGATTCGCACATGAAAAAACATGACCAATTAAGTAGTCAAAAAAAGAGACTCAAAGCTGACACCTGCGGTTTTGAAGTGAATTAACCAAATGTTGGATGTCATCGACGCAAAACTGTCAGCTTGGCGCGACAAGATCTGCTCCCTCAACCCCAAGAAAAAGTTGATGATAGGACTGAACAATCCATCTTAGAAGAATCCATCGGTTTGAACACTGATAATGACATGATCGTTGACAACAAGGCTGATCCGTGCTCTGATACACCTTTAAGAGTGCAATCAAAGATCATGATTTGCTATGTGACAAGAACGCTTGGGGGGGGCAACAAAGCAGTCCCTACAAGCTACATCATAAAAATTTTCAAGCTGTTGATGGGAAACATTTTCGCTCGATGCTTGGAAGTTCTCGACAACAAGAGTCTCATGCTGGATACATAGAGGCGTCGAGGCTTAAAGTGAAGCATCGATGACCTCCACCGTAGCTTATAAGAAAGCCAATGGTTTCTCCCAGCAAAGGCTTGACCTTGATCTGCAACCTATCCTTGAGGCTTGAATATAGTGGGCATCCCAATTGCCTTTGAGTTACTACCGACAAAGTGAATTTAAACACGGAGTCTAATGCTCAAAAGTGCAATAGTCACAACAGGACAGTCAACTTCGTGACTTAATCTGAGACGATCCAAAAGGATCTAGCTGGCTTGCCACATATCAATAGAAATCCCTATATGTCTATTTTCTAGAGGTTTTTACGGTTTGTCATTCCGATATTCATGGAGAAAGTTATGACAGTTTGAATGCAGATAGTCAGAAAATAAGCGAATTAGCAACATGCTTTTTCTATGTGTTTCGTGACCTCGCAGCATGCTTTCCTACACTAAGGGGCATCCATAGTAGTTGTGTGTATCTTCATCTATGCACCATGGTGTCTACCACCTTGAACGATGCATGATACTACAACACCATCTAGCCTCCTTCATTGAAGGGCACGCTAATGTTTTGGTGTCCTTCCCTCCTCCCATGGTCGGAGAAACAGACATCAATAACTGGGGGCACATAAGCCACAAAAGAAATGTTTTAATATCTGAAACTTTAGATCTTCAAGTGTCTTGGTCATTATTTAGGCCAATTTATGTGGCCAATTGTTTTTACAAATTCCAAAGCCAATGACAGCTTCCGAGTCCATATTGGGGGGCAGCGGACAATAGGTCAACACCTGTGACCTTATCATCCATTCAAAATAGACGTCTACTCAAAATGCATCCATTCAAGGTGCAACCCCTCAAAGTTAGACGATGCCTTTCCAAATACATTCACTCGGGCTACATTGGTTCGAGACGAATCTACTCAAGGTGCATCTACTCGAGCTATCACTATTGAAGACATTCATTCGAAGGCATTATCTGCTCAAGCTGGTGCAAGGTACCATATGTTCAAGAGCAAGCGACGCACACGACTTGTTGTGTGGTATTTGAGTATCAAGGACTATTCAATAACTTGTATACTTGGAATTATGAACGGAGCCAATGCATGTTGCTTTGGAGCAACATGACTTAAACCTCTTCGGTCAATCTCGAGACTCATAACCTCGAGGCTAGGGGCAATGCTTACACCTAAAATTACATTTTGGACAAAAGCGGTAAATGACTTGAGTGAATACGGGTCAAATCCATAATCTATGTCATGGGTAACCGACGAGCCAAAATAATATTGGGTTTAGAGTTGATTCGCTAATCTATAAAGACACGCGAGCTGGAAGACATGCGAGCCCAAAATTGGGTTTAGAGATGGTTCACCTGTCACGAAGCCCCGCAAGCTGGATTCGGTTCGCGCATGAAGAGGAGACTTCACGTAGAAGAACTAGGAGACGTGGCAGATTCTAAACGTGATGAAGCCAAATTGCATGCGAAAAGCTAGCAGTGTTCATGTGCGAAGTGCTAGATATGCTTACATGCGAAAAAGGAGATTACCTATTTGTCTGTATATGCATGGAGTCCAATACGTACATGACAAGGTCTGAGGAGTAGGACTAATTGCAAAGTCTACTTCTTGAATGAATATGCCATTAATATGGATGCTTATCTCCACGAAGATATCATTGGCTACGCAAAGTCACAATTGCCTAAGAATCATAAGTCTTATATGATAACTCTACTACCTGGAAGAAGACCGACAATGAAGAGGTAATCACATTTGCATACGCTACGACACTATAACGTTAGAGACTTCCATAAGTCTTTGACTCGATTTGAGAAAATTCATGTGGTCTTGAAATAAGACTTCATACGTGATTGAAATTGCGTCACCCAATTACGTGTTGGTAAGAAAAATGAAATCTTGTGCAACTCAACCAATTAGCAATGAAGATTGCATCCTTATCTACTATGCAAATCACTATAAAAGAAAGGTTTGAGAATCAATCTAACAAAACACCTACAAACTTTTACAAACACAACTACAAACAAGTGGACCTAGTCGACCCCGACGCTAATGCATCAAGCCTTAGCACCATTTTCCCCTCCAGCTTCCCGAAGCTTTACCTTATTCATCTTTCACACTCTCCAGAGCTTCATATCCTTACTTCCACACGCTCCCCTGAGCTTTTCTTTTACTCTTTGTTCTTTCTTTTAGTTGCTCTGCTCGTTACACAACGTGAGTATCGATTTGGTGGGCGAAGAACTACCGTAATTTCTCGTCTGCAAAGTGACTCATAAAGAACCTATTGATTAAGTTGGTACTCTCTTGATCCTCAATCGTTTGATTAGAAGCAGAAAGTTATGCGGACTTCTTACAGCAAACTGCGTTGAACAAAGAACTTGCAAAAACTAAAAGAACCATTTTCAATTGATTCTCTTATCTAAACGGGTACATCTATGGAATAAAAATTACAAATATAATGTGTGATCAGAAAAAACATAAACGTGTATTGAGATTTCCTGTGACACTAAACCTAATGTGATATTGTCAGTTTCAATCATTGCACAAACTTCATTAATGACTAAGAATGCTTTGCCGTGACCACCAATTTCCTCAGCTTGTTTCTTGCCATCTTTCCAAAGCTGCAACATGATAATCCTCATTAATGGGGAAAAATTGGAAAGGAAGAAGAAACATCCCAATTTTTTATCAAATGTATGTAGAATTGGAAAGGAAGAAGAAACAATAATTTATGTAGAATTATCAAATGCATACATACATTAATACCTATATAAATGAGGAGAATCGTCAATACACGGCCATAGATGTACACGATACATGTGAATGATTAAAATTAGAGGATATAAAATTGATACATGAGTGGTCAAACATATAAATTGCTATAAATAGCTAAAATTTTGTCGTTCACATAAACGGCCGTACATACAAAAAAATTCATATAAATGAGTAAAGAACTAACACATGTAAAACTATGCAATGGGGACTCTATGAACAAATGTACATAAAGGAAAGACTTCTGGTATTTAACTAGAAATTTCTAGCTGCAACAAATACAGTGCAAAACTGCAAATTCTAAATCAATTTGTAGAGTGTACATGGACACCAGACCAGTATGTCATCATCCCAAAGAGAGTATGTGATGATGACCATTGGGCACAAGGTCCACAGACACCGGCGAGTCATCGAATTTGCGCGAAATGACCGCCGAGTTTGGCGCCGTGGATCCAAAGATCGAAACTGAGGGAAGACGAAGGGGTTGGGGAGTCACGTGATGGGTCACGTGCGGTTCTCAGGTTGAGGCTTTGGGATGGTGACGGCGAGGTGGTGGGTCCCGCGTGAGCCAACGAACTTTAACGGAGCTGAACGTCGGATGAAAGGCGTATATACCGCTAGGGAAAATGTTGATCATACTAACTTATATCAAAATGTATTTTTTAGTTGCATATATCAAAATGTATTTTTTAGTTGCATATATCAAAATGTATTACTGCATATTATGGAAACAATTTCAATGGGGATGGAGAAAGTTAGATGTAACTGAACATTGCTACTGAGCACCATGAGATTGTACAATAATACTAGCTCTTACGAATCTAGAATATAGAATCAACTGTTCCACCAAAGTAATGTCCCCAAAAATTTCAGCTGCTCAAATTCTCCACCATTTTCGATACAGCTGAATATGTTCCTGCAAAAGGGAAAAACAGAAGCTTGTTAAAAACCAGTGAAGCAAGAATCAACAGGAGGTAAAAGATTGTGATCATATAAAGAACATGTGTATGTGTTTCTTGTCTGCAAAATGCAAATACACATTACCTGAAAACGAGTTGTCCCTTGCGGTTATTCAGATAACAAGCACAAGGAAGTATCAAGGTCTGCAGTAAGAATATCCGGTTAGTAAAAAGAGTTGCTGCCACTGAGTCCACAAAGCGTTAAGAATGTAAACAGATTTCAACTTACTACAAGCATTGTGAATAACGATCCGATCAAAAAACACAAGAGACCTGCAACAAGTTGAAACAATTGAAGGTGTAAAAGTCTCGTACTAATGGAACAGCATGTAAGCCGATGAAGAATGTTCAAGGGAGATTTACCAAAGAAATGTATGCAAAGACCTTGACCAGAGTAGAGATTAGAGAACACCAGGACTGTTCTAATAACTAAAGAGTACATGCGAGACTTGTCTGCCGGTACCAGCTCCTCAAGACTCATTACCGCAGGATTTAGACAATGCATATGTGATTTCTAGTTAAGGACAGACGTATATATATTTCTGCTAACCTTTCCATTTTTATGTGCCTGTCTGATGTTTTACAATTTCATTTCATATGCATGAAGCAGAAGGAACATGTTGTTTTTATTTTTCATATCCATATTTCACTCCAGTTGAATAATAACTGCAGTATTATATATGCTTGTGCATTTGTGTGTTCATGCCAGTGCATCAGTTAACATACAATATCTGCATAACTTGCAAAAAAGGATATTTGGTAAATGGGTTAACTACCTGCAAAGGCACATAAACAACAGATTTTATGTTAGCAACCAGTACATTTCCTCTAAAAACACATAGAAAGAACATCCACAGCAACAAATTGCATTAGCATATACCGTACTCCACACAGCGATCTTTGAGGCAACCAAATCTTGAGGCATGTTGAGAGTGAACTGTGACAATGTTGCTTCTCCAAACATTGTGTAACCAATGGCAGAAACTCCAGCATACATGAAAGTACATATGCAAAAGCTACATGGAAAATAACAGATCAATTAAAATAAAATGATGCAAGTGTAAGAAATATTGCCAAATGTGATATGCTAGCTATGTTACCATGTAAGGAGCATTGCAGGGTATTGGTTTGGTTTTTCCAATGAACTGTAAATGTTTGGGAATACAGCATGACCTGAGTAGCAGAAACCATAGAGACCCATAGCAACGGAGAGAGTCGCAAGGTTCAGTGGTGTCCCTTTTCTTTCAAAGCCAACAACATCTACTAGACCGACCCAATACAAGCAAAGTATTACCAAGATGGTCGCAATAACTCCGCCAGCTAGAACCAAAAGAAGCATAATGTCAGAACTTTTCAAAAGAATCAGTGTAGTTGGTGGGCATCAATTTGGTTTAGTTAAAGTTAAAAATCACCTGAAATATAACTGAGCACAGTGAGGTCTCGAAGCCAAACAGTAGGTAGTACAGCAAGGGTGGTCAAAATAGCAAACAGAACGTGTGCATTTAACTCCAATCCACCCAAGTTCAGGTGTGTATTTGGGAATAGTTTGGACAAGTTGTCACCTCCATAATTATAGTCTATGCAAGAAACCTGGAAGTAAATGAAAATTCATAATAGGTGATCTAACACAGAATCTGTATTTAAAAGATGATGTGTATTCAAAATCATAAAATTTGTAAATTGAGAATTGAATGAGGTGAATAAAGGATTCTTCTAGAGACAAATTGGAAACTGCGGTAACTAAGCAGCAACACAGAACAACCATACTCAGTCAAGCCAGCTCTACTTACATATAATTCCACATACAGTACAATCTGCAGGCATAAAAAAGTAGTTAAATTAGACAATAAAATAAGTGAAATACTAAACTGTATTTGGTTATATGTATAGTTTAGAACTTCAGATGTGCGGTGAGAAAGTAGAAAATCTAGTAAATGCGCAATAATATGCAAACTACAAAATACTTGTGCGGTAATGGATAGTATAAGCAAGCTTACCGATATGGCAATTCGACCAGGGGTACCAAATGCAGTCACCGTCCAGATTTGCTCATTTTTCATTCAACGGTTGAGAATTTATTTATTCATTCAAAGACTTCCGTTGGATCAGATCTGGACGGTGACTGACCAAATCACCCGTGGTCAGTCACTGACCAAATCACCCGTGGTCAGTCACTGACCAGGTGATGAGGTGATCAGCTCCGATGTGTAGGATAGCTAGCTGGTGCAGCAATTGCATATATATATTTGAAGCCAAAATTCGAGAAGTTGGCAGCCGAGTACTATCCGAGGTAATTGACACTAGAGAGTTGCTGTCCTTCTAGTAATGTTATAGACAATGTCAGATTGGAGCTTCAGAAAATTTATGTTATGCTGTTTTGAAGCTGTTCTGATTTGTGAGTTCCGTACATGGATTTTGCGTCAACTTGAATTACATTATTATTTAGTCTGTTGAAACACTGACGAGCCATTCTTGGAGGGCTTAGGATATAGCTTGAAAGTCTAGTAACATGCTTTGCTCTGATGATATCCAGTCTTTGCTGTTTCCAGAAAGAACAAAACCATCATTCTTGGTACTCTCCTTGTGATGATGACCTCCTGGTCTGGTGTCCATGTACAGTCTACAAATTGATTTAGAATTTGCAGTTTTGCACTGTATTTGTTGTAGCTAGAAATTTCTAGTTAAATACCAGAAGTCTTTCCTTTCTATACATTTGTTCATCGAGTCCCCATTGCAGTTTTACATGTGTGTTAGTTCTTTACTCATTTAGAGGAGAAATTCTTGTATGCACGACCGTGTATGTACAAGACACAATCTTAGTTATTCATAATAATTTATATGTTTGACCACCCATGTATCAATATTATATCATCTAATCTCAACCGTTTACATGTGTCGTGTACATACATGATCGTGTATTGAAGATATTCCGTATTTATACAGGTATTGATGTATGTATGCATGCATTTGATAATTCTACATACATTAATGTTTCTTCTTCCCTTCCAATTCTACATACATTTGATAAAAATTAGGATGTTTCTTCTTCCCTTCCAATTTCTTTTCCCCATTAATGAGGAATATCATGTTGCAGATTTGGAAAGATGGCAAGAAACAATCTGAGGAAATTGGTGGTCACGGCAAAGCATTCTTAGTCATTAATGAAATTCGTGCAATGATTAAAACTGACAATAGCACAAAGTTTAGTATCACAGGAAATCTCGATACACATTTTTGTTTCTTCTGATCACACATTATATTTGTAAATTTTATTCCATAGATGTACCAGTTTAGAGAAGAGAATCAATTGAAAATGGTTCCTTTTGTTTTGACAAGTTCTTGCTCAAGGCAGTCTGCTATAAGAAGTCTGCATAGCTTTCTGTTTCTAATCAAGCGACTAAGGATCAAGAGAGCACCAACTTAATCACTAGGTTATTCAAGAGTCACCTTGTAGATGAGGAATTATGATGTTCTTCGCCCACCAAATGGATACTCGCGTTGTGTAGTGAGCAGACCAACCAAAAGAAAGAACATGGAGAGTAAAAGAAAAGCTCAGGGGAGCGTAGGGAAGTAAGGATATGAAACTCCGGAAATCGTGAAAGGTGAATAAGGTAAAGTTCTGTGGAGTTGGAGGGAAAAACGTGCTAAGGCTTGATGCTTTAGCGTCGGCGTCGACTAGGTCGATGTGTTCTAAAAGATTGTAGGTGTCTCCTTAGACTGGTCCTCGATCCTTTCTTTTATAGTGGTTCGCATAATATATAAGAATGCAATCTTCGCTGCTAGTTGGTTGAGTTGCACAAGATTTCATTTTTTTTACCAACACGTAATTCCTTGTAATCTTTGTTTTAATTTCTTTCCTTTCTTACTGTTTTTTAGGGTTTGGAGGCTATTTAAGCCAAAATTTATACAGTAAAACCTATATAAATTAATAATGTTTGGACCGAAAAATATATTATTTAATTGAGGTTATTAATTTATCAAAACCAATTTTACACTAAATCCTTATTTTGGGACCGACAAATAATATTAATTTATCGAGATTACTAATTTATCCCGATGTTTAACTATAGTCTCTCTATCACTTTTGTTTTGATAATATATTCAGAAAACGTAGTTACTTTGACGAGTTCTTTGATTTCTACTGTGGTGTTGTTAGGCAGTTAGGCCTTTGTCCAAACTGGTTTCCCATTAATTTGGTACCAGAGCCCGGGTTAGAGCGTGGTGGATCTCCATGGCTCATAACAAGCTCAACATGGGTGGCTATCAGATGGAGGTTCGAGACAACAACGCCGACATGGAGGAGATCAAAAGAATGATCAATCAACTTGCTGCACATGTCGCTCGCATCGAAACCCAAGACAGTGATGGAGGGTTTTTCGACGGGGAGAGAGACGTGAACCCTTTCGGTTACGATGGAGGAAATAGTAGACAAGGTTTTGATATGAAGGTGGACATTTCTGAGTTTGAGGGAAGAATGTGACCTGATGACTTCGTTAATTGGCTCAATACAGTTGAGCGAGTCTTTGAATTCAAGGAAGTTACAGATGAGAAGAGGGTGAAGATTGTAGCGATCAAGTTGGTAACAGAGTTTTGGCGAGAGCTTGGTGGATTCCATGTCTCAGGTCGCACGAAGAGACGGAGGTTTCAGAATGAACTGTCACGCCCCGGCCCAAGTTTACCTTCCTAAACCTGGGTTAGGACGTGCGAGACCCATCCCAAGAGAGATTTACTCGAAATTTCCCTTGAGAAAAGATAACCCTTATTCCCAAACCATTTTTGACAATCCAAACGATACCGGAATAGACCTCACAACCGGAGGTTATCTCGATTTCCGCATTTGGATCTCAAACCATTCACTTTAAAAAACTAGGGTTCTAATAATATTTGTGACTGCACCCGAATCCCGGTCAGGCTACCTACGTAACCTATACTCAAGGATCAAGCCACATGTAGCTCTTATTTTAAAATAACGCCCTAACCGGAAAAATCTCGTTTTACTACATATCGGTCGATTTATTAATATGGATAGCAAACACCTATTGCATATCCGGAGTTTAGCCTCTCCGCTGAGGTATTCACCGACCTACTATCTATCGGGATTATCTCGAACATTCCACCACAATTATAAACAACATTCCTACAAATAAATATAACATCATGGCATCTATGTAAATAAGAAATCCCTCAGGGCATAACAGTAATAATAAATAGAGGTACCCTTGTAATTATCTTAAATTGTCAAGGTCAATATAGTCAATTCAACCTCAATGGTAGTTTGGTAAATAATCTGAACTACCAGGGGCATTTAAAAAATTACAGCCCCAATGGCAGCCCCTGTAAATAGACAAGACAGTCAGGGGTAGTATGGGCTTTTTAACCTCAGTGGTAGTCCCGTAAATACACAAAACTGCCAGGGATATTTCTGGAATTTCAGCATCAATGGCATCCCTGTAAATATACAAAACAGTCAAGGGTATTTCTGTCATGTCATACCCTATAGTAAAACGGTAAAAGGGTAAATCTAGCTTTTTACTACGTCTTCTCCGATCGACTGTCTTGCTGGAAACCCAGCTTTTCGGCAAAATCTAGCTTTTGCATCTACCCAACAAGCTCCTAAACATCCTAGGTAGTCAAACAATACCTCCAACACAAGAAACAGACGGAGTTTTCATACCTCAGAGTAAAACTCTGCAACTCCGGCGAATCTCCTTCGGCGAAGCTCCGCTGCGCTCCTCCTTCCTCTTCCTAGCTTCTGAGCAGTCCTTGATGCTGCCTGGGAGTCCCTAGCTTTTCCTCTTGTCTTGTTTCTCCTCGAGGCAGATAGGGCAGTCCCCCCACCTTTCTCTCTCCTCTGCTGGACAACACCCACGGCGACGTTGGCTCAGCTGGTGGATAAGTCGTGGTCGCCGAGGCAAGGCAAACTTGATGATGGTGGCGGCGGTGAGGCAGGACGCGCGCGCCAGTGGCTCCAGTGAGGAGAGAACAGAGAGCAGAAGAGAGAGAGTGAGAGATCGAGGGAGGAGAGAGAAAGAGAGAGAGAGAGAACTCTCCGGTCAACCCCCTCCCCCTTTTATATAACCAAAATCCAACGGTCCAGATTTGATCTTCATGAAATCAACGGCCCAGATTAGCCAATAAAAAGTTACCGTAAACAGTAAATAAATATTTTTCTAATTACTTTTATCGCACGGTAACAACACTATAACCCACATAACTTTCGCATACGAAATCCGATTAAAGCGTAGGACATGCCCACGAGTTCGTGTTAACATCCTCTACAACTTTCCCGAAGGAAGTTTCCTCAAATTCACGACTTATCGTAAGGTCACATTTTTATGATAAGGTAAATAACTTTTATAACTTCCGTAAACTAAATAAATCCATGTTAGGCAGCCTGTAACTTCGGAAAATATTCTGGACATACCGGTGGACTCGTATTTACATAATCTACCACCTCAGGACATTAATTTTATCTTCCCCCAGAATCGAGAATATCTCGATAATAAACTTGAATAGTAATTCGGGAAAGACTAACAGCGTGGTTACAACCCTCTGTAACCCGCCTAATTCTGATAAAAAAGTAAATTTCGGAATGGGGTGTTACATGAAGGGTCGTGATGTCAACAACAACATGGCTGAAATCAAAATGATACTTCAGCAACTTGCAGTACGTATCGATCGTATCGAAACTCGATGAAAATGTCGTTAGAGTTCCAACGGGGAGAGAAACATTACCACCTATCATCAACGTATTGATCGTATCAAAAATCTCTACCAAGAAGGTGACGGTTCCGACGGGGAGATATGCGTTGGCTCATTTCAACGATGTGCTCCGTTGTGTGAGAATCAGTTAGTTTCGACTATGAAAATTCAAATTCTATCTTTACTTTTTCAGTTAATAATTATTCAAAAAATATGGTGTTGTTAATTTTAGTAAGCCACTGATTTACGATGATTGTTTTGTGAGGCTTAATGTGACATTTGTGCTATGGAAGTAGTTGAAGACGTCGAAGCAATCAAGGCATATATTGAAGAAGGATATTAACAATAATTTTGTTGATTTTCTTGGAATTCATGCCTTTATTATGCAGAGTCTCAAAACCGTAGTTAATCTTATTAATCAGATCAAGGATGGTGCAGGAAATCTTTAGACTAGGAGATTAAAGTCGTTGAAGAAAAAAAATTATTGAACCAGGATCAAGTATTTATTCTAAATATCTATTTATTTAGAAATGAATAATTCAATTGCAAATTAATCTGTCAAAAGAAGATTTGAAGCACATAATATTTTGTTAGAATTTTATACAATCAATGCTCAAATCACGGACGAATTCTTTCCAATCAAGCTAAGAAAGTCTGATGCTAAGAATTCTTTCGTAAAGGTAACCAAATAACAAATGCGCTAGCAAATTATGGGACTGATCTTACTGATCTGGTTCGGTGAGATTTGCTTCCTGATTTTGTTGTTCCATTTAGTAATTGTGCTTGGTTTGGTCATCCTAACTTATATTTTTGTTAGTCTTTATTTTCTTGATTATTGTATTGTTATATTTTATAGAAGTTGTTTCTAATGCGGAATAAGGTTTTTGCCCGTTTCATCTTGATCTAACTTTCTTTTTTTTTAAATAAATTTTCTTAATTCGGTGAGGTTTCATGAAAAAAATCACATAACTCATCACCCAGTTTCTTATCAACTCCCATGTTTCCCAACGATCCTGTCTTGGAGCCCACCCATAAACACCAGTAAATCGGTATTGAGGAGGTTGGCCTGGCTCACCTACCCCAACATCGATATGATGGAATGAGCGGGTACAAAGATTGGCATGTGTTTCTGCTGTCAATAACAGCACTAAACCTTGGCATCCATCCTCTGCTGGAACACAGATGCTTCCTGCAAACCCTAACCGCCCGGTCTGAGTTTCAATAGTTTTCTCTTGCGCCATATATAGTTTTCGAGAGGAAGATTAGGGTAGGTTTCCTCTGTTGAACTATATTAATCAGAGCTATCTGACGCTTTTGCGACACGATACCCCTACAATTCCACACCAGGATGCTTTCCTGATGCATGATGATCGATAGTAACCGCTCTAGAGCGCAGTTTTGGTGGCGGAGCAAGGTGCGTCGACGTCGGAGATTGGCGGCCCGGCAAACCCTATCAGCGCGATGATCATCCTAAGCATAATTGAACGAGATGAGCAACGACCAGAGATAATGGAACTCGTTTATGTGAGATCTTTAAAGAAATTGAATCAGGATTAATTGGCTTCTAATTGGTGATATTGAATTGTAAACTGTAGGAGCGACTAGTGTAGGCGTTAAAGTTTACCATTGGGGTCCCTTCATGGGCGTAGGGAGTACAGGGCTAGGAGGGCCACTGATCATTCTTAAATTTGCGTAGTTGTTTAATAACTTAATTTTTTTTATAAGCAAATAATTTAATGTTTTAATGATCTTTTTATATAATAAAAATAATGTTTTTTTAGATATATAATTATCTTCTTATGTTTAATACATTGTTTTTTTCTTTAATTTCTCTTAATATATAGAAATTCACAATCGGTGTCGTCCATAATCAGTCTAATTATGTAGCTTAACTATCAAGTACGATAAATATTTAAAATTTTATGAGTAATTATGTTATTAATCATTTTTTTTTTATCAGTGTAATAACTAATTATGTTCTGACCCTCGACCCTCTTAAATAAAATTTCTAGCTACGTCACTGGGTCATTTACCTTTCGTATATATGCTGAAGTTTTTTACTCAAATACCTATGCTTTGATACTACCTTGTTTTGCAGACAATGGAATTACAGAAGATTTAATTTAGTAGATGCATGGATCATCACATCAAGGAGTAAACTGCATTTGATGCTTCTTGTGGAAGGACTACACTTCCCTTTAATATATGTGGGATCAGGGATGTAATGTATAACAAATGATGGTACAAATTTATGGTCAGACTCGGACCTAAAATTTTCAGACCTGAATCGAATTTTTAAAAATTGGCCCTTAAAATATAGTATTCATTCAAATTTATTTTCTTTTTTCAAAAAAATCATAAACTAAATCTATAAACTCAAAATCTAACAACATAAAACTTTAGAAATATTTTTTATACTTACTTACACTACTCATTTTTTCTAAAATAGTAACTAATGATTGTAATATAATGCTTGTTTTTTACTAAACTAATGTGATTACATAATGTGAAAAGAAAATTTTGGGCCCTTAAAGGTTTGGAGCCCTGAGATCATCGACTATTAAGACTCTATTCAGGTACGGGTCTGCTTATGGTGAATATCATAGTGTATTACTGCAAATTATGGAAACAATTAAAATAGGGATGGGGGTACATGTAACTTAGATAGATGTAAGCTCAAAATTGCAAATGAACACCATGAGATTATATATACTCTCACTAAACTAGAATACAGAATCATGGTGGGGGTACATGTAACTTAGATGAAAGCTCAAAATTGCAAATGAACACCACGAGATTATATAATACTCTTACTAAACTAGAATACAGAATCATGGTGTCCCTCACTTCCAGAATAGTGTCCCCAGAAAACTTCAGCTGCTCAAATTCTCCACAATTTTAGATACGGCTGAATATGTTCCGAAGGCAGATGCTACCACACCTACTGTAATAATTGTAATACAAAATATCATCTGCAAATGGGAAAATTAGAAGTTTTTAGAAACCGGAGAAGCAAGCACACTATAAAATCAACCGGAGGTAAAAGATTGTGATCATATGAAAGCACATGTGATTGTGTTTCTTGTCTGCAAAATGCAAGTAACTCAATACCTGAAACCGAGTTACTTGTCCCTTGCGGATAGTCAGATAACAAGCACAAGGAAGTATCAAGGCCTGCGGTAAAAATATTTGGTTAGGAAAAAGAGTTGCTGCCACTAGAAGAGACAAAGTGGTTAGTAAACAGAAATCAACTTACTACAAGCATTGTGAATGAAGATCCGATCAACGACATCATGAGACCTGTAACAAGTTGAAACAATCTAAGCAGTGTTGCACTAATGGAATAGCAATGCCAATGAATAATGTTCAAGGGAGATTTACCAAAGAAAGGTATGCAGAGACCAACGACCAGGGTAGACAGCACCAGCCCCGTTCTAATAAAGATAGAGTACATGCGAGACTTGTCTGACGGCACCAGCTCCTCCAGACTCATTGCCACGGGAGACATGGTTAATGCATATGTGGTTCTAATTAAGGAGAAACATACATAGTTGTTTTTCTATATTTTCCTTTTTTATTCATGTCTGATGCATTTCAGGAGAACTGTGTTTTTTTATTTCTGATATTTCAGTTGAATGATCAACTGCGTTGTAAAATCTTAGTGTCTGTGTGCATTCTGGTGCATCAGTAAATATACATTATCTGCAGAGTTTGTGAAAAAGGATATTTGGTAAATGGGTTGACTACCTGCAAAAACAGATTTTATGTTAGTAACCACTACTTTTCCTCTCAAAACATACACGAAGTAAATCAACGGAAAAAGGAATTATTAGCAAATACCGTAGTCCACACAGCGATCTTTGAGGCAACCAAATCGTGAGGCATGTTTAGAGTAAACTGTGACAATGTTGCCTCTCCAAACATTGTGTAACCCATGACAGCAACTCCAGCATACATGATGGTACATATGCAAAAGCTACATGGAAAATAACAGATCAATTAATATAAAATAATGCAAGTATAGGAGACTTTGCCAAAGGTGAATTCGCTGTTACCATGTTAAAAGAATTGCAGGGTATTGGTTTGGTTTTTCCAATGAAGTATAAATGTTTGGGAATACACCATGTCCTGAGTAGCAGTAGCCATAGAGACCAATAGCAACAGGAAGAGTTGCAAGGTTCAGTGGAGTCCCTTTACTCTCAAAGCCGACACCATCTACTAGACCAACCCAAAACAAGCAAAGCAGTACCATGAACGACGCAATTACTCCACCAGCTGGAACCAAAGAAGCAACATGTCAGAACTTTTCAAAAGACTCAGTGTAGTTGTTGAACATGAAATTGGCTTAGTTAAAAGTCACCTGAGATATAACTAAGAACACTGAGGTCTCGAAGCCAAACAGTAGGTAGAATAGCAAGGGTGGTCAGAATCGCAAACAAAACATGAGAATTTAACTCAAATCCACCCAAGTTCAGGTGTGCATTTGGGAATAGCGAAGACAGGTTATCACCTTCCAAGATTATATATTCTATGCAACAAGCCTGCAAGTACATGAAAATCCATAATAGGTGATTCATGTGCATTAAAAGTGAACCAAGACTGCATTTAAAAGGTGATTTGTAATCAAAATCATAAAGTTTGTAGACTGAGTATTGACTGAGGTGAATAGGTAATTGGTTTTGCACAGACGAATCAGAAATGGTGATAACTAAGCACCAAGACATGGAAGCACTATAGGCACCTTCACCTTACTCATTTTGGTGATGGATTAGCTAAAAACACTAATATCAAAAAACACCAGATCCAAAATGTGGACTGGAGTTTTAAACCGGATAAGACTTAGTCAACCAGATGAAAATGTGCACCATCCGTTAAGGGGTTGGCTTCACTGTAATCCCACAATTTCGCATCTCCTGGTGCTTTCTTTGTTTTGGAATAATGAGTACATTGTGAAAGAAAAACTCAAAAAGGAAAGTACTCACTCAATCAAACCAGCTGAACTTACATATAATTCCACGTACAGTACTATCTGCAGGCATAAAAAGAGGGTACTAGATTAAACACTGAATCTGTAATATCGTTCTTAATTTAATTTGGTATTTTTCAGAACTTGAGATTAACATTCTAACAATGTAACACGTGCAGTAAATGCACATTGCTTTATAAACTACATCAGGCTTTTGCAGTTACGGATACTAAAAGCCAGCTTACCGAGATGGCGATTCGGCCTGGGGTACCAAATGCAGCTTGGCCAATATCTGGGTAAGTCTCAAGCCCAGGTTGACTATCCAAGCAGTAACGCAGAAGCAATCCAGTGTAGAACGACAGTACTGCAAAAATAAACAAAATGGAAAGCCCGATCCATCCTCCTTCTTTGACTGCATATGGTGTCGATAGAATTCCCACGCCACAAAGAACATTGATTCCTGAATCAATAGAACATATGAGCAAATCCTGATCAAGTGAGGGTAACTCTAGCAGTAAAGGTTAAACAAGTTATTTGCCACAGGACAGACAAGTTAATTAAAACCCATGCAAGTTTGTTCCAAGTTAGATCGTATCATGTGCACCATGTGCTATGAAGTTCTAAGCCACCACAAAACTGATGCAAAATAATAAATACAGGCTTGATTCTTTGTTTGAATGCCTATAATTGAAGATGATACTACGCCCTGGACAAAGCAATGAGCTATTTTCTGCACTGCACAAATTATATAATATTCATCTATGTCAGGTGTAAACTAATATGTCTGTCAGATTTGAAAAAGTTCTCTGGTTGTTATACTTTATACATCATACTAGTGTCTGAACTTAGAGTATGCATTAGCTAATTAGGATGTGTCAACATGCTGGTTTTGTATATGGACATTAGCATCAGATCAAGGTCTGAAAGTTTAGATTTTTAAGTAAATTAAACAGAAGGTTTTAAAATTTTGGAAGCTTTTGACAAACTATATCTTGAGCAATGTGAATCAGAGTGATGGCAGCAAAGTTATAAATACATTACAGGACTGCCTATGTGGTCCTAACAATCTAGCATATAATGATGACATCCAGTGGTTACTAGTTGATACTGTATCTAGTTGCTAGGTCCATGTTTTAGATTTGTGCTTGTAACCCAGAAAGCGCTTTAATCTACTTCTTCTTAACAGAAATATATTTGATTGATGAGCCAACAAACAATTAAACTAGAAAGAGAGTGAAGGAATAACCAATAGCATGTGCCATACTTACCATTAAACACAGCTTGTGGGAATGAGCTGTAGCCAGACATTGGATGATGATCATGAGAAATCTTGGATTTATCATCTTTTCTTATTGAAGACCTCCTTGAATGAATTGGTGGAAGTAGAGAATGAGAACTTCGTCTCTGCTGCTGTTGCTCAGCAAGGGTTGGCACTGCAGGTTTTGCCAAAAAAGGCAATGTTTCGGGAGTGTGCCTTCTCGTTAGCGATGAGGAAAGAAATGAGCTTCCTAATCTTGTAAGTGAAGGAGTGCCTAGAAACCCAATGCCAGGGGATGTTACGCTACTATACAGGTCAATGGATTGCCTGAAACAGTAATCAAGAAACTATCAAGCATTTGGAGCTGAAGACAGAAATTCACATTCAGTACACTAATCCAACAGTAGGTGATCATTGTTTCCCCGAAGAAAAAATACTTACGTCCAACAACATCAAGACTCAAAGATCTCACTTTCCCTATATAAGATAGTTTTAAGAAAAAGTACTTATCATTCGAACTGTTTTCCATCAAGAAAAAAAACCAAGTGGCACCATCCCTTTCCCTTTCCAAGGAAAAACTACAGTTTCTAACTTTTTACTTCTAGCCTCAATGATCCATCCAAACATTGAAGTAACTCCCTGAAGCTTAGAGATGCCAACTGAAATTTTAACGAAATTTGTCATTTTGGCTCTAATACCTTCATGCCATACTTGTTTCAATTACTATTCTGGGTACTATTCTTAGTAAGAGTTTTCCATCATCAAATCAAAACAAAGAAAAAACATTGAAAGTTGGCATCTTTTCCCTAAAAAACTTATCCGAAAAACACTCAAGTGGTAAAAAAACAAAAGTCATGGACAATTAGCAAAACCAGCTAAAAATTTCAAAGAGCAAAAAGGATAAAGAGAGATGAGACCTGTAACTCTGAGGCCATTGGGTGTTATAAGAACTGGGTTGAATCTGCTGCTGCTGCTGGCCGTGCTCGGCTTCCGAACCCGAAGAATCAGAATCGTTCCCATCTTCTATGCTCCTGTTGTTCTTCGTCTCCTCATCTTCTTCTTCACTGTCAATGTAAAAGCTGCGATCCGACACCGAGTTGTACATCTCCTTGTTCAAACTTCCTCTCAATTACTTACCTTCTTCAAATCAAAACACACCCACAAATCAATCACAGCTTTCTTCAAATATAAAGGGTCAATTATCAGACTTGAAAACCAAGTAAAGCTTCTAACACATGCTTTGTTTGTGGAACAAAATCGTAGCAAAAACAGAAAACGATTCGAAATTGCCAGCTAATTACATAAGCTTATATGGCACCTACAAGTCTACAACTCAAACTAAAATCACAGCAAAAAAAATTTAAAAACCAAAATTTGAAAAATGCGTAAGATGAAAGAAGAACCAAACATCATAGTCAGAGACACACTGAAACACGGGTTTCTACGAGAAATGGTTCAAGTGGTTCTTGCATGCAAGAACACTCTGTTTGGCTTCCACGAAAATCAAGCCAAATTTCGAAGCCGGAATAAGCTCCGGAATCCATTATCTAGTCCTCGGATTTCTCGGAAGCCAAACAGAGTGTGACAGAATTTTTAAACGCTGTGGTAAATAAAGACCCAGAAAGACTGAAAAGTACAGTACCTTTTTCTCTATGTTCGATGATTTGGATACTACTGTACTTTTGCCTTTATGGGATTCAAGAACTGGGTGGGAATAACAAACAAAGAGAAACAAGGAAGTGGCTTTATCCGAAGCAACGAGAAACTGAAGGAAAATGAATCACACAGAGAGATTGCTGTCTACTTGTGCTTTGCAGGCACTGACTGCCTGAAATATTTATATTTATAGTGTGACTGAGAGAGACTGTCTGTGTGGCAGTGACGCAATTTGTGTGAAGAGAGAGAATTCAACTATGTAAGATTTTTACTCCTTTGGGGTTTGCTTGTTTGTCTAGGTGTTTACATGGTAACTCTTTCATCGGGGTTTGATTGTTTTGCCATTTGTGTAATTCACTCATAGATTTGGCATTCTTTCGATCACAAATTTTGAAATAGTGTGACACAGAAATACGTTGGTGAATGCGAAATAGACAAGATTGTGTAATGTGGGGAGAATTGGAACAATCATGTATTAATGATTTAGGATAACATATTTATGTTCGAAACTATAAAAAAGGGACCGTTATTGTCTTGGACGAGATTATTAGAAATTTTTATATGTATCATGATATAAGTGAACCAAACATTTATTAAAAAATCTCGATATACAATCAGGTGCCAATCTTCAATTAATCAGCAACATAAGGAGTTTCAATATGGAACAATGGCTTCATAAGAGATAACTCGGGCTTCCCTCTTTGCAGCCAGCAGCGGTAATCATATGTTTCTGGTCATTTAATCAACTTAACGGTATTATTGGCAAGTTGCTGGGTGTAGATAGATTTTGGATGATTTTACTGGGGAGTAAACAGTCTGCGGAGAACATTTAGCAGCACCTCTGAAAATAGTACACATTGATTGCTACACATGGTAAGTTTACGCTTCAAAATTAGTTAAATTTGTGTTTTACAAATTGTTACTGTTTGTGAAAATGAATGTTGAGTAGGCACCATATCAATCATGAGAGAATGAGATCGATGTCACTGATTCTTTCGGTGTTGCATGATAGAATTAAGCGTGTAAACAAATGTCTATATATAGATGGTTGAATTGAAGAGAGATCAGGTGTCGAACCCTATACTCATGTTTGAATCTCGCAACGCGCGATGGTTGGATATCCTTGGTAGCCTGGGAGACAGAAACGTTTTGACATAATTTTTCAACACTGATTAGTCTCCAAATCTAAAAAAACTTTAAAGAAACCGTACGTGTAATCTCGATAAAAAAAATAGTTTTCCTACAACTCCAAACGAGAAAATGAGGAAATTTTACAACAAAGATAGAAATTAAAGCAGAAAAAATGTTCGATTGTGGAAGGGGGTGTGAACGTAGCTTACTATTGTCGAAGTGGATGAATGTGGCTTACTTGATGCACTTACATGTTACATGTAAACATGTTAATGGTATTGAATAGTTTATCTCTGCTTATTTGCTAAATAGCAAGTTACATATGCACTTTGATATTCCAAGTTATTATCTCCCAAGATATCATGCATGTTAATTTGTATTGTTTTGAATTGGGTTACAGTAATGAGCTGGTACATGTACCAATACAAACTGGTAGAGTTCAAGTTCATCGTATAATTGTTCTCTGTCCCATCTTGTGTTCTATGCTTTTCAGGTTTGTATTTTTGATTCAGAACTGTGGGAAACCATAAGGCTGCAAATGTATATTAATAACGATGAAAGATATATAGCAAAGAAACGATCAATCATTTACTGTAATATCTATCACCCGAGGCTCTTAATCTTATCTAAAATTATATGTGTCTATAATAAAAGTCAAGAATCAAGATATGACTACAAATGTATGTATGAATTGTCTGATCGAGTTTCATATAGTTACCTCCACGGATATTATGCCGCTACGGCTGTATCAAAGATCAACTCGATCACCTAAATCGTAATAGCTAGCTAGAAGCCCTCATCAAATCTCTCTCTCTCTCACCCTGACCCTGACCCTGATCGAGATGAAGACGAAATCCAGGTTTGCAATCTGTAGGATTATATAACTTCTACTTGGTTGCCAAGTTGCAGCTAACTTAGCTAGCTGTGTATATAGTGGATAAAGACATTTACATATTATCTACTACATGAAAATGATGAAATGTGACATGATCCTTCATCGATCTCATGAGAGGTTTCGTCATCTAATTTTTGCATCTCATCGATATCATGATATGTCATGGATAGAGATAAGATCTTGATCATCTTGTCTCTCTGTCTGTCCCAAAACAAAATGAATGAGGCCAGCAAAACTTAAATCACAATCATTCATGCAATTTGGATTTTAATCACGAAATTCTTCCACATAATTACATATAAGTTGACAAACTTGTTTGGGACATATATATCTTTTTCCAGTGAGGACGACTTGGCAGTCCTAGCAGGATGTTTTCCTTATGAGCATTGTCCTTAATAGTTAACACAACACTTGATATGGTTTCTTGACTTTGTCCATTTCTCATAATTACGTCATTTGCATTAGCTGTTAGGTGTGTGTGTGTGTCTGCTGTGTTGTAGTGATCCAACATCCAAGGCAGGCAAAAGATCTAAGATTCATAGCTAGTGTTGTGGTTCTCATTTGTATATGTTATCTTGTAATATTCTATATAGTGTATTATTCTCAATTTCCCAACCTTGCCTTTGCAATTTTGGATCAAATATAGAACATTAGTGTACTGTAGTAACATATACGTATCTTGGTCGTGGCTTCGTATCTGTCAAGGATATGGTGTGCCAACTTAATTAGTCTGTGTTACTGTGTATTTATGTATGTGAAATACATGATCTGTAATTAGGAAAATGAATGATTATAACTCTACCATTTTCTTATTCTCAGAAGACAAAAGGACATGTCATCTCAAGAATGTCCACCGTGTATGTAATTTAAGCTTTATTACCGTCAGCTTCCACATATCAGACTCATTTTTCTATTTGTTCCACCGATCTTCATGGCTGTAGTGCTTATCTCCTTAAACCATGACTAAGCCTTGTTTACTTTTCTCGTATAAACAAACATTCCCCAACTCAAATAAACCATGACTAAGGACACAGAATTTGGAAAGTTACTCCTAGCTCCAAGGAACCTAATTGGTTTTGATTCATGACCAAGATAAGCAGTAACGTCACCTGCACTATCCCAGCTTTGAGGAATGAACTGTGCATAGTCAAATTTTTCATTAAGATGATTTGAGGGAGTAAAAGGTGCAACACAGTCATGAAGGATTTGATTTTTCAAGTTTTACTCTTCATTGTTAATCATAGCTTTGGTAGGAGTAAAGAGGGTGGATTAGGTTAATCATAATTCTACTTTGTGAATTAGCTTAAACTTATCACTCTGCTTCACTAAAGCAGCACTGGTTTCATTATTGGGGAAGAAATTGTCCATATGTTATACTGCATCATTCTACTTTGATATTCCTGCAACTATGGAATCTTTCATCAGATTTTGTTTTCACCTTAGCCACTTCAACATGTTTGTTATTGCCAATCACCTCAAATCATCCATGTGTGTTCTTCAGTGCTTGTTAATGATGATTCCTGGTGCCTGCAATTTTCTCTGTTTCTATAACAATGGGATCATAACACCAAACCCTAATGCCTCTACTCTATGTGTGAATCAATTTGGCAGTTAACTTTATTGATTCTATGAACCCAAATGTAAATGTTGCCATGGGTGATTTCATTTCATATATGCAAATGGAGATTGAAATACATCCTTATTTTGATAAGATGATGACAAAGCAGGGGGCCAGAATAGTAATAGTAATGCATTCTTGGCCGCCAGAATAGTAAGAATAATGCCTTCTTTGCCATTGGCATCAATATGACAAACTGTAAGCTCTTTATCATCAATATAAATAAGACTGCTAGAATCTTCTTCTGATTCTGATGGAGTGGCCTAGTTCGTCCTGGGTTTAATTATGTGGGTTGAAGTTTTCCTTGGTTGCAAAATATCTGATTTACAATTTCTATATCCACTCCCACTGTTTCAAATTGCCAAGGGGCAAAAGAAACCAAAAACAGTAAGGGGTTTTTGCTGATCATTTGTTAGTTGACTAGAATGTACCTGATTTCAACAGGTAGCAAGTATTTGATTATATCCAGAATCTTCCACTTGGTTGCTCTCGTCCTAGAATCTTTTCATACCAACATCAAGACTAAGAGACGGGTAGGATCAACATGCTTCACATTCCTTGTCGGCTGGAGCAGCAGTGGAGCCACCAAAACGGATTTTCAGCATAGGCAGAACCGCAGAAGAGGACTTATGAATTATCACGCGGAAACACAAGTCCATTTTTTAGATGGCTTACTGCTTCAGGGCATAACCATTTCATCATATTCGGACCCAATACCTGGTTAAAAGGCAGATGGATTGAAATTTAATCTGTTGTCTTTTCTTTTTTCCAGATACCAGAGAATCATATATATAACTAGAATTAGAACACATACTATACTTAATATATATATATATATATATATATATATATATATATATATATATATATATTAAGGCAGATGGATTGAAATTTAATCTGTTGTCTTTTCTTTTTTCCAGATACCAGAGAATCATATATATAACTAGAATTAGAACACATGCTATACTTAATATATATATATATATATATATATATATATATATTTTCTTAGCTAATGTTGGGTTAGGATTTCTTGAATTAGACAACTTTTAGATGATATTTTCTCATCTTAACCGTTCAATTTCTAGATATATATGAGTAGATCATCTCTACAAATTTTCAGCTTATTTGGTGATCATTGGGCCATTCAAAACAGTGATTTACAGAGAAGAACACGAACGGTTCCGGTTGAACAGATTCGGTTCGCTCATTGTATTTGTACGTTTTCAAGACCTTAACGATTACCAAATCAACTGAAATTTTGAAAAGATGATCTATATATATATATATCTAGATTATGAACGATTAAGATGAGAAAATTTGATCGAAAAATGGGTCAAATTAAGGAAATCCGTACCAAATTTATGGTAAGGACATCCTTAGCTAAGAAAGTCTATATATATATAGAGAGAGAGAGACCGAAGTAATGTTTTTGTAGACACAGGTTGTATGGATGTCTGTAGCTCTGCCCAGATTTCCTAACCAGCCATTCAGTTCGTATTGCTTCGTAATACTGGTAAAACATCCACGCCACGTGTATCATCAAAGTACTCCAAATAATAGTTACACTTCTGATTTCAAGATGTCACAGTTTACCTCTATAGTTGTCATATTACGGATGATGAGGTACACATGCCATCCTACAAGAGTTCCAAGCGTTAAGGTCAAGGCAGTCATCGTTACTGCACAGGTAACCTGAAAGAATAACAGGAGCTCAAAATCTGTAATGTCCCATGAATATATGAAACAAGACAAAGGGGTTTTAATTCATGTAATGTCGATGTGCACCGTAAATTCAGTAAAATTACAAATTTTCAGCACAATTGACCAAAACCAGCAAAAAATGAATGACCACCTCACAGAAGACTTTGAGGCTCCCACTTTTACTGAATTCCCAGTCGTTTTGGAAACCACAAGTTAAAACGATGTTCTAAATATGTCAAAAGCTTCTGTTAGAATTTGAGACTGCTTATTATTGTATCAACATGCAAAAGGAAGACCAAATTAAACTTACTGTAGAACACAAGCTTCCTACTGTTGCATAGAAGACTAGTGTAAAGAAGGCCTTGTAGTTCCAATAACCAACACAGTTATTGACCCACAGACAGTGATGATCCTGCACCCAATTTTGGCAGGAAAAAGAGTGAAAAAATAATAAAACCATGGGTAAAACTAAGAATTGTAAGTAGGATGACAAGGAAATAAAAACAATCCAACCTACCATTCTTAAAACACACCTTCTGCAGACCCGGCAATGATGCGCCCTAGGAGGCTTGTATGTTGAACACTTGTCACAACACCTTGATTGTATGACCTATCAGAAATCAAGATCCAACATATCAAAACTAACTACACGGAGTTATTACTGATGCATGATTAGATTTACAACAGGTACCCTAATACCTGAAGTACTTGCATCTCAGTAAATGCATACCAACATGTTTTTTTAGATTTCTCTAACGGTATCCCAAAGGCTTCCTAGGCCCAAGGACTAATACACCGGGGGAGGTCATCCTATGGGGGCATTGCAGCCCCTCCCTGGCCACTTTTGTTTTCATGGGGATTCGAACACCAGACCTGAGGGTTAGCCAAGACAGTGTTTTCCACCCCACTATCCCTGGTGGTTTGCATACCAACATGTTGACAAGGGGTGTAGCATAATAAGCTTTCTAAGAAACAGAAAGCATTCCAGTACTGATTTAGCTATTGATTCAACATGTTTATTCATAAAAACATAAAAAAATAATGTCAATACAGTATTTGAGGATTCTGTAATTCTAACCCTAGCCCCAGGTGCCACGTGTAAGGGAGCTGGGGAGTTCCCGACCATGCTGACTCGTCCTTATAACTTGCAACATCTTAAAGCAGTCCTCAAACAACCAGCATATAGAACATTTTAATAAATCCTTAACCAAAACAATATTCACACCACTTCCCTCCTCTCCTTTGCTCCTAACTTGTATAGAGCCTCAAACCATAACAATTTGTTCAGCAGCACATAATTCCTCACCCAACTAAATTTCTAGCCTTTACCAGTCAACCTCACAAAACGCACTAATTTCTGCTACCCAAGTTCTACGTCCATGCTCCAAACATAGGAATGATACAAGTAAATTTCATCATTTCATGTCAATAATCACCTAATCATTAAACATATCCATGTATCACTCTCAACTGCACCAACTAATAACCTCCTCAATGAAATAGTAGCACAAAAATGACTCAAGCAACAAATCCATAACCCCAATATATTTCTAACAGTCTTTCACCCTAAACTCCCTAAATCAATCCAGGAACAGGACCAACAGACAATGCAGTGACAACAAATACTGACCTAGCTTTGCTAAGACTCCAAAATCTTATTCTCTCACCTCAATACTCTTAATTTACATTGTTTCTAACTTCACACTATCAAACTCACTGAAAACATTCTAGGGTAATGAATTCAATAGCTCAATTGTTTCAATTCTGAAGATTCACAATCCAATTCCTTCTCCTACATTTTCCAACAACCCAACTACAAGTCTCACCTAAACCATTCACCAAACAAGACTCATCAAACACCCAAATCCATACACTCAACTGAATCACACACCATTCTACCCAAATCCAAAACAGAAAGCAATACAATCAAAACAAAGAACCCAACTTTTTACACAAGTTTCATTAAAAAGCTTACATTTTTATTGAGCTCCAGATCAGACAATCCACTTTCTTCAACATCTGGGGCATATGAAGCTGTGGCGTAACCCGGGTCGATCAGAACACATGAAGAGAAAGAAAAGAGACACAGAGAAGCCAGGACAGTGAAGATCAGAGCGTTCAAAGAACCAGCGGAGCTCTGCAACCCAACCCAATCGTCGATGAAAATGAAGACCGTGATGTAACAGACAAAACCCATCAACAGAAGCACAGCGAAGATAGGGATCGATAAGAATCTCTGCCACTTCATCTTGGGTTTCACAACGGAAACAGTAGTGGGGAGGTCAATTTCCCGGTAACTTTTTTCTATTCTGTTTCGGGGTTTCTTATGCCATCTAGCAGAGATGGTCCAAATTATAATGGCCTATTTGGATCCAAATGGAAAACTTGGTATCCTAAATATTCGATCAATCCAATAGCGAGATGTGTTTTGAAGTTACCATGAACCACTTGAATGGTGGACATCAAGTTCACACATTCCTTTTTACTTAAATATGAGTGATTACATGATCATGAATTAAAAAAAAGTTCAAATGCACTTCTTCAAACCTCATCCAGAAGCCTTGATATTTTCTTACAACTAATGTCAAGAAGAAACAACATCACCAAACACTATATACCAAAACCATCAGCATATATGCATGACAACCTCCTCATTACATTGACAACAGAAAAACATTGACGTTAACACCAATCGTCCTTGAACATGACACCAATTATCTCCTAACCAAAACCACCAAACAACACCAACCAAAACCCTAACACCCACGTCTAAAAGGGAGAGACACTCTCACCCAAGGGAGGGACAAAAACTAACAACACCAAAACAAAACGTTAAAAAAACAGAACAAAAAAACAAAACAAAACTAAAACAAACCCAATGCCTAGGCGCAGGAAGAGAGAGTCTGGCCCACCAAGACCTATTGGATTCAAGAGATGAGCCAGCAAACCCAACCCGAAAGATGGAAATACCAGATCACTGCTCTGTCGACGTCGTCCACCGTCGGAGCAGGCTGTCATCAAACCAGAAACTGCCATCTATGACCCTTCGCCAGATGTTGAACAATATTATTTTGCCGATTGGTGAAGTGGTATATTGGTTCTATACAACTCAGTACGGGTGGGAACGGTTTGAAACGGTCTGGTTTAGGGCCCAAACCAGAGACCAAATCGAAGATAAAATTCAGTTTGGTCCGGTCTAGATTTTCAATTTTAGTCGTAGCAAACCGTGAATCAAATCGCACTTACGGTTCAGTCTGGTTTTGTTTTTTTCCTGTTTTTCAATTTTTTTCAAATAAATTTTGACAATGCCTTAAACCCATAACACTAGAAAAAAAATTAATCAACTTTATTTTTTTAAATGCATATAAAACAGACATATTCATCATAATCAAACATAAATGTTTTGTTATATTTAGTTTGCAAATGCACAATATCCTCTCTAATCAGTAGTAGATTACGAGAAAATACACCATATGACATTGAGCATTTGCTCTTCAATATCTTTCAGACACTGTAAATGGATACCAGATGACATGAATGAAGAATATCTACATAATCTCAAAATGATCGAGAAGGTCAAGTTAAGAGGAAATATACCTAAGAATAAGAATATAAATTGCTCATCACACTGGTCGCAGGATTCCCAGCCCACAGCCACGACTAGTCTGCTTCGTGTTCGTGAATCTACCCCTCTTCATTGCGATGGTCATCTCACTTCAAATCTGTAAAATCGGGTTTATAATCTCAATTTCAAGTTACAAGACACACATAAGTATACCCAGGCGAGAAAGAGGATCGAACTCGCCTGATCTTCACCCCTAGTCGCCGCTGAAGTCATCAGAGGAGAGAAACTCTGGTCAGAGCACTACAAGGAATTTCCCCAATAGGGACTGACCAAAGGGGACGAAAAATGATCAGTGTGTGTGTTGGAATAGTTTGACACTGATTTCTCCTATCAGTGCGTTTATTTTTTTTTGCCACTGGTATCGGTGTGTTTGAGCACAGTATCTATTTTTTAATTGTAAACCCACCGTTAATGGTGTCCAAATATGTATGCTTATGGTCAGATCAGATTCGATTTTGATTTGTATGCTTTAAGAATTAAGATCATCAACGACAATGAGGTCCAAGAGTTCGAATTCGTCATCTTCAGCAACGAGGAGGCCGTGACGGACGCGCACGAAGGAATGAACGTATCAGGTAGTCACCGATTTGGTCTTGCTTAGTCTCTATGTCGTTGTTTCAAATCTTAGCTACAATGTTCTGATCTATTTGCTTAAGAGTCATGTATACTTCTGTTTTTGATTAGTTACAGATTTTTTCTTAGTTCCACATTCAGGCCAGCAAATTCTCTCCTTGGTTATTTTAAAAGGTATGTGTTTTTATTTTCTTCTCCAATTTACAATGTTGCGATCTATTTGCTTATGATTTCTGAAAATTTAGGTATTTGATTGCCTGCATATTCAAAGTTCTCAATTCCTTTAATCGGGAATACATTTTTTGTAATCTCTGGGTTATGGTCATTTTGTGGGTTTCCTTTTCCTTCTGATTTTCTTTTCTGATTATGTGGTTTTTTTACAAGCAGGGGATTTGATTTTAAAGAGATAGATTTTGTTTATGCTAGTGTATGAGATGTCGGTGATCGATTGCATTGGTTTGAAGTGATTGACCCTGATAGTGAGTCTGTTTTGAGGGGGAGTAATAAGATTGGGGAAGGTGATTTTGGTCCTGTGACAAGGTATTAGTCAGAATCTATCATTTCTATTCACTTTCTGCACCTGAGCTCTTATTTTTATTGAATTTTCATTATGTTTGATAAATGCAGGGCCTTCGATCAGATGGCACCATAATTGTTGTTAAGCGGCTATTGCCAAAGTAATCGCAAATTTGTCGTTACAATATGTATGTCCTCCCTTCTCTTTTCTCAGTAACATTATTTTAGCACAATAGATGAGGTGTGTGGAAATTCCCTACTGGAGTTATCGATGAGGTGTGTACATTTCTCTATAAGCATTGGTTTTTGTTTATACAGCAATAACATACTCGGTTATAACTTAACACAACCTGCGTATAATTATAGTTCATCATCTCCTAGAAGAAAATATCTATGCAGCTGCTGTGAGAGAAGTAAAAGAAGAAACTGGAGTAGGTATTTTCGACATGCAATTACACCTATTCTTCCTTGATTGTTGAAATTTGAGCTTCAGTACGTTATGCAATTCTTGTTTGTATATATGATTCTGGGGTTCTTTTGTTTCAGATTGACTCGGAGTTTGTGGAAGTCCTAGCATTCAGGTATGATGTGTACTTGAGTAAGTACGTTGTTTTTACTTGTCAAGGAGTCACACATTAGTTCATCTAATAAGTATGAAAATTCTCTCCTACAAAAATAAATCAAACTACCTTTAAGACATTCTTATGTAGGTCATGCTGTCCTACGTGCGCTCTTTGGTCTTCTGAATATTATTCTTGTTTCATTGTGGTAGAAATTGCAGATATTGCTTGTCACTTAAGTTTATTATTTGATTTTCATACTGATAATTAATGCCTACACTCTTAGTTTCTATGTTTGGTGTGTGGTTTTTGTTCATGGTATGTTTGGTGGTAATTGTCTATGTTTGCTGTTTGTTTAATACTATAGAAATAACTTATGATTCATGATAGTCATTCCATCAACATAGGTATTATACTTACCAATTCTTTTTGCTTACCATTGCAACTAGGTTAGTCGTACACACCTTGAACAATCACTTAGTGGGAAGAGTCTGTAACTGTGAACAACTTTCTTTGCTTATTTGAGATTGGATGCTCAACTATTCAGAATTTGACATTTACTGGGTATTTAATTTGGCAACTCTTCTTCCATGTAAGAGTCTTGTATTTTGCACATAAATGTCATTACTGATGCTGCACTATATAGAGGAGCACTTGTTCTTTTCGTCGTTTGTTTCATGTTGAAGATGATGTCAGTACCTCATTTTTTGCAGGATTTTTTTTACATGATCAGTTATTCTAATACTGACTGAGACTTGGCATTTTCTTGAGGTATTTAGAATTTTCCAATTATGTCTAATTGATATTTATCATTAGTAATATGTTTCATATACTTGTTAGATCTTATAGCAATTATCATTTGTCAATTTTCCAATTAGGTATCTGATGCAGCCAGCTATGGAGAGGAAGATGAAGTGATTTGTAGATTTATGATTTTTTATGTATTTTAGTGGGAAATTTAAATGAAATTGTACAGTACATTATTAATAGTAGTTGGGTCTTGTTGATATTTTTTATATAATCCCTAAATTTTGCCACTGATATTGGTGGCATTAAAAACACACTGATATCTAACAGTGGGTAAGGAAAAGGCTTTGTTGCATTGGTTTTTGTTGTGCCACTGATATTCTATCAGTGTGGACTGTCACAATAGAAACTGCTATATAGGGGACTGATACCCCATTAGTGGCTACACAGGTTCTATTGCTCTTTCCCACTCTTATCAGTGTCTACTGTCAACATTAAAGACCATTTCCTATCAGTCCCTATTGGAGAAATTTCTTGTAGTGGAGACATGACGACATTGGCTTCGGGCTTAGTTGCACCACTGTTGTTGGGTTCGACAACAGCCGTGTGGTGGAGGAGGAGGCGAAGAAGGTTTGGCCAGTTTGCTGCATGTCGTCGTTGGACGACAGAGAACAAAGACGACGAAGGGAGACAGAAATCAGAGACTTGGCGGGCTGGAACGAACGAGCGAGACAGCAAGGCTTACTGACTTAGGGTTTCCAAACTCTTTTTTCATTAAAACAACGTCGTTTTGTGTAAGGTTGACCGTTGACCGGTTTGAATGGTCTGGTGTGGTTTCAAAAGGACTGAAATTCAAAAACCCGACTATACTGATCCAGTTCGGTCTGGTTTTTTGCTTCTGGTCTTGTTTACATTTTGATGTGGTTTCAACGGTTATGGTTTGATTTTCGGATCAGCTTTCTTTTTTGAAGTCCCACCCCTACAACTCAAGAGTATGTACTTGATGTTATCCTGTCTTTAATTTATATTGGTTTAAGCACACGATCTATGTCATCAATCTAATGTCTTAACACGAAAGTATAACAACTTAACGAATTTTTCTTGCTAGTTATTAAGACGCACATTTATTCGGACCGGTGATCTTCAACTGACCTTACCTCAACCAATTTAGAATCAAGCTAGTTGCAGATTAGTGCTAGTGTTCAGTGGTTAAGAGGAAGTAGTATCCTGTACTTACAGGAATATGATATCCGAATTTTATAAGAAGATAATTATAGAAAAAACCAAAAAAGTCGCACTCTTTTAAGATAAACTCATTCATTGTTTTTTTTTAAAAAAATTACACTCAATGCAATAATTTAGTCTGACTTATAGATTTTATTTCAGAAATTTAAATTTATCTCAATTTTTTCACTGATTTTTTGTCCTTCTAATGTTAATTTTGTTTGTTTGAGTAGATTTATACATTTCGTAAAAATATATGTTGATTTTTGTCAGAGTAATGTTACTACATTAATTAAAAACTTAAATTATAGCAACAATACACCAACTTTGCTAATTATAGAATACTTTTATTTTCATTCGGTTTTATTTGTTTTCATTGCCGTTTGTCCTTCTATTTTACACTCTCATGTTTGTGTATATAATTAGTATATGATTGTGTCAAATTGTATTGGTTTATCGAAGTGGTTAATCATTCTCGAGTACATGTATGTTAATTTTTTTCTACATTTTAATTTGTGATTATCGTGTAGGTATCAACCATACATTTTGTTTTCTACTTTTAAGTTAGGTTACAAATAACATAATTGGGTTTTGGGTATAGGGTTTGAGGTTAGGGGTTAGGGTTAGAGTTTAAGGTTTAGGGTTTACAGTTTAGGGTTTGTGGGTGCGGGCAAAAAATCTGCATAATTGACTTGCATTTGAATAGTGACAAATCTTGTAATTTCATTATTGAACAGGTTCTATTTTTAAGATTAAATATAAATAGATTTTTCTAATAAATCAATTTAATTAATATGTGCGTGTATTTCAGAAAACTGTAAAGATATAAGTTTAATCTTAAATTAACCTAAAAATCAGGTGTATTGTCAAATATCCTTTTTAGATACTACTGTTGGTAAGCATATATTCCAGAACTCGCCATCAATATAACACCCCACCTATCATTGATGTTCTTTTGGCAGTATTTCCCAATTGTTTTCCTCTTAATCGTGTTAGTAGTGAATTGATTACGTGTTTTTTGTTGGTCTGAAACATAACTTCATTAAGCCAAACAGACGAAGAAACGACAATACAAGACTGAAACTAAAACACAAATCAGCTAATAAAAAGACAATGCAAGGAAAAAAGAAAAGAGAAGACGACCTCTTCTAAACCATGTAAAACACATACGCTTAGTGTAAAAACATATGGCCACCTTGTTGGAATTAAGATGGAATTAAACACTGTCTATGAGCACTATGATCAGTTAATATTGAACATGGATTGAATGACATGAAGCATTAGAGTTTAACTTATTTTCAGTTTAGTATTTCAAGTCGTATATCAGTTGGAATACAAAGAGAGTTCAAAGTGTTTTACCTGAAACACTAGAGTTAGTATTGTGATAGATTTCAGCCTTATACAGTTGTTAACATTGAGTTCAATATGGATTTGATTTATGAGATTGAATCCATGTGTGAACACTATATAAGGAGGCTAAGTCCCTATGTTCTGTATCGCTTGGCATATTGAGTTTGTGCATCCCTATTGTGCAGCCTTGATCCAGAAACATAGAAGACCTTGCTCTTCCAGTCCTGCAGTTCGTGTGCAAGCAGCAGGTTCTGGAGATCAGCATCATGGTAGCTTCATTGAAGAAAGCAATCAAGGGAGATTGGAGAAGCAATGAAGGTATAATTCTAACTCTGTCAGGAAAACTATGGTTCTACAGATTTCATGTTGTTCTTGAATATATGCATTTGTGTTTGTGTGATTTATGGAATAGATCCAAAACTAAAGATTAGATGGCTTAATAGGATTCTGAAAACCATCTTTTAACACACCCATATTGGATTATTGGTTGTGAAACACTTGCAGGACAGCATGTTTACTCGTGCTGCCGATTAAGGCCATCGGAGCAACTCTCGAGTTATATGACTGGCACTACTGCCACCATAGATTTCTTCTGCAGTTCAAGCCTATCACTAATGACTGATCAATACCCTTAGTATCATATATGGCTGGTTCTGTTTCCAAATCAAACTTTGGAGGCCAAGCAGGAGTAATAATTAAGTAACCATTGTTTGATTCCTCGAGTCAGATTATGGATGCGTATGTAGGTTTACCCTAAAGATGACGGCATCAGTCTTAATTAGAATAGATATGTAACGACATGAAAATGATCTTTCCAGCCACAACATACGACACAACGTGAAATCGTACATACGCACAGCTCAAGACATATCATAGATGGATGGATTTGCATAGACATTATTTCATGCTAAGGTGATAATCAAAATGGATTGATCCATTTGATCGGCATCATTTTCAAGCTGCAACATCAGTGGTGTTGATCTGACGGTGACTGACTAACGGTAAAGTTGAGAATGATTGTGGGGGGAATGGTGGCCATGGCTTTGGACCCTGCAGGACCAGGTGGAGTAATATTGCAACTATGACAAAAACCAATGCAGAGTCCAACATGAAGCATTCCAAGGGGAACGCAAATACAACCCATCTTCCAAGGGATGCACATTGCATTGCATACCAACGTTGTACAACCATCGACCTTCCGACGTGTTAACCCTGTACTGACGATACTTCCGTTCTTCACCACAGCTGATACTGATTCAATATCAGACTCAGGCGCTTCAGCAGCGGCCGAGGCTATTCAGATATCATTAATGGCGAAGGTCCTTGGAGGGGAAAAGCTGAACACAAGCACCATTGTAACTATCACTACCAAACTGAACTTAGGAGTCTCCATGTAGGACCCTATGTATTTGTGGCCTATGTTTGAACTTGATCGAACACATATTTATAGTGTGCAGCTAGCTAAGAATGTGTAACATTTCATTTGGGAACTGCTGTGAAGGTAAATATGGACTTTTTCTTTTGTTAAAATCTATAACAACATCAATTAGACAATTACAAGAATGTAAGAACATAAGATTTGTTTACTACAGTGTAAATATTTTAAAATGAAACGTCACTGTAAGATTTAATAGTAGTCCACACTTATAATCAATTTATTATACCTAAACATTATTACAGTTTCAGCAAGCAATGATCATAATCACTTTTACTAATACAAACTAGCTTGATCTATTACAACTGGAATCCATATTCTACTCACTGTTAACACAGGGAGCGAACCCTCCCCGGATACCGCCTCAATCGGTGACCCAAGTGCTTGAGCTCCTAGAACAAGGGCCGAACATGCCCATCCAATCCTCCCCAAACCACTTTCCAGCTCCTCAAATAGAGGCGCTGAGGAGGACTTCTAAGTCAGTCACACATCAGGGAGGGATGGTGTGGTTCCCAATGCGTCTCTATTAACTTGAAAAAGGAATAACAAGTAAGGTTCTTCTAGCTCAAAAACTCTGCCAAGTCATTTACCTACATCGACTCTAACTTACGCATCAGAGAGTCGAAGATGGGGCCCACCCAAGTTCTGAATCCTGATGCTGTTGTTGCTTGGGCAAGGTCTCAGATTCCAATATCAGTGGTACTTCGTCGTCCTGAACTCTCGGAGCAGGAGTAACAATTGACGTTAGAAAGAGGTTTTTTCCTTTCGTTACGCCATGTCATCCCTATTTTAAGCTCTCATCATGGTTGAGATACTGGATAACCCTAGCGATCCAAAATCCCATACTAAGCAAGTTCTCTTTAACCAAGAAGATAACCCAATGAGTCCAACCCAGCACCACAATCCTCATTCCCTATATAGATCCCGCTGCAACCCTAAAGATCTTGAAGAAAAATTTCCATCAGTTCTAAGAACAAATTGCCAAGGAACATGCCGATAGAGACCGAGACTTATCGTGTCTGGATAGCGGAACTTAAGAAAGAGCAGTTCTTATTACTAGCTACGCTCGAGCACATAAATGCTTATAACAAGACTAAGAAGAGTGTCATATGAGCTGTCGGAACGCTCAACCCCGGGGCTAATTCTCTCTTTCCTCGCAGTGCCCATAGCCACTCTGCTCCTTTGGGACATTCCTGGCAGGTAATCTATATTCACCACATAACCAACCCTTCAATCTCGCAACCTGCTCAATAGCCCACCCTGGAAATTGAGTCTAACCTCAACTCAGAGCAAGTTGATCCTTCTCAGCCAAATACTAAACCCAGCACCACTATTCCCTTACCCGTCCCAAGCTTCTCCCTTGATATGCAGACTCGCCTCCTCCTTTAACTTAGTAATACTGTCAACCAACTGGTCTCCTGAGTTGACGGTGCCGAAAGTCGCAATGCACAACATTCCCTATTCTTGGGATACGGATGGAAGCAGTCTTCATTCACGTTGTAAGTCTAACTCGAGAAGCGGCCTCCCGCGTCCAAGCTACTTAAGATGGAAAAATATAGAGGTACCGGGGACTCGTATCATTTCCCTCTATACCTCTACGAAGGTGGTTTGTCTCCATTCAATTGAGAGGGAAGCCCAATATACAAATTATATAGATTGCCATGTTTTTCAAGAAACATTGGATGATTAAGCTCTAAGCTGGTTCCTTAATCTTCTGGCTAACTCTATTGACAGCTTTGAATAGCTCTTGGAGCATTTCCTTAGTTGTTTCATCTAGCAGGCCAGCATCTACCGTAGTTTCAATGCCCTATTCCAGTTCAAACAACGCGATGGGGAAGGCCTACATAGCTTGTTCTCTATATGTTAATCTGCCACATCTCGGTGCCATAACCTGGAGTCCTGTGTCGCCGAGCAGGCCATCCACCAGCCACTTATACCAGGAAATTTCTTGCATGAGAACACCAGAAATACTCTTGCTTTCTACGATGTATTAATGGACTTGGCCATTCAGCGGATAAGGACGGAATATGCCACCTTCGGAGATTTCCTAAGGGTCGAGACCTTGGCTCTGCCAGCCCTTGCCTCGTGGCAGCTATTTTTAGCTAAGCATGACTTCTCTCCATAAGGTAGCAACAACCAGCGGCGACCACCCCCTTCTCTTCCCAATCATGGGGAACGTGGCCGCCACAATATCCAGCGAGATCGTGAACATCCTTACAGTACTTGTGACACTGGCCCTAAAGGTCGCGACAACCCGACGCCCACATATGAGATCCATACAGCCCTCACCTCCATGCCATACAAGAAGACATCTGGACTCACCACAAGGACCTTATTCCCCCTCCACCCAAGAGTAATTGCCATAAGAAGCCTCGCATGGCCACAAGGAATAAATATTATGCATACCATGACGATAACTGTCACACGATAGAGTTATGATATGGTCTCTGCAATGCTATTGAGCATCTCAATCAGAATGGACAGTTACAGGAATACTGCATACCTGCCACTGGCGCCAATGTCATCGAACTCCATGGCCAGATCTTGACACTTCAAGGTGGAGCCCCGAGACGCCCTCCCCGGGAGTCCGGGTCCAAGCGGCAGTGTTTTCACCAGTTGGATATTTTGGAATCATAGAAGGGTGTCTCCACTATCTCCCCTACTTGGAGCCAGGTCGTCTTCACTCAGGGAAAGACATCATTTGTGCCCATCACAATTAGGCTTTCATCATTTCGGTTCAGGTTGATCACTATAGATGTAACAGAGCTCTCCTCGACACTGGGGCTGTGGTCAGTGTCATGTTTGCCAACTATTATCGTGGGTTACGGAGGAACAAAGAAAAACTCTATGACCATCATGATCCTCTAGTCAACTTTTCTAGGGACATTGTTCTGCCTCTTGGGTCTGACCGTCTAACACCATATGTCGGCACAGGCTCTTGTCGCTCCTTCACCACCTAGCGCTTTCTTCTTGTTGACTGCCCCTCTTCCTACAACTTGATACTTGGTCGCAATGTTCTAAAAATCCCTGCCTAGACCGATTAAGCCTCCACCTAGGCGCTAGATAGTGCTTCACAGTTTTAGTTGAAACCGATTAATCCTTGCCATACAACTGATTAATCCTCACCTAAAAACGATTAATTGGTTAATCGCCTGACTAACACGGTTGTCCGCCCGACTAGTGCCTAGAGTTTTTAGAACATTGTTGGTCGTGACCTCATATGGGGACTCCAGTGCTTCATTGTCAAGCATATACTCATGATGAAGGTGCCTACTCCGGGAGGCATCCTCACTATCCATGGGAACATAGCTGTTATTGAAAGTTGTAGCCTCAATGTTGTCCATCATGGATGGAGTTCCTATGAGATGATGTCACTCAAGCTCTCAGATGTCAATGATGATCCCTGTGAGAACCCGGATAGTCAAGATAAAAAGAAGAAAAATATGTCCTGCGACCCACTGTTATGGAAGAAACCGAGTGGATCTCTTTATTTCTCGACATACCAAAAAGGAAGGTTTGTATCGGTACCGGCCTCGACACTCTGTCCTAGAAAAAGTTAATATCATATTATCATTTCTCCAGTCTAAGCGAGATGTCTCTTTGCTTGGTTTTAGGCTGACATGTCAGACATATCCCCTAAGATCAGCACTCACAAGCTCCATATCTCCAAAGATAATCCTCCGGTGAAACAAAAGCGCAAAGCTTTCAACCTAGAAAAGTATCAGGTCATTCATGCCGAGGTCCAACGGCTGAAAGAAATCCAGTTTATCAGGGAAGTTTTCTGTCCCACATGGGTCTCTAATGTAGTCATGGTGCCGAAGGCCAACGAAACCTTGCAGATGTGTGTCGACTACACAAATCTCAATAAGGCATGTCCAATGTATAATTTTTCTTTGCCTAGAGTGGACCAAATGGTAGACTCCACAGCCAGGTTCTGGGTCCTTAGCTTCCTCGACGTTTTTACTGGCTACAATTAAATCCGGATAGATCTTCCGGACCAAATCCGTACGACTTTTGTCATGAACAATGGACTATTCTGCTATAATGTCATGACCTTTGACCTCAAAAATGATGGTGCCACTTATCAGAGAATGGTCAATGACATGTTTGAAGAATATATTGGAGTCATCATGAAAGTTTATGTTGATATCATGCTTGTTAAGAGCAAGGTTCTAAAACTCGCTAGTCGCTAGTCTGTCAGCCAGCCGGAAAGTAGCGAGTAGATGAGTACTCAGGTTGTACTCGATTTTTAATTCTTAGATTAATTTATTATTTAAAAAAATAGTAAATATATAATGATAAAAGTAATAAAAATAATCAATAAAACATTATAATATTCAAGAGATAATTATGTCTAAAAAGTAAAAATAACAATTACAATAACTCACTAAGTTCTAAGTAATAAAAAGAAAATACCAAATTCAATTCTTGCAAATAATCTTAAGCATATCATCTGTAACTATGCCTCAAATTCTTCTTTTCCACATCCATCTAGTACTCCCTTCGAATCCGACTCAAATTTAAAACTCATATCATCTATTTTTGTGACACAGAACAATAGAACAATTGAACAACAACACAGTGTGACATATCAAAATCCAATTCGGCAATCCAAGGTAGTGTGACTGTGTGAGTCAAAGAGCTGTAAAGTGTGAGAGACTAAGAGAAGAGAGCGAATGATAGAGTTAGAGAATTAGGTTTGAACAAAAACGACTTCGTTTACTTTTTGTTCTTTTTTTCCCCAACTGACTGAGTTAGACCAAGTTGCACCGAGTACTCGGCCAATTTTCTTTCGGCCGACTAGAGGCACTGAGTAGGCGAAAATCAGCTCAGCAAGCAGCCGAGTAACGAGTACTCGGTAGAGTTGACCGAGTTTTAGAACATTGGTTAAGAGTACTGATGCCGACAGTCATATTGCTAACCTCGACAGGGTCTTCTCCAAAATGCTAGCCCACAAGATGTGCATTAACCTCCAAAAATGCATCATAGTTGTGGCCGGTGGCAAGTTCTTAGGTTATATGATTAGTGAAAGAGGCATTGAGGCCAACCCTAACAAAGTCCAGGCTATCTTGGATATGTAGACCCCGACAAAACGGAACGAGGTCCTGAGTCTTATGGGCAAGTTTGAGGTCTTGGCTCGATTCATTTCCCGCTTTACAGACAAATGTTATCCCATATTCCAACTCTTCAATGATTGATTCAGGAAGCAAATTGAATGGAGAACAAAACATGAAGAAGCATTCAATGACATTAAAGAGTATTTGGCCTCGGTTCCCCTGTTGTTGAAGTTGATTCCTAGTGAAGTCCTCTTCCTATACCTCGCGGTATCTGCTACTGTCATTAGTGCACCCCTCATAAAACTCCTAGTTTATTATGCAAACAGAGTCCCGAGACCTGATACCCTTCTATCGAGAAGCTAACTATGGCTCTCCTCATTGCCACCAGAAACCTCTAGCATTATTTTCAAGCCCGCATATTGCATGTTCTAAAAAAATGAGCCCTAAAGCAAATTCTTCAAAAATCCGAAACTTTAGGACGCGTGGTCAAATGGGCAGTCGAGCTTGGAGAGTTTGATATCTATTTCAAGCCACGACAGTCCATCAAGGGCCAGGCCCCTGCCGACTTTATCGCTGAATACATTCATTTAGCCATTGATGTCCCGGAAGACGCGGCTCCTCGCTAGGACATCTAAGAACTTTATGTTAATGGTTCAGCTAACTACCAACTCAGTGGGGCATGCATAATCATCAAGGACCTGGAAGGCAATGTTTATGGATATGTCCTCCGGTTTGAATTCAAGGCCTCTAATAATATTGTAGAGTTTGAAGCTTTGATTGTAGGAATCCAGCTATGTTAGAAACTCGGGACAACCTATCTCTAAATATTCAGTGATTCGCAACTCGTTGTCAACCAGTTTGCAGGGGATTTCAAGGCCACTCAAAGTAACTTGAAATCATATAAGACATTGGCTGGGGCACTTCTCAAATGCTTCAGCTCTTTCAAGCTCACACAGATTCGCCGAGCCTAGAATACTCAAGCTGATGCCCTGGCCAGGCTCGCCACCACTCCTCCTGGCACCTCGCCTACAGACATACACGTCAAGACCATGGACAAGCCTAATATTTCCAAAGAATATTCAGAAATCTTCTCTACATATACTGCCCCACCCTCTTGGATTTATCCATATATTGCCTTACTCTCATGGCATCCTACCCAATGACAAGAAAGAGGCACAGTGCCTCCAGCACAAATCCACTCTCGTATTCCTTAAAGAAAGTATGTTGTGTCGTCGAGACCAATCTTGTCCACTACTCAAATGCATCTCAATCGAGGAAGGGCACAAAGTACTTAAGTCACTCCATGCTAGGGTCTGCATCAACCATACGGGAGCCCAAAAATTGATGTCCAAGGCCTTGATAACTAGATACAACTGGTCCACAATGGAGGATGATGTGAAAACTGTGGTCAGAGCCTGTCTACAATGCCATAAGTAACTGCTTAACTTTGCACATCACCCTTATGTCCCCCTTTCCATCACACACTCCCCAGTTTCCTTTAATCACCTTTAATCAATGGGGACTCGACATCATGGGTAAGCTCCCCACTGCTCCTAGACAATTAAAATATGTCATCGTCATTGTTGATTACAACACTAAATGGGTAGAAGCTGAGGTTGTCGCCACTATCACTACAGAAAGAGTATTCACTTTCTTATGGCGTAACCTATACTGTTGCTTCGGGGTGCCACAAGTCATTATCACTAACAATGGTGTCACGCCCCGAACCTTATAATTTCACTGCGAGTTACCTTCCTTCCGTTATCCGTGAATTTACGGTGTCGACAATAAAGTTTGAACAATAAAATTAACCGTCGGAATTGTTGACGGTAATTTAAAATTATCGGGGATTTTTATTGGGGTAAATTCCGGATTTGAACGAAGAAAAAATTTAGGGGTTCTGTGTTTTAAAAAAAAAAAAAAGAGTTTCCTTGTTTGGAAACTTTCCCCTTTTATCCGGTTTCCTTTCTCTCTTTCGCGTCACTTTCCTTCTCTTTCTTTCTTTTCTTTCTTCTTCTCCTTCGCGTCGTCCTCCTCTCTGGGTCAGTGCGCACCCTCACTGTGCTCCGCCACCACCGGCCGCCGTGGGGCGCGTGACTGGCCTCCCTAGAATCGGTGGAGGTCCAGCAACTCAGCAAGTGTTTGGATTGGGGCAGCGCCGCCGCGTGGAGGGAGAGAAGACCCTCCGAAAAGCTGCTGGGTTTTCGGGTTCCGGTCGGGTCAGGCCTCTGTGCCGTCGCCTGCCGCTCTCAGCCGGTCCACAGGCCACCTCTGAGCCTTCCAAAGTCGGAGCGCCGGTCGATTACAGCCTAGGTGAGGGATTCAATCAAGAATTCCAAAGTTTGGGAATTCTCTACTGTTCATTGTGATTTGTTGGTGTTAGGGTTGGTTTTGGTTGTTGTGATGTAAAGGGAAGTTGTAGGGGAGGTGGAGAGGAGCCGGAAGATGGCCGGAGATCGCCGGTCGGAGGCCAAATGGCCGGTGACCGGATTTCACTGTTCACAGGGGCATTTCTGTCATTTACTTGAGAAATTACTTTTGACAGTTTGGTAATTGAGTTAGGATTAAAGGTAAAAGTATTTCTAAAATAATTTGGAGGTAAAAGGTGATAATTGTGGAGAATTGGAAGTAATTGGATTATAGAAATTAAGGTATATGAAACATGGTGGAGGTGGGATTAATAGCCGAGTCGATTAGGTTTCGATTATTATGCGAAATGTCGTTTCGGTTCGGAAAAAGAATTACATGTTCTCGTTGGTCGGGATTGACCGAAGATTTCTAAGAGTATACAAGAATTAAGCTAGTTTAATACGGAGATTATACTAATGTCTCCGGAGACCCGACTTTACGATTTGAGATAATTAACATATTTATTTTATTAAACAGGACGTGAGGATTTACGTTCCGGGGAGGCACAGGATCGCTCTCAGGGCTAGTCCCTTTTCTGTGAGTGGACAGTTTACTTTTAAATGAATGCATGCCCTATGATTGATTTATTTGCAAGATTTATATGATTGTTTCGAGTACGATATGTTCCTCGGGTGCTCGGATTTTATATTTGGATTTCTGCTTATATGTCGTGAAATAGATATAATTAATAGTTTGGGAAGAGTATTCGAGAAAAGTATTGTTAGGAGTTTCCTTTATGGGTTGTCCGATGATTATGCTAGCTAGAGTAGCGTGAAGGCGCTACTAGAGCTCTTAGCTCCGACCCTAGCCTGAGAGGTCAGGCAAATTACGTAGTGCACTATGAGGGTTGTCCATCACCACCTACCTAGAGCTCTTAGCTCCGACCCTGGTCTGAGAGGACAGACACGCCTGAGATGTCAGGTGGATATTCTAAGGGTTGTCCATCACCACCTACCTAGAGCTCTTAGCTCCGACCCTGGTCTGAGAGGACAGACACGCCTGAGATGTCAGGTGGATATTCTAAGGGTTGTCCATCACCACCTACCTAGAGCTCTTAGCTCCGACCCTGGTCTGAGAGGACAGACACGCCTGAGATGTCAGGTGGATATATTAAGGGTTGTCCATTACCGTTTTATATAGCTAGCATAGCGTGAAGGCGCAACCAGAGCTCTTAGCTCCGACCCTAGTCTGAGAGGCCAAATTTATTGTGTTGTGAATAATACTCTTCCCATAATCTTTATTGGTTTATATTATCATGCATTTGTGGAGATTTTAGAATTTGGGCATGCATAAATGTTATTTTAATAAATAAATCTTTGGGAGAGCATGAAACATTGGTTTTAATTATTGTGGTGAATTTTTTAGTGTTTCTTGTATTATTTTCGTCCACTCACTCTAACGTTTTACATGTTTCTCCCCTGGGCCTTTGTTTTTCTTAAAATGCCCAGACTGCAGAGTTCGGCCAGCAAATTAGGAGGCGCATAGTGGTTACCTCTCCACACCGTTTTCACTAGTAGGTTTCTGAAAAACCTACAAGTACTCTTTTCCTCCTTTGTATTAGAGCTCTGATAACCTGGGTATATTATTACTATGTTTCGGGGTAGAGTACGAAACTTATTCATTATTCCAGGAATTTCGGATATTTATTAAGTTGAAAGATGTTTGTGATTGTGTTATGTTATTGTGTTTGTATTTGTGGAGGTGGTTCTGTGTTGTTGTGAGCAGGTTGGATTTTATAAGGAGGGGGATGAGATTATAAGTGTACTGCATGTGTTTACTTTGATTTTTAGGTGAAGGGTTACTCACTATTAGGGGACATTATGTCGAAATTTCGGTAACTACCCTTTTAGGTGGGTCCCGCAGGAGTCATTCGGGGATTTACTGGGAAATCTCGGGATGGGTCCTGTCATTGGTATCAGAGCACTAGGTTATTCGATTCCTTTTCTAAATGTCACTGCTTATGCCTTGTGTGAAACTAGTATCTATAGAGTGATGGACCGACCGCGGCGGATCCATCAGCATTTATGCTTAAGATACGAAGTGATCATCAGGTATTTGCAGTAGCTATTACGGTATTATGTGTGATACATGGTACTAAACATCTTGGTTTCAGGTTAATTATGCGCCGAGCACGTGGCCGAGCTCGTAGGGAGAATCTTTCCCCTCCACCGGAAGAAGAAAACCCTCTTCCTCCTCCTAGAAGAGGAAGTGAGGAGTCAGCTACTATGGGAGCGGGTTTGTTAGAGCGGTTAGTGCAGGGTATCCGCTCTGGTATGAGTTCTAAGCTTAACTATGAGAAGGCCCGCAAGCATGGTGCTAGGGTGTTTACCCATGCTAGTGAACCCATGGAAGCACTCAGTTGGTTGGAGGAGACCGAAAAGATGTTTCGAATAGTAAATTGTCCAGAGGAAAGGAAGGTGGTGATAGCTACACAGTTCCTGGAGAGGGAAGCTTGGCATTGGTGGCTTGATGTAAGCCGTAGAGTGGGTGATGCAGCTCCGCAGATGTCCTGGGAGCAGTTTTCCGCCCATTTTAAGGAGCGTTATGTCAGTCGAGCACACATGAACCGCATGAGGGAGGAATTTCTAAATTTGAGGAAGAGTGATGACATGTCGGTTTCGGCGTTTGAGCAGCGTTTTAGGGAGCTGGCCTATTACGTTCCTGAGTTGGTAAAGACGGAGCAGGATAAGGTCTATCAGTTTGTTAGGGGCCTTGGTGGTATATACACTACTCAGATGACGGCTGTACCATATGCATCATTCATGGAGGCAGTGATGGCTGCACTTAATGTTGAGGCCCAGCAGTTTTCTTATGGCCGGCTTTCAGATGTTGGGGTTGCCCGTCGGCTTTCAGATGTTGGAGCTGCGGGTTCCGGCTCAGCTAGAAGATCGTTGACGAGGTCTAGTTCAGTATCCTCTGCTGGGAGTGGCTTTGGTAGCAGCACAGGATCCAGGTCAGGGTTCCGAGGGAAGCTTAAGAGTTTCTTCAAGAGGTCCTCTAGGGGGTTTAGAGGAGGATCTAGCTCTCAGAGTGGGTCATCTGGAGGTCAGAGTGCGCAGCAGAGTCAGAGACCGCCCCAGAGTTTTCAGCAGAGTCAGGGGTTGCATAGTCAGTGCTATCAGTGTGGGCAGACAGGTCATTTCAGGAGAGATTGTCCTCTTTTGAGTCAGGGAGCAGCATTGGCACCTACCCAGACTATGGGGCAGACGCATTCCGGTACTGTTAGTAGTGGTACCCCCTCTGTGACACAGACTAGAGGTGGCTCACAGCAGAGCAGAGGTAGTAGAGGCCGTCCTACCACACATGCGAGACTGCATGCCATGACTCAGCAGGAGGGCCGCTCTTCTCCAGATGTTATTATTGGTACGTTATTAATTTTTGGCCGACCCGCTTTTACATTAATAGACCCTGGAGCGTCACATTCCTTTATGTCCAGTAGATTTTCCTTACATGCCAATGTGCCGTCATTATCACTTCCTGGGGAGTGGCACGTGTCCTTGCCTTCCGGGGATGTGATGAAGATAGATTGGGTATTTAAGAGTTGTGAAGTGCTGATAGAGAGTTGGGGTTTTGAGGTTGATCTAATACCTCTTGATATTGTGGAGTTCGACGTGATCTTGGGGATGGATTTCTTGGAAACTCATAGAGCGATGGTGGATTGTTTCCGAAAGGAGGTAGTGTTAAGGAGTCCAGGGAAGCCTGAGGTCACCATTCAAGGGGAAAGAAATGTTCTCCCAAATTGTGTGATTTCCGCTGTTACAGCTAGGAAATTGTTGAACAAAGGTTGCCAAGCCTACCTGGCACATGTAGTAGATACCAGGAAGGGTGAAGTGAACCTGGAAGACATTCCTGTGGTAAAGGAGTTTCCAGATGTATTTCCAGACGAATTGCCTGGATTACCGCCAGCAAGAGAGATCGATTTCACCATCGAGATGCTTCCTGGAACCGTTCCTATCTCTCAAGCTCCCTATAGAATGGCACCTGCGGAATTAAAGGAGTTAAAAACCCAATTGCAGGAGTTGGTGAACAAGGGCTTTATTCAACCTAGCACGTCCCCTTGGGGTGCTCCTGTACTTTTTGTTAAGAAGAAAGATGGCACTATGAGACTTTGTGTGGATTACCGGAAGCTGAATCAAGTGACGGTGAAGAATAAATACCCTTTGCCACGAATTGATGATTTATTCGACCAGTTGAGGGGTGCCTCTGTTTTCTCGCAGATTGATTTGAGATCGGGTTATCATCAGTTGCGGATTCGGGAAAGTGATATTCCCAAGACTGCATTCCGGTCACGGTATGGACACTATGAGTTCGTAGTGATGCCATTTGGACTTACTAATGCACCCGCCGCCTTCATGGATTTGATGAATAGGGTGTTTAGTCCATTTCTTGATCGTTTTGTGATCGTGTTTATTGATGATATTTTGGTTTACTCCAAAAGCTTGAAGGAGCATGCCAGGCATTTAAGGACGGTTCTGCGAGTCCTCAGAGAAGCTCAGTTGTATGCAAAACTTAGCAAATGTGAGTTTTGGTTGGATAGAGTGGGATTCTTGGGTCACGTTGTGTCGGAAGAAGGTGTTAGTGTGGACCCTCAAAAAGTAGCTGCAGTGGCTAATTGGGGTAGACCCACCAATGTGTCAGAGATTCGGAGTTTCTTGGGATTAGCAGGTTATTATCGTCGCTTCGTTCAAGATTTCTCCAAGATTGCTGCTCCACTTACAAGATTGACCAGGAAGGGAATTAAGTTTGAATGGTCTGACAAGTGCGAGCAAAGTTTTCAGGAACTCAAAGAGCGTCTGACTAGTGCACCAGTTTTGGCACTACCAGATGATAGTGGGGAATATGAAGTCTATTGTGATGCCTCTAAACACGGATTGGGTGGTGTGTTGATGCAGCATGGGAGAGTGATCGCCTATGCTTCTAGACAATTGAAAACGCATGAGGTGAATTATCCCACCCATGATTTGGAGCTTGCTGCAGTAGTGTTTGCTCTTAAAATTTGGAGACATTACCTTTATGGAGCCAAGTGCCAAATTTTCACTGATCACAAGAGTTTGCAATATGTGTTCACTCAACGGGATCTAAATATGCGTCAAAGGAGATGGATGGAATTAATTAAAGATTATGATTGCTCGATTGAGTACCATCCAGGAAGAGCTAATGTGGTGGCTGATGCTCTTAGTCGCAATCCCTCTTTATCCTTGGCATATTTGAGAATGGTTCGGGTTCCACTTCTTTATGAGCTTAGAGCTACCGGTGTTGATTTAACAGTGGATGAAAGGGGTGTTTTGGTGGCCAGTTTTCGTGTGAGGCCAGTACTAATTGATAGAGTTCGGGAGGCTCAATATAATGACCCTTCCATTGTACAGTTGGTTGAGAGGGCTCAGGAGGGCTCAGCAGAGGACTTTGCGGTTAGGAAAGATGGAACCCTTTTATTTAAGGGTAGGTTGTGTGTACCGAAAAGGAATGAAGAGCTTAAACGGGAAATCATGGAGGAAGCTCATAGTTCCATTTATGCCGCCCATCCAGGTAGTACAAAGATGTATAGAACTTTGAAGAATTATTACTGGTGGCCGAATATGAAGAGGGAAATAGCAGCTTTTGTTAGCAGGTGTTTGGTTTGTCAACAAGTGAAAGCTGAGAGACAAAAACCCTCGGGTTTGATGGAGCCATTGCCTATTCCGGTGTGGAAGTGGGACCATATTACTATGGATTTTGTCTTCGGCCTGCCTCGTACCCGTAATGGGTATGATGGAGTTTGGGTGATTGTGGATCGTTTGACGAAATCTGCTCACTTTCTCCCGGTTAATAAAAAGTTTTCTCTTGATAGGTTGTCGGGGATTTATGTGAACGAGATAGTGAGACTACATGGGGTTCCAGAATCCATTGTGTCAGATAGAGATCCACGGTTTGTTTCCCAATTTTGGGGAGCTTTGCAGGCAGCATTGGGCACGCAACTTCATTTTAGTACTGCTTTTCATCCACAGACCGATGGGCAGTCAGAGAGGACCATTCAGACCTTGGAAGACATGTTGAGGTCATGTGTTCTACAGTTTCGGGGGAGTTGGGATAAAAATTTGCTGTTAATGGAGTTTGCTTATAATAATAGCTACCACTCTAGTATTGGCATGTCACCATTTGAGGCATTATATGGGAGGCAATGCCGTACTCCCCTATGTTGGAATGAAGTTGGGGAAAAAGAGTTTTGTGGCCCGGATATCATCTTTGAGACTAATGAGAAAATCAAAGTGGTAAGAGATCGACTCAAGGTGGCTCAAGATAGGCAAAAGACTTATGCGGATAACCGCAGGAAGGACCTGGAATTTCAAGTTGGTGATTGGGTGTTTTTGAAATTATCTCCTTGGAAGGGAGTGGTGCGTTTTGGGAAGAAGGGCAAGCTTAGCCCTAGATACATTGGTCCTTATGAGATCCTTGAAAGAATTGGTCCACTTGCCTACCGATTGGATTTACCTCAGGAGTGGTCAAAGATTCATAATGTCTTTCACGTATCCATGCTTCGTAAATACATTGCTGATCCTTCTCATGTGTTGCATGCGCCACCTGTTAGTCTGAATAAAGACTGGACCTACGTAGAGGAACCGGTGCAAGTTATTGATCAAAAAGAGCAAGTGCTTCGGAACAAAATCATTCCTCTTGTTAAAGTGTTGTGGAGGAGTCATGAGGTGGAGGAAGCTACCTGGGAGCCCGAAGCTCAGATGCGACATCAGTATCCTCACCTATTTGAGTAACAGGTATGTAAATTTCGAGGACGAAATTTTTATAAGGGGAGGAGAATTGTCACGCCCCGAACCTTATAATTTCACTGCGAGTTACCTTCCTTCCGTTATCCGTGAATTTACGGTGTCGACAATAAAGTTTGAACAATAAAATTAACCGTCGGAATTGTTGACGGTAATTTAAAATTATCGGGGATTTTTATTGGGGTAAATTCCGGATTTGAACGAAGAAAAAATTTAGGGGTTCTGTGTTTTTAAAAAAAAAAAAAGAGTTTCCTTGTTTGGAAACTTTCCCCTTTTATCCGGTTTCCTTTCTCTCTTTCGCGTCACTTTCCTTCTCTTTCTTTCTTTTCTTTCTTCTTCTCCTTCGCGTCGTCCTCCTCTCTGGGTCAGTGCGCACCCTCACTGTGCTCCGCCACCACCGGCCGCCGTGGGGCGCGTGACTGGCCTCCCTAGAATCGGTGGAGGTCCAGCAACTCAGCAAGTGTTTGGATTGGGGCAGCGCCGCCGCGTGGAGGGAGAGAAGACCCTCCGAAAAGCTGCTGGGTTTTCGGGTTCCGGTCGGGTCAGGCCTCTGTGCCGTCGCCTGCCGCTCTCAGCCGGTCCACAGGCCACCTCTGAGCCTTCCAAAGTCGGAGCGCCGGTCGATTACAGCCTAGGTGAGGGATTCAATCAAGAATTCCAAAGTTTGGGAATTCTCTACTGTTCATTGTGATTTGTTGGTGTTAGGGTTGGTTTTGGTTGTTGTGATGTAAAGGGAAGTTGTAGGGGAGGTGGAGAGGAGCCGGAAGATGGCCGGAGATCGCCGGTCGGAGGCCAAATGGCCGGTGACCGGATTTCACTGTTCACAGGGGCATTTCTGTCATTTACTTGAGAAATTACTTTTGACAGTTTGGTAATTGAGTTAGGATTAAAGGTAAAAGTATTTCTAAAATAATTTGGAGGTAAAAGGTGATAATTGTGGAGAATTGGAAGTAATTGGATTATAGAAATTAAGGTATATGAAACATGGTGGAGGTGGGATTAATAGCCGAGTCGATTAGGTTTCGATTATTATGCGAAATGTCGTTTCGGTTCGGAAAAAGAATTACATGTTCTCGTTGGTCGGGATTGACCGAAGATTTCTAAGAGTATACAAGAATTAAGCTAGTTTAATACGGAGATTATACTAATGTCTCCGGAGACCCGACTTTACGATTTGAGATAATTAACATATTTATTTTATTAAACAGGACGTGAGGATTTACGTTCCGGGGAGGCACAGGATCGCTCTCAGGGCTAGTCCCTTTTCTGTGAGTGGACAGTTTACTTTTAAATGAATGCATGCCCTATGATTGATTTATTTGCAAGATTTATATGATTGTTTCGAGTACGATATGTTCCTCGGGTGCTCGGATTTTATATTTGGATTTCTGCTTATATGTCGTGAAATAGATATAATTAATAGTTTGGGAAGAGTATTCGAGAAAAGTATTGTTAGGAGTTTCCTTTATGGGTTGTCCGATGATTATGCTAGCTAGAGTAGCGTGAAGGCGCTACTAGAGCTCTTAGCTCCGACCCTAGCCTGAGAGGTCAGGCAAATTACGTAGTGCACTATGAGGGTTGTCCATCACCACCTACCTAGAGCTCTTAGCTCCGACCCTGGTCTGAGAGGACAGACACGCCTGAGATGTCAGGTGGATATTCTAAGGGTTGTCCATCACCACCTACCTAGAGCTCTTAGCTCCGACCCTGGTCTGAGAGGACAGACACGCCTGAGATGTCAGGTGGATATTCTAAGGGTTGTCCATCACCACCTACCTAGAGCTCTTAGCTCCGACCCTGGTCTGAGAGGACAGACACGCCTGAGATGTCAGGTGGATATATTAAGGGTTGTCCATTACCGTTTTATATAGCTAGCATAGCGTGAAGGCGCAACCAGAGCTCTTAGCTCCGACCCTAGTCTGAGAGGCCAAATTTATTGTGTTGTGAATAATACTCTTCCCATAATCTTTATTGGTTTATATTATCATGCATTTGTGGAGATTTTAGAATTTGGGCATGCATAAATGTTATTTTAATAAATAAATCTTTGGGAGAGCATGAAACATTGGTTTTAATTATTGTGGTGAATTTTTTAGTGTTTCTTGTATTATTTTCGTCCACTCACTCTAACGTTTTACATGTTTCTCCCCTGGGCCTTTGTTTTTCTTAAAATGCCCAGACTGCAGAGTTCGGCCAGCAAATTAGGAGGCGCATAGTGGTTACCTCTCCACACCGTTTTCACTAGTAGGTTTCTGAAAAACCTACAAGTACTCTTTTCCTCCTTTGTATTAGAGCTCTGATAACCTGGGTATATTATTACTATGTTTCGGGGTAGAGTACGAAACTTATTCATTATTCCAGGAATTTCGGATATTTATTAAGTTGAAAGATGTTTGTGATTGTGTTATGTTATTGTGTTTGTATTTGTGGAGGTGGTTCTGTGTTGTTGTGAGCAGGTTGGATTTTATAAGGAGGGGGATGAGATTATAAGTGTACTGCATGTGTTTACTTTGATTTTTAGGTGAAGGGTTACTCACTATTAGGGGACATTATGTCGAAATTTCGGTAACTACCCTTTTAGGTGGGTCCCGCAGGAGTCATTCGGGGATTTACTGGGAAATCTCGGGATGGGTCCTGTCAATGGTACCCAGTTCAACAATATCATGCATTCTGGGAGTTTGTCTCAACACAAGAAACTATCTTGTTCTATGCCTCTCTAACCCACCCCAGACCAATGGTCAAGTTTAAGCCATCAACACAAACTCTTAAAAAGAGGTTGGAAGACACAAGGGACTATGGACAGACATGCTCCAGGAGTTACTATGAGCACGTACTTCATACAACTCCCGCAACTATCACAGGTGAATCTCCTTATCTATTATCTCATGGCACAGAAGATGTCATGCCTATCGAGATGGAGGTTCCAAGTGCTCGGGTCACATGGTATGACCCTGACACCAATACCTCATCTATCTTCAGTGTTTAAATTATAAGAGTCTTCAATACTTATTATTTTACTCTGATAACTTCTAGGTAGACCTCTAAGAATTTTTTTTAACAATTATATTTTTAGGAATCTTTTCAGCTAGACCTCTACACTAACCTGCAACTTTCATGACTCTTTAATAAAAATCCTCAACGACTTCATCTTACTTAAGCATCATAGTTTCGAATTCAAAAGTTAACTGCTCAATTTTAGAGATTTTACTTTTTCTTTCCTTTCATAAGTTGCTTCCAGTATATCCCAAGCTTCCTTTGCTATCTCGCAGTGTTCAACACTGATGCGCTCTTCATATGACAATGCAACAAAGATGTAATGTCTGGCTTTCTGATCTGTTTTCTTTAGTTTTACTTCTTCTACACTCCTTGATTTCTCGACTTTGGAGACATTACCGAGGACTTTTCATTTGTAATAACTGGATCTGAGTATCTTTCTTCAATTACTGTCCACAATATCTTTCTTAATTTACAACCTCCACAAAAATATTGCGGATTGTTAACCGATCTATTTAACGTGGAAAAGCCCATCTTTTAACAGGATCTTAATAGTGAAACTAGGACCTGCTCTGGTGCCAAATAAAAGTAAACATGGACATTTTTTTTTTCAAATGTATAACAATATCAATTGCAAGAAGGTAAGAACACAATATTTGTTCACTACTGTGTAAACCTCTTAACAGGAAACATCATTGTGAGACTTTATAGTAGTTCACAATCATTGAACACAGTAGTGAATAAACAGTATTACAATTTCATTAAGTAGTGATCAAAATCAATTTTACTAGCACAAACTAGCTTGATCTATTACAACTGGAATCCCTATCTTACTCACTAATAAATTGAAACCGAATGATCTGAGCACGCCTTCACTTCACCAACACTGGTCCAAAACATTAACAAATGAAGAACACAATGAGAGACAAATGACAATATTGAGTTTTGGTCTTGAAACATGCAAACATAGCAGTATATGAAAATACTAAAGTATAGCCAGAGAACTCCAACTTCTAATCGAGTAGTATAGATGAGATGTGATCTCCCTCTCAACATAATCTCCAAGGATTTCTGCTAAAGATTTGTATAAGAGATTAGCTTTGCAAAATCCCTTCAAGTTAGTAACATATATGATTTTACAACAGATCCGATTTTAATTTAGCAACATATATGATTTTGCAATCCTATCTTACCTTAAATATCTCAATTGATATTATATTTAATAGTAAAGAAGCATACCTTTTATACCTAAAATCAGAACTGGTTGTACTGCAGTAACTGGTTCGGACACATCTTTCTTAGATGAACCAGGAAACCTCCATTTCGCACAAAGCTTGTTTGTGAGTATGGTGAACGGACCTTGTAGACACTTATTGTTCATCCAATGTATACTAGAACATTCTCTATATGTACCTAAATGTTTGGGATGGTTGCTTCAAGTTTTGCTTTTATTCATTGCTAATTTCGAATACCTAATACGAGAAAGTGCAAGACAACAGGTTTGTAGTGCTTCTTCTTTTCTTGGGTAAAACATGTATGTCATATACTAACATGTTGTCGGTAAATAATGTTGTCACCACTAAGTACTACTACACTTCGTGGTCTCATAGTACGTAGAACAGTACAACCAACGTTAGCATCAATCAAACTTGACTCATCTAAACATATATGCCAGTCTCACACACACACGAATAATTTTGTGATTCAAATATAAATCTTGAACATTCAAATCAAAAGTTCAAAACACATAGATTCACAATAAAGTAGCCCGAAAATAATTTCACCGAATATTTAGACTATAATATATATTGACGTACCGGAGAAAACTGAAATATGATGATTTTAGAGAAGGATTTGGCCTTTAAAGTTTTATAGTTTCCATCATTAACTCCAAAGCGTAGTTGGAAATTGAAGATATATATTATGTATCCGTATCTATATTTTGTGGAAATGTAGCGATCGTATAAGTTATACAACTCAATGTAAATCATACTTTCTAGGCTGTAAATTAAATAGCACCGTACCCTTTGTTTTTTTTGGCGAACACCGTACCCTTTGTTTGTGTACGAGATCGAGGTGGGTACACACTATGTCGGGCAAGGGAATCGATCGAGGTGGGTACACACTATGTCGGGCAGGGGAATCGATCGTACGCTTCAAAAATCGATCATGCTGTGCTGCAATCTTCATGTGGACCATGACCAATGACCCATACATCAATACGTACATCTTCCTTTGTTTCCTCTTCTGTACTGTTAACTTACTTGCTGGTTGGCCGTGAAAATTATTGAACACAAATGCATGGTTAGAACCAAAGAAGTGGTACAACAAATCTTTAGTCCCATATATATAGCATGTGAAGCGTCTAAAGAGTTTCTTTTCGACTGGACCATTGATCACATTGGTATCCCATAACTTATGTGACGCGTCTAAAGAGTTTCTTTTCGACTGGACCATTGATCACCTTGGTATCCCATAACTTAGGTGAGTATCATACTCATAAGGACTCCAGATCCTCTTGTGTGATATGTAAGGAGAGTATTCCATGTATTAGAAAAGATAAAAAAAATATAAAAGTAAACAGTACATACATCTAACAGTGAGTAGATGATCAGACTATGTGAATTGAACAGGTCACCGTCACGAGCGGTGCACCGAATAATATTCATGATATGTATATATGGATCCAAGTTTAGAATTCAGTTTAAGTTTACTCAAACAGGACTTAAACTCTAGCATAGCTAGATCGATCTCAAATTTGCAGTGATTTGAAACATACAACAGTAGCAGACCGTTTATTGAGGCTTAGTACTATCATTGCAGAATGCAGAAAATTCAGAGGGAAATATTAAAAGTTAAAGCTAGGGCTGGACACTTCGTACCGTAATATTGATCTTGTCCCGGTCCAGTACCGAAAATTAACAGGACGGGACGCAATTTTCAAATGATGGTACCGTACCGTCCCGTTCCTATAGTTTGAAAATGGGACGAGACGGATCGGGACGGGACGTGACCATCCCGAAAGTATAAATATACTTGTATCCGATCATAACCGTCTGATTTTTAGGGTGTATAATCTTACAATGAACTTAAACACGCTCAATGAGACGCTCAAAACCTTAACATAAATTCACAATACTAGTTTCACATAGCAAGAGTTAGATAATTCATTCACATTTGGTGCTGATGATCATATGAAAGATATCGGTCGCCACAACAAAGCTATGTAGCGATAACTGAAACTCATTTTATTTTTCAAACTTAAGAGTTTTATCGAGATCTTAATTAATTAGTTAGATGCAAATTACAAACATTTAATTAATTAGTTATTGATCCCCCTTTCATTTTTACAATTTTGTTCGTCTTCTACTTATATAGAGTTAGTACTTTAGAACTAGGACAATTATATCATGGAAAAGTAACACTATAGAATATATGTATATATATATATATATATATATATTATACACAATAAAACCCTGATCAATATTGGATGGGTTCATATTGACTTTATAAAAAATAGAAATAAAATTTCTTTAAAAATTTATGATAAATTTCTCTTTTCTATGTTTTTTATATATTTTTTTATCATTGCTAGATCCTGGTCCGATCCTATCCCGACAGTGGCGGAACTATGTAGAAGGCTGGTATGGCTATAGCCCTACCCAAAATACATATAATTCATGTGCTAGCATTTTTATAGATATCCAACACTGGTTCAGTTGGTGAAGTATTTTTGTTGTTAACCATTCCTTCACACATTCGAATCCCTTTAGAAGCATTAAGTGTCTATTTTGTTTGTTGTTTCCCCATTATTTATTGAAAATCCGTTACTTTCTCTGTTTTGTTTCATTTTTTACCCATTTGTTCTTCATCTTTCTCTGTGTTTTTTTTCAATTTATCCACTGTTTTTCTTCTCATTTCAATCACTTATGAGATTTCTTTAACTCCCCCTTAAATTAGCCCCACCCAATATTACTTCCTGGTTTCGCCATTGCGTCCCGGTCCCTGTACAGGATACATTTTTAATAATGCAATCTTGTCTCGTCCCAATAATATATATATTTTCAGAACGGGATTCGAGAATCCCGTCCTATCTGGTCTCATGCCCAGCTCTAGTTGAAGCTAGACTTGGTCATCGAGATATCTAAAGCTGCACGCACTGAGTTATACGCTTTCCTCAAACTTTTGATATTTTGGTGTATATAAATTCATTATATCATGAAACTCTAACAAAACCCGGTGTAAAGGTTTCCATTCATTAAGCTTGGAGGAAAACTATGAACAAATTAACTTTACTGGAAGTTTTATGTGAATTTAGCAATGAACTGATATGAACAATATTTCATCACAGCAGGCCATTATATGATGAACACAGTACGGTTTCCTATAATTATTGGTGGTCTCACCTTGGAATAGACATCACAAATTATTTTGGTCCACCAAGAGCCAGAAGCTTTTTGCACTTCGACATATGTATATGTACGTGGTAGATTTCAAATAATGTATTTGGAAGCCACTAGTATAAGTGTATACCCAATTGCATCTGAAATATTGTAGGAGCTGGCCTAGTGTTGCAGTATTATTTTCTTCACTGGCTGTAAGTCTGTAATCATCTGATTTCATTTCCAAGTATCCAACACTCTCATTACAGTAGTGATGCTACTCATGCTGGCCAGCTCTATTATAGAGATGGATCGATCCCGCAGTCTTTTCATCAATTAGATCCTAAATCATCTGAACAGGATCATCAAATACCTTGAAACCAAGAAGGCTGATTAGAATGTACCATACACCTAATCTGAGTACATGAAGATCCAAAGTTACATAACACTTCACACAGTATTGAAACTCCAAAGAAGTATAACTGTTGGATTGATCACTATAATTAAGATTGAACTAATCAAACAATATACCTACTCGAATTTTCAGTATTCCTTAAATGCTATAAACATCCAATGGCACTTCAAAAATCTAACCAGGTTTTATGAGCTCCTGAAAGGATCAGTATTAATCATTATTAAGCTAACTAGATCCAGTATGAACTATGAGAAATAATCATGCATTATCCAAGGGAAAAGGCTGATTTAAAGAAGATACTTTCATTATTTTAGAATCACGAGTCAATTAAACAAGACATGCACTTGCTTGGCAAGCATGGCTATGCTGCTACTTGTTAGTTAAAAGGAACTTTTTATAACAAGAATCGAAAGGAGGTTAAAGATGAGTTACATACAATCTTTTCCAAGGAAAAAGGTGTAGTGATAGATTTACCTTTTGTCCTATAAGATTGCTAAGTTCATTATCTCATTCAAGATTCAGATGCCCTTTGATGATCTACATGTGCTTTCTTCAACTTATTTAACTTAATAAAGTAGGCAATTGCCATTGTTTATATTGAGTTATTGACTAACTGTACCCGCAATTATATAGATAAATATATAGATATAAATGTTAATCTAAGAAATTGAGTAAATCTTTTTTTTTGGTACCAGTTAATCAGTTATTAAGGTTATAATGTAAAAATTATAGATGAGAGGGGAGTGCAGCAGTATATATCGATCAGGTGATCACGCAGCTTAAACTTCTATCCAATTCGGCTAAGGCATACAACCCTATAAGCATATATGCATTATTTGCATACTCATATATGCAGAAAGCAACTTCATTTTGGGGTATACTGATTCAGCAAACTATCTTGTGGACCTTGAGAGGTATGAATTATTCGTTTTTTACTTTTCACCGGTGAAATTTAATGACATAACAGCTGAGCTCGATCTTGTCACCAAAGTCCCACATGACATAGCTCAAGATTCTTCTTCATAACTGTTCTAAGTGTTTAAGAGATAAAATAACATTAGAACTTAGCAAACACTGCATATATAGCAATCACTTCAAAATTGTGTGACCACATAAAATATATATAATATATCCATATGTCACTGCGGTCTGCATAGATGTAAACAGGAACTCATAACCAATTGATCAACATTTACGTTGCATTCTTCCCAAGTATAGACAGTAATAATGCTTGTTGATGAAGTTAAGAGTGAAGAGTTGGATGATTCCTCAACAATTGATCATCAGTAGTAAAGAAGCTTAACTGAGCAGCTTATAGATAATTGCATGGAATGATCAAGCTTAGTTGTATATAGATCGAATACAGACATGCAACTGCATATATGCATGCCATAGAGATGGCAACAACTTCATATTTTCAGATGCACTATCTAGCAAGCTAGCTGCAGCTGAGCTGCATGCTTGGAACGTTCATAAGTAAACAGCTAAAACTAACTGTTTGATTGCATATATATAATAACTAGCTGTTTCAGGTCTACTACCAATGCATAACCCCTTTCAATTTCAGAAAGCATAACCTATATATAGTAATTGGCTGTTGATTTGGTCTCAGAAGACATTCAGGTCAGGAATGGATCGATTTCGATGCAATTGGGGGTGTGAAGAAGGTAGGCAGGGAGAAGTGACATAGAAGGAGAACATGTTTAGCTTCTGTTTTAAACTAACTGCTTAATTACTTGGTCAACATGATTAATTTTGTTAAGGGTAACTTATTACAAATAGTCTGCAAATAGATACATATATGAACTATGTATAGTACTAATATAACATTGGTTGCCCCCACCATTCTCAATTTGATTCATCCAAATGTCTTACAGATTAAGAAGCTCCCAACTTATATAGATCCAAAAGCTTAAGATATGTACCATAACCAGCTGGAAGAATCCCAAAAACCAAAAGTGATTAATCAATAACCAGAAATTCTTCTTCATCACAAGCAAAAACCCTAATTAAACTAACCCCTTAGTTTTCTGTACAATCAAAAACCCTAATTGGACGTATAATTTATCTTTCCTTTTTCAAAATTTGGACACAGAAAGTAAAACCATACAATCGAAGCCCATATTTGTTTAAATAAAGACGATCCCGTTAACATATAGTAGCAGTAGTTAAAGAAGAGCAAGAAAAGCCTACAAGATTATGTAAAGCTAAGGAAAGATGAGGGGGCAAGAGTACTTCACCTTGTGAATTCGGATTTCAGAATCTGGAAAATCTTGTTGCAGCTTCCGGCCGGTATATATATAAAGTCATAAATTGCTGATGCAGCATCATCAAGATTCTCAAATCGGATCTTCATGACATCTCAAAGATTCAAATATGAGGATGTCAATAATAAAAACCTGTGAATCTGGATGATGCTGCACCCGCAAACAATGACTGCATCAGTCAAACTCCTCGCTTCTGAGCGAGAGAGAAGGAACACACTTCATCTACTTAAATAAGGCGACGGAGAGTGAAATTAAAAAAAAAGGTTAAAAAATGAAACTGTAGAGGTTATTTTTTTGGTTGTTAAGTCGTCAGCTTTGAGCATTGGCTGACGTGCAAGAGTGGGATCTAACAAATGATGGCACAGTGACCTGTGGTAACCCTAATTGAATATAAACAACAACAAACAGATAATAAAAATAAAAGAATTTTTTTTCTGAATTAAATGTGGCTTTTGTTTATATCCACCAAAAGCTCACAGTACCAACAACTTTCCCTTTTGGAATTTACGGATACTGCTGGGTTTCAGAGAATTGTGGTTTTTTGGGTGAAACAGTACGATCGATGTAAAGATTTGACGGAGAAGATGAAGAAACAAAAGAAGAAAAAGTTTGAGAGGGAATAGTACAATCAAATATTACAAACTTCCACTCAGAAGAAGAAGACTGCTCGAGATCTATATATATTCATGTTAAACACTACCGACGAGGGAAACGGAGAGAAAGAGAGAAGACAGATCGCTAGTGAGGAGAGAGAGAGAGAGAGAGAATAGGTAAGAGAAGAAGAGCTTGTTCGAGAGGTGCTTATATACACTGTTTGGCCAACGTATTTATAGGCTCAAGGAAGGAAAAATATCACTTGTTTTGTTTTTTCATTCAGATTGGTAATCACTTGCTTTTGACGAGTGATATATTGGTAGACCACGTAACCGTTGGTGAGAGGTACTTCTATCTCCATAACATTCAATAAAAATTCTGCATATACATATTTTTTTTCTGTGAAATGATGGTGCGGCTATTTTTAAATTTTGATTAATAAAATTATATAATATAATCAGCAGTCATTCAAATTACAATAAATAACGTATTCTAACATGCACCGGTTAACAAAGAGTGTGACATTAGCAACTTTAGTTGTGACAAAACGGTGACATAATGAAAACATAGTTATACTATGAACAAGTATCATATCAAATAATATAGATTTCCTACTATATAGTCACAGCGAAACAAATGATCGTAAATTGTTTATGTAAAATGTCATCGAAAAATAGTTTAAAAGTTGTACTTAGATCTAATTAAATCCACTGATGGATATATTTTTTTTCCTGATGAATATAATAACTCAGTGCTTGGGTATATACATGATTTAAATATCATGACAATGGAGCAATGATGAATAGAGAATTCACCAACGATACTAGGCAAACAAAATTGCTATACTAAGTGGTAAGAATTATAAGGTAAATGCCAATAAAAAGCGACGGTTGAGAAGTAGCCGCTCAAACAAACCTTAATCATTTTTTCTTTTTCTTTTTTGAAGAAAGTCTGGTGCGGTTGTTCTAAACCTTGTTTAACGAAACTATAGAATACAAGGGGGATATTAGGCCTTAACTTTAAATTGCAATAAGTAACGCATTCTAATATGCACCAGTTAGCAAAGAGTGTTTCATTTGATATTTTATTTGCTTTAAAAAAGGGATAACATAACGGAGAGTTAACTCACTTAACTGTACTAAAGACAAACATCATAACAGATAACACATATTTCCTACTATGTTGTCGTACAGAATTATATCCGACGACCTAATGTTTCATCCTGCCATTAAAAGGTTATGACTATTTAACAAAACAATGAACTCACAACTTTCTTCGGACAAACAAGACACGCAAGGTGTCAACACCGGGACAATGTCCACCCCTTCTTATTAAAAGCAGTAAAAAACTAAAGCCTAGTAAAATAGAGTAACAACTAATTAAAAACATAGTTGCCTTAATCAGGCTAATTTTTTGAGCCCAGACCGAGCCCAAATAGAGGGCACAAACCTTAATCTTTACGTACATAGAATTGCTTCTCGATCGGTGCTTAACCTAGGAGGCACCGCACGCACAATACTCAAATTTCCTCCCTAACTTCATCTCCTTTCTCGTCAGGCGGATCTCCGAGTCGACTTAGGCCTCTGGCCTCGTCGAAGATCGGTGTGTGTATCCGGATGGGGACGTTTGATGGATCTAAAATGGCAAAATTAGGGTTTCCCTAAATAAATCAAGTCTGAGAGGAAGAGGCAAGGACGACGGTGCCGGTCACTCGGCTGAGGTCGCTGGTGTCCGAGCAAGACTACGACGACTATTTGATGGTTTGTGAAAGGTTGGGCGGTCGGATCTGGAGAACGAAGCAAGCTTGTTGGCGTGGTTTGGCAACAAAGATGGAATATGTAGTCTCAAATCAGATCAAAACCTTACGATCTAGTTTTGGTTGCTCATATCCAATCTAGAGATCGGAGTTGTTGGGAGTTCGAGAGATCCTGATTGGCTTTTAGAAAATGATGGTAGGAGGGTGAGTCGGGCTGCCTTCGTTCTACGTATAGCAGTTGACGGCAAAGTGGTCGTCGGTGGTGGGACAGCGCGTGTTCTTCAGGCAGGGAGTGGTATTTCGTTACGTGTTTTTTCCTTTGTGGTCGGACTTGGGCTTGATGTGTTTTGGGTCTGTTATTTAGACCCAAATATCTTTTATTTTATACTTTTTTATTGTTTACTATTATTAGGTAAATGCGGATTATGTTAGCAACAAATTCCTATCGATCTATGACAGGGCGATGTGGGTTATGTCATGGTTGTTGCACGTAGTGTACCATATTTGTCCTATTGAGATGGTGAGTTCCTTGCTTCATCAAATTATTGCTGTTTATTAGTGACAAGATGAGACTTTGGGTCACTAATAATTTCAAGTGACAACTTAGCCGGAAAGCTTATTTACATAGTAATTTATGGCTTTGCATGAGCAGTAATTTTTTGGTATGTAGCCAAATTTGTAAAGCAAATAGAGTAATCAATGATGTACTCTTTTTGCTAAATGGTGTTTGTTATAATGTATAGAATTAGTAAACATGTCTAATATAATTTAGGGTTTTTTTACAATATGAGGTTTAGGCAAAATGTCATTCCCCATGTATTCTGCTATTTCGTTAATGGTTATGACGTGAGGGTAACCGTTCTAGCCTTTATTCAAAAAATTGCTTCTCAATCGTATAATCAAAACAGATCGGTCACCTCTACCAGATAACCTCCCTAATTAAGGACAAATTAGGCTTGAAATATATAAAAGAGAAGTATATATGGAATATCATTCCATTGGAACAAGGAAACTTTTGATGGATCTAGAATAAGACTAGCATAAGAGAAGTGAATCTTCTAAGGAGAAACTATTTTGTTAATGCTTTTTTTCATCTTGTTACACTTTTACCAAACCTGGCCTCTTAGATTTCAATTTATTTTCATCTTGCCAAATACTATTTGGTAGGCGTTTGAATCAGAATCATTTTTTTATAATTGAATCCGTGATCTGAACAGTTTATTTTTTTTTCAGATCAAATTTACATTTTAAAATACCACCTAAGCCAAACGAATCCGAATCTAAAAAAACGGTTCAGATCTTGGTTTTTTGTTCTGATCCGTAAAATCTAAAATTTGAGACATTTTTTCTTGAAAGCATAGACATTGAATGATTCTAAGACCTACAAAGTATAGAGACAAACCATTATTATTAGACGGGTGATTGAGTTACTGAATTTACTAGTAGTAAGATGTGTGATTGAGTTACTGAATTTAAAACATGAGTAAAAATGTAAAAAAAGAAGAAAAAAAAGGTATACAATACATGAACATACATTTGTACACACTAGTACAATCGACAATATTAATGTTAAATGTGACTCAGTATTACTCATACTAAATTAAGTACAATATTAATGTTTCTGTTATTAATAAAGTTATTTCTTCTCAAAAAAGTACAATATTAATGTTACAATAAGAGCATCTTCAACAACTCATGTAAAACAAGAATAATCTCTATTGTTGAGAAAAACATCATTTTTGGCTCTAATAGCTCATGTAAAGGATCTTTTATAATACAAAAAAATAAGAAGAGAGAGAGAAACATATCCTCTAAATCTATAGAATTTTTACAAATTTGTATCTTCATGTAAACTTTATTGCTTACCTTTTTGAATTCATTTTCTTCCCTAAAGAAAGAACAAAATGTCATTAAGTTAAAACAATTAACCAAATAATTAAGGTTTGATTTGAATGAATTTATATATTTCTATAAATTTATTAAATTATATGGAAAATATTTAATTTTGTATATAAAAGTAGAAGAGCTGTTGGAGTTTAGCTTATTTTTTATAGAGATTTTGTAATTTTCTCCTCTATAATAGAGAATGAATACAAGAACTGTTGGAGATGCTCTTATTCAGAGTTTTCATTATTTTTTTTAAGATCCGATCTAAACTGAAACTTTATTAAACGGATCGGATTCATCAAGAGGTGTTGTTTTCATAATCAGAATCCAATCTGATTCGTCTTATTTAGATCGGATCAGATTGGATCAACTTGGTTCCGAACCAAACATGCAGCGTATTTGGTCTAGTGCATACTCACCTCTGTCAATATGAAGAATTGTGAGTTCCCTATGAGAGACTAGATGTACCATTTGATTTACACGTACGAATACATTTCCAGCTTCTTCATTTTCTATTTTCTATATCTAGAAACCCCAGCTTTTATGGAATAGGGCATTAGTTTCTCCGGCGGTTTTCTATGAGTGGTATCGAGATTTACCGATTTTTTTGTAGGTCGTGAGGTTGAGGGTTATTGGTGTTTAAGGGTTAAGTCCTTTCGGCTCATGGGAGTCACTTATGATGATGACGGATTCATAAGTGGTCAATTATCTTTTAATCTTAGTTTTACCGTTAAGGTTCATTTTCTCATAAATAAAACCAACACACTAATCCTCAAATCTCATCAACAATAATACCTCTCACCACAAAAACACTTTTGGCGATAATCAGAGATACGGATGTCCGGTAATAAACCTCAGCTGTTAACGGATGTCCTTATTACTCGCTTTCAGTTTCAAATTTACAAAAAATGGTAGTCGAATGAGCTACCACTCCAAGCCGCTGGAGGGGTTAAGGTTAGAGCTCTCCCCATAGGATTCTTTACCATGCGGATGATCGAACCAGTGACCTCTTTACTACTAAGAGTATCACTGTGACATTCGTCTAACATGGTAGACCTAACCCCGATCATTAGACCAAACTCACATGGGTCCTTATTACCCGCTTTAATAGCCAGGAGAAAAACCTTTAAAACAATGATACATATCGATCTATAGCTAGCTTCTTGTTTCACCAAGTATCCATAATCTGCATTTCATGATCACAAACAATAATTCCGAACACCAGAAAATTAAAGTCATCCAGTACCATTCTCTGTATGGCACGAGGTGAGGAGTCATCTGAGAGTGACCACTTCAAGTGGCATTTAAATATATCGTCCATATATATATGTGCCAATTGCCAAAACTTGTTGTATGATTTTTCAAACCACCCGGGTTAGGAGCGCAGCCTGATAAATCAGAAGCACAGTGCTCGAATGATTAAATTTCTCAACTGAAGGTCATGCTAGTTATAACCTCCAAGTATGAATTACGAATCATACTAAGCTTACACGATTTTTTATTTGGAGCAGTGAATTAAGCTTAATTATGACTAAGACCAAGGTAATGTTACTCTTGTGTGTACAGTGAGCATGTTTGATCAATTAATTAGTCCTTTTACTAAGAGCTCCTCATGTACGAAATTGTGAGAATAAGTTAAGCATTAAGATTAGGATAATAACATAGGATTTGTAGGTTGGAATTACTTGTGTATATATATATATATAGATAAGCGATCCATCAATCATCAGATACAACATCCTATGTCCGCTGCCACCCCCAACTAATGCTACAATATCATGGCTTATTATTAAGTAGTTTTGAATGTCATTTCATGAAAGACAAAAATTAATAATTTTTATTTTAATTGTAATAAATCTACATATCTTGTTTTAATTGAAATATAGTATCATTAGGCATTACCACATGATGCTACAGTAACATTAAAAAATTTCTCCATAACAAGACACGTTTATCCCAATTCAAGTAATGTATGGTTGTGAAAAATCAACAATGTGTGAAACCATTCTATGCTACTATTTTGCAATCACCCTTTCTAAAATAAAGTGATATTCATTGATAGAGGAAGTCGTCAATCCACTTTCCCATTGAAGTTTATAGCAAGTTTTATTTTTTATGCTAAAGGTTATAGGAAGTTGGGATCCCGTTCCATTGAATTAAGGTGAAATGAAACTATAATAGTGATTCAAAATTATGTGGTTTTGAAACTAAAGCTTTAACAAAAGCAAAGGCATCTCCCTCATGAATCCTCAAAAAATAATCGAGAGGTTTGTTGGAGGCGTGACAGTAAGGACCTAGAATGGTACTAGGTTGTTGGCCACTAGTGGCACGTCGTATCTCCCCCTCTCACCAATTTACTAATACTTCAAAATGGTTGGAAGCCCCAAGTTTGTTGGCCACATAAGTTCGATGATTACCCCATACATTTTCAGTGGAGTTTGTTGGCCACATTATTGTTATTCTCTTTCTTTTTCTTACGAATAAAAGGCGTATAACATTGAATCACAAAGTTTGGTTGGTAAAAAATAGTTTGGTTAGTAGATGACAAAGATGATCGATGCTTAGGTTTTTTCTCCCCACCAATTTCTTGTCTCTTGTTTCTAATGAGTTCTCCAACTGCAAAATCGCAAATAAGCAAACATCCAATATAGTAAAAGTTGATTTAGCTGTCACCAATCTAAGTGATCGAAACAAAATATGTGGTATATATGAAATACATGCACAAAGATATACAAAATGTAGCTAGGGATCGACGAGCACGGTTTGAAGTCTCTCAAGAATGCCAAGTAAACTCGTTTGGATGATACGAAGTACGGGCCGATGAAGTGGTAATGGTCGTGGTGGATATGCAGAGTTGCAGACCACCCTCGATACATAATTTGATGGTTTTTTTTTCATGGACGTAATATGGTGGTTTTGATATTTGTTATTTACTATTTAGCAACGGCTTGTCGTAAAAGTAATAGTAAATTATATATTATTTACTAATTAAATTTTAGTTTGCAAATACAAATTTTACACTTTATCTTATGCATTTAAGGACAAAAATTAACAAATTATGACAAATTAATATCCACATACATCAGTCACTAAGTATATTACTAGAATACCCTTCACTACATATTTATTGCTACTGACGACAAAAAAATGTGTTACTACCGATAGAACAGTGTGCTATTGCTGTGATGTGGCACTTTTTTTCCCGGCAATTCTCCGGAACCTAACAAAGTTGCTACTGTCGATTTAGAAGCTGCTACTGTCGACTCAAAATCGGCTATAGTTGAATCGAAAGCACTACTATTTCTTAGGCATAACCCAGTCACAATCCAAATAAATTGCCGATGATACATACTGCAAATTCAAAGCTTTTGGACCCAAATTCAATTTCCTATATAGCATTCTTCATCTAGAGAAACAAAAGATTTGTTCAAAATAGAAAAATAAGAACAAAGAAAATTGAAAAATGTCCCAAACACAGTAGCATACATTGTAAGCCAAAAACCCCTTAATTGAAGATGAGAGAATGAGATAGTTGTCGTAGTCTTCTATATCACACAAACCACCACTAATTAAAACCAAAAACAAATTGAATCAACCTCTAAGCTTCAACATTGCACAGTAGCAATCTCTCGCCAATCACAGTAGCAATAAGTGCTCCACCATTTAGCTGCTACTGTGAAATTATGCTGCTACTGTAAAATCTAGTCGCTATTGTGAAATTTTAATCAATTTTTTCACAATTTAGTCATGAATCAACCTGTTACTCTAGCGTAGATCTTATCCAACATATGTTCAGAAATCAGGTATCGACGAGTAGCCGTCTTTAGAGATGTGTGGTGGAGGACGAGGTAGAGATCTCTTGCAAAAATGAAGAGATCGCTTCGACGACGTTGAGGCAATGGCGGCCTTGTCTGAGCATCGTCGTCATCGACATCGAAGTGTCGTCGAGGTGGGGGCGGCATCAGTGTCGTCATCCTACACTCAAAGATGAACTTCGTAGATTGATGGGAGAGAGAGGTTTATGTTGTGTGGTTAAATAGCAGATATGATTTTTGTGGCAAATCTATAATTCTCTAGAGAATATTTTCGACACTTCATTCAAAATCTTGGGCTATGACTGTTTCATTTGTATGGTGGAGGTACCCAAGTTGTGTCTTAAATTGTTTAAATATTTTAACAATTCACGTGGATTTTTGATTTTTTTTAAAATTCGGTTTGTTCCTTATGTAATTTATTTTAAAAGTAATAGTAACATTATGTTCCAAGGCCTTTTTCATCTAAGTGAATAAAATGCAGGTAGCCATAGCCGGACCTAAGATTTGAAGACGAGATTCAAGTGGTGCCCTCTACTAGACGGAAAAAAAATCAATTTACACCAAATTCCACACCAACAAACACCATAAAAGAAGAATCACCTAGCATCTATATATGGTCATGATGTTATGTCTATGTCAGCTATCGTGGTTGAACTATACTCATTATACATCCATTTTTCCATTCTAACTTTCTAATCTCCAAATCCCCTCCAATTTCAACACACATCCGTCCTTCACAAATCCATTATTGATTATAATCATTCACTAAGCCAATTTAGGTCATAGACGACGGTTAAAAACCGTCGTCCGAATATGTCAAAAACACTCGTTAAAATGGCACTCGTCTATAGCAAGCATATAGACGAGGGTTTTTAACCGTCGTCTATATTTACATATAAACGAGGGTTTTTTTAGAAACCGTCGTCTATAAAGTGAGTGAAATAAGCATTATACCGTAAACCGTCGTCTATGTTCAAAACAGACGACGGTTTCAGTGTTATAGACGAGGGTTTTATAAGCGGACCGTCGTCTATTGAAGATTTTGGGTACGCCTGCAAATCCAGGATGCATTAAATAGACGAGGGTTTTAACAAAAACCGTCGTCTATTTCATGCATCCTGGATTTGCAGGATTTGCAGATTCCCCTGGCTCAGCCATTTTGGTACCTAATAAATCCAATTCATCCAGTTACCAATATATGCAGAAATCACCAAACTAAACCACACAATAGGTCCAAACTAAATCATGCAGTATCTTGATTGAAACAACTCTTACAAATACATCATTTTGTTTGTTCTTATGATCAAAGGACCATAACACCAAGTTTACAACAAAAGCAGCTGCTAGCTAAGCCATCTTACAATTACTGAAAAAATAGTTAAGCTCTACTCAACTATCCAAAAACAATTCCATAGCATATTCCAAAAAACTAAGACCATGGCATGTACTAACTACATAAAGTGGTCAAACCTAGCTACTCCGCGAAATAAGGTGTCACAAATTTCGCCCATTCTTCGCGAACTTCATCAATGTCGCTTTGTGTGTACGTCAAGTTGGACATCTTCTCCCACTGTACATAAAGGTAAAACAATGACAATCATTCAAAATGGCAATCCTTTGAAACCAAAATGCAAAGACATCATAAGCTAAATTAAGGACCAAAATACAAGCACACAGAACCTGCAGAAATTTTTTGACTATGGGTCAGATTGGCAAATGAAGATGCCAACTTATAATTAAGCTCAAACAATTAGGGCTGACTCTGGTCCACTTCGGTTCGGTTTATACCCCAAACCGGGAACCAAACCAATGTTATACTTCGGTTCGGTTCGGTTCGGTTTTTTACTATTCAAGAGGCCAAACCGCAAACCAAACCACACCTACAGTTCGGTGCGGTTCGGTTTTTTTTTCGGTTTTTTTTTTCAAATTCATAATTTTTCATCTTATTATCATTATAGTGAAAAATGGTTATAGTTCACAAAGTTGCACATTTATTTACAACCTAATAAACAAATTATACAACATTAGTATGCATATTGTGATTCCGATGACTAAAAGTAAAAAATTAAAATTCTACCGTCAGATATGATCATTATGACGAAAGATGTTTTTGGAAAAAAATTCAACTGGATCCGACAAAGTTAAGGGCTCGATCGAAACGGTCAACCTTGATCCATCGTCACTTATCACACGGAAACACTCATATCTACCTCTATATTACGTATTTTTGTCAAACCTTATATACGAAAAACACTCACGTAGATGAGACGCAACCGCCCATATAAAAATTTTGGGACATTTACCTTCCAACGATAGGGCTCCCCCTAGGGAATAATAAAGGTAAATAGGGTTGACCGCTACAATCGGCACAGAGACGTTACCCGAATTACGTGATTTTTTAACCAGAGCTGTATTTCATCATTCCGAACACATCTTATTTCACGAGTTTTTTGATAATTTTGCTTCTATGTAGAGTTGGTTCATAAAGTTGTGCATTTGCTTAAAACCTAATAAACAAGTTATACAACATTAGTATGCATATTGTGATTCCGATGACTAAAAGTAAAAAATTAAAATTCGACCGTCAGATATGATCATTATGAAGAAATATGTATGTGGAAAAAAATTCAACTGGATTCGACAAAGTTAAGGGCTCGATCGAAACGGTCAACCCTGATCCATCGTCACTTATCACACGGAAACACTCATATCTACCTCTATATTACGTATTTTTGTCAAACCTTGTACACGAAAAACACTCACGTAGATGAGACGCAACCGTCCATATAAAAATTTTGGGACATTTACCTTCCAACGATAGGGCTCCCCCTAGGGAATAATAAAGGTAAATAGGGTTGACCGCTACAATCGGCACCGAGACGTTACCCGAATTACGTGATTTTTTAACCAGAGCTGTATTTCATCATTCCGAACACATCTTATTTCACGAGTTTTTTGATAATTTTGCTTCTATGTAGAGTTGGTTCATAAAGTTATGCATTTGCTTAAAACCTAATAAATAAGTTATACAACATTAGTATGCATATTGTGATTCCGATGACTAAAAGTCAAAAATTAAAATTCGACCGTCAGATATGATCATTATAACGAAATATGTATGTGGAAAAAAATTCAACTGGATCCGACAAAGTTAAGGGCTCGATCGAAACGGTCAACCCTGATCCATCGTCACTTATCACACGGAAACACTCATATCTACCTCTATATTACGTATTTTTGTCAAACCTTCTACATGAAAAACACTCACGTAGATGAGACGCAACCGCCCATATAAAAATTTTGGGACATTTACCTTCCAACGATAGGGCTCCCCCTAGGGAATAATAAAGGTAAATAGGGTTGACCGCTACAATCGGCACCGAGACGTTACCCGAATTACGTGATTTTATAACCAGAGCTGTATTTCATCATTCCGAACACATCTTATTTCACGAGTTTTTTGATAATTTTGCTTCTATGTAGAGTTGGTTAATAAAGTTGTGCATTTGCTTAAAACCTAATAAACAAGTTAAACAACATTAGTAGGCATATTGTGATTCCGATGACTAAAAGTCAAAAATTAAAATTCGACCGTCAGATATGATCATTATGACGAAAGATGTATGTGGAAAAAAATTCAACTGGATCCGACAAAGTTAAGGGCTCGATCGAAACGGTCAACCCTGATCCATCGTCACTTATCACACAGAAACACTCATATCTACCTCTATATTACGTATTTTTGTCAAACCTTATATACGAAAAACACTCAAGTAGATGAGACGCAACCGCCCATATAAAAATTTTGGGACATTTACCTTCCAACGATAGGGCTCCCCCTAGGGAATAATAAAGGTAAATAGGGTTGACCGCTACAATCGGCACAGAGACGTTACCCGAATTACGTGATTTTTTAACCAGAGCTGTATTTCATCATTCCGAACACATCTTTTTTCACGAGTTTTTTGATAATTTTGCTTCTATGTAGAGTTGGTTCATAAAGTTATGCATTTGCTTAAAACCTAATAAACAAGTTATACAACATTAGTATACATATTGTGATTCCGATGACTAAAAGTCAAAAATTAAAATTCGACCGTCAGATATGATAATTATGACGAAAGATGTATGTGAAAAAAAATTCAACTGGATCCGACAAACTTAAGGACTCGATCGAAAAGGTCAACCCTGATCCATCGTCAGTTATCACACGAAAACACTCATATCTACCTCTATATTACGTATTTTTGTCAAACCTTCTACACGAAAAACACTCACGTAGATGAGACGCAATCGCCCATATAAAATTTTTGGGACATTTACTTTCCGACGATAGGGCTCCTCAAATGAAATAATAATTGTAAATAGGGTTGACCGCTACTATCGGCACCGAGACATTGCCCGAATTACATGATTTTTAAACCATAGCTGTATTTCACCATTCCTAACACATCTTATATTACGAGATTTTTGATAATTTTTCTTCCATAATTAAAGTCTTTTTCCTTCCTACTACATAGTTAAAGTCATTTTAATTCATAAGTTTATTTATTTATTTATTTATTTATTTTATTTTTCCGGTTTTTCGGTCCGGTCCGGTTTCTACGGACCCCAAACCACAAACCGGACCATACATACCCGGTTCGGTCCGGTTTTTGTTTTTCGGTTCGGTTTGTCTTCGGTTCGGTTTTTTTCGGTTTTCGGTTCGGTTTCGGTTCGTTTTTTTTTTCGGTTTTCGGTTTCGTATGGCCACCCCTAAAATCGATAATGAATGCCTGATTTTGTGCGCAAAAGATGCAATTTCTTTTTTCTTTTGACTGCTAGAAGAGTATATATGTATATCTATTTAAAAAAAAATTGGACCTCTAAGTTTTGGTGCCTCAGCCTGTTACTTCTTGGGTCTCTTATCAGGTTCGGACCTGAAGGTACCACATTTTATTTTCTAACCATATTCCTAAAATGATCTTATGTGATGGATTGTGCTTAGGAAGGCTTTATAATCTAACAATACATTATATTCATGGTAATGAGTATAAAATGATGATTTGACGATAACTAATTACAATTAGGCAGGCAAGACAATAATGAAGTAGAAGGTACAATGATAATGAGAAATTTTTCAATGCTACTGTAGCACCATTTGACAATGCATAGTGGTGTTACATTTCAATCAAAACAAGACATGTGGATTTATTACAATTAAAATAAAAACTATTGATTTTTATATTTTGTGAAATGACATTCAAGGGTATTTAGTGAGTTCATACTAGGGTCTAGAGTTTAAGTTTAGGGTATCAGGTATAGGATATATGGTTTAGGGTATAGGGTTTAGGGTTTAAAAACAATAAGGAACCCAAAATGGTCTTTAACAATATAGCTAAAATCCATATATTTAAGTTTAATTGTAATAAAATCACATGTCTTATTTTGATTGGAATGTAGCACTACTAGGCATTACCACGTGATGCTACGGTAACACTGTGGCCAACAACCTAGTACCATTCTAGGTCCTTACTGTCATGCCTCCAACAAACCTCTCGATTATTTTTTGAGTATTCATGAGGGAGATGCCTTTGCTTTTGTTAAAGCATTAGTTTCAAAACAACATAATTTTGAATCACTATTATAGTTTCATTTCACCTTAATTCAATGGAACAGGATCCCAACTTCCTATAACCTTTAGCATAAAAATAAACTTGCTATAAACTTCAATGGGAAAGTGGATTGACGACGTCCTGTATCAATGAATATCATATTACTCTAGAAGGGGTAATTGCAAAATAGTAGCATAGAATGGTTTCACACGTAGTTGATTTTTCACAAGCATACATTACTTAAATTGGGACAAATGTGTCTTGTTATGTTGGGAGAATGTCCCGCATTATACTGAGAGAAATAATTGAAGAGGGACACGTTCTGATACCAACTTGAATTGGGACAAGCGTGACCCGTTAATCATATTGTACCGATACTGTCCTAACTTAACCACCTTTAGGTGTTGAGTTTTAATCACAAAAGACATCGGTACAATTATATATGTTTCACCCACATATATGTTGTATTTTATTTATTCATTTTCTAATGTAACATATTTCTTCTCTAACAACATTAATATTTACACAAAGCCGGACTTAAGATTTTGAGACATGCATGAGGCGAGTTTTAAGTACGGTGCCCTCTAAAAAAACTTCTGTTCAACCATAAAAGAACCAAAGATGTTTCAAAACAGTTTTTTGACGATGCCAGAATGTATGTTGGTCAGGCAATCCGACAAGAAACTTTCACCTTAAGCCCTAAAGAATAAAATTTATTAAGGAATAAGTGGCACTCTAGGGTGGTGTTAAGATGTATTTACTAAAAAACAAAACAAAAATTAAAAAAGTAAAAGGTAAAAGGTGTATCTTAATAACCGGGACGGAACCCACCAACTTAATTAAAAAACAATAAGGGGTAAAAGAAAAACAAAGGGTTAAGAAGGGATAAGTACCATAAAACCCAAATGTTTATTAGTTATTTCAATCTCTTACTCTGCATCTTTTACACCTGATCACACAGATCATTATATTTTGGAAAAAAAACCCTAATCATGTCAACTCTCTCTCTCTCTCGCCTCTCTCTCGCCTTTCACTCACTCTCTCAGAGTCTATCGCACAACTGCCACGACAAACCGATGGAATCATGACAAACCGCATCAACTCAGCCTTCAGCCTCAACCCAGAGATGTCTTTGTATACGTCACAGGGTCTTTCACTCCACTCTGAAGCCCAGATCTACAATTAACCTCTCAAAATCCTAGATCTGCTACCACCAACCAAAATGAGAGAGTGCATCTCCATCCACATCGGCCAAGCCAGAATTCAAGTCGGCAACGCCTGCTGTGAGCTTTACTGTCTTGAACATGGCATCCAGGTTCGTTTTCTTCTCTGATCACTTCGATCTTGTTCTTCTAATCTGTAACTGAATTTCGTGTGTAACTAATCGTTGATTTTTCTTGTGTTGTTATAGCCTGATGGCCAAATGTCGAGTGACAAGACCGTTGGCGATGGAGACGACGCCTTCAACACTTTCTTTGATGAAACTGGCGCCAAAAAGCACGTCCCACACACCGTGTTCTTGGATCTAAAGCCCACTGTCATCGACGAGGTGAGGACCGAAACTTACTGTCAGCTCTTATACTCTAAGCAACTCATCAGCGGCAACGAGGAGGCCGCCATCAACCTTGCCAGAGGCCACTACATAAGTAACGATCTATTCTCAATTAGAACCCTAATTTATCGAAATGCGAGGATTTCAATTCAACTTTTGGTTGGATCTTTGTGTGAATAGTTGGGAAGTAGATTGTGGATCTGTGCTTGGATAGAATCCGGAAGCTTGCATACAACTGTTGTGGGCTTCAAGGGTTTCTATCATACTCATTTGACTTTTGCATTGTGTATGATTCTAAGATTCTTACATGTTTGTTATATTTTCCTTATTTCTGTAGAATCTATTATGACATCACTATCATGATCTCCTGAAGATTGAAATGCTGCTTAGTGGAGACTGAGTCTGCCCTTTTGCCCAACTTTTTGAATTTGATTCAGACTTTCATCAGTTTCATGTTATGAACTTTATTTTATTTTAGGACAACTAAATTTGCTTATAGTCTGTAACAAATTAACTTAACTATGGTGTGTATGTTATCTACTATTGGAACTTGGTGATGAATTTTGGATGATTGGATCGTTCTTATGTTTTTGTGGATTCTTTTGAGGTTTGAAATCTGTTGGATTTTGAAATTGTAAAATGTAAACTGAGAGTGAAACTCTCCAAATTCGGGTGAAATCTGAAATCGATCCGATCCGATTCGGTTTTCGGATGATCCAAATAATTGGTTAACCGAATTTCGGATTCGGATGGAGATTATATAAATGTAAATGATTTGGATTGGATACGGTTTGAGCTTAAAACTGGTCTGGTCCGAATATGCCCAGCCCTAAATCATGCCAATCTCATGACTCAAAAATCGATATATAAATAGAACAGATGGGAAATACGAAAGCAAAGTCATAAACCAATCTTATTAGTTAACAATATAATAAAAAGAGGGGGAAGAGGTTTCACCATATATGTTGAGTGTTTCATGTTATGGTCAGAACCTTACTACTACTCCTCCATATCACTCCACCTACCAGGTTATGTAGCGTCCAACGCTAATAAATGCTAGTTAGCAACAATATATATGACAACTCTTTATGGTGAAATAAAACAAAACAAAATTGAATTTCATAAAAGACTCTTTCCCGCAAATAAAATAGTGCATCTCAAGTATCCAGGTACAGTTTCTCGACCTTACTCAGAATATAAAAGTCATAATCAAATGATTCCCCAATAAAAATATAAATTTTAACTTATGTCTCACATGTCAAATATCATAGATAATAAATAAATCTGGGAAATCAAATAAAACTCACGGAAAATGAATGAGCCCTCTTTCTCGGTCCATTTGTCCAAAGAAAAATAATAAATTTCAGGATCATCCCAAAACATAAACTTTAAGGAGCTCAAAGCATAAGATAAAACTCAATAAAATTCCCAAATATCATATTTCAAATTCCAAGCTAAAAACAATGATACCTTCGTCTATAATAAAAGTTATAACATGATATGGCCATAAACAAATTTTAATAAGAAATCCATCAAAAATCTCATTTTTGAAAACTTTCCAAACAATAAGGTTTTCCCAAAAAATTATGGCCATATTCTTGCGAAAATAATCTCGTGAAAAATGATTCATAAAAAGGGAAATCAATTCCATCATTTAAAATTCTCTAAGATTAAATCATGAAATTAGAATAAAATCATTACATGCATTAATTCAAAACAAAGGTTCACTCACAACATTAAGTCTTAGCCTGACAAACTCTGAATTGCTACTCAAGTACAGTCTCTTTAAATCTTGGCACAAAAACCATGATTAGCACCACACTTTAAATTCGAGGTAAAAAATAAATATCTCTTAATATAAAAACCGACCCCTTTCACTTATCTCAATCCTCAATTTTTACAACATCCTAACCGACCTTCAACGTTAGCTTAGGAGTCCCAAAAATATTCCATCAAGTCTAACGAACAATAATCGATGGCTAGAATAACATTTTCTTATTAGCCAAGATTAATTATTAAACATGGAAAATTTCAAAACTTACTCAAAACTCATCTGAAAATTATAATCTTCACACACTACCAGGATAAGCACTTTAGCCGACGAAATTTTTTCGTCGGCCTGTTCACCATTTTCGTCGGCTAAGGTTATAGCCGACGACACGTCGTCGGCTAAGAAGTCGTCGGCTATACTCCACACCTTAGCCGACGAAAAAATATAAAAAATTCGTCGGCTATACTCCAAACCTTAGCCGACGAAATAATATAAAAAAAATCGTCGGCTATGATCCACACCTTAGCCGACGAAATAATATAAATATTTCGTCGGCTATAATCCAACACTTAGCCGACGAAATAATATTAATATTTCGTCGGCTATAATCCAACACATAGCCGACAAAATAATATTAATATTTCGTCGGCTAAAGTTTTTAAAAAATAAAAATTAAATAGAGAATAGCCGACGAAATATGGTAAATTTCGTCGGCTATAGTACTTTTTATACTAGAAACCCAAACAAAATTTATACATTACCATCCAAGCAAGCTGTAAATTACAGAAACAATTTTATAACCAACAACAACACACCATCTAAAGTAACATAAACATTTTGCATTAAATTTTCAATTCATAAATTGTTCATAAAACCTAAAAAGTAAATTAATATTTGTTCATAAACCTAAAAAACTAAATAAATAATTGTTCATAAACTTAAAAAACTAAATGAAATCGATATCGTCTAAATCAATATCTGCTCCAGGATGAGGTTGTTGGGGAGGTTGGGGAGGTTGCGGCGGCTGAGGTAAGACAATAGGCGGGGGCATGGGCGGAAGCGGAAGTCCCTGCTGCTGTGCAGCTATAAAATCATGCATGTACTGGTACATCTGCTGCTGCTGTGTCTGCTGGGCGGCATGGCATGCTATAGTGTACTCCTGTAGAGCGGCAGTATATGCTGCTTGGGCGGTCTCTCTCTTGCGGCAGTATATGCTGCTTGGGCGGCCTCTCTCTCGGCATTATATGCTGCTTGGGCGGCTTGTTGTTCCCGTAACATCTGAACTTCCGCCTCAAGCTGAGTCGTTCTGCTGCTGGTCGAGGCTCCTTTTTTCTGAAACCCAGGAGTGGTTTTCAGTACCCCCTCGCCCTTCTTTCCCAGGCCCCGACAGTAGAAGTTATTTCCTCGCGGTGGGAAGGCTGTGCCCATGATCCTGGCCCCAACGCTGAGATCCGAACTGTCGATCCGGGACATGGCTTCGGACATGTCCTCCTCTTGCGTGTCAGGCCATGTCTCCCTGACTATAGCAGCCATCACCTCGTCACTAGCCTGCCTCACCCTCGCCTAATTTGATAGGAAAAAAAAATTAATTAACATTTTAAAATATATATATATATATACATATAATTTACTAAATTTTAAAACGTAAAACGACGTACAATATCCTCCTGGGAGTCGGGATATGCCCTCTCGTACGTATAGACGTACTGGTTGACCTCTGGATGTTCCCTGGCCGCCTCCTCCATCAACGATGCGAACGGTCTAGAACCGGCATGATGGTTCCTCATGTTGCGTTGCCGGTTTTGAGCGTTCACCCGGGAAACGGCCTACAAAGGAATCGAATTAGTAAAATATTTTAAAACGTATTAAATATAATTCAATATAATAAATAATTATTTTTAATTACCTGTTTATGTGGGTTGTTGAATTCCGATATCAGAAGCCAACGCCACTCGTACTCCCTGAACTGGAACTCAAGGGGGGTGCCGGAACGTTCGTTCCCATGTGTAGTCCAGTGAGTCCGTAACTCGTTCTTCCACTCCTTGTACCTGTAATACGCCAAAAAAATATAAATATTATAAATTAAACATAGTTTTTTTTTGTCCTTAACTTTGCAACGTACCTTCCCCCGTGCACAACGTCCGTCCAGGTGTTCCTCAGGTACTCGGGAACGTCAAACCACACCTGCATTTAAACATTTATTACTTTAGACGTTCATAAATCTACAATGTAATAAATAATGTTAAATATGAATTTTGTTATACTTACCGACATGGCGTTGTGGACCATGTCCTTAACCTCCTGTGGGACCTCGCCCCAGTCTGACCACAACATAGGGACTCTATCCCTAATAAGCGCTCCCACGCGGCCAGAGTACATCCTCGTCTTGCCGCCCGATACTACGTTCCCATCCTCGTCAGTATCAATGACGATCCTTCCCGATGTACTCACTGTCTTCTCGAGAGCTTTCCCCGTGACCGGACCTCTCTTCTTCCTTGTCGGCTTGGCTCCGACGGTACCTATCATAAATTGATGATTAGTAAATTAATTTTATTATAACATTATAACATAACAAATTACTTATATAATCATTACCTGAGGGCGTTGGGGCAGATGCGACGGACTCCGACTCTGTCGCCGACGATGATACCCTCGCAGAAATTAACTCTGTAGCAAACGGCACGAACAGGTACACCGCTGATGGGGTCACCTGGGGGGTAGTGGATAAATCGGCGCCCCTGAGTCATCGACTGCAGGTATTGCCGGTATGAAGCGCGGAAGGAAGAGAAGAGGCGGCGGCATCTGTACCCCGGAAGACCCACCCTCCGATGCACTAGGGCCCGGTGCCGGTGCCCTACGTATCTCAGGCATACGTGGTGCAGACACCTCCGCCTGAGTCGGAGGCCACAGCTGCCTCGAGGAGTGAGGGCCGCTGGGCTGCCTGGAGGAGCGCGGGGCGCTAGGCTGCCTGGAGGAGCGAGGGGCGTCCTGCTGGCCAGAGGAGCGAGGGGCGCTAGGCTGCCTGGAGGAGCGAGAGGCGTCCGGCTGGCCGGAAGAGCGAGGGGCGCAAGGAGGCCTGGAGGCGGGAGGGACATCTGGCTGCCTGGAGGAATGTGTCGGCTCCAGAAGAGACGCCCGTCGGGCCGTCATTGGGCCCTGAAACGAACCTCGAGGGTTGCTAGACGTTCCCTCTGACGATTCACCCCGGCCCTTCGAACTCTTTGATCTGCTGAATAATCCTTTCATCCTAAATAAAATAATTAATATTTTGTTAAATTAAAAATGAACAATATACCAAATAAAAAATGAACAATATACCAAATAAAATAAAAAATGAACAATATGCTTCTGCTAATATTGTAATATACGCAAATATATTAAATATACTAAATACACCTAAAATACATCCAAATATACTAAATACACCCAAATACACCCAAATATACTAAATACACCCAAATACATCCAAATATACTAAATACACCCAAATACATCCAAATATACTAAATACATCCAAATATACTAAATACACCCAAATACACCCAAATATACTAAATACACCCAAATACATCCAAATATACTAAATACACCCAAATACACCCAAATATACTAAATACACCCAAAATACATCCAAATATACTAAATACACCCAAATACACCCAAATACATCTAAATACACCCAAATACACTCAAATACACCCAAATACACCCAAATTCACCCAAATACAACCAAATATACACCCAAATTCAGTAAATACACCCAATATAATTCAACATTATCACAACATAATACAATTCAACATTATCACAATATAATTCAACACAATTCAATATAATGCAATATATTGAAAAAACAACCCAAATTTGTTCTATAATACAATATAAACATGAAATTGCATACCTAATTGGTTTGGGAGATGAGGGAGGCGGAGTGGAGGCCGGAAACCGTCGAAAATGGCGAAAGAAAATCGAGATAAAATCGAGAAACCGTCCGGCCGAGTTTCAGAAAATGGAGAAAGTGGGCTTCTGTTTCGCTGCAATCAAATATATAGTAAGAACTATAGCCGACGAAATAAAAAATTCGTCGGCTATAGTTGAACTTTAGCCGACGACAAAACCCTAATTTCGTCGGCTAAAGTCCAACTATAGCCGACGAAAATTTTTAAGTAATTTCGTCGGCTATAGTTGGACTATAGCCGACGAAATTACTGTGAATGTTAGTAATTTCGTCGGCTAAAGTATATTTTATTCATATTTAGTAAGTTCATGCACAATTTATTTGTTTTATCTTGTGAAACGGAAGACCGACCGTCAGATATCATCATTATGTTGAAACATGTGTGAGGGTAAAATTTCAGCATCATCGGACACACGGTCGGGCTCGATCCGCACGGTCAATCCCGTTGGTCAAACCCCTAAACACAAACAAACGGTGATTTGGCCACCTAAAATACGTATTCTGTCCGGACCGTCAACTACAAATAGTTTCATATCGAGGAGACGCAGCTAGCGGTATAAAATTTATAAGAAAAATAACCGTCGGAGATAGGGCGTCCTCTATGGCGAACGAATAGAAAAAATGCAATGACCGCAAGTATTGGCACCGAAACTTATCGGAATTACGAGAAATTTCAACCGTAGACATATTTCATCGTTCCGGTCATATCTTATCTCACGACTTTTTTTTGTTTGAAGCATCTACGTATAGTTTGTTTTTAAAACGGAACATTTACTTAACACTTAGTCAATTAGTTATACAACATTAGTAGGCATACTTTGATTATGACAATCCATCTTGTGAAACGGAAAACCGACCGTCAGATATCATCATTATGTTGAAACATGTGTGAGGGTAAAATTTCAGCATCATCGGACACACGGTCGGGCTCGATCCGCACGGTCAATCCCGTTGGTCAAACCCCTAAACACAAACAAACGGTGATTTGGCCACCTAAAATACGTATTCTGTCCGGACCGTCAACTACAAATAGTTTCATATCGAGGAGACGCAGCTAGCGGTATAAAATTATTATTTTATTCATTTAACTTTAGCCGACGAAATATTAGGGTATTCGTCGGCTATACTTTAGGGTTTAGGGGTTAGGGTTTAGGGTTTAGCCGACGAAATATTAGGGTATTCGTCGGCTAAAAGTATCTTAGCCGACGAAATATAACATATTTCGTCGGCTAAAACTGTCAAATAGATAAAAAAACAGTTGGTTTAACCATACCCATAACAATTTCCTGCATATATAACCAACATTAAGATACATTATGAATTGTAGAGCTTGTACCATATGAAACACATCAAATTGTAGTACAAATTCAAATAACTAAGAAGGCTCGTAATCAGAATCATCCGATGAGTCTTCTTCGGTGTCAGAATTAATTTCCGGTAATCTATGCATTTCTACATCACAAGAGTCGTCGTCTGTTTCTTGATTTGGATCCACATCAATAAGGCGAGCGTCTAAATCACGAATTCGAACCGAACGACCCGGTTTAAAATTATTAAGGCGAATTGTAGAGGAGTCAGGAATATCTATTGCACTGTGTTCATGATATGCAACATTTTCTTCCTCGTCTTCGGCCTCTCCAAGTGTAGCAGCCCGGTAAATGTTTCGAGGGTGCACAAGATTGACTACTTTCCACGCGTCACCCTTAACAAGGTCATCAAGATAAAACACTTGTTTCACCGATGTCGCAAAAACAAATGGGTCATCTTCGTAACAGCTTGTGCCAGTGTTCACCGATAAAATCCCGTACTGATCAATCTTCATGCTCTGCGAGTTTCTAGTATCAAACCATCTACACTTGAACAGGTGCACGGTCATGCCTTGCCCATAAACGAGTTCCACCACTGAATCAAGAACACCATAATAATCAACTCCATTCCGGCCACCATGCGCCATAACCCCAGAATTCTGTGTTCTTCGTCTGTTGTCTCTCATTTCACATATAAATTGCACGCCATTGACCTTGCACATCGGGTAAACTCTTGACATTATCGGCTTCATAGCTAGAAGTCTTAGTTCGTGAGACCAATTTGGGTGACCATCAAATTGAATATGGTTCATCTGCAACCAAAGATTCAATGTATTATAAATTAATATGAATAATTATGCAATCAAGGAGACTTGCAACATACAAAATTGAAGAATTACATACCCAATCGCCAAAATAGTTCGCGAACTCCTTGTTGTGGTAGTCGAGATCACCTTGAATGTCTGGACAGTGTAGATGGATGTCTTTCCAGTATTCAACTTCTTGACAGTTAATCAATACCCACCAATGGGCTATGACGAGCTCATGGGGTTGCAACTTGTAGGACTCTGGTAAAATTCCATAAACTTCAACATCATTTGAGACTATGGAAAGGTTAAACTTCGGTTCATCAACCGGCATGGTTTGTGGAGTTTCCTTCAATGCTCCTAGATACAACTTCATGTAGGTGACGCACTCGTGCGCAATATATGCTTCTGCTATACATCCTTCAGGCGCGGATTTGTTAGCCACATAAGCTTTGTAGTCTCCCAGTTGTCTGTAAATAAATAAATTTGTTGTCATATGTTACGATTATACAATGAACATGTACAATAAAAACATTAGGTGTAAAAAACATACCTTTCCATAGGATACATCCAAGTATAGTGTACTGGACCGGTAAGCAACAATTGCTCGGGAAGATGGATCATCAGGTGCGGCATGATGTCAAAAAAATTTGGAGGAAATATTCTCTCAAATGTACACATAATATAAATAATGTCCTGTTGCATTTCCCGGAGATCAGATTTTGTCACTTCCCTTGTGCATAACTTCTGAAAGAATCTTGACAACGCTACTAACGGCTCCACCACCTGACGGGAAAGGAAGGGTCGAATGAAAATAGGGAAGAGACGTTGTAGCAGAATATGACAGTCATGACTCTTTAACCCGTACATTTTATTGTCTCGAATGTTTACACACCGGGCTATATTTCCTGCGTAGCCTGAAGGATACTTCACAGAACTCAACCACCTGAAAATTACGTTCTTCTGTTCAGGCTTCACGGTGTACGGAGCTTGAGGCATTTTTTTCTTCCCTTCTTTCAACCACAAATGTCTTCGTATCTCCATTTTTTTAAGATCAATGCGTGCCTTCGGACCGTCTTTCGTCTTTCCCTCCAAGTTCAGCATGGTTCCCACCACACTGTCACACACATTCTTTTCTATGTGCATCACATCTAGGTAGTGCCTGATCAACAACTTACTCCAGTATGGGAGTTCCCAGAATATGCTCTTATGTGTCCAAAATTTATACCTGTCGGGTCTGTCAGGTATTGCCGCCACTATATTGGGATGATTGCTGAGCTGCCCAAAATCATACTCATTAAGCACTGCTAAAATTTGTTTCCCTGTCCATCTTCTAGGAGGCACACCAAGTTCTACAGTCCCATCAAATGCCTTGTCATCGAACCGCCATTCGTGATCATACGGAAGGAGAGTACGGTGACCCAATCTACATATCTTGTTGCAATGACTACTGCTCCCCTCATCGCTTAGGCACTCTGGACAAGCCTTGTATCCCCTAACAACGTTGCCCGACAACATCCCACGAGCAGGAAAATCACTAATGGTACCAACAACCATAGCATGCATCTGGAACATCTCGTGCATGAACTTATCATAAGTGGGATGACCAACGTCCCAAAAAAACTTAAGCTCTTCAATCAAGGGTCTCAAATACACATCGAGACACTTCCCTGGATAACCGGGTCCCGGAATCAACAAACTCAACATATTGTATTCCTTCTTCATGCACATCCATGGAGGAAGATTGTATGGTACCAAAATCACCGGCCATACACTGTATTGAAGACTCATGTTGCCAAAAGGATTGAACCCGTCGGATGAGAGCCCGAGCCTCACATTTCGGACCTCAGACGCAAAATGAGGAAACTCCCTGTCTATATGCTTCCAGGCCTCCCCGTCAGCAGGGTGTATAAGGGTATCTTCGCCTTGCAATTCCCTATCAGCGTGCCATCTCATAGATTTGGCCGTGTGTGATGACATGTACAACCGTTCCAGCCTATCCCTCAACGGGAAATACCGAAGTACCTTCATAGGTTTCCTATTGCCTGCAGGAGTCAACTTATACCTGTCACTCTGACATACTGGACATGTGTCAAGGTCACCAAGGTCATTCCCTTCTGGATCTTTACCCCAGAAGAGAACACAATCATATCTGCATGCATGGATCTTGATGTAGGAAAGCCCAAGATCTTTCAGTATACATCGGACCTTATGATGAGTGGTAGGAAGACGATGACCGTGGGGCAGCATCGAAGCAGTGTACTGTAGATACTCATCAACAGCCTTCACAGTCGATTTTGTCTCAACTTTAATCTTCATAACGTCCATCACACTTTCAAGAACCGTTTTCTGACAACCGGGGTACACAGGGGTCTGTTGGAAAGCAAGTAGTTTGTTGTACCTGTCAATACCAGCAGTGTTGACAACTCTAGGGAAGGGCTGCACCGGGTCAGACATATACGGTCCTTCAGAGCATACACCCCTCTCATAAGGAAACATATCGTTGATGAAGGCCGTTGTTGGATCGTTGGATGTACTGCCCGTCTCAGAAAACTGCCCATGATCATGCGGACCCCTTGATGATGTTTCACCGTGATATATCCAACATGTGTACTTCTCCCAAAACCCATTACTTTGAAGGTGCTGCCAAACCTTGTCAATTGGAAATTGATACATATCGCTGCGACACTGACATTTAGTGCACGGACAATAGAAAATTGTATTCCCTTTAGCATTATTGATCACATATTCAATAAAACTAACAACTCCTTTAGCATATCTTTTGTCCCATTTTGGAAGCGAAATCCAACTCTTATCCATATCCTGAGAAAATAACATAATATATATGTATAAACGCTAATTAATTAAATTTACGAATCATTCAATTTATATTATATCTGAGTTAACGTACAATTAATATATATAATAATTACTAATTAATATAATCAAATTAATATACATATATATATATCAACAACTTCATATATATTATCAAACCCAAATCGATCAACTCAATCACACTCAAAACACAATATAATCAACTCTAATTAAAACACAATATAATCAACTCTAATTAAAACTCAAACTCAATGTGCATAACGAAAATAAAACTCTTAAATCAACTCAAAAACAAGATATATACATATACGTACCTATATATAGCGCCACAAACTAATTTCCGACAGATTTCGACAACACCCAACAATTTCGCCAACCCCAAAATTTTTTCTCCCGTTTTTTCTTTCAAATCAGCTACTGTCTAGATCTGGAAATATAAAGAATTTTAGCCGACGAAATTATATATATCGTCGGCCAAAGTTTTAAAATTTCGTCGGCTATAGTTCACAGACTATAGCCGACGAAAAAACTACTTTAGCCGACGAAATGTTGTTTCGTCGGCTAAAGTAGACTTTTAGCCGACGAAAATTTCACTTAGGCGACGAAAGTTTTTTTCGTCGGCTAAAAGTCCACTTTAGCCGACGAAAATTTCACTTAGCCGACGAAATTATTTTTCGTCGGCTAAAATGGACTTTAGCCGACGAAAAAAAATTTCGTCGGCCTGGTAATTTTTTTTTCGTCGGCTATGATACTTATTCTGGTAGTGACACTAATAAACTCCTCTTATTTTATACAATTTAATTGCATGAGAAACAACCCAAAAAAGTGGCAGCTCCGTCACCAGCTCTACCACTGCTGGTAGCCGGTCAGTAGAAACTTCCGGCCACCTCAAATCGCCACTAAAATTTGACAGCACTTTCGTCTCAATATTTCAACAAATTTGTAGGAGTCGAAGGCCAATTTTAAGGCTAAACATAAATTCTCAATTTTGAACCTTAAAAACTTTAAATCTTCGATTCTCCTCACACATGCCGAATCGAGCTATCAAATTTTAAGAGAATGTAGTACTAACCAAATCTCTGTAAAATTTCAGCTTATTTAGTAATCGTTAAGGCCTCAAAAATGTATAAATACAATGAACGATTTGAATCTGACCCTCAACCTGAACCGTTTGTGTTCTTCTTTGTAAATCACAGTTTTGAACGATCACCAAATTAGCTGAAATTTTGTAGAGATGATTTACTCATACATATCTAGAAACTGAATGGTTAAGATGAGAAAATATGTTCTAAAAGTTAGTCAATTCAAGAAATCCTTACTAAACTCAATGTTATAAATACCTAAGAAAAATTATATATATATATATATATATATATATACAGGCTTTTTTGGTTAAGGATGTCCTTACCATAAATTTGGTGCGGATTTTCTTAATTTGACCCATTTTTCGTTCAAATTTTCTCATCTTAACAGTTCATAATCTAGATATATATGTATAGATCATTTCTGTAAAATTTCACCTGATTTGGTAATCGTTAAGGTCTTGTAAACGTACAAATACAATAGACGAACCGAATCTGTTCAACAGGAACTGTTAGTGTTCTTCTTTGTAAATCACAGTTTTGAATGCCCTAACGATCACCAAATGTGCTGAAAATTTACAGAGATGATCTACTTATATATATATATATATATATATATATATCTAGAAACTGAATGATTAAGATGAGAAAATATGATCTAAATATTGGTCAACTCAAGAAATATTTACCAAACTCAATGTAAGAAATTCCTTACCTAAAAAAATTATATATATATTTTTGGTGAACATATATATATATATATATGTTGGCATGATATAAATTGCTCTCTTGACTGTGAAATGTACTTGCAACGAACTTACTCTTAATCGTTTCTCTCTCAATTACAATGATCAATAATGAGAACTACTTAATCTACTCGCAACTGCAATCATCGACGCACATGTCTTAGGTGGATGGTTATGATTTATTCCGCAATCATCGAGTCTTTTTTACTAAAAATTAGCCACATTACTCGTAGTCACTTAGCTTCAAGTAATATTAATGTCAGTGTTGCTCACTACCGATGAAGAACAAAATCCTTGAAATATATGTCAATTATTAAGAATTATACATGTAATCATTGAATTTTTTCAGTGTTTGTCGGGGCACTTGTTACTATGACTCGCTATTTTGTTGAATGATTTTAAAACAGCTATTCATTAATAAATTAAAGCTGAGGACAATTGGTAACAAAATTCGTGAAATGACAACACATTTATCTATAATAGTACGGACATACTAATTGATTATTGCAACCTCATCTTGGAGTAACCACACTAGTTAAGTACTTTTTAATAGTTTAATTTACTTAAACAGTTTGGAAATTTGATCCCTTTTAATAATCGTTAATCCCTTGCTTTGTTGAAGTGGCATATTCCTAGTTATGTGGTTTTTACTTCCAAAACAGTGGTTTTATAATCACATTTCTTGAGATTACATGTAATTAGTTTTAAGTACTATGCTAACCTTCACGTGTCTTCCATACAAATATATACTGCCTTCGGTTCTTTTTTGGCCTTAGGTTCTTGCTGGCTTCTAAAATTGCCAACAAATCGAGTTCTACCTACTTCTGAATGCGACTTACTTAACAATTTCACAAAAAATTCCGAAGTTCGATTCTTTCTTGCAAGTGATCGATTTGGCATTTCATTTGACCTATATTGTTTTCTTAATTTCTTTGGAAAACTAAACTAACCAATTAAGTAAAGTCTACTCAATTAGCTAATGCTCACTCTTCAACAGATAATTAGTGTTCACACACCAGGCTGGAAGTGAGTTCCAGACAAAAACAAACAAATCGAAGGAGAGCCGTTCACATTCTCATACAACTGTGCGGCAGGAGAAGCACTTGCAATCTTCACAATGCTTGTGGCTTGTTTCTTGCTTTTATCGATTGAGACAAGCGAGCAAAGTCACTTGCAGTCCACCTTAGCATACACATGGATTCTCTTTCACTAAAATTAAATTATCTTCAACATCAATTTGGATCGAGCTTCTTACTGCTTCAAAATATCATAGAAGACTAGGGAGTCATTCTAATGAGGACCTCTAAGTTGAGGACTAGTTAAAGACTTTTCAATTAATTACTTATTAGACCAACTTTTTAATCAAAATTTGAAATCTTAACCGTTGAAGTTGTAGATTTATATAAGTAGATCAATCATACAACATTTTAGCCAAATTGGTGATCGTTAAGTACTAGTTTTAGATCAAATCAATGGACGAACCAAATCTGTTAAACATGAACCGTTCAAGTTCATAATTGGTAAATCACACTTATGAATGTCTTAACGATTTTCAATTTAGTTGAAAATTTGCAGAAATGATCTACTCATAAATATTTATAAAATGAACGGTTAAGATGTAGATATAAGATCGAAAAGCGGGATAAATCGAAAAGTCCTCAACTAGTTCTCAACTTAGAGGTCCTCACTAGAAGGGCTCCCTAGAAGACTATACTAGTGTACGTACCATAGCTAGTCTTTAACATGTTTTCAACCCTAATTTAAGATAAATTCGGTAAAATTGAAAATGATCTTGTTCTCTCACCGAGAGTAATTTTTAATATTTACGTACTTAAATAACAATATATTGTGATCCACCACATCTTCATTAGAATCTAGCTCATTGTCCGGTACTTTTCAACATTTTTTACAAGACGTTTCTTTCAAAAAAAAAGATACATCGATCACAGTTACAGAAATTGTGAATTAGTCTCATTGGTCTCTCTACTAAAATTTAATATGAATGTAGTCATTCAACACGAAATCTATATAATCTTTTTGTTTGCTTGTAGTCCTCTGCCCTTTCTTGCCTATGTCACCTATCCACCCACAGGAATCTTAGATTTTCGCATGGTTTAAGAGTAGCTTTACGTTTGTTTGTTAGATTCTGGTGTTTCAGCTGACTTTTTGGACGGTCATGGTTCAATAAACTTAATGAGATAGCTGCACTATTCCAATACTTGTTCCATGAACGAGGAAGAAAACCAAGTTCCAAGTACATGCGCTCTGCAAGAATGATATACTTTTGAAAAATTAGTTTATGCAGTAGTTAGCAGAACCATAGTTTATATGGAAGAAATGAGTAAAACCAGCCGGATATCGAATTACCAGATTCATTGCATTCTGACATCTTTTTTCCGCGCATCCTTGCTAATCTGTTGTTGTGCTCATACAGATGTCCAAGGGTGCATCTTCGTTCTCTTCTGTTGCTGTTGCTCTCACATCATATTTTTTAGACACATACAGCTTATATTCTTCTTTGCAATTGCTTCTTGTTGAATTGAAAATTAATGTGGATTCAACGTAAAAGCTCAGGCTGCTCAGCCCACCTAATGAATGGGATAATTGTATTATTGTGCGACGTCTGATAAAGAAGGCCCAATATCCAGTAGTTGTTGGTGATAACCCATGGTATTCAGATTCAAAATCATCATCATCATCATCATCATCGATCTTCTGTTGCATTTTGTTAGTGTATAGATAACTTTACTGTTTAGATAGAACTCTAGTTTTCTGAACAACTCTGCAAAACTGGCAGAAGGCCTTCAGTGCTTCAAGCCTTCAATGAATCAACCGGTTCATCATACTGTTTAGGCTCGCGATTACAGAGTTATCTTCTTTCTTCAGCATTTCTAAATGGCCACCTCCACCACTGGTGCCTTTGTGTCGAACTTCATGCATGACCTTGAAACGTTTATCTATATCTATGTCATACAGCACGCTCTGGTTCCTTGATCTTCTCCGCAGCAGAGGTCTCGTTGGCGCGCATTTCATACCGAAGACTAACGCCTTCATCCTAGGACTTCAACCACCAAATGTCCAGTATGATTGAGTTGATTTTGTTCCATAGAGTCAGAAATGGACAATGCACCACACGAGTTGTGCGCATGAGTCACGGGACATGGAAGGTTGTGGTTGTTATGAGCTTTGATGATGGGATTATTTGGATGATTCCCTGAAACACTGAAGCTAAGTAAATGGTTCCATCTTTTATCAAGAGAAGGATACAATTTCAACGCCCATATAATCTAGTCTGCAGTATGCATCCACTATAAGCTAAACTTTGAAAGCAAAAACCTGGCCTTCTAGTTTGAACTTTGAATGGCATCGGAAGTCCATAACAGTTATTTTATTGAACCTTAAAAACAAATTAACCTAAGTTATGTATGCGGAGTCGGAAAATGTTAGATTAGACATCATTTAGAGTATACGCTTAGCTAATTTAACCGTTCCCGGCAGCTGTAGGATTGCAGTACTGATTAAGAACTAGTATAGATCAGTCACCTGCATAAGAACCCGGTTTTGACCAAGAAATTAAGCCAGCAGGAAAGTAGAGAAAGCGCGCAGGACACATGTAGCTTCATTAAATCTTATCGTCCTTTGTTGCAGATTCGCAACTGGTTGTTGAGATCCACCACACTAGCTGGGAAAATATATGTAGATCGAAAACTGGATTTCATTATGTGGCAGAAGATGAGCTTAGCCAGCCAGGTATATAAATCAGATCGATATAATCTGTCAAGGATAAAATTGATACAGTCGGCGAACAGGTAAGCTACTACTTCCATATGTCCCCATAACAAGGCTCCACTTGGTACCTATTTGACTCGGACTTCATTCATATATAGGATTTCCTTGTCAATATTTTGTTTTCGGATGATTCATGCACACAAACTCAGGATTATCATCAGATTACTAATGAGATTATTCTAGGGTTTAATTAATTTGCATTTCTACCTGAATGAAAGGACAAATGGTTTGGTTTGAAATGCCAACTCGAATGAAATGGCATCGATGTATACGATATTGTACATAAAAAGAAACAAACCATTGACGTGGAGTTGATTATCTTCTGATGTTGTTAATTTGTTCATACTTAAGTTTATATGAATGAAGCTTATTCTTTTGATATGAAATAAAATTTGCAAGAAGTAACATGCCATATTATACTTGAGTTAATTTGTGCATGTACTCTTTTGTTTCTTATTTTATTAATAAAATTACTGAAACAAGCGTATGACTAGCGTTCCAAACTCTTAAATTCATAGAAATGAAGCTTATTCTTTTGATATGAAATGAAACTTGCAAGAAGTACATGTCATATTATATACTTTTTTTTACAATCATATTATATAATTTTGCCATATTATATACTTTTTTTGTTACAAGAAAATGGTGTCCGGGTATAACTACCACTCCGGAATTGAGAGCAATATGAGTATGATCCCTCCTCATAAGGTTTTTTCACTTGCTGATGATCGAACCAGTAATCACCTATTACTAGGAGTGTCATTGTCACGTTCGCCTAACAAACAGACCCAACTTGCTTCTACTAGACAAACCTCATGGGTTGTCATATTATATACTTTTGCCACTATGTTTTGCAATAACTTGCTATTTTAAGATAATAATAAAAATAAATTAGAGAAAAACCTAAAAAATGGAGCCTCTTTTAAAATAAACTCATTCACATATTTCATTTTAATTTACACCCAATTAAAATAATTTAACATGCCTTATAGGTTTTATTTTTAAAACTAAAATTTGTCACTGTATTTCTCCTAACGGTTTGGCCATTCTGATTTTAATTTTGTTTTCTACATTTTAATTTGTGTTTATGGTGTAGGTATCAACCATGTATTTTGTTTATAACCTTTAAGTTAGGTTACAAATAGAAGAATTGAGTTTTGGGTATAGGGTTTAAGGGTTATAGTTTAGGGTATAGGGTTTAGGGGTTAGGGTTTAGGGGTTAGTGGTAGGGTTTAGGGTTTATATATTCATGGGATACTATTTCGTTAACAATAAGAGATAATAACAACTTCTGTAATTCTAGAAAAAAAATTAGTTTTATTATTTATTCTAAATAATATGTTTATTTTGTTTAAATAAACTTAATTAATAAAATTAGATGTATTTTAAAATAATTTTAAAAATAGATGTAATTAAAAATAAGTCTATTAAATTAGATGTAACATCAAATATCTTTAATAATAATATATAATAGTTTTTATCGATATCATAGTGATCTCATGATTAGAAAAATGATGAGGACAATCAAAAGGGCTGACTTTTGACATGACGGAAGCTTTAGCAAAATAGTGATGGAGTGCACGGGCAACCTTACCATGCCAGCATTATATTTGTCAAAAAGTGAACAAATTAAACATAGCTTATCTACCAAACCAGCAAGCAAGAGCCTTGCTAGCTATCCTGAGTAGTTGGTCGTCATATCTAGCTACGTTTTCCACAATATGGTACTCGATTCTCATGACCCTATTTAAGGCCTCGCTCTTACTCTTCAACCATCTTCTTCCATAAGCTCAAACTTACCCAGATATATTCTGATCACAATGCCCTTCTGTAGCAGTACTACTTACCTGATGGCCCTGCTCTACATCTCGTTGATTCTCTTGGCTTCTCCTCTCACCCAAGTGATCTCTGAAGCTAGAGTTATCGCTTCGACGAGGTCAGTGGATCAATCATATAATTCAAGCCCTTCGAGTTTCGTATCCTTTAGGCCTAATAAGGGCCGTGCTGCTAAAGTTTTCGGAAACCCCAATATCGTGGAGGGTTGCTTGCCGAAAGGATTTCGTCGCTCTTCTGCTCCTAGCCACTATGTCAATGATCTCCCTCTTGACTCAACACTGTGTTCTACTTCAAGCAAAGGCATAAATCCATGAAAAAGAATTGAATGGGTTGTGTCATTAATTATGTAATCGAGAATATGTAGTTCATGCATCAAAAGCTTTATTTGTTGTTATTATAGAAAATTAACTATGGAGATGTAAATTTCCATTGTTCTGCATATAAGAATTACAGACAGTGACATTGTAATTGTTCAATAATATGGAATAAGGCATTTGATATAAAACTTATTTTTACCCACACACACATCTTCGACTCTCATAGTCTCATTCCCATTATCTTTCTTGTAGGAGTTGCATCCCCTTCATAATTTTAAAAGGGTATACTATACTACTATTAGGCCACTAATTAATTAGCATTTACATGGATGGTACACATGAAATATCGATCCTAACTGCACCAGCTTAAGTACTTTAAAACTAGGTCTGAAACAGTTCCCTGCTTTCATTTATTCGCTTAATTAGAGTAGGGTTTTGTAGCTCACCATAAATGATGGCATAGTAAGTGTTAATTATTGTTACTTATTTCACTTCAATGTAAACCAACCCAACTATATCCAACCCGGATCTACTGGTTTACATAACATCTCATTGGCCAATCTTTGATCGAGTTAATTACTTAAATGAGAGTTGAACGATGATGGATATGCAAACTACATCTATATGTAGAGAGTACGTGTTTTCCTTTTTCTTCTTTTTCTTGTTTGCATTAGTTAGGCGGGGCATGTTAAGAATGTTTGATTGTTTAAATGCGTGTGCATATATATATTACATATATCTATATACATGTTAAGAATTGGTTATATCTATATGCAAATTGGTTATATATATTACATATATCTATATACATGTTAAGAATGTTTGATTGTTTAAATGCGTGTGCATATAAATTAAAGTACCATATATGCAGAAAATTAGTATTATTTAGTTTCTTTTTTTCTGATTGTCATATTATTATGTCTAAGTAGATGTTTTAAGCCTAAACCCTGACCCATTTAACCCAAAACCCCGAGCCCAACTAAAAACACTTCAGAAACATCTTGTCACAGATTGAGAGACAAAACACGACCTTCAAACTCAGAATTTTGTTGTTCTTCTTCATCGTCTTCCTCATCTCTAGATTCTTTCCAATCTGAACCCTAAAAGCGTATCTGAAACCATGTTTCAATCATCTTAAACCCAACAGCCATCATGGAATATCTTTAAGAATAGAAACCGACCTTGGAGAAGCAGGAGGTGTCAAATTCCTGGAGATTTGTCGATGACTCATGGAAGCTACAACAAGAGCTAGAACCCTAGGGGTCTGGTCTAGTATCTTAACAGGTAAGGTTTCAGTTGTTTAATTCAATTTTGCTTCCTTAGTTTGTATCGTGGACGCCAAGTTCTTTCCCTTATAAATAGAGGTGAGTTTCTTTGAGGTGAGTTTCTTTGTGTTGTGGGGGGTAATATTCTGATTTCGTTTAGTATCTCAAGGTGAGAGAGAGAGTGTGTGGAAGTTAGTAGTCTAGATGGGAGAAAGAGAAGGGTATGGTAAGAAAGAAAATAGAGAGGCAAGAAGAGGAATGGAAAGAGAGAGACAGAAGAGGATACATGATTAGGAAGACGTACTAGTTTCAGAGAAACATATTTGGGATTCAAGATGATTATAGAGGCTTAGTTCTGTAATTTGGGTGTTCAAAGTAATATGTAAGTTATTGTTTGAGTTAGAATCATTGTTCAGTAGCAGTAGCTTATATGATTTATTAGGATGTTTTCTTGTTAATACCTACTGGGAACCCTTTTTGAAACAGAAAACTCGTTTTAGTCAAATCTGTAATTTTTACTGATTCATATCAGTAACTTCGAAAAATTCATAGTTAATTCTAGAAAAATGTTTTTGCTGCGATTCTAGTTCCTGAGTGATCTTTAGTTTGTCTTTTAAAAATGTCATGAAGACACCAGGTTTTAATTCCCAGCTAAACTATATCGTTTTTAGCCAAACATTTTTCTGGTTAGCAATTCACTAAAGCAGTTTTCTGATTTTGTGTATGTGTTTTGGTGTTTTCCCAATAATTCTTACTCTATTTGGTATGATGTTATATATACTTTGAGATTAGAGTATAAGGTTTATATACATGTTTTGGCTCTAAACATTTGAGTTGAGATCAAGGTTTTGGTTTGCTTAAAATTAGGTGAAACATTAGAAGTTTAGAATTCATTTACTTATACCCTCTATTAGCTGCTTCTGTGGTATTTTAATTCAGCCATTTAAATTATAACTTTTGTGTGTTTTCATCTATTTGAAACATTGTTTTTAAAAGTTTTATACCACTTAAAGTTCCTATTTTGCTTTTGAAATCAAAGTTTAGGCTTTTAGTAGGAATTTTCAGAAATTACTTGAACTGTTGCTGAACTTTGGAAATTCATAACTAATTCAGAAAAAAATCATTTTTAAGTAATTCCAACTCTCAGACTTTCTTTTTAATGTCTGCTACAATTTCTTAGAAGGCTATAAGGTCAAAATCCTTATGTTTTGCACAATTTTTAGTATGAATGTGACTACTGCACAGTGTTTTCAAAGGCGAACTGTGACGGCGCTGGGACGCGCCTTAGGGCGGAGCGACGGGAAAACGCCTCGCCGGGTGTTTCGCCGCGACGCGGCTGGAAAAGCGACCGCCGGAGCGACGAGGCGGCGCGGGGCGGGGCGAGACGAGGCGCGCTGCAGAATTTTTTTTTTTGGTTTTTCCGCGTCAAAACGACGTCGTTTTGGTTTTGTTTTTTTTTTTTCGCGTCAAAACGACGCCGTTTTGTTTTTTTTCCAAAACGACGCCGTTTTGGTCGTTTCCTTCGATTAAACCCTGCGTCTCTTCTCTGCCTCCATCTCTTCTCGCTGCCTCCATCTGTTCGCTCTCCATCTGTTCCCTGCGTCTCTTCTCTCTGTCTCGTCTCTTCTCTTCTCTCTGCCTCCATCTCTTCTCTCTGCCTACATCTGTTCGCCCTGTCCACCACCCAAATCCGCCACAATCCTATTCGAACTCGAGCTCGAGCTCTCCACCGCCACAGTTCCCCCACCGCCACGATCCTATTCGAACTCGAGCTCGAGCTCTCCCTGCCTCCTCTTATTCCCATCACCCCCACAACACCAACCGCCCCATCACTTCCATCCCAACATCACTGCCTCCTCCGCCACATCATTGCAGCAACCTCCAGGTTTGTCTTCTCAATCCTCTCTTATTAATTTTACTGTTAGATTAGTGCCTGTACTAGATTGAAGGTTCGGTTTAGACTAGATTGAAGGTTCGGTAATGATTATGCAGAATTGCAGATTAGTGCCTGACTGCCTGTACTAGATGCAGTGTAACTAGTGTAACTGAAATGTTTGTTTGATGCAGTGTAACTGAAATGTTTGTTTGATGCAGTGTAACTGAATAAACTGATTGCTACTGATTTACTGAAATATGCTATTGAAATATGCTCTTAGTCTCTTAATGATTGCTACTGAAATATGAAATATGCGACTGATTTATTTTTATGTTTGTTTGATATGTTAGTGATGGGTGATAGAGGCGAAGATGGGAAAGATAAAGCATGGAAGCATGCCAAAAAAGTGGAAGGGGAGAGATATTTTAGATGTGTTTACTGCAATCAAGTATGTAGTGGTACGATTAATAGGCTCAAGCACCATTTAGCAGGTATTAGTGGTGGTATGAAAGCTTGCAATAAAGTCCCTGCAGATGTGAAAAAAGATTATCAACAAACTCTTAAAGAGTTGAAAGATGGGAAATATAAGAGGAATGTTATGTTGCGTGAAATTGGGGCAGGAATTGGTGGTGGAAGTAGTAGTTTAGAATCTCCATTAGGTGAAGAATGTGGGAGTAGTGCTGCTCAACCAAGAGTTATAGGACCACTTGATTCATTTGTGTCTTCCGAGCCTAGGCAAACCGTATTGAACGAAGCTTATAAAAAAGAATTAAGGAAAGAAGTGTGTCGTATGGTTGGACGTTTTATGTTTTCTAGGGTACTTCCTTTCAATACGGTTAATGATCCATTTTGGCTAGCTATGGTAGAGGGAATTGCTAAGTATGGTGTAGGGTTTAAGCCTCTTTCTATGCATGAGTTAAGAACTTGGATTCTAAAGGAAGAAGTGCAAGATATTGATACATATAAGTTTGAACATAAGAAGGCATGGGAAAAATATGGATGTTCAATTATGTCAGATGGTTGGACCGATGGAAAGGGTAGAGTGCTTGTTAATTTTCTTGTGAATAGTCCGGCTGGTACTTTCTTTTTGAAGTCCATTGATGCATCTGGTAGTGTAAAAAATGGATCTTTAATGCTAAAGTACTTGGATGATGTAGTGAAAGAAGTTGGGGAAGATAATGTGGTTCAAATAATCACTGATAATGCATCCAATTATAAGAATGCAGGGATAAGACTTATGCAAAAAAGGGAAAAGTTGTGGTGGACTCCATGTGCTGCACATTGTATTGATCTTATGCTTGAAGATATTAGCAAACTAACAATCTTTGAGAAAACAATTAGAAGTGCTAAGCAAGTGGTTAAGTTTATATATGGTCACACATGGGTTCTTTCTCTCATGAGAGAATTTACAAGCAACAAGGAGATTATTCGACCGGCTGTGACTCGCTTTGCAACTTCTTTTCTTACCCTTCAAAGTATTTATAAGCAAAAACAGCCCCTTCAAATGATGTTTAACAGCAAGAATTGGAATGAGGGACCTTTTGTCAAAAGCCATGAAGCGATACAAGTCCGTGCAATTGTTCTTTTTGAGAAGAATTTTTGGAGTAATGTTGCTTTTTGTGTGAAGGGTGTGTTGCCATTAGTGTGTGTTGAGAGAGGTTGATTCTGAGGTAAGACCTGCTATGGGCTACATTTATGAATTGATGGATTCTGCCAAAGAAAAGATTGCATTTGGTTTGAAGAAGAACAAAAGGCATTATCAACCAATTTGGAACAAAATTGATGGAAGGTGGACTCCTCAACTCCATCAACCTTTGCATGCTGCCGGTTACTATCTAAACCCTCAATTGCGTTATGAAGAAAACTTTTCAACTGTCTTGGAAGTTAAGAGAGGACTGCATGAGTGCATGGACCGGATGATGGTGTTTGAGGATCGCTTGAAAGCTGATATCCAATTAGAAATGTATGACAAATGCCTTGGAGAGTTCGGAACCAAGCTTGCAATACACTCTAGAAAAATAAGAAGTCCAGGTAATGCCTCATATGTTTTCTTTGTGGTACACATATAATGTTATAGGCTGTTTGTAGATAATAATGACTTGTTTTTTTTTTCAGCAAGTTGGTGGGAGCGTTTTGGAGAGGAAACACCTGAGTTAACAAAATTTGCTGTTCGTGTTCTTAGCTTAACTTGTAATGCATCCGGATGTGAGAGGAATTGGAGCACCTTTGAGTCGGTAAATTTAATTCATATTCTTCGTGACTTTCTTTTATTTTAAATTTAATGTTCACATAAAGGTAAAATTATATTATAGGAATAGACTTGATAATAAAATTATATTATTTTAAATCTAATTGTAACCTTATGTTTGGTCTTAGGTTCACACAAAGAAAGGAATAGACTTGAACATAAAAGATTAAATGCATTGGTTTATGTCAAGTACAACTCTTTGTTAAGGGAGAGAAACATCAGAAGAAGAACGAAGATGCTTGATCCTATACTAATGGAGGAAATTGACTCCGATGATGAATGGATATCAGAGGTGGAAGATCCGGTTCTGCCAAATGATCTTTCTTGGCTTGAGGAGGATGTATTTGAGGTCGATGCTATAAGAAATGTGCCAATTGAATGTTTTGAACAAAATTTGTTAACTCGAGTTCCTATTTCTGTGGAGACACTAGAGGAGCCGATCATGGATGATGAGCCTATATTGAGTGGTGATGAGGAATTAAATGAGGCTTCTCATATATCTTCTTCTAAAAGAAAAATCCCGGAAAGTTCAAGTAAGCAATTTTTTACTCATCTTTTTCTTTTTTATTTACTTTCATGTTATGTTATATAATTTACAATAGATGTATATATCCCAATTTAATTCTAAGTTCTATATTTAGGTAAAGGAAAAAACAAGCAGAAAATGAAAATGCTTGCAACATTACTTAGGGATGAAAGTGAAGATGATGAGATAGAAGATCTTACTTTGCCTCCTCATACTAATGAATTGAACATTGATGATTGTGATGATATTCATGGTGTTAGTGGATATGATGCGGAAGATTGAAGTGTATCTTTTTAATTAAGTGTATCTTTCTAAACCTTAAACTCTAATTAGAACCTTGTGAAGTACTATTTGAGGATGAATTTATGGTTGTAATAACAATTAAATATTTTTTGTTATGTATTGAGATTATATATATATAATGAATTTATTTATTATTTGTTGGAAAGGCGGTCGCCCCGTCGCCTCAAGGCTTTCGCCTCGCGGGGCTTCCACAATTCGCCTTCGCCTTCGCTTTCGCCTTTGAAAACATTGCTACTGCAGTATGCTAGTGTATGAAATTGTGGTTAGGTGGTTTTGTTAACTTCTATATCTTATAGACATCCATTTCAGATTCTATTTGCATATATTGAAAGCACATGCTTTAGAAATTATACATGTGTAGTTTCATGCAATTTCATTGAGAATTTGTTGGTCAAGTTGAAGTTGAAAATATTGTTGTGCGTTCTGCACATCAGTTTTCTTGTGTTTTGAAGTCAGTCAACTTGTTGCTAGATTATGTACATATAGGTTGGTTATTTGAACATGGTTTCTTCATAAATGTTTTAGAGAACATCTTAAATCTTATTCCAGATTTTGAATCACTTGAAAATGATTTTTCTACATGAAGTTATGATTTTTCAAAGTAGACAGTCTGTAGGATGAAATGTTGCAGATAAGCTTTTCCGAGTTTTTTGACACAGTTGCCTTTTTACTAAAACCTGTGTATTTCAGTTAAGTTTGTGAAGTAAGTGTCTTCATGAAAGTTGTAGTATACTTGTTAAACATCATTTAGGAATTTTAATCTCTTAAAAAGGATTTCTGTAGATTAAGTTATGATTTTACAAAGTTAAGGTTCTGCATCAGCAAAACCTGCATACCAGTTTTTGAACCAGTTGCCTACTTAGTAAATCCTGTGCATTTTAGATGATTATTTGCAGTGTCTTCACAAAAGTTTTAGCATACATCTTAATGGTTATTAGAGAACTGAAATCTCTTGAAAAAGATTTTTCTAGATTAAGATATGCAATTTTGAATTTGAGTGTCTGCATCATCAAATTCTGCATTCTGGTTACAATGTTACTGTTTGTTCCTTTGGTTTAAAGAGTAGTTTTCTTCTTTCAAAACTTATGTAGGTTGATCAAAAATCGAATGTAAACATTCATTACTTTTGGACAAAGCTTGTGAGACTATTTTTCAAAATGCATGTGAGATACTTATGTCGTTATTGAGTCGGCCATTCACATCAAATTTCTTCACAAATTGCATAATGTTTTGGTTAGCTAGTTAACATGCACTTACTATGTTATTCTAATGACCTGTGATTCTAAGAACTATTAACTAAGACGTAAGCTCTATCTATATATACATGAAGTCTGTTCTTAAGGCTAGGTATTTGGTGGTTTTGTGTTTAAAATTAATGTTGTGCTTATGGATTGGAAATGTGAAATCCATTGGATTTTCACTTCTTATGCAGGATGTGTGTATGTAATTGCTTGGAATTCAGGTAGGAGGATATGGGAACTTCGACTCAATTGTATTGTGTGTTTGCATGTTTGTTTTGGAATGGCTTGAGTATTTGCTATAAATTGATGCATATGTCATTCATTAATGACAATTGGAGAATAAGGGTGGCGAATGATATAAATTTAATCTTTTGTGTAGTTGAGTCCATTACCTCAGCAGGAACCATGTAGTCATGTATGTCCGTATGTCCGTGATTATTACTTAATTAAATAAATGAATAATAAGGGTAATTCGGGGCTGGAGAAAGGGGAATGGACAAGATGACTTGCAAAAGAGGGTTAGGGATAGATCACATAGTTGAGTACGCTGAGTCACCTTCTTGGTAAAATACATGGTATGAGACATGTAGGCTTAGTTTGTTCTTCTATATGGATCTGGAATAGAATGTGCATTCATATGCATATCATTTATTGATTGTCTTTTGTTTTTGAGAGGATTAGCTCCCTACTGAGCCACATGTTGAGCTCACCCCTTAACAGATTTTGCAGGTTTAGAGCACAATGAACATGGGTGATCAGGAGCAATTGAGTTACTGAATTCTTGATGTGTAATGCTTGTTTTTCTTAGATTAAGATGTAACCATGTAGTTTTCTATCTTTGTAAGTTACTGTGTAGTAAATAATAATTTTCAGTTCAGTGTTTTAGTTGTTATCTTTTCCAATTTCTTTCATATTCTGAATATGAAAATTCTATTTCATATTTAGAATATGAGTTGCACCTCGAAAAAATTTATTTCTCAAAATTCGGGGTGTGACAGTTCTCTTGAAAGTCCCCAAATATCAGAGTGAATTAACTCAAAAGCAAAATACTTTTATTAGAAATATTGGGAAAATAAGTAACACGATGGCTCTTGGCCAAGACACAAGTTTCACAACGTAAAGTAGACTCATCCACACCAATGAACAAAGTATGCATGGTTTTTCTCATAAGACTAAAGGATCGATGCCCTAAGAGGCGATGTCACAACCAAACTTCACTCAGTGTATCAGAATTTGAAGTCAAAGCGACGCGGGACTGTGCTCTTGGTTTCTCCCCCGCATATGTATGATCCAGACGGAACAACCTGCCCCTTAGATACCTCTGAACGACTATCTTCCTGGTGAGAAGATCCTGAAAAACAACATACATAGGATAAAAAGTTACAAAACATTTACTCAGTGTTCAACTGTGGGACAAATATTAAGTGATGTGACAAATTAGGAACATATAACACATTATCGAGCTCTAAGGTGGGAGTAACCCGAACAGATCTTGTTACTAATACTAGAAATGCTTTACCGTTAGCATTAGTAACATGAGAGACTAGTGAGGAAGACAACTTAGTAAAATAAGACGTATCGTAAGTCATATGATCACTAGCACCGAAATTAATAATCCAAGTATCAGAACCAATAAAATTAAAGACCTTTAGAGCCATACCAATCTTACCACGACCAGCTATAGAGGCTGTGGGAGTAGCTCCACCAGTGAAATGATAATCTTGTCCAGTCACTCCATAGAAATCTATTTCTTGAATCAATTGAACTGCAGCTGCTTTAGCTTTAGGGTAAGAAACAAGAGATTTCGGTTTGAAGTGTGGGTATAGCTTCCAACAATATTCTTGTATATGTCTACCACCACAATAAGAACAGTGATGAGGGCGATAACCGAAGTCAGGTGGAGGTCCTTATTGATGAAGTGGAACTGGACTCTGTTGCTGAAGGGGAGGATTTGGTGGTTTTGTTTGAACAACCAGGCTAGATACTTTAACTTGTGCTTGGTTGAGGCAATCCTGCCGAGACTTATCATTTCGAATGTATGTAAAAGCCGCAGTCAAGCTGGGAGGATCTGACATTCGTAGCAACTCTCCTTTAGCACTGTTATGTTTCGCATCAAGTCCTCTCAAGAACACGTGAACCCTTTCGAGTTCCTTCTCCTTTTGGTACCAAGTAATATCCTCAGGGTTTGTGATCTTGCACAGACGTTTTTGATCTATTTCAGCCCATACATTCTTCAGCTTGGTGAAATACAACGATACTAGTTGTCCATTCTGTTGCATTCTAGCCACTTTGCACATCAACTCATGAACCTGAATAAAGTCATATTCATTTGTATAGAGATCTGCTAAGGTCTTCCATATCGCCTCAGCAGTTTCACACTCCTCCACCAACTGTACTACATCATCATTCATGGCCTTGAACAAGGTTCCCATCACAGCTCCACCTTCATCCTTCCATTTGGCAAATGCATCGTCATCATCTTCACTCGGAGCTTTGGTAGTTCTGGTTACATGTCCCATTTTATGCATGTCACGAAGATGAAACGACATCAGCTTTTTTCAAGTCTGGTAATTAGTACCATTGAGTTTAGTACCCCCAAACGAACTACCATCTGAGCTTCAAACCGAGACTTAAACTTTTTGAACTTCTTTGGTCTTGATAACTAGCTCATTTTGATCATCTCCCGTCATTGAAACGATTGAAAGTGCAGCAGAAGAAACAATAAATCTGTTTTAGGTGGACTTCCACTGAAGTGAAAAATGCACCTAGGTGAAGATACACTGAATTGGATGTAGTGGACCGGGTCTGTTGTTGCTGGGCCTGATCTAGTTTTGGACACGGGCCCAACTAGAAAAAAAAAGCAGCAATCGGGTTGGGTCGGACTGGATCTAAGTCGGTTCGGACTAGATCCAGGTCGGACTGGATTCTTTGTCGGGTCAGGTCTTTATCGGGTTAGGTCTTTGTCGAGTCGAATGCCGGACCAGAACGCAGTGGTTCTGGGCAGCCGGACCTGGGGAACTGAGCTCTCCAGAAAGGATGAAGGATGCGGCAGCCGACGGTCTAGGTGGAGGATGCAGCAGCCAGGTCGGGCAGCGGTTCCAAAGTGGATGATCGAATGGCAGGAGGATGTCCTGCGGATGATCGAATTGCAGGAGTTTTGGGGTTCGAATGGCATAGATGATCACAGCGGATGGACACATCGTGTTTGAATGATTGATGGTGATGATCTTGGTCTTTGGGGTGGATTCCCCCTCGGTCTCCTGTTTCTGGCTCCCTTTGTCAGTCTTGAAGGAAGTTGTGGATGGGATGGTGCTCCCTTTGTCAGACTTGAAGGAAGTTATGGGTGGGATAGTGTTGGTACTGGTCTTGTGATGAAGGAAGGCTTCGATGCTGGATAAGCAAGAAGTCCCTGGGAACAAATTTGAGAATATGTCTCTTAAGAGACGAAGAGAATTAGATTAATATTAAAAACAACAGATCAAACCTAACAATAAGGTTGAACTACACATCGATTCTTCAAGATTGAAGAATGAAAATAAACTAGACAAACTAGACAAAGAAGCAAATTTCTTTTGGATCTTTGCTCTGATACCAACTTAAAGATTCTGATATTGAGATGAATAAACTTTCTCACATATCATCCATCTTCTCATGGATGTTTATAGGGGTGGGCACATTGAGCCCGAAATGTAGTCACCCCCCGCATCACACCGAATTATTAACCGAATTTAGGCAAACCGACGTCGTTTTGCTCATACACCGCACCGACCCGTTTTCAAACGGTGCAGTTACGGTTCCTGGTATAAAACCCCCCGATTTAAACCCACCGAACCGTTTACAAACCAAACGGCGTTTAGTTTAGTGTTAGGTTTGTTAATCTTGTTGGAATTCAAATGATGCAATTACATATACGGATTGTTTTGATTTTAATCAGCTTATTTGATAGTGTACATGTTTGGAAGGCAATAGGTTACTGAAGAGATAGTAATAACATATATGCGCTACTCCTATTGCCATTTAAATAGGCATAAATCAATGAGTATAATGTAACATGATGAAATGAGCATTAGACCTGAGAAGCTAAGGGAACAGCTCAAACATGAAAAACGTGAAGATCTAGAAGTAGAACATGGTACTTGTTGAACATAATCTTTGATTTCTACAGATTCATTTTAATGTTTATACGGTATGCCCACGAATTTTTTTTCCCTTGTTTGTTTAGTCAAAGTATTTCCATTTTACTTTTGTTAATCTTTGAGCACTATTCATTGTACATCAAGCTTCAAACTGCTTGATTTATCATGCAAACTGATTTGCTAGAATTGGACACAGATGCACACACAGATATGTATATGGACTTACATATAGTATGTTCTTAAAGCATAAATGCTAACATCATTTAATTCAACTATGTGTGTGCTAACCCATATGTTTGTTCTTCGGTCTCTGATATTAATCATCATCCGATGTTTTAACATGTTACTTTTTATTTCATGTTGAATGTTGGTTTAACTATTTAATGCGGTTTAAAGCAAACCGCACCGAAAATGCAGTTCAATCGAAAATGCAGTTTGCATTATTTAAAAGCAGTTGCAGTTTGCAAAATTAGAACACCGAAAATGCAGTCTGCACTGCGGTTTTGGCTTTAAACCGCATTGCACCGCACCGCGCCCACCCCTAGATGTTTATATATGAGTTTACAAGAAATACAAAAGATAACTATTAACTATAGAATAACGAAAATTAATCTGAAACATAACTACAATATATTTACATTCATATTCAGACTCACGCTAACAAGGCCGTGCTGGTCACGTTGCACCCCCGAGCTAACTCATTCTCCTCGTCTGTATCGCATGACATCAACCAAACTAATAATACTAACAAATTCAATAATTTCCAATTGAAAAATTGGTGTACCCGTGTGCAAGAGTGGAGGACAGCTTTAACTTTAGCTTATCAACCAATTTACCTTCTAATCCTCCATATGGAGTAACACAGAGACTACTACAGAACGCATAAACTCGTCTTTTCAGCCATGGAGGGTAGGAGACCCTACCTATAAAGGCCATATTCTTCCTCAAGCCCTTAGCCAAATCAATCTTATATAAGCCTCATTAAGCTAGCCACTCTCCTCCCTACCTGATTAGTCTTTCATATATCACAAAACAAAGAAGCGTCTCTATCTCATTCTCTCTCAACTGTTAGAGTAAGACAAAGTTTCAAGCACCGTATTTATAACCAGAGAAGAAGAAGAAGAAGAAGAAGACGAAGAAGAAGAAGAAGAAGAAGAAGAAGCAATTGCCTATATAGCTATGAAGCAAAACCAAAGCAACTGCAGCAGTAGCAGCAGCTTCTGCAGTAAGCACGTGAGAACGCCGTGCAGCTCGTTTGGTCGGAGATGCAGTATGCTGGTGAAGGAGCAAAGGGCAAGGTTCTACATCCTCCGCCGCTGCATCACCATGTTACTGTGCTGGCGTGAGTGTGGTGATCCATGATCGAGTACTAGTTCGTAATCACAGGATAAATACAAGTGTATATATGTGTGTGTGTATATAGTACAACTATCAGATGGAGATGAAGTTCTGAATTGCAATCTCTGAAGCAAGTTTTTACAATTTTGTTGAATCTCTCTCTCTCTCGATGTAGATGAAAACCTTGAAGTAAATTAATTGTAAACTTGTAATAATATTGATTGTGATAATGATGGTTTAACGATCGAATTAGTCCTATATTTTCATCACTTCATCAATAGATTCCGGAGTTCTATCTTTTTGCTCCGGCCGGATTGTCAGATTACTGGGACTTCCTCCAGTTCCGTTGAGTTTTATATATCGTAGTGAATTCTGGTTATAATATAATTACAATATATAGGAGGATACCTAATTATTCTTTCACTGCTCATTCCACACTTGGCTATTATATTGCTAGATATATATTGTGTTCATTGTGGTTGATATATGCTTTTCAATGAGTGACCACAATATATGTCATTTTCATTTTGTATCTCAAGGAGATCTTGCAATTATCACCTAGAAATAGTGTTCGGTATTCCAACCACGTAAGTGATTACTAATCTATAAGTCTTTTCATCATGATTCATTGACCTAATATAGTATTAGTGGTTCCTAATCCTCTCCATCTATAAGTGAGCTGTGAACACAATCTACTTCTATAGTAGAATCCGGAAATGATGCGCGTTTCTGTGAAACGGTAATGGATTTCGAGTTGGTTAATTATCTTAATTAATTAAAAGTCTAAACATGAAGATTTTCTTCTAGTTCTTTTTGACAATGGAGTAATTAAAACCCTTTTTACTACAAAACTAATTGACCTTCGATTCGCATTTCGAAAGATTAAGATTTTGTAGAGAAGATCAATAACAAAGAATATAGAAACGCATGCAAACCGACAGCAAGATACGGTATGATCGACTTGATTCGTTTTCCGTCGTGTGGCCCTTATTCCTTCACTTTTCACTCTCCCTTTGTCTGTGCCCTACTCTACTTTTACTGTTAACAGCAATGTCCACCTCAGTTTTCCAATTACTAAACCAAACAGCCCTTCTTCGAGATCAAACGCAGATTCTTCCCTTTTGTTAGTTGGCTGATGTAGTCTTTGATCAATCTTACTCAACTATATACAACTCATTTAGACATTTCACCGAACGTTTTATCTCGCAACATGCATGCATCTGATACAATGACTCACATCGAAAGCTACGTGTTTTCAAGGGTTTTGAATTTCGGTAACGCAGGTTAACATCCAACATGTTCAAGTTCGTGTTCATTTACAGTATCAGTCTGGATAATCATATACAGTATCAGTTTGATCTTCCGACTATAGGAAAAGATGAAGACCAGAAATTAAACTGGAAGAATAATTAAAGCAGGAGGATGAGATTTCCATGGAAGTAGGACCTGAGTAAATGCATAACACGTGCAAGATTGAAAGTAAGGGCCTGAATGCAGCTGCAGGGAGTCAATCAGTACTGGAAGGCATCAACCAGCTGTAGTAGAATATGTTCAATCATAATGGTTACTACTGAAATGAAACTCTGCTCCATCTTCTTCTTCTTCTTCTTCTTCTTCAGTTGGAGTGTCACATTGGCTTCAAATTAACATGCAGCTTTTGCCTTTTCCTTGTTAATGCAATCTGTCTGTCATTTATTTCTTCACCAAATTGTTCACCATGTAATAACAGAAGCTTTCAATATTGACATGGGGTAAGATTGATGTAGTAAATTTCTACCACAAGATCCTCAGAAGTTCAGGTTTAATTATTTGTGAGGTCACAAGTCACAACTTGGCCGTCCTCTACCACAGTGAGGCTGTGGGATTCTATAGAAGTTTGTGTGTAAAAGCTTCTGTATTACTTGAATGAAAAACAACTACAAGAGGTGTCTTATATAGAGACAGCTAGGTGTGCAAACCCTGTAGGGATAGGGTTTCGGTATACAATTCTTAGTTGTAGTAGGAAACCTATTAACTTAGTTGTAGTAGGAAACCTATTAACTAGGAATGATTCTTTCCTTCAATACTCCCCCTCAAGTTGCAATGTATGTTGAGAACATTCAACTTGTTCAAGAGCTCTGTGAATTGCTTCGGATGTAATGGTTTGGTGAATAGGTCAGCCGGTTGATCTTTTGTCCGGATGTGTGCAGTCTGGATGAGTCCTCTTTGTATCTTCTCACGAATAACATGACAATCAATTTCTATATGTTTGGTGCGTTCATGGAAGACTGGATTTGACGCTATGTACAATGCTGCTTGATTGTCACAGTAAAGCCGAGCTGGACTAGCACATGAAACATTCAAATCTTTGAGGACATTCTGTAACCAAGTTACCTCACAGCACGTAGAAGCCATAGAGCGGTACTCCGCCTCCGCACTTGACCTCGAAACCGTACTTTGCTTCTTTGTTCTCCAGGAAATGAGTGCATTACCAAGGAATACGCAATAGCCAGTTACTGATCTTCTAGTATCTCTACACCGTGCCCAATCAGCATCGCAAAAAACTCTCAAATTTGGTGAACCAGTAGACGGTAGCAGTAACCCTTGGCCTGGAGTAGCTTTAAGATATCGAAGCACATTGTAAGCTGCTTCAAGATGAACGTTTCTTGGTTTGTCCATAAATTGACTGAGGACATGTACGGCATAGACGAGATCGGGACGTGTAATAGTGAGGTATATGAGTCTACCAACTAACCTTCTGTAAAGACCCGGTTCAGTTAGCAAGATTTCATCTCCTGTGCTGAGTGAAATGTTGTACTCGATAGGACATTTTGCAGGTTTAGCTCCAAGAAACCCAGAATCTTCTAGTATTTCCAATGCATATTTTCGTTGACATAGGACCAGGCCTTGTTTCGATCGAGCTACCTCAATGCCAAGAAAGTATTTCAGAACCCCCATGTCCTTGAGCTTAAAACGGTTTGACAGAAAAGTCTTTACAGCACTGATGTCGTCAAGGTTATTTCCTGCTAGTATCACATCATCAACATAGACCAACAAGGCTGTAAAGTTACCTTGACGTTGCCGCACAAATAGTGAATAATCAGACCATGACTGAGTAAAGCCAGCAGTTTTTAGTGCATTGGAGAGCTTAATGAACCATTGCCGTGATGCTTGTTTCAAACCGTATAAAGACTTGTGTAGTTTGCAAACTCCAAAACCTGGAGGAAGTTGCATGTAGACATCCTCATTGAGATCACCATTAAGAAAGGCATTATTGACATCAAGTTGATGGAGATGCCAACCGCGAATGGATGCAAGACTGAGAAGAACGCGGACTGTTGTGAGCTTGGCCACAGGAGCAAAGGTATCTCGGTAATCGATGCCCTCAATCTGGCTGTAACCTTTTGCAACTAGCCGCGCTTTATATCGTTCAATACTGCCATCAGGGTTGTACTTGATCTTGTACACCCATTTGCAGCCAATGGGACGCTTATGAGCAGGCTTCGGGACAAGACTCCAAGTATGATTGGCCTGAAGGGCTTTGATTTCATTCTGCATGGTGTCACGCCATTGTGGATCAAGGACAGCCTGTGAGAAGGAAGTTGGTTCTCGGTGCAAGGTTAGTGCAGCAGTATAAGCCTTATGTGTAGGCGAAAGACGATCATAAGAGAGAACCGTAGAGAGACAATGAGGAGTACCTTGTGTGGTGACCACGTCCGAGGAAGGCGACGGGACAGTGCGAGAAGGAATGGCTGCCTCAATATGAAAGTCTTGTAGCATGGAAGAAATCTTGGTTGGTCGTGTTGACCGTCGAGGAAGGGTGTTCGGTGGTGGAGCTTCGGTGGATGTGTGGGAAGGTGGCTCGGTGTGGTTACTTTGTTGGGAGGTGGAGGTTGTTGGATCAGAAGAAGATTGTGGACTGTGAGGATTAATGTCGTCGGGGACAGGAGTAGGGTTAGGACTGTGGATGTCTGGAGGTGATGCAACGGAATGAAAAGATAAGGTATCGACAGGAGAAGTAGAAGATGGATTATGCCGAAGGTTTAGAGGAGGCGTGGTTGGTGTGATCGTGTCGTACATGGCAGTGATTTGTGGCTGAGGAAGTAGAGTGTCATGGCTGGAGACAGACGCAGGAGACTGGTATGGAAAGTGAGTCTCAAAGAAGAGAATATCCCTGGAAACATGAATTGTCTTGCTCTTTAAGTCATAAACGTTGTAACCTTTCTTACCATGGGGATAACCAAGAAAGATGCACTCCGTAGAGCGTGGATCGAACTTTGAAGGCTTGGATGGATGAGCGGAAATAAAACAGCGACATCCAAAAACCCGCAAATGAGAGTAATTAGGAGGTTGTCCATAAAGTCGTTCAAAAGGTGTCTGTCCTTGAAGAAGAGGAGTAGGTGTGCGATTAATCAGATAGGAAGCTGTAAGAATCGCATCACCCCAAAACTTCTTTGGTAAATTTGCCTGGAAAAGAAGAGCTCGAGACATGTTTAAAAGATGGCGGTGTTTTCGTTCAGCGACTCCATTTTGTTGAGGAGTGTTGACACAAGATGTTTGATGTTCAATCCCTTTAGAAGCATAAAAGGTAGGCATGATAAATTCAGGACCATTGTCACTACGAACGATTTTGACTCGTGTTTCAAATTGTGTTTCAACTAATTGAAGAAAATCAATGAGGAGAGACCGTGCCTCAGATTTTTGTTTCATGAGGAAAACCCATGTACCCCTGGAATAGTCATCAACAATGGTGAGGAAATATTTGGCACCTGAAAGTGAGGGAACATGATAACCACCCCATATATCAACGTGAATTAAAACAAAACATGCATGACTTTTGCTGGTACTCAAGGGAAAAACCTGACGAGTCTGTTTGGCTAAAGGGCAAATTAAACAATCGTTGTGAACATGACTTGTGTTTGAAAGAAACGAAAACTTAGATAATACTTTTGAAGAGGGATGACCAAGCCGATTATGCCACAAGATAGGGTCGGTTTTTGAGGTGATGGTGTTGGTCATGCTACACATTCATTTCCGATCCGACTTGAGGCAGTAAAGTCCATTTTCCTCACGGCCCATCCCAATCGTCTTCCCCGATCGTAGGTCCTGTATAACACAAACATGTCTCAGAAAGATTGTGATAAAGAACGAATCATATGCCAATTTGCTCACAGATATCAGGTTCAGATAAAACGATGGAACACATAGGACATTATGGAGTGTGAAGTCTGATGTAAATTGTACTGTTCCAACATGTATAACTGTGACTTTGTGACCAGACGGCAATCGAACAGTGTAGTTCACTGCCGGCTTAGAGTAAGTAAGCAGTGTTTCATTGCATACAATATGATCAGTAGCGCCACTATCAATGATCCATGTATCTAAGTCACATTGTGAAATAATCTTACCCGAGAGCTCTTCATAATTCACTTTACCAACTTGGTTAGCCGAGGCAGTGGTGGCAGTCTCGATATTGAAAAGATTTACAGTATTGGTTTGTGAAAACCTTTCTTGCAACTCAAGCCATACACTTCGCGCATCCTTGCAGTGCACAACTGATTTGAGGATCTGTTTGCTTATTGAGTTCTCTAGCCAGATTTTCACCAAGGCGTTGCAGCGAGTCCACTGCGTTCTTTCTTCCTCGTTCATCTGAGGACAAGGTAGGGTTCCATTGACAAACCCTATCTTGTTCTTGATCGTCAGGGCAGATGTCATGGATTGTTTCCGTTCAACATAGTTGTCTTCCTCCAAAGCTTGCGGCACAAGAATCGCGCCTGGTTGATCGGATTGGTGAAGGTAGAGCGCATGGTTTGAGTTTTCCCATGCAGGTGCTTGGTTTGAGGACTTGGTGTCCCTGGTGTCTTTGGTTTCGATGTCTCCTGTCATTAGGTTAGGGCTTTGGTTTGTGGTGGTGGTTGTTTAGGTCCTCAAGAACTTGGTTGCTCTTGTACCATATAGAAGTTTGTGTGTAAAAGCTTCTGTATTACTTGAATGAAAAACAACTACAAGAGGTGTCTTATATAGAGACAGCTAGGTGTGCAAACCCTGTAGGGATAGGGTTTCGGTATACAATTCTTAGTTGTAGTAGGAAACCTATTAACTTAGTTGTAGTAGGAAACCTATTAACTAGGAATGATTCTTTCCTTCAATAGATTCTGAGGTCACTTCTACCTTACCCTCTTTAGTTCTCGACCAACCCTAAGGTTGTAGGTGTAGCTCAACTTAACATGTTTTTCTGTGGCATGGAAAACAGCCCTATATTCCAAGGGATGGTGTAAGTTATTATCAGCCCTCTATTAGTGAAGTTGGGAAATTTGAAGGGGTTAGGTGTCGCCGTGTCGGTCACTACCAGCAACTAAAATTGTGTTGAAATTAAACCAAAGCCTACATAATACAAAGACTACGTTTGAATGAATGTATGTGGAGCCTGCATGGTGTATGATACAGTTTTATTGTTCGTCTAAATGACCCATTTGCTTTAAAATGGATTACTCTCATCGTCTCGATGAGGTTGTTCCCCTTAAAATGGATTACTCTCATCAGCAAACCCCAAATCTCCCAAAGACGACATAAATGTTACTTATCATGACTAGCATTTCGAATGACTAGCATGTTAATCTTAGAACTCATGTCACACTCTATCATATAGGTGCGCACCTTCAGTATTGATCAATGACAATATTATGGCCACACATCAATTGTAGCCAATAGATGAGTTGCAATTCTCATAGCCAATAGAGGAGTTGGCTACACTGGATGTGTGGTCATAGTGTTGTCATTCATCAATATTGTTGTAATCATTGGTGGTTCCCATTTGGTGTTAGGAGTGAGGAGATTTGAGATGCGACTGCGGTGATTGCAGGTTTTGTGACTTTGTGAAGATCAGTTTTAATTTCAAAACAGATAATGTAACATTAATTTGTGATTGTGAAATTTCGCGAACACATGATTTTTTATGTATAATAATACATTTATAGCGTTAACTACTTTATCTTTCTAGTTGTATCAAATTAACACTATATGATAGATGGAGTTATATCTATTATTACTAACGGAGATAACAATCGTGAATTTCGCTCTATTGCTTTCATAAAACTTAATAAGATATAAAGATAACATGTTAGAGCATCATCAACAAACTAGTCATATTGGCTCCTTAGCCATTTTGAAGAACTTGTTTAGTTTTTTTAACAATTTTACCAGTTCCAGCATACTTCTAAGTGGCTAGCCATTTTAACTTTTAGCTATATCGCTCTCTAAATATAGCTAGTGAGGTGAGGCTGTCTATAATTTATATTAAATTAAACTTTCATTTTAAGTCATTTTATGTAATATTTAAACACATTTAAATTTATTTTTTTATTTAATCAATATTATAAATCAAACTGTAACAAGTTGCTGTAGAGATTTTTTTAAGTGTTTAGTTAAAATAACTTTTTAGCTATTTTAGCTAAAATTTAACTAGAAAATGACATTGGTAAAGATGTTCACATGATAGATAATGTCTATATAAATGATTTGACAACCATCCTGCCGCACGCATTATATCAGTATTACAACTATTGTGAAATTGCTGAGGGGAATGTCCCTAGCTAGCTAGAAGATGTACTAATCGAGTTGGCCGGGCAATATGCCAAATTAGAGTTCTTAAAAGTATAATGTGATAGTTAGTAGCACCTAATTAGCATCCTTCTATAAGATTATGACATGAATTGGAAACAAAAGGGGAACTAAATTTTGATCAACAAACATAATGAAAGTGAAATCTGAACCAAATGCTGTAGTACTCCATCCATTATTGTTGAGAAGTAGTTGGATACAGCAACACTACAGTTTAAGGATTGGAATGCTAAGCTAGCTAGATAAGAGCCTCGCTAGGAGTAAGGAAAGACCCCAATAATTTGCAGTTGAGGTGGGATTGTCCCCTAGCAAGTTTGTTAGTCTCTGATCTGAAGCTCCAAATATCACCCAGTTGGAATGTCTTGCTAGTTAGTCCAAATCCAATGGGATTCACATTATACATGATTGCATTCCATATGCTTTGCACTACCATATGTCTCATGGCAAGGTAGGACCTCTTGTAATGAGAATTACATCTATAAATCATAAACTAGCATCATCTAATCAAATTTATGTATAACTAACATCATCTAACCAACTTTACGTATACAAGTTTGAACATCAAAAACAAAATTTCAATTTTTCCTTTGCACCAATTTTTTGTTTGGTGTCCGAGTTGTGGTGATATTCAACTCTACTTATGAATTAAAAATTTAACATCGTGTACTCGGCGAGATTTATTATCAAGTTAGCGGGCGCATTTGCGAGTAGTTATTTGCATAGGTGTTTAGTTCAAACCTATGTTGTACCACCTCGAAGCTTGAAGCAAGAAGAACAAGAAAAGAAACAAATATCGGCTCTCATATCTTGTAATGTGATAACCAAATAAACTAGCCTTCAAACTTCATTACATCAAGACATCAAGTGAAACTTCCTAGAAACACAAAAGATGAAAAGATAATGGCGCGCCTATGGAATCCAAATCCGAAAGAGACACCACCAAAGCATTAACTCAAAGCCCAATCCAAGATCGTTGACCAAAGAATTGGGTCAGTTCCATAATTTTAAGGAGAAATTATAACGTCCATCCATTTTACTTCATTAATAATTAAATTATTTAAATTTTATTAAATATCACATTAGTAATATGAACTAATAAGTTAGAACTGATTTTCGTACATACCGTTGTAACACTGTTAAAAATTACTGTTTTTTTAAATTTATTTTAAAGAGGATCAAAAGATTTCACTCATACCCCTATATCCTATATTGACTATAACCTATGATTTCGTCAAATAGAGAGTGGATGCGTTTGAGATCTCTCTCTTACTAATTTTTCTAATTAACCTCTCATGTTATCTTACCAGTAAGCAACTATCAAGAATTTTTTCTCCCTCATATATCAGCAAGTAACAATCCACAAAACAGATAATAAATTGTAACCAAAATAATTATTCTTTTAGATGTCAAATCGGTTAACATATTTGACCCCGTTTAACACTTGTTTAATGTAAACTGCATAATCTCATACATTGTTCATCACATATATGTTTCGTAAGAATATTAGCCAATAGACTTTTACTACTTATAGAAACACATGGATATAATCATTCTTACAAACAATATAGGAGATTATGCAACTTACCTCAAATAGTCGTTAATATAAAGCTTAATATATCAAAAATGGATCGAATGCTATCAGTATTAAATCATTTGATCACCAGTCCTTTCCTTCTTAATTGATCTGGTTTTAAGAACTCATCAAATGAAGAAGCTTCCAATGATACCTTGCGTGATGAACGGATTCCATAAAAGCCACCGGATCAAACTCGATCGGCCTTTGAACGGACTAGTGGGGAGGCGACCACGGCAGCCCACAGTCTCAGCCTAGACAACTTCTGCTTCGATCACAGATGTCAGGGATCAGAGATCAGTCTGAGACGATGATCGGCAATTGATCAAAGAAGCGGTCATGTTTTTTTTCTTTTGCAGGAACCCATTCCAAATCAGAAAAGAAATATGATGTCGACAAAGGAAGACAAAGGGAATGAGTGAGAGGTAGCTTCTGAGTTTGATAAGGAGACGACAAAGATAATATGAGAAGATGTGTGTGGAGCCCACACAATAGAAGAAGTTGATTGTCCGCTTGACGCGTGTATATCCACACATTTGGCAAGAACGGATGCGCCTCTGAACGGGAATAGACCGATTTGCCCCTAAATATTTGACGGAAGTAACTGAGAAATTAACGGTATGTACTGATTTTGGGTCGGTTTTCAAAAATCATGTACGAATATGAGATTTTTGAAATTTGAAGCATCAACGTTAAAAGTAAGTGATATATGATGTACTGTTAATAACTGTAATTTGTTCCAACACTACAATATACGAAAGGTCTTCTTTTTTGATACACAAAAAAAAGACCTTACGAAAGGTCTTCCAAGAGAAGAAGTCGCAGGTTACCAGCCATTAACAACCTAGAACTTTTACCTCCAAAATCTCCAACAACCCAAACAGCACCTTCCCTCTTCTCCATATTAGCTCTGGAGTTTAGACCCTTATACACACCTTTACTTATAGTTACAGTTGTGTATATCTACACACACAGGGACACAGTATTGTAAAACACAAGGTCTCAGCTCACGAATGGGTTGCTCCTCCTCCCTTCCAGGTAAATTTGGATCCTTTAGAGCTTACCCTTTTTGGGTTTAGCTGTTTTAATCTGATCACTCACAACTTTTGTTCGTGGGTATGTTTGATTGGATCGATTTCTTTGATTTTTGAGCTGAATTGATAGAGGGTGAAGGTTGATTTGTTTGATTAGGTTGTGGGTGTTGGTGTTTAAGTCGAAAGTTTGGTTCTTTTTCATGAATTTGTATTTGATTGATTGCAGATAGAGGTTCTGGGCGGTTGGTTGCGCCGAATGGGGAAAACGGTGGAGCTGCAGACGCCAAGAATCTACGCGTTAAGGTAATTTCTAGGTTCTATTTATGAAACGTTTTAGTTGTGTTCCTTCTGCTAACTGTTGTTACGTTAGTGTGGGTGTGGAAAGGTGCACACTTGAAGATTGTAGTTTGACATTTATACAGTAGGTGTTTTGACAAGCTACTAGTTTTCTGTATAAACGGATGCGTTAGACAATTGAATCCGGGAAAACATATGATTAGAGACTTTTGGTGTGGGTATGTTTAAGATTTATGGTTAGCTCTATCTGATTGGATCAAACAATCGTGGCAGTAGGCAGTGGGGAAGACATTGGCATGCTTCTATTGTAGATGTTTAGATGCATTTAATGGCCTTGTTTGCCCCCCTATATATCCTTCACGCTTTTGCATTAAACTAAGAAAGGAAGTGGACTTTTTGTTAAAGATCAGTAAAGGTTTAATGTAAGTAAGTGAGAAGCGCATATTCTTATCCTTGCATTCTTCTTTATTCCTATTTGCTAAGAAAACAGAATTCCACTAACTTCTAATTCTTGTCACTCTTCAGCTAGTTTTGCTTGGTGATTCTGGTGTTGGTAAGAGCTGTATAGTTCTTCGTTTTGTTCGTGGTCAGTTTGATCCCACGTCCAAGGTAAGACACATTTCTTTTGCTGCTAAATATTAAATTCGAGATCTATGTTTTTGTGAAAACTTCTGGTCCATGTTTTTGGATTTGAGAAAGGTCTTATGTTTAATAGCCATAGAATTCATGTATGATTTACATTATTTCAGGTTACTGTTGGAGCCTCATTCTTGTCACAGACGATAGCTTTGCAAGATTCTACAACAGTCAAATTTGAGATATGGGACACTGCTGGCCAAGAAAGGTATTATTTGCTAAATATTTCATCAGGTGTTTTTGTTCGTCCACCTCGGCACCTCCCTTCTCATTACTCATCCTTGGATACTTTTCTTCTAATGCACTCCTTTCACTGAAAAATACTAATTGTTGTTGTATCCTATTCAGGTATGCTGCATTGGCCCCCCTTTATTATCGAGGTGCTGCAGTGGCAGTCATTGTATATGATATAACAAGCCCGGACTCTTTCAACAAAGCACAGTATTGGGTCAAGGTATCTTTTGTATAGGTCACGTAACAGTCTTTTATTGTTTTCTCTTTTTTTTTTTCTCTATATATATTTAATTCCTTTTTTCTTCTTAGAATATATCCACATGTTCTGGGTTCCACATTTTAGCATGCCACAACTAATCAAACTATCTAATATTTCTTAGGGTACAAGGTAGTTTTGTTGACAGGGTTTCCATCTCATTGATCAGGCCGCTATAGTTTGTGATCAAAGTTAATTGATAATACTTCATCTTATTGTGTGGATTTTACGTAGGGTATTGTAGCATTGTTGAGATATGGAATTTAGCCACTTAATCAATATAGCAATTCTTCTTATGAAACTTAATGTGAGCAAAATATTGAGTTGGTTGACTGAGCGCCTCTGAGGCAGATTGATTGTTGTTGATTCAATTTCTGGAAGAAGAGCACTTAAGCTATATATCAATGAACATCATTAGCAATTTAAGCACAATGAAATGTGCTAATTTTCCTTGATAATATGCCTTGGCAGATGGATTCTTTACACAGTTACATTTTGTTTGAACAATAGTTGTATTATTTGGTGGAAATCTTGCTTTTCTCAATTGATAAACATTGTTTCTCCACAGGAGTTGCAAAAACATGGGACCCCTGATATTGTCTTGGCCTTGGTTGGTAACAAAGCTGATCTTCATGAGAAACGTGAAGTTTCTGTTCAAGTGAGCTCAATACCACTTAATCCCATGTGTCTTCTTTCCGTCGATTAGCATATAGTTTCATCATATAACTATAACTAAAATAACATCCATCTATTGTATTTTCTTTAGGATTCCATGGACTATGCAGAAAAGAATGGGATGTTCTTCATTGAGACATCTGCAAAGACAGCGGATAATATTAATCAGCTGTTTGAGGTAAACCTGATTACGTTTACCGTTATCTTGTATTATTTCTTTAGTTATTACAGGCAACCTCATATATACTTTACATCATGTAGTCCATATAACTAATCTCATATATAAGAGGCAAATCTAACACTTTGGATTTGGCAGGAAATTGCGAAGCGTCTACCCCGTCCAGCTATATCATCCTCATCACAAAACCCGTGATGCTGGGTACTTTATCAAAAACTGTTGGTGCTGTGGATTCGATTAGTTACCTTTCTCTAATTTCAAAATTTGTGTATATTTTGAAATACAGAAAGTCTAGCTTTTGATTTGTTGGAACGTTAACATCATAATTTGCAGGAATGAATGACCTGGGCACCATAGTATAGCTTTCAGCCTTTCATATTTTAGGGAACCTGGTGTCCTTTTGGACACAAATACTATCATCTCCTCTCCAAGTTTCTATACATGTTTCTTCTGTAATGCATATACATAGCTTTATTCCAACAACTGATTGAAACATTTACCAATACCTTATCGTGATCACCTCCAAATTATTTAACTCATTGTTCCTTCATCACATGAACATGAGGTAGAAACTAGAAAACTCTATCCAGTCACCTTGCTAATTCTTGTTGAGTTGTGTGATTAAGTCTTACTGTGACTAGATAATGCTGCTGCATAGCCATGGACTGGTAGGCTATAGGTATAGGTTTAGGCGCATACATAGTTATATCATTAGGGTAGTTGTTGATATCATATTGAAGATGAAGCTCAGTGTTCATCAATTTTTGCTGCTGAAATTTGAATTGGAAGACGCATAGGAGCAACCATTGTCCATTACATATCCAAATTGTCTATAAATTATTGCCAGCAGATGTTTTCATTTCATGCAAGCATCAAAAGGAGCTACGCGAGTCGTGCAAAGGACCAAGAGAAAAGTTCTACCCCAAGGTATGATGTTTTAGGGAGAAAAAAAAATATTTCTTGGATGAGAGTTGTGATTATTTGTAGGGTTTGTATTGTATGTTTTTGTATCCTCAATTATATGTTTGCGCGCATGTCTATCTCAGTTGATGGTTTTGACCTCATGGACTAAGCGCGCGCATGAGTTGGCATTTATTAAGATTTAAGTTCTTCGGCAACAAGAAAATAAAAGAACACAAGGAAACACAGTCCTATTCCAATTAGAGTTAGCAAACTTGCGCAAGTATCTGCATCTACATATATATTACACACACCAAACTGTTCGTCTATTCCAATTAGACTGTTCCATAGCCCCATTAATCTGTTCTATTCTCTCCTTGCCTTAACATTCACCCTTACTTCGATCAACACCATGTCAAAGGTCGTGAGGTTAAGGAGCTCCAACAAAGAAGTGTTCGAAGCAGCCGAGTGCATGGTAGCTATGTCCAAAACCATTCAGACAATGCTAAGTAGGTTCCAAGACGACCAAGTTGTCATGCTTCCACTAGAGCAGGTGGATTCCAAAACCCTAGCCATGGTAAGAGAGTGGTGTGAGAATCATGCCACGAAGAGTACCCAGAAACAATACCAATTTGTGGAGAGGCTCGATGTGGACGCTCTCTTGCTTCTCCTGAAAACTGCAAACTATCTGGACATCAAGGAGTTGGGAGATCATATGCGCGAAGCGATTGCGGAGAGGGCTCGAAGGAGAGCACTTGAAGAGATCGATCCAAGGATTCTCCATACTCCAGTGTTTTGAAAGGACAAAAATCACACCATTATCGTGCTACGTGTTTTTCAAACCTTGTTGTTCTTATGAAGTGTCTTTTTATCGTTGAAGTTTCTATAAGTTTTGTGTTGTTTACTTGGTGTTTATGATCTTGTTATTTGTGTAATGCGATTGTTACAAAAAAAATACTAGAAGATGTATTATGTAAGTATTGTGTTGCATGAGACTCTCTCCCCTCAACCCTAGCCGTAGTGGTGGCAGGGAGTTATTAAGGTGGGCATCTCAGGTCACCTCTCTATCAAGGTCGCCTCAAGCGACCTTTCCTCTATCAAGATCGCCATCTCTAGTCTCTCGACTACCTTTCCTCTCCCTATTTGGAGGTCTCTCACCAACCCTCTAGATCAAATCCCTACAACAAACCGCACAAGTCATAGGTGTAGCGAAGGATCCATCAAGGAACCTTCATTGTAGCTCTAACCTGTTGTGGCTGGGTAGGGATGGTTAATCGGGTAGGATCAGAGCTAGTAGAGCGAGGATAAAAAACTTTTGTCCATGGCCGAAGTTAGTTCTAGATTTGTTCTTGTGGTGGTGATGGCTGAGGTTGGAGTTGATGGAGATTCATGAAGGGCAGAATCTAAAATCACATAGGATGGTGAATGGAGTCCGGTGCTTCATCCTAACTTTTGGCCTCTGTATTGGATGGCACATAAGACGTATGACAGAGATGATTCTGACCGGAATAGAGGACGCCGATGATGAGACTGAACGACGACGTTTGGGGGTGCCGCTTCCCTAGATCGAGAGATGGGTGCCCAAATCAAGGCCCAAAAGTTGTGGGCTGAACTCGAGTAAGTGGCCCAAATCTGTTGGTTGGGTGTTCAAGACATTCTGTGAAGCATGAAGTGGAAGGAGAGCAACAAGGCACATTGCATTGTTGGTACTACCAAAACATCTAGTTTGTTTGTAGATGACAGTGGACGGGTCCATCGTGTATACTCTGGAACAATGTTAGCAGTTTATTTTCAAGAACAATCCAAGAATGTTATTTGGATTCGTTTCAAAACTCCAATGACAGACCATACTGACTTTTTGGATGTGTCTAAGTGTTTTGACGTCGCAACTCAGTCTAGAGAGTGTGAGGTAATTACATCAAAGTCTATTTTGGTAGTGCGGGCGTGTTAGCTCGTGGCTGAGCGACTGTAGTACTAGGAGTAGTGCGCTTAGCTTTCTGCTTCTAATCAAGCGACTGAAGATCAAGAGAGCACTAACTTGATCACCAGGTTCTTCATGAGTCACCTTGCAGACGAGGAATTACGGTAGTTCTTTGCTCACCAAATCGATACTTGTGTTGTGTAGCGAACAGAGCAACCAAAACAAAGGACATACAAAGTAACAGAAAAGCTCATGCGAGCGTAGGAAGGTAAATGGTATGAAGCTCCGGAGAGCATGAAGGGTAAGAAAGAGAAAAGACTCTGGGGAGTCGAAAAAAGTAAAAGAGGATTGCTATGGCTTGATGCTTTAGCGTCAGGGTCGACTGCGTCGATGTGTTTGTATTTGTGTTTGTAAATGTTTGCATGTTGATTGTGTATCAGACTGATCCTCGAACCTTTCTTTTATAGTAGTTCGCATAGTAGATAATGATGCAATCTTTGTTGCTAGCTGGTTGAGTTGCACAAAGTTTCGTTTTTCTTAGCAACACACAATTGGGTGACACAGTTCCAATCACTTATAAAGACTTATTTTAGGACCACAGAGATTGGCTCAAATCAAGTCAAATACTTATAGAAGTCTCTAATGTTAGTGTCGTAGTATAGACAAATATGATTACCTCTTTGTCGTCGCTCTTCTTCTAGGTAGTAGAGTTGACTTTAACTACTCCTTCAAGACTTGGTGGTGCACTCCTTAGAGAAAGTAGAGTCTCACTTGATATGCGCTTCCCCGTAGAGCAAATCACAACTCAAAGAGAAGACTCCTTAATTGTAATTCTGCATGTGCACGTTTAAGTCCTCCTTTGATGCGGAGTCCTCTTCTCGCACTCGAACTCTATGGTTTAGATCACATGGTTTTGCAGGCAAGCGAACCGTCACTAAACCCAATCTAAGCTAGTATGTCTTCATAACTCAAGTGTCTTTATAGCTCGCGCGCATTTATAGATTAGTAAATCGACTCTAAATCCAATATTATTTAGGCTCACCGGTTACCCATGATATAGATCATGAACTTGACTCATATTCACTCAAGATATTTACCGTTTTGTCTAAAATGTATTTTTGGATGTAAACACTAGGAAAACTGGTCAACGAGCAATTTCTTGTAATCATGCACTTTTGAGCCTATATTTTTATTTGCAATAAAATCAACAGTATTTTCTTTAAAAAAAATGTATTATGTATATATTTGATGAGATAATTACATTTATCATAAACCCTAAATCTGAAATACACATGCTTCGAGAATCAAGAACATAATACATCTTAGTCATCTTAATAATCTTGCCAACAGGAAGCACGATAGAAATATCCAAATTCCAAATGAAGGAACTTATTTGCCAAAAAAAATGAAGGAACTTGGAAAACGAAATACACCTGCTTCGAGAATCAAGAACATAAATACAAATATCTTAGTCATCTTAATAATTTTGAAACACGACAGAAATTTCCAAACTTCAAATGAAGGCACTTAGAAAATGAGTATGGTGGGTCTGATCAGCCACTTATTGGTTGATTCCTCCACATCAGCCAGATTATGACACGCTGCGTTTTGTTAAGTAGCAGGCGCCAACCATTTGACTAAGCCTCCGATGGCCTATTATTACTTTATAGGCTAGAAAGCTTAATCAGTCGGCTCTTATTAAGCTTAACGTTTAATCCTCTTCACTTGGGATGATTTCCATTTCAATAACAACAAAAATACCAAGATGGTTTTCAAAAAAAATACCAATATGGATTACTTAATTCATATGGATCGTTCTTATGATAATTTATAAGATACATCAATGAGGTCTGAGACCTCTATTCGGGAAGGAGGAGAACATAGCTAGGGATGGGCTGGTTTTGCTTTGTTAGTTCATATCCGCCTTTTTGGATAACATTTTTGGTTGTTTTTGAATTCTTAGTTGTAGGTTTTATTCAAGTTGTGTATTTTGTTGACTTAAGTGGTCTTCGGACCCTCTTGTTTGATCATTTCGGTCGTGATGACATGTGATCACGAGAGAAATCCCCTTCACTTAAAAAAATAAAAATGATAAATGTTAGGATAAAATTCAGTTTAATACCTTGAATTTTATGGTTAAAACTAGTTCAGTTTATCTTTTTGAAAACCCATCATTTTAGTACCCTTAACTTTTAAATGTCTACAACCTAGTCTAAATTTTCATGTTGGGCTCAAAATATGATATCAGATGATGATGTGGACTGACAAGGATGTCTTACATACTAGTATTGACTCTCAAAATGTATGAAACGACTAAAAATAACCCTTATGACAGTTTTCCCTTATGACTTCTAAGAGCTATTTTGGTCATTTTCATACATATTGAGAGCTAATATTAATATGTATAACCTCCTTGTCGACTCCACATTAACATCTGACGTCATATTTGGAGCCTAACATAAAAATTTTGACCTAAGGTGTGGACATTTAAAAGTTAAGGGTACTAAAAAGATAAATTTTCAAAAATAGAGACTGGACTGATTTTAGCCTTAAAGTTGATAATAAATTAAATTTTATCCTAAATGTTAAGACTATACACTTTGTACTGATGATTGAACAATTGAGATGAAAATGAAGTGATTAACACAAAACAAAACAGTGTTATCAAAGCTCATGAGACCAATGCCCAAAAAAAGATCAAGCACCTACTTGAAGTATTTTGACTTAATAGAGTATGTCATATCGAAATGCTTTATTCACCCTTATTATTGAAAATGGATTAAGATTTGCACTTCAATCAACATTGACAAGCATCGGACATTAGGTATAAGACTTACACTGCTTTTTACCCCTTTAAATTAAATTAACTCAATGGCTCGGTAATTACCCAACTCCTCTTTACCGGTTGTGATGGGTAATTACCCGCGCGAAACATGACTTGGTAAAGTAACACTCGGTCCAGCAAACCTTCCCTCTTTAAAAGTCCAAATTACCCTTTCATTTTCTATTTCTTTACTGTCGCCATCTCAAAACCACAACGTAACCGAGTCAGACTGAGCCAGATTACTCTTCAAATCCAAGCAAAACCTCCAAACCCAGTTGACACTGATGGTTTCTGTTACATTTTTATATTCCAATTCCGGGTATAAAACTCCATGATTGGTTCCCTCTACTGCAATGAAAAAGTCCTGGTTGGCGTCGAGGGCAATTCCGTCACAAACGTAGACAAATTTTGGTCACGACTGATCTCATCTCCACTTTTGCTTCTTCTACTTCTCGACAGTCAACGCCAAAACGAAAAGGATTATGGTCGTTTGCTTCCTGTTGATTATTCTAAAGCTTTAATCTTTATTTTCATATCTGACCAATCACTCGCATTTGTATAAAATCTAGAAGCCCAGAATCAGCTTTTCATATTGAAGCCAAATTTCATCCCAGGACAACCACCCATGGTTTTTTTCACATTCCCATTTTGCCCCTCTCTTGCTTAACGACTCAATCCCAGTCTTTTTACTTTGATTTCATCATGTGGGTGGTCTTAGAATCCCCTCAAACCTAAAATTTCAATCTGTGTTTGTGCAATTCGGGTCGGAATCGGAGATGGGTCGGACGGAGGACCATCCGGGGAAGATGGTGCTGAGTCAACTCGTTGACTCGGTGAAGGCGATATCGGAGTTGCCGGAGTGCAGGAACGTGTTTAGGAAGGTGTATGGGAATTTTGTGAGGAGAGTGAAGCTGTTGTGTCCTTTGTTTGAGGAGTTGATGGATAGTGATAAGGAGCTAGGGGAACAAGAGGTTTTGGCTTTTGAGTCTGTAGGGGAGGCTTTGCATTCGGCTATGGAGCTCATCAAGTCGGTGAACCAAGGCAGCAAGCTTTATCAGGTACGCAATGTATTGTTTAGTTTTTGGTTTTGTATGTCTTTTTGTTGTAGTATGGTTAGGATTAGGAAGTAATGGTTCGTTGATATTTTTCTCAATTGCTCAAATGTTTCCAATGAAATATAAGTGCTAACTATAACTAATTGAGTACTATAACACCATGTTGAAGTCAAAGAGTGGGATTGTGAGGTGGAGGAGGTTGAATGATTGAGATATTCAATGTAGAAAAGTCTAGTTCTGATGGTGGAAACAGTTAGAAGCATGGTGGAGCATTGGGGGATACCGGGGCCTTCAATGTGAATGTGGATGTCAACATCCTATGCATTGTAATGTGAGTGATGGAGTGGTGTAAGTGATAAAGTAGTATGGGGTTCAACTTCAAAACCAATTGGGAATAAAGAGAGTAGTCCAAATCCTTATAAGCCCACATGCAAGGTCTCATATTTCTGATGTGGGATAAATATCTCATCACGTCCCTGCACGTATGACAAATCTTCAAACCCAACACGTGTACAACAACTTGGGTGGTTGTGGAGTTTGTGTGGCCTTTGGGCTTCACACGTGTACGTGGGTAATCCGCTCTGATACCATGATAAAGTAGTCTGGAGTTTAACTCCAAAATCAATAGTCAATGGAGAAAGTAACCCAAACCCTTATAAGTCCATAGGCAATGTCCTATATTCCCGATGTGAGATATATATCTCCACCGTAAAAAGTGTGTAGGGGTTAAAATACTAAAGAATAACTTGAAGAGTGGGATGCTGAATTTGTCGAGGTACTCGAGTTAGATGTTCTCATTGATCTCATGTATGCTGGATACTACTACCTCAACATTAAGGATTTGCTGGATCAATTGATTCAAAAGCTTGCAGATACTATTAGAGAGAATACAGATGAGGAGATTTTCCAAATGCTTCGCATCAAGAATGATTGGTCACTAGAGGAGGATGTAGAAATCTGCTAGGAATATTTTTCAGTACTGATTATTATTTCTCAGACCTACTTTTTTATGGAGTCCATAGTAAAAACTTACCTGTTTGTAGAAGCATTTTTATTTATTTTTCTTGTTGGGTTTACTTGGTTGATTACTTGATTACAAAAGTTTTGTAACTTTTTTCTGATCATGAAATTACGAATCTCATTTCAAACTGATTAGAAACAAAAATTGTCCAAGTAGAAAGCTCCATTCTCTGACTATCAAAGTTTATGCTTCAGGCATGATTAATCTAACATTAAGCACATCCATGGAATAATATATCAACAGTGCATCTCTATCTGCTTCAAACACTCATTTGTATGATACGAAAGCCATTCCACTAATGGTTATTCTTTTTCTGTCATGCAAACATCTTAGTTGATATCAAGGTTGACACTGTTTTCTTCTTGTCACAGGCATTGGAAAGAGACAAGGTTATTATGAGGTTTTACCAAATGACTGTTAAAATTGAAGCAGCCTTGAGTAAAATTTCTTATAAAAGCTTTGATATGTCGGAGGAGGTCTGCGAACAGGTACTGTGATTCTGCAACTATAAGAAAGAAAGCTCACTATCTTTGTCAACTTCAAAATGAGTAGAGTCAAATTATGGGTTATTGTTTTTCTCAAGTTTAAAGACACCTACTGCCCCCTTAAATTTTCAGATTGAACTAGTACATGCTCAATTTAAAAGAGCCAAGGAAAGAATGGACTCTCTCGACTCGCAACTAGAGATGGATTTGGTCATAGCATTGAGAGATAAGGATCCTGATATTGCAATAATTAAGAGACTTACGGAGAAGCTGCACCTCAGAACCATCAACGATCTGAAAAAAGAGTCACTTGCTTTCCATGAATTGGTTATATCAAGTGGCGGAGATCTAGGAGACCAGTTTGAACAGATGCAAGCCCTTTTTAAGAATTTAAATGACTATGTGGTGACAGAAAACCCAGAAGTTGATAGCTCTGAACGTGACAAGGGCACAATCAAGCACAGATCTCCAGTTATCCCAGATGATTTCCGGTGTCCAATATCTCTCGAATTGATGAAAGATCCTGTCATTATATCTACTGGACAGGTACAACCTGGAAGTTCATTCCCAAGTACTTTCTTTATTTTACTTATTGTAGTTAACAGTTTTACTTACTTTTGCAGACATATGAAAGGTCCTGTATTCAGAAGTGGCTGGATGCTGGACACAAAACCTGTCCCAAAACACAGCAGACATTATTACACACGGCCATAACCCCAAATTATGTTCTGAAGAGTCTAATTGCTTTGTGGTGTGAGAGCAATGGCGTTGAGCTGCCCAAAAAGCAAGGGAATAAAAGCAAGAAACCAGGATGCAGTGTTTCAGACTGTGATCGAGCTTCTATTGACTCTTTATTAGAAAAATTGGCAAAGGGCAGTTCAGACGATCAAAGAGCAGCTGCTGGAGAGCTCCGCTTGTTGGCAAAAAGAAATGCAGATAATAGAGTGTGTATTGCTGACGCAGGAGCCATCCCTCTCCTTGTTGAGCTTCTATCCTCCCCAGATCCTCGGACCCAAGAGCATGCCGTTACAGCACTCCTCAACCTTTCGATAAATGAAAGCAACAAGGGAGCAATTGTCATTGCAGGAGCTATACCTAATATAGTAGAAGTTTTGAAACATGGTAGCATGGAGGCTAGAGAAAATGCAGCTGCAACCCTTTTCAGCTTATCTGTAGTAGATGAGAACAAGGTGCAAATTGGAGCTGCTGGGGCTATCCCAGCCCTTATAAACTTGCTCTGCAAGGGGACTCCAAGAGGAAAAAAAGATGCTGCCACAGCTATATTTAATCTTTCAATCTACCAGGGAAACAAGGCCAGGGCTGTAAGGGCTGGTATTGTGACCCCACTGATGAGATTGCTTAAGGATGCGGGAAGTGGGATGGTAGATGAAGCTCTTGCAATCCTGGCCCTTTTAGCGAGCCATCAAGAAGGGAAGGCGGCAATTGCTCAAGCTGACGCAATCCCTATTTTGGTGGAAGTTATACGAACAGGTTTCCCACGCAACCGGGAGAATGCTGCTGCTGTATTATGGTCATTATGCACAGGCGATTTGCAGCAGTTGAAACTAGCAAGGGAACTTGGTGCAGAAGAAGCATTGCAGGAACTCTCAGAAAATGGAACTGGTAGAGCCAAGAGAAAAGCCGGAAATGTTTTAGAGCTCCTCCAAAGAATCGATGACCCTGCTAGTCCATAAGTAACCAAACTTAATGTTCACTATTTTAGGATGAAAGAATATATAGTTTGGAGATCAACTTCATGTGTTCATTATAAAAAATAATAATAATAATAATAATAATATGAAATACAATAAACTCTAGAATCAAAACAAAGAGGGAGCATAGAAACACAATGATTGGAAATTAAATTCGAATATCAAACTACAAGCAGCATTAAAAGAACCCTCGTCTTGCTTGTTGAAGAGTTGATTTACATCAGCAACAACTTTGTCCACACCTAGTTTCCTCAAATCGTCATACGGTTCCTTCATGTTCTTAAGATCGAGAAGTACATTGTTTGTACCTTTTTGCTTTACGGCAAAAGATCTCATACCTATCCAGGTAATGATCTCCACATTGCATCCAACACGAGTAACCAGAGCCTTTCCCAACTCTTCAGCCTTTTTCTTGAACAAGGGACCAGAATGTCTGCAGTGCCTAATAATGATCGTCCTGGCTTTCTTCGGCTTTTGGCTCCTCTCCAAGCGCCTTCCCCAAACTCGTAGCTCGGCAGGGGGTCACGTAGGTTACGGACCACACTTCAGCCTCCCATTGAACATCATCGGAATTCACGTCTTCGACGACTTCCACCTTCGGTTTCACCACGAACTGGTCTCTCGGCGGCGTCGACATTTTGTCAAAAAAAACCGTAGAAAGGTAGAGAGAGCTCGCAGCCTGTATTTGTATGCGATTTAATTGGTGGTGAATGTAAAAAGGGATACGAAAAAGGGATATTTTCAATAAAAAAAATTCAAGGGAATCGTATGTTGAGGCAGTTGAGCATTCATGGTATAGTTAATCTCGAATCTTCTACTTTTCAGCATGCCTCCCCTTTCCAAAAGCCAGACCAGTAGAACTGGGCCTTTGGAACTCCCCAGGGTCATTATGAACTATGGAGTGATGGAATTGGTGCTAGCACAAACCATGTAGTATGGAAGGGCTTCGGCTATCAAATTCAACTCTAAGTATCATGCGGTACAAACCAAACCTAGTTAATCGGAAAGGAGAAAGATGAAGTGGTGCCTCCCTCCGAGTGACAGACTAGAAATAAAAGTGGAGGTGGTGGTGTGATTGCTAGGGATGATCAGGGAGGTGGTGTTGCAGCGTCTGTTCCGCATTCGCATTCTGTTCCGCAGGGAGGTTAATTAGCAACTCCAAGACTACCTCGTCTTCAACCTAACGCCATACTGAGCTTGCTCTCAGCCATTTAGCACAAAACGGTAATCCACCCCCACCTACCGAGCTTGCGCTTTTAATTTTGGATTGCACATTTGAGATTATTCAGGACAGTTGTAATGTAATCTGACGTATCATCTAGTAGGTTCAAATCCCTTCTCTAATCAGTCATCCGGTTTTCGCTTGATGCAGAGGACAATGCAAACGATTTCATATTCAGTGGAGGGCTGAAAGAGCTTATACGAATATGGACTGAATCCAGCAGGGAAGATATCCTAAATCTAGCAAAGAAGACGTTGAGACTGAGTCCAAAATTTCAGACTGAGATCCATGTGGAATAGAAAGACGTAAGGATTGCACCGTGTAGACCTTTTTGTTATTGGCCATCTGTGTTCTCAACATCTGAAACTCACTTTTTGGACTACAGAAGAATGAGGGTCTATGGGGAATGAATAGGCATGGATTCTACTCCATTGTATAGCAGGAAATCACAAGAAAACAAATCAACAATCTGACACAATATTCAGTGCATGCCATTACATAGAAAGCCAAAAGAAACATAGGGTGGTAGAATGTATCATCACCTTCTCCAAATAACGAACTCAATCTCATACAGCATTGAATGTAGAAAATCAGAATGAATCAAATAGAACTAGGAAATGCAGTCATTGACTTAGCTCTTCGATTTGAGGAGACCTGGGAAAACTTGCTGCTGAATTTGCAGTTCCACAATAACCATCCCGATGGAAATTGATATTGCACTGTCTGCATTCAAACACCAATCCTTGGCAAAGTTCACTGCACTTCTCACAAGGAAGGATGTTGTCTCTCTTGTCGCCTCGAATGGGGCTCTTCCACTTGCTAACAAGAGCGACCTGGTGTTGGACATGATGATCGTGCTTGTAAGTGCTCCCCAACTTAACTCGGGGATACCTCCCTATGATGCAATGAGGATGACAGTCGAACTTGCAATCATTGCACCAGTAGAACCAATGTGCTGGATCCCTTTTCCCTTCACATATCTCACAGTAGTAACCGACAGCTTCGTCTTCAATTCTACTAGCATAGCTGAGCTTCAGAACATGGTTGTCGTATCGGTGTCCACCCGTAAGAGGTAATTTAATACAAGCTATGCAAAGATGGTAATTGCATCTCTTACAACTGAAGCAAAAAAATATTTTGGAACCACAACCCCTGCAATAGACGTCCTCATATTCCATGTTGAGGAGGAGGCGGTGAGCATGAGAATCATGTCTAAGATCCCTATTCTCCCAATACATAATGCACTCAGTGTCGAGGAGAAGGTTTTCGCTAGTCCGCAAAGCACATTTATCACAACTGTATACAAATCCATGGTGAAAGATACCGCACATATAACACTGAAACACGCCGTCGATAGAAGGAGCCTGAGAGAGGAGTGTAAACTGGTGTTTGTGAAGCAAAGGGAGGAGCATCTTTTTTGGTAATAGAGAACATGTATTGTGGAGATAGAAGTGGCATGACTCAACACAGCTGTAAAATTCTTTAGTTATGGGTCGAAAGCAACCCTCACAGGTAATCATTCTGCCATCCTCAAACTCCAGGCGATAATTAAAGAGTAAATGATGCTGATGACTGAAGTGTGTGATCATCCAATCATCATCAGAGTCATAATCATCATCAATCATAATAGCTCTGCTTTGGGTTTCTTCTTTCTGTAATATGCATGTAGTGTGTGCAAGGTAGCCACCACATTCCTGACAATAATATACAGTACGGCAGTTATCAATATTCATCAAGCAGATCTTACAAACCTGGTCCTTGGGGTAAATGTCTTCAAGGAACCAGGTTAGCTTGAGGCGGTGTTGGTGCACGGGTATGTTGGTGGTTCGTGGAAATGAAGCACATTCTTCATGGACCAAGAGTTGGCAGATGCTACAAATGTAGAACATGATGCCACTCCAGTACTCCCCACAGACGTCGCACTTAAGCTGGAGTTCGGCCATTTCCTTCCTGGGGACAATGAACTGATGTTTGTGAGAGTCATTCTCTATAATGTTTTGCCAATTGGAGGCACATTTGAGGTCAAGGTTGAAATCGCAAATGGAACAGCTGTAGCGGTATCTGCAAGGTTGATTGCAGGCATTGCAAAAGCAACGAACTTTGATATTCTCAATTGTATTGAGAAGAGAAAGCCGATGTTGACGGTGCACCGGGTGCTGGATCTCAACAGGTAAATCTGCACATGACTTATGGAGATTGAAGCTGCATCTGTGACGACGATGTATATTGATGCAAGCATAACTAGGACCAAATATTGGAACTTGGCACGCATCGCAAATAACTATACGATCAGACTCTCTTTTTGTGGTTCCTTGCTTCTTGAATATTAATGAATGATTGTGACTGAAATGTTCGAAGCCTTTCTCAGAAGCACATTTGAGGTCTAAGTTGAAGTCACATTTGAAACAACTGTAAATGAATTTGCGACTACAGTCTTGGTCACATGCAACGCAGTAGTATTCTTCTGTTGCATTTACGTTCAGCGTAAGCCGGTGTTGGTGGTGCATCGTGTGCTCGATCTCATGAGGTAACTCTGCACATGATTTATGCAGAAAAATGGAGCAGCTTCTATTCTTCTCCATCTCCAAACTCAGTTTGCAAGTGTAACAAGGACCAAGCACTGGCTCTAAACACCCAACACATAAAGCTGGTGAACCACCATCTTGTGGCTTTTCAATAAACTTCAACAAATGCATGTGACTGAAGTGTTTTATACAATCTGTGTCAGCAGCACATTTGAAGTCAAGATCAAAATCACACTCATAACAAGAGTACGATTCGTCACGGGATATTGCTCCACACATATCACACTGATAGTATATGAATGGACTGGTATCCTTTGTGCGAATAGTAAGTGGGTGTTTGTGCATCCGGTGCTGGATCTCTTTGCCTAGCTGTGCGCATGGCTTGTGGAGAATGAATTTGCCAGAACATTGATTGCAACTGTAGTTAGGACCAAGAATCGGCTCCCCACAGGCAGAGCATAAAACTGGTTCACCTGATGCATTTTTCGGAGGCCCCTCTTCCTTGAATGCCAAGGAATGCTCATGTCTGAAGTGTTTTAGCTGATCATCCATTTCTGATTCTTTCGTCTCTGTTTATCAGCAATATCGATCAGTGTCTAATCATATCAGCACCCTAAACTAGTTTACAATGGCTACTAGTCTATTAATTAAATCTAGTTTATATGTACATACAGTACATTGCATAATCAGGCTGCATGACTTGGAAATTAATAATTAATATAAAATTTCAAGGTTCAACAATGTCAATATTTTCGTTGAGCAAATCAAAAACTAAAAAGATAAGAGTAATTTGTGACAAGCATGCATACCTTAGGTTTAGTTCAAGGATCGGATTTTCCGAAATGTTCAATCAGTCGATCTAAGCAGCAACTGAAATTATTGGTCCATACCGTATATAGCTCTAGAACTCTGGTTATGGAGTAGAAAACAAAGGTATGGAGGCCGGAATCTATATAAGCAAGTATAGTAGAAAACATGATACAACAGATTAGAATCCGGAATAATCAAGTCTTATTACATATACTGTTCCTTTTGCTTTTTATCTACAATCCCTGAGCTTAAGAAACTCTACTCTTTATATTTTTTGACCAGTTCAAGACCAAACTGCTTGCTTTAGTTAGCTTCTCTCTTTATAATTATTTTTTCCCCTTCTTTCTTAGTCAGGTATCTACTTAGCTTCTTCTTTCTCACGATTTATCCGCATCTATTTCTTCTATGGATTCGTATTCCTAGCTTCTTTTCTATAGTTTCTCACGATCTAATTGGCTTTTCTTTGTTGTTTCTATTCCCGGCTATATATAATTTTCTGTTGATAAATACTTTTAAAGAAAAGGGATAAAATAAACGGAAGAAGAGCTATCCGCTAGTTCTATAACACGTTAGAAATTGCAAGGCTCAATGGCTTCTATATAATGTCATATATATAGCATTCTCACTGGCACTTATACATATAGAACAGAAAATTTTCACGAACTTATAGTTGTAGTAACTAGTTAGAGGGTGATCAATCTACATATCCCTATTATATATGGGAAGTTATCGATCATGAATCAGGATTCCAAATCGAAGACGACATAAGATAAATAGACGATACAAAGATTAAAGTTACGTTACAACTTACTGTTGCTCCATGTCGAACGTCAGAAAAACCAGCTAGAGTGCAGGACCTGTGAGTAGCTGGCCGGTGGCGGCCGGTTTTTAACCAAATAGGTTTGCTGTATTACCTCTTTCCTTAGGAGTGGTTCAGTGCATTTCTATTGGCCTTGTCAATGTAGTTCTAGCATGAACACAAAAGACAATTATGCTTCCCAATGTATCACTGAACTTCACTGACGTTTTTCAATTACTCTAAGAATTGACGACAGACATAGCCGTTTACTGTCATAACGTCTTGCTAAGTTGGGCTAGCTAGGGTTTTACCCTTAGCCCAACCACTGTCTTCAAAAACATAGTGGTTGGGCTAAGGGTAAAACCCTAGCTAGCCCAACTTAGCAAGTCCAAGAGGATCACCAAAGAAAACACACACAAGGCCCAATAATATGATTGGCCATGTCCACTTGTTCCTGCCTCTGAAAACTACCGGTCTCCACAAATAACGCCAGTAGAGATCTGTGCCGTAACACTGCCTTCGACCCAGCATCGCCCCTGAAAACTATACTGCTGCTTATCAAGCCAGACACAGCCCGAGTCGACTTCAGATCAAGACAGCTGTCACATCACATACAACTATCATACTAAATCTCCGACGCCAAAGTTTGAGAAAGATCTTCGGATGTGAATAGACTCGGTGACCACCGCCTCTCTTTCCCCTAACCAAATCACACATCAAATGCATGCACATCCTCTCTTTAACCGAACCCAAGAGCAATAGATGATTAGATCTCAAAACCTCGTTCGGCAGCTGACCATTGACAGCTGCAAGGCAAGAGCCAAGTCAACCATCACGGCGCTACCGGACAGAGACAAAGTTTTTGAAGGAGGCGGCCTCTAGGTTTTTTTCTTTTTAGGGGAGGTATCTAGCAGGAAATGGTATATTGAAATGGATTTTTGTTTATTTAATGTTCATCTAATGAATTAATATTGTACTTCGAACTATCATAATAAATTGAAAAAATGTTGTACATCGAATAAAGTAACATATTTAATAATATATACGTAATAAATTCATCAATATAGATATTGAATAATGTACAACAATATAATTTTTGTTGAAAAAATAAAAAGACATATTTAAGAAAATAAAAATATTTTGATAAATTAATAAGTTATTAGATTATCAATAAATTTATTGATTAATTAATTCTTCGTTAAATTAATAAATTTTATCGATCCTAATATTATTAATTTATAGAAGTTTAACTATAATAGGTCGATACCATATATAGCTCCAGACCTCTGGTTATGGATGGACTTGCTAGTTGCTATTTGCTGAAGCTAAGGTATGGAGGCCGGAATCTAATAAGCAAGTATAGTAGCATACGTACACGATACAACAGACCAAGAAATTAAAGGTAGATAGGTATTGCCGAAAAAGAAAAAGAAAAAGAAAAAGAAAAAAAAACAAAAAACAAATGTGCTGTTCCTTTTGCTTTTTAGAGGAGAAATATTTTTTGGGTGGGCAGTTCAAGACAAAACTGCTTCCTTTAGTTAGCTTCTTTATTTATTCTTTTCTTTTTACCCTTTCTCTTTTTTGGGAGATTCTAGTTTTTTTATTTTTGAAATTTATGGATTGTATTCTAAAGGCCGGAAACGCCATATGACCAACTATTGTTAGGTCAGGCAGAAGCAAGTTCCCTTACAAGAGCAAAACTCATTATTCAGGCTACAAAGCAAATTGAAAGAAAAACCTAATCTGAAAAGCTTAGTCCAAAAAGGTGGACAATAACTAGAAAGCAAATAACCTATACAATCTACTCAAAAAGACTAACAACAAGACCTGAGGCCTAGAGACCCAACGGTGTACCTGTCCGTCAAATTGCAGTGATTCATTGTTAACTTGTATAAGGATTCGGGTGTTATTGCATTAGATTCACTTCCCATTAGCGTCCGATGCCGAACCCGTCTCCGACATCTCTGCTCCTGCTACCATTGTCTCCGAAGCTCTCTCATCTGCTGCCTTCTTATTCTTGCTGCCCCTTGGTCTGCCCCTCTTCCTTGGAGAGCTCTTCAAGATCCCAAGTGCACCATCAGCGCCAACCACAAACCCTAGCTCCTCAGGTTCCAGCTGAAACGGCACTAACGCTAGGCCATGACGGGCTCTCTTCCCGTCCTCATTGCTTTCTTCTTCCCTTTGGCGCCGGACACCGGTAATCTTAACAGGTGAAGGGAATTCAGGAACCTCCCTAATAGTCACTAATCTCCTCTCCTTCGAAAAGAGAGAAGAGATGTTGGAAAGCATTGGAGGATGAATGCATGCTTGAACATTCGCCCTAAACACCATTGGAGGTGCCCTCGGTATTGCATCTGCTGCTAGGGTTTCTTCCACCGTTGCAGCCGCCGCCGTCTGAGGGCACACAAGGCCGCCATGATCAATCTGTGCACAAACCTTACACCGCACCTGTAAACGCTCATACTTGAAAGCAACTATGATTACATCCACAGGGAAAACCCTAAGTTTCCTCTCAAATCGAACCAGATTCTGCAAGGGAAGCCGAAGCCGAACCCTAGCTTCACTGCACCGGAGGGCCGCCTGATCCACAATCATCACCGACCCAACAGTCTCTCCTATCAGCTGCGCCATCGCCGCCGTCATCAAACCTGGTGGAAGGTTCTGGATCCGCACCCAAATCCACACGAAATCCAGGGGAACCGCTGCCATATCCGAGAAGCCATCATAATCGTTAAGCAAAATCATGGCTCTTTAGAAACTCCACGGCCCCCCTTTCTTTACATGATTCATATCACGTTCATTGACAAAGATAAAGAGAAAACGATCTCCACGAGCTTGCACTTCTACCGATGTAGGTAGACTCTACATCAATCGCACTGCACTCTGGAAGGAGTCAAAAGCCACAGCACGGGCTGTGTTCAACCTGCCGACTAGGTAGAACCTAGGAGCAGCAAAATCCTTGGTCGGACACCGGAGGTTGCCAAGATCAACCGGCTCCTCTTCTTAGCCAAGGGAGAGTTTGGAGGCCAGGCTAGCAGTCATCGCAGCGATTGAAGTAGCTATAAGAGAGAGCACCGCACAACTTTTTCCTCTAGATGTGAAACCCTAACCTTAGGCGGCTAGAGAGGAGGAGAGCGAGAGAGGAGAAAAGTCACGGTAAAAAAAACCTTTTGGGAGATTCTAGTTGCTTCTTTATATCTGTTGAGTATATATTTAATATTTTTTGTCTTTTATATGACTTTATCAACTTATTAGAAAAGACTGAGGACAAATATATTAATTTACTTTTTACATCTACCAAACTACTTCAGTTTTCTTACCCTTGAAAATACACTTTTATAAAATTAATAGAAGTAATATGTTGATTGAATCGTTGTTGTTTCATATGAATGTCTACAACTCTATGCAATTTGATTGTTATGGCGATTGTATATATATATATATATATATATATATATATATATATATTGACAATGTTTGTGTGAAGTATTTTGGTACCGGAGATATACATAGTTTAGTCTATTCATTAAAAATTAACGCTTTTAACATTCATAATTTTATATAGATAATGCATAACGACTTGCCCCATGTCATAATGCATAACGAATTAAACAATGACATTAGCACTTTCTTATATCCAAACACTGAGGATTAAATTTAGACTTCAATTTATACGAGTTCAAGGGAGTGTTGTCAACTGTTCAAATATGTGGTACAAAGGTTCCATATTATGTCTCCAATATCTCATGAGCACGAGCCTCCTACTCTCCTACATTTGCTCCTGAAATGTTCCAGATATTCATAGACAAGTAACAATTACTAAATCAGCTACTAAATAGTACCAAGAATTGAGCTCTCAAACTAAACAACTTTCCAACTGTAGCTAATTTCTTTTCTCTTTTGGTCGAAAATCTTCTACTAATTAGAAGAGTTTTACTTTTTTTTAAGAACTAGAACAGAGGTTAGTTTGAAGACAAGAAAGCACAAAAATAGTGTACCAAGAACAGAGTTTTTCGTAAAATCGTAGAACAAAAGAACAAGTATTTCATATTCAATCCTAGCTTTTCCACACTAGAATCAGGAAGAAGCAATCCTATTGCACCATACATGGCTACTTTGAACCATTAGTCATGTTAAACAACATTAGCTCCCACTGTGCTCCTTGCACCATAGATGCCTAAATTAACCAAGTAATTTACTTCTAACAACTTGAATCCTAATTCAGAAGCACATACTACATATACATGAAAGACTACACATTTACAGATTTACCAAATACTTTTATCTTCTTGTACCACAATTTTGAAAAACATATATATGAGGATTACTGCGCATCAACTACCTATTGATGAAGTCATGGATTCAAGTCATCATGAGGGTAGGAATGAAATCCTTTGATCTTCTTTTTGAAAGAAGAAAAAAAACAGCTTGTTAATAAAAAGAAAATAAAGTTTTGTGTGCTGAAGCCACAGATGTAGAGATTTGCATAACAAAGATGTTGGAGGTCAAGAATTGGAACACTAAAATAAATATAAAAACGTACAGCAAAATGACATTCATATCGTAAAATGAAGAATAATAACATCATCGACAACAACTTTGATACTTCCTAAGGCCTTCTGTAACAATCAAAACTCAATTTGATACAATTAAAATGCAGTCCTTCAACGTCGTTTGTGCTTCACTCAGAACCATTTAAAAACCTCCAAATTCAACCCCATCTTCAGCAATTATTACATATTGCATTGATTTCTTCCCAAATGGCAAATATGAAATTAGCAATTAATAGTTAATCAAAAAATCAATAGAATCAAAACCAACAATGAGTGATTGATCATCTCATGTCTATACGGATTAAATTTCAAATGAGAGAAAATGAGAGAGTTACATGAATGGTTTCTACGTATCGTCGGTCTAATCAGCAAAGCCGCGGTTCTCCTCCTTAGCTTCTTCCTCGCCCAAAACGTTGTGGATGTAGTTCTACTCTTTCCACTTTACGAAGAAGAAATCATAAGATACAAGAATGATATGATCGGTAACTATAAGCTATGCAAGGGTATTTTGATAAAATGAAAGGAGGTATATTTAGGTTTTTAGTGTATAGAAAAAGAGAACCGGAGGTACACTTGGTGAGCATGGTATACTCAGTATATTTAGAGGTGTCACTAGAATTCTGTTTCTTTCTTAGTCAGGTATCTACTTACCTTCTTCTTTCTCACGATTAATCTTAATCTGTATCCAGACGCGGATCTACATGCAATATTGAGCCCAACCGAGATTGTTAGAATAAAATTTTTAGTTTGCCTATTTATTCTAGTCTATTTGGAGCTGTGGCAGGTGTGGTTTGTCATTTTGGTTGATTTCAATCCCACCCAAGTTCGAACCAGGCAGCGGGCATCCATCAATCTTTCTTTTTTTCTTCTTTCTCCCTTAGCATAACAGGCTTAAATGGGAGGATAAGGGTTATTGGGGTTTCTTTTAGATTTCTTTTTCTTCTTTTCCCTACATACTTGGCTCAAATTCAAGGATATGGGTTTCTTTTAGGGTACCTATCTTTAGATGATAATATCTTTTCTTTTAGATATTATGTTTTTTCTTCGATCTATGTAGGGTGCAAAAAAATCATCAATCTTGTTATATTCTTTATTTTCATCTGAAAATCTCAATTTTTTTCTTTTAATCGATTAAATGGTAGTTTTAGATAAGTTCTTATTCCATCTACTTCTCAAACGGGTGTACTTATAATATATTTTGGTTGTCGATAATCTATTTTTGTTTAAAATTGAAATCTTATATTTTAAAAATATATTTTTTTAACACAACAAAAAATTTCAAGCCCACCGGGTATGTGAATACTGGATCCGCCGGTCTGTATCTATTTCTTCTATGGTCCTAGCTTTCTTTTTAGAAGGGCTTCTATTTTCTGACGTCTAATTGGCTTTTGCTTTGATGTTTTTATTCCCAGCTTTATATCATTGTCTGTTGATAAATCTGAGATATTCTTATGAAAAGGGATAAACAGAAGATGAGCTATCCGCTAGTTCTATAACACGTTAGAAATTGCAAGGCTCAATGGCTTCTATATATATATATAGCATTCTCACTGGCACCCATACATAAAGAACAGAAAATTTTCACGAACTTATAGTTGTAGTGATCTATCAATGGGAAGTTATCGATCATGAATCAGGATTCCAAATCGAAGACGAAATAAGATAAATAGATGATAATAACTAGCAAGATTAAAAGTTACCTTACAATTTACTGTTGCTCCATGTGGAACGTCAGAGAAATCAGCTAGAGTGCACGACCTTGTGAGTAGCTGGCCGGAGTGGTTCAGTGCATTTCTATCAATATAGTTATAGCTTGAACACAAAAGACGATCATGCTTCCCAATTTCTTGCTTCTTTCCTAGTGAACTTCACCGACTTCAATTACTCTTCAGAATGTTTCAAGAGAATCTTGTTTCATTCAACGGGTTTAGACGTGTAGAGTTGTAATGTAGTCCATAATGGAGAATTGTAATGTTGTATGATTTCAGTAAACTAAAAAATCTCATGGAGATTTGAAAGTGCCATTCAACAAAAAATGAATGGGGCTGTTATGTAGTCCTAGTCTCCTATACTATGATCCAAGTCACTCACTTCTCTTTAAAATCGGTACAACTGATTTACAATTATTCACGACCGCAAAATTTACATTGGCTTTCAGATTCCTTTAATCAAAGTGAGGTATGCACAATGGGACACAGATACACTCATACACTGAAGAATTATTACTACACATCAACAAATCATTGAAAACGAAAGATAAATGTTGTCCACAGTAACAGTACCATAAAAAACTTGCCACAATGTGCTGAGTGGCAACTTCCACAAAATTTGCCTACCCAACTGTGTTTGCTGCTCTCGCCATTTTGAGAAATAATGGTCAACACTCAACGTGCTTGTTGGTCCCTTTTCCCAGAATCAATTTTGATGAACAAATAATAAATCCAAAATTTGAAATACTAACGAGATATAATCTCTGATACACGATCTTTTGCATCTGCTGGAATCTCCCTACTTGGTACCTGGACCTTGATGAGATTTGCATACCTGTCGAGGAATCAAACATGTTATTTGGCAGCTACTAAAACTACTCCGGCTGTGATATATAGGAATCAAACATGTTATTTAGCAGCTACTAAAACTACTCTAGCTATGATATATAGATAGCAGAGATGTATTGACTAACTCGGCAGCTGTAAACATGTGATCATGCTCCGTGATGAAGGCAAGTACGGCCTGCAGAAAGATGGATGATATTATTAATAATCTGTTGGAAATACAGAAGTTGCACACAATACAAAGAAAACCTTAATTGAAATGACTCACCTCAAACGGCATGTTTAGAAGCTCATAGTATGTTCGGACATGATCTAGTCTCTGTTGTACACTTTCACTGTTGATTGCTGGGATAGCAGCCAGTGCCTGCGATGCCAATGATAAAGATTGAAAGGTGCAATCACTGCTGAAGTTTAAATTAAACTCTTTCAAGAATATGGGGTAAGAATGTATGGACTGAAGTATACAAATGCCCATTACGTCAAAAATTGGTCTAGTGGCATAGTCCTGACTTCGAGTCAGGGATGACCAGTTGCGATGATTAAAAAGAAACAAAAAACTAAAATAATCCAACTTGCTCAATGTCAATCCTCTAGAGGATGCCAAATACCAGCAAGACCAGGTAGAGGTAAGGGTAGACACAGTCAAAGGACAGGACTCCAGAACTTGTGAATATATAGCTGGTGGCGGCCGGTATTTTATCAAGCAGTGGAGAATATTGGCATTGTGAACACAAGAGAAACAAACTAACATGCAGTTCATCACATATATTTAATCGAATTCACTGAGGTCACTTAGTCTACCAATGCCTCATCATGAAGGTTTAGCTAGTGTATCTTTTTTTTTCATTCAACTTTTAAGACAAGAACTAATTGTTGAGAGTGAAGGTCTGACATAGAGCCAGCATAAGAAAATATGTCTAGCAACCAGAATAGCACCAAGTATATCAAATGATGTATAAGACAATAGCTTACCTGTTCTAGTGCAATTGAATTCCGACAAATCTGCTGAACCCCAAAAAGATTTATGCCTTTCATATCAGCCAAAGCCTGTTAGGATTGCATATATCGTAAGTGAACAAGAGAATAAACTAAATGCCACAATTTAGAAAATACACTCAAATACAGGAACACATATATACACCCGAAACTAACTTAGAGAACTTGAAGTGATCTAACAAAAAAATTGTATACAAAGTACAAACCCTGATGGAGGCATTTGCTGCAACACTGCAAATCCCACCAAATATGTAATTCCGCTTCTGTGCCGAAACAAAAGGTGCCATCTCCTCATCCCTACGCGTTATCTACAGATAGAGAAACATACAACATGTCAGGACTTGAAAGCATGTGGCACTCACAACAACTGGTAATATCTTCTTTTACCAGCAGCAAACATTACAGACTGTTTGGCTGGGCAAATCTATCATTCACCCAAACCATTGGAAATGGGCAAAGTATACACATTACTATTTGGATGGATATTCTGATGATCTAAAAATTTGAATCATGGGCTTATTTAGATTACCACAATTGACAATTGGAGATGACCTTAGGTGACTATATACAGTATCAAAAGTTGACGAAGTAATATGCACTAAGCATCTAAGAGTAATAGTACAATTTATTGGAAAGTTGATATTTTAGGGCCACAGATATAGGCAGGGCCCCAATCTGCCGAACGAATGTACTAACCTGTGCAGTCAATGAAATAATGAAGCCATCTGGCTCTTCAGCATCCTGATCTTCCATATATTCCCTGTTCGTCATTTCCTGTTTACATCACAACTTTCAGTCAGATAATGTTACAATCAACTCAAACCACACAACTGAATCTACATCCCATATACCTGCATATGGAAAATTGTCTCCAATTGCATCTCAATACGTAAGACCTTCAGGCAGTCAATTGCCAATTTTCTATACTCCTCTGCAAAAGATGCCAGATCCCTAGCAGGAGCACTACTTGTTCGTCTGTGACGGTTCTTGCCACTACCTTCTATTTGATTTGGAGCGTTAAACGTTGTCTCACCAAGCCTATAAAATGCCGGCAATTATGAACCCTTTTAAGCCATCATAATTGCTATCATAGTGATAAAACACTGAAATGAAGAATCATGAATTCCCATTTTGATACCAAATAGAAATACATAATATAAATGAGCTTCTGAAAATGTAGCGCACGAAAAAGAAAATTGTGAAACTACCAATAAAATGATAAATATGGGATAGAGAAACGGCATGACTTTGTACACTAACTAATCCGAAAGGAGTAAAGAAGAAGGTCAACCAGAGAAATATTTAGTAGCTGTATGATTCTTTTCTTTGCTTAAACTAAGAAGGTTCTTGCTTAACCCAAATCAATTCAGAATTAATTCAGGACTGCAATCAGATGAGAGAACTTGCCTTTCAATAGACTCTGCAACATACTCCAATGAATCACTGAGCGAAGCCAGTAATATCAGCTTGTTGTCATCACGAATCAGATTATCCTTTGAAACGATTAAAACTACAGCGTCAATTCATAATCTTAATATCAAAGGAAATTATCAGTACCTTCAATCACAACCTCACTACTAGAACTACATGCAGAAAAGTTAAGTCTGAGATATTTAACTAAGAATAACAACAAAAGGAGTGAACATGAAATCACATACCTGCTTAATAGGCCGCAAATTCAACAATAACTCACTCAGTTCAAGTTCAACCTCATAATTTTCACCATCATGGGTTTCCATGTTTGACTGCCCAAATGCATTTGGTAAATATGCACTTGCAGGATCAAGTCGCATCAACTGCTCGATATCATATCTTCCAATGAGCATGTAACTCTGCTTCTCCAGAACAGCCTGAAGAAATACCAAAATGTGAATAAAATTAATAATGGAAGCACTTTCATGGTTGTGATGTGCCATACCTAGTGGTTACTGATCCTTGTAGTATATTTGGTCAAACCATACCTACTAACCATCCTTAGTAGGGGTACTGGTTTTGAAATAATAAAGCAAGAACTCATAATAGACAGGATGCACATATATTCATTAGTGTTGACAACATATATTAGGGTATGATTGGCAACAGGGTCAACACCATTGTTTTGATCAAATTTGTGAGATAAGATTCAATTAATTTATCTTTGATGGTAGTGATTTGCCATATCTAGTGGTTAACCATCCTTAGTAGAATGTCAGGAGGTACTGATTTTATAAAAATAAAGCAAGAAGTCATAACTGACAGGAAGCACATATATTCATTAGTGCTGACAGCTATATATTAGGGTGAGACCGGCAACCGGGTGATACATTGTTTTGATCACATCTGTGAGATACGATTCATTTTAATTATCCTTATGTAGCAGTCTAAGTTTGAACTCTACATTTCCTGGCCCATGGAGCCAAAAGATAGCAATTACCAATCCAGAAGAACATTAAGATTTAAGATTTCCATAAAATCTAAACATAGACAGAGAAATCAATGAAGGAGATAAATATAGCTATGGAGAAAGATAATGGTGTCTCAAGTCAATAGAAAAGGCATTTAAAGGGTATCCTTGCCTCCATGTATGAGGTCCGGCATCTTTCATAGGTTCGCTCCAGAAAAGTTTGAACATACTTTGCAAGGTCACCAGCATATTTAGGCATAGCTTGTGCCCAACCAAGCACCTAGAGTGAATGAGTCAAGTATTAGGGTGAACAAATCATTCAGGTTGGAGCAACAACCCCTTACTCTCCAGGAAACTGACAAGACCTAAATCAGAAGCAAAAGCTAAAACTTGCCTCTTTTGCTAGAAAGTCTATTGCCAGAAGTCCCTGTAAGACCGGCCGACCCTTCTCAACTGAAGGAGTATAAGAGGCAGCAGCATGAGCTCTAGGTCGGAATGCTGCTGGACCTATAAGAATACTTCCAAAAGATCAGAAACTGACAAAGATGATCCCAAGAGCCTGGGACCTTATCAAAGACTGACAAGATTGACATACTCATCATTCCTTTGATCTTTGATTTTTTCTTTGTCATCAACATATAGAACTGGTTGCAACATGTCAAAATTAAATACAATGCAGGTGTTCTTATAAAGATTACGAGTTTATTAATATATTTTTTTAAAGTAAGAGTAATACTAGTTTTATTTCCTTAAGCTGATTAAAAAATGTCTGGGAAGTTGAGAGCATATCCATTACTTGTCTTCCAACACTACCTTGCCCGCTAACTGTTCTAACATGGTGAGATGTTTTAGTGTTGGGTAAGTTTATCCTTTGATGACTTGCATTCTGTTGGTGCATGCACATATTCCAAATAGGTTGCCTAAGAAATATAATTACAATAAGTAAATGAATAAACATTGCATTCTGATGCAAGTTAATGAAAGAAATAAGTCATTTCAGAGTGATTAGTTATAGAACTTGCTTGATATAGCTTGTTGTACGCCTTTTCTGTAGTCTACAAACATCGTTGGTAAGAAATGGTCCTTCACAAAGTTCTCCACAAAAGCCAGTAAACCATCATTACTGCAGGTCCAGAAGTTGGTATTACAATTTTTTAAATAAAGCAAACAAAAAAGAGGAACTGTAACATCAAAATCCATAACTAAGAAAAATAATGAAAGATGACCAAGAAGGTGAGCCAATTCAGCCGTGGAGAATATCAAATCAAACAGATAATATAACAGAACTAAACACTACCAACTTCAAACAGAAAGAACCAAAGTAATGGATCAGATAAATATGAGACGTGGCAAAACCCATATTCCTCCAGCATATGCAATTATATTATGTAATTTTGTATGATCAAATTACTTATTCTGTAAGGGAATTTGTTTGTTTCTATTCTTTTCTACCGGATTCCTGTAATCTGTTATAGTTCTGACAAAGGACAAATTTTCATCATACGTGATTTAGCTTGTGTTTAAGCGTCCATCATAGTAGAGTAGGGAACCAACAACTAAAATTCTCACTCTTTTTTTGCTCCAAACTACAATGCCACCCAAAATCTCATTTGTGGTGGGGTGGGGGGTATAGTGGTTAGCGCCCTAGGATATTTTCTGGTCGTTTACTGGTACCTTACGACTTACGCAAAGTAGAAAGATGAACTGGAAAACAGTAACACAACACACCAATTTTATTATGTTCGGTCAAAACTCTGGCTTACGTCCACTTATGTGATCTCTCTTGAGAGATCACTAGCCTGAGAATCACAACTTGATTACAAGTACTTATTGAAATCCCTATGCTAATCCCCAACTCCCTGCTAAATCTCTCTATCACCCTTGACTCCCGGTTTTCTGTGCTCTCTGTCTTCACCTCAGAAAACCCCCCTGCAGCTCCTATTTATATTGAATAGGGGCTGCTGCTACAACATGATTTAGGACTCCTAAACCTAATAGACAAAAGTCTATTGCAAATCCCCCTAATAGAATATTGAAAGACTAACTTTCCTAGAACTTATAGAAAAGCTACAGCGCTGTCCTCCTTTCATTCTAAACTTGGATTTGCCTACTGAATCCTAACTCTCCACAACAATGTCCACCTTGGTGAGTTGATACCAATTGATGCTGCTTCCTTTAGGATATCTTGAATCTTCTTTAAGTAATCCCGAACAAACCTTCAAGAGCCTTCACCTTGGCAAGACTTCTCTTGCCTTAACGCACATCAAGTGACGAGGTGCTCCACCTCAATCTCAACATGTTGTGAGATCGAGCAAGTTCAAATAACACTTGAACTCCTCCATGGCAATGGTCCTGGTCAAACAATCTGAAACATTCTCCTAGGAATGTACTTCTTCCTCAGTTGTTCTCTTCCCTGAGCCGATCCAATCTTCTCTGTGATGACCACAAACATCAACCTGCTTCATCACTTGAAACACTTGATTCCTTGTCAAATTAATGACACTATTCTTCACCACAACTTGTTGCTGAATCCCAGACTCAATCATTAACCCACTAAGCCATAATACCTCTGCGGAAGCTTCTATTGGTGCCACACAATTTTCTTCAGTGTCGCCCTTCATCACAATCAGTGATCCCTTGATAACTTTTAGTCTTCCTTCTTTAGAGTGATACCTATATCCGGCTTTGTCTAAAGTACCCAAAGATATCAACTTCTTCCTCAGCTTAGGAATATATCTGACATTCTCCAACTTTCTAATCACCAAGGTTCTAAAAGTTGGGCTGGTCGGCCGACTAGTCGCCTCTTAGCCGCTAGGCGGTACCCAGCCGAGGGGATTTTGGCAAAATTGACAGGTAAAATCGGGAAGCTGATAGTCGGCCTCTCAGGCGGCCTAGCCGGTGACTAGTTGGCAGCTAGTCGGCCGAGGCGGCGTTGGGTTGTCGGCGACAAGGCGGCTTTTTTTTTTAAATAAATTTTTTTGTGAAGTGGCAGTGAATGGGTGATTTGAAAAATGAGATCATGAAATTTGAATCAGGTATTCGAGTAAGAGTCAAATGAGCGTGTGGATTTGTTGTGTTTAGAATCAACAAGGTGAAAGTGAAGTTTAACGATGGAGGCAAAAAATTGCAGTCAGAGAAATAGGAAGTACAAAAAGAAAAGATGAAGACGAAGAAGGAATATAGGAGAGAAAGATAGAGAAATGAGTTGGAGTTGAAGGTGGAGATGAGCACGTGACTTACATCGTCAGCTCATTGGTTTGGTCAAAGTTGACCACTAAATCACTTATCCTGATATGTAAAACTTGATTTAAGTCATTTAACCCTAACCAAACTAGTAAAAAACTATAATACATTATTCATTATTGCAAAAAACTATTTATTATTATTTATGTAATTATTAGTTATTAAAAAATCAAATAAATTCAAAATTTAAAAACCAAGTACTCCTCGAGTACTCCCCCGACTACTCCTAGAGTACTCCCCCGACTACTCCTCTACTCATTAGTCCCTGGCCGACCGACTAACGACTTTTAGAACCTTGCTAACCACCCCATCATACATTCTGATTTTCACTTATCCAATACCTAGGATCCTACACGGTGAGTCATCTCCCCTTAAAACTTCTTCGCTGCTACACATGTGGGATGTACAACCGGTATCCAAAATCCAATCTCTGGAAGCGTTGGAGTTGGACGTTACCACAAGAAGTTCACAATCATCCTTATCTTTGTTGATGACTATGTTGGCTATGCTTGAACTTTACGTTCACTTACGTGATCTCTCTTGAGAGATCACTATCACTATGGATAATAACAACTTGATTACAGCTACTTATTGAAATCCCTATGCTAATCCCCAACTCCCAGCTAGATATCTCTATCACCCTTGGCTCCCGGTTTTCTGTGATCTGTCTTCACCTTAGAAAACCCCCCTGCAGCTCCTATTTATATTGAATAGGGGTTGCTGCTACAACAAGGTTTAGGACTCCTAAACCTAATAGACATAAGGATTAAAACTTACCATTTTGATCCATTTTGATCAATATGGATCAAAATGGTAAGATAACTTCATATTAAAACTTAACTTGCTTTTCTATATAACTTCTCATGGAAACCAACAATTTCTGATAGTGAAAAGAATCATAAATCAGAGATATGGCATAAGTTAACATGAAAGTGATGCATATAAGCACTAAAGAAAAGAGAGCAATATGGTTTTGAGGCTAACCTTAGCTGGGAATACTTTTTAGGAAGCATAGAAGCGACTTTATCTGTAAACTGTAAAGCACATAAAGTCAGAAAAGAAAACCAGAGATGGTAGATTGGACATAAGAATATGATTAAAATAATATTCTAAAATGTGGGCCAAAGTTGAAGGAACAAGTCTTAAACCTGAATGACTGGCCGGTATACAGATGCTGCTAGATATATGCCTTGCTCAGGCAAGACTGCTGCCGACCCATAACCTTCTTGTAATACATTTGGGCCCTTTCTACTCCAGCCTTGACGAATGAGATCAACCCCTATAGAATGAAGATGCAAGCCCCCATAAATTAATCATTATAAATGTAAAATAGAAAATGTCATAAAATGAGTTCTTATACCCAAGGGTCTGACACAGGGATGGATCCTTGTAAATTTACAACACTAATTGTCTTCACAATTTAGTAAAACCACCATTCACAGAAAACTGTAAAGAAATTACAAAAATCTAATAAAAGGGTTGTGGAAACATCAAGGTCAATCTCATTCAAGGACGGGGTGAATAAACGTTATCCATCTGTCTTTTAGTGGGGATAGGTACAGTATTTAAGCACTGTTAGTATGTGGGTATCCGTAAGACTGAAGAAAAGGTACCGGAAAGTGTAAAATCTCCATACCTTGATTGGGAACGGAAATAGTAGCATCAGTGAAGCGAAAAGCAAAGGTAAGACCCTCCTCTGAACAGTCACTGTAACACGTCATCAGGAAAATAATGTTCAAGCCATATAAACAGATAGAAAAGCAGATATATGCTCATGTGTAACAAAAGTGAGCTAAATAAAGATGCAAAACCAGGGCAGAACTTAAATGCATACGATTGGTTGGCATTTTTAGTAAAGGCTGTAGCAAATGTTTTGGCTGCAAAAGGTTAAGAAATGAAGAAAACCCAGATAAAATGGTAAGCATTTGATGTTAAGATATGTCGAGCAGTCACGACTGATTACAGTGTCTTTACAATTACCAAAATACTCGACCACCTCATTAATGTGGCTATAAAAAAACCCACGTAGCAGCTTCACAACCCCACCATAAAGAGGCAACTCATGATGCCCAAACATCACATGTGCTACAAAGGCAAACCCATTTGAACCTAAAATTCCTAAGGTTCACCAAAGGCTAACATCACACCAAACAGAAAATAACATAAATCCCCCAGCTGTGCTCCTCCCCTTCCCAAAACAGTACTTTTCACCAAAAGAGTTGAAAGCCACTGACTAAACCCTAACAACCACGTACCATTTTATCAATTCACGAAACATGTTTACCAACACTCTTCCGCAACAAATAATTGCCCAAATAAAGTCCAGCCAAAACAATGTCCAGCCCTAAATAGAAGTTAACCCTCAGGTTCAATAATTTGATTGTTGAACCTGAGATTCACTGTCCCTTCATTTCTACATATTTTCTTGTCCACACATGTTCCAAGTCCCAGTTAAAAAAACATAATACTACAAAGAAAATGACAAATCTAAATTTCAAAGATTCAGATACAATAATTATTCAGATACAATAATTTAAGGCATGTAAAATGGTAAAAGGATATACTTGCCCTTTATCTTTGGAAGGGGCCTTGCTCGCAAATCTAGCCGTTTGTACAGCAGCATCTGCAGATGCAGCTTCAGGAGTTGCTCGCAGAATTTCACAAATAAGTTGCTGGCATTCACTCTTTAGCACATATGCAAAAACAAAAACAAAAACAAAAACAAAAAAGAAAGGAAAAGATATGAAAGAGACTCTTAAGGAAAATATGATTTAGGGTTCCTTTTACAAGATTCAAAGGATTAAACCATCTGCTATTATATCAATATAAATTAAAGAAGATACATTACCTGTAATACTGTCAAGGAAAAACCAATACTGTAGCCTCCAGTAACTTGAGATGAATCAGTATCAGGATTAATGTTTATGTCTGTTGGCATTGATTTTGGTGTATTCATGTCTGCTTGTTGAGACGACTTTAATTCTAAAAGCTCCCCAACAACAACATGGTTCTCTGAGCAGCAAACAAATTCAGTTTCAGTGTCAAAACAAACAGAAAATCAAACTTAAGGCAGCGAAATAAATACACATTAGCGATTAGAAGGAATCACCAAATATCCGAACAACAGCATCCAGAATAGAATTCAGAAGGTCTTTTGCCGCAGCCTGTGCTTTCCCCGCTGGTGCCATCACAGGTGAGACAGGGCTCGCTGCCAATAGAGTTCCAGCAAGTGATATCCCATTCTGACATTTCTGTTTTGGCAATTGATAACTTTCTAACTGTCCCTTCATCAAATGTAGACCAGCAGCAGCAGCTCTGGTAGCCAGACCGATGCCAGACCTCGAGGAATTAACTAGTTCAGCATGAGTTTTAATTTTGGATGTGATAATATCATGAAGAGTAGGTCGCAGTCTTTGGCTGTTATTGGAGAGAACACAATATCAAAGAAGCTGATGAGCAATCTTGAACATACAGATAGGTGAAAGAAATACCATACTTAAACCATATAAGAAAAATAAGTCAGCCAGACTCGAACCAGATCATAGCGCCAGCAGCTGCAACTTTCCTAAGCATGTAAAGGCACTCAACCATAGTCTGCAGATACTTGACATGAAGCAGCGCATCACTTTTCTCGATTGTTTCCTACACCCAAGTACAAACCCAAAACTTTCAGTACAGAGAGGAGATGCATAGAAAGATATATTAGATATGAATTAACAGCAGTTCTCTTACAAGAAATTCATCCGGGGTGGAGTGCTGAAGCCATGTTGGCATTTGATGAGGAACAACTTTGGCATCACCATTGGCCCTAGCTGATGTTGAATGCCCATCTGAGGTAGCTTCATCATGCAATTCCAGATTGCCCTCATCCTCAGGACCATCAATAGAAGAACTGAATTGATAAAATGTTCAGAACTTTATAGTTTACTGATAGAAGTAGATACAATAACATTATGAATTCCTAATCTTCTATAAATAATTGTAATTCAGCCCTGCACGGTCATTAGTTTTAGATTTTCAATCGATTATACCGTAGCAAATGGAATAATGGATATCGGTTATCATGAAAAACCTATCTAATAAACAACTGCCTGCTTATAATGTTCAGAAACCATACTAGGCATTATCTAATTAACCCTTCAATTAAGCAGCTATGTCTCTAAAAGAAGTGGTTTCTCTCTGAACTATACTATTTATTAACTTAATCACTTGTCAGAACAACTTCAATCCTGATGAACATAAGACTTGTCTCATAAACCTCCAAGAGGCTTTACTTTGAGAAATAAATTACATGCATAGAAAAAAGCAGCTGTAGAAAAACACCAGTAACGAAGATGAGACATTTCATGATGTGATACATAATATGATACTTCGATAGAAGAGGAAAGTTAAACAAAAATGCTGCCACAATTCAAAATCCACTATAACTTTTGAAAGCAGATCAATTAATGAACAAAATAGTGAGACTTAACCAGTTACGGATAAATTTCTAATCTTACCCTCCATCAACAGAACCCGCTCTAAATGATCCATCTCCATGATTATCACCTTTTAACAGCCTGGTTCTTCGAGACAGGGATTGTGAATTAGTCATTGAAAATACAACGGCTGTGGTGGTTGGTACCTCATCTTCCCTTTCATGCAAGCTCAATGCAGCAGAGCTACAGACAAGAATCAGTGAAAGGAAAATCAAATAGTTTTCAAGAATATAACTGATAAAGTAGTCTGGGGTTCAACTCCAAAACCAATTGGCAATAGAGAGAGTAGCCCAAACCCTTATAAACCCACAGGCAAGGTCTCATATTCCCGATGTGGGATATATATCTCAACACGCCCCCGCACGTGTGGCGAATCTTTAAGCCTAACATGTGGACAACAACTTGGGTGGTTGTGGAGTTCGTGTGGCCTTTGGGCTTCACACGTGTACGTGGGTAACCCACTCTGATACCATGATAAAGTAGTCTCGGGTTCAACTCCAAAACCAATTGGCAATAGAGAGAGTAGCCCAAACCCTTATAAACCCACAGGCAAGGTCCCATATTCCCGATGTGGGATATATATCTCAACAATAACACTGAGAGTGACTGGAAAGATAGAAATCCCCAAGTTCACAAGGAATAATAAAGAAGGCTCCCCCCTCCCCTCTTCCAAAACCCCCCCCCCCAGCCACCCCCAAGAGGAAGATGTCAGTCTCAAAAACATCATAAATCATACATTTTCTGAGGTAGAGACAAATACTCACTGTAGGCCCGGCACAGAAAAAAAGAGTGAAACAAAATTTGATCTTTATGAAGAGATAAGGAGGGGGATTCAATTCCAGATACTGTTAAAAACTATACACAGAAATAAAACCGCCAGTTGATTAATTTAAATCCCTTTCGATACCTAAATTATGAAAATAAACAAAACAAGCTTCAAGATTTTTTTTTGAATATGTACATTTGAAAGTGCTATTGCCAGAGTGATGTTAACATACAGGACAGTAGACTAAGAAGAAGAACAACAAAGCATAAGTAAATACCTATATTCCCCCTTGTTATAAAGATGAGAATGTAAGTCCTCTAGCACTTTGTAAAACAAAACTCCTCTCAGCTTTGTTAGCTCAGAGCGAACATCTTGAAGGGCACCAACCTGGGCCAGTAATCATAATTACTAGTTTAAGCAAATCACCAAAAAATATATCATTTGAAGTAAACCGACAAATCCAAAACTGCCTCAATGAAATAAATAACACATGAAAGGAAAATGAAAGAAAAACATAAACAGCATGGATTTCTATTTAGCTTCTGTTCTGATGCTCTGATGCTCCTAAGTTTTGCAAAGAAATCTACAACGGTTTAAAGACGCGTTGATTAAATAACAATGCAATGATAAAAATAGTTCAGAGATTCTCGGAATCATTGAAAAGAAAGAGAAGATAGACCATGATATCGAATGATAAAGAGGTCAAACTGGACAATTGACCAGTTGACAATGGTTTAATGTTTTAGGATCGATGAATTTTCAGGTATACATACTAGAAAGTAACCTTCCGCGAAGCCACCATTAGAGAAGGGCTAAAATTATGTGATAGAATTGCTAAAGCAAAGGGTTGACAAACCTACCGTCTGAAGCCCCTCACGTTCAAGCATTAACATCGACTGAACATGAAACTGAACTGCGGCATAATACTGTTTTTCAGAAATGAGCTTCTCTATACGAGCTGGAACCTGATTTTGAACAGGATATAATTGGTCCTTTAGATTCTTTTGCAATATGATGCAGTTGGGACAAATATTTTGCTAGTAGTTTGGTAGCAAGGTGAGGTTACTAGACAATAGAGATACATCAAACCATATCTGTGTAAAATAAAATATGTAACTGTAGATCCAATTCATGAGTTGCAAGGTCTTAGACCAATTCAGTGTGTTGGTGCATATCTGTTAAATCTAACTGGAGTGAGAGTAGAAAAGCTAAAGTGACTGTGTGTATGTGCACCTGTGGAGGTGTTCTGATCATCAGTGGTAGCTTATTTTGTGTTTGTGTGAGTGGGGTTTGAGTGTGATGTGAAATGATTCCTTAGTAGTCAGGTCGGATACATATCCAGGCATATAAAATTACATATGCATGTTTTGCATGTATTTTCATGAATTATGTTTATGCATGAATAAACTAATACCATGAAACTAACACTGAGCCACATATGGCTAGAGATGAGACAAACCTTGGATATTCCCTCAATTTGATCTAATAGGGAGATTATGTGGCGCAATGTAACCGACCGGTACCATAACTGATGCAGTTGTTTATTGCGGGAACTAAGACGCCTTTTTGCTTCACCCAAATCAACCTTTAGGACACCAATACTTTCAGTAGATTCGCTGAACAACCGCAAGATCTGGAAGGAATTAAATTAAGAGTGAGAAAACAGCATTTTGTTTTTCCTTCACCAAAAGAAATAAATATATAATGTTTGTTTTTGGCCTGAACCAGCAGTATACCTTTAACATATATACTCAAAGCAGAACAGAAGGAAAAACATGAAACTAAGGGACAAGTAAATCAAAGAAACGTCCAAGAAAGACATAACATCCTGAGCATAAAAGGTAAACTTCTCAATTCAAGAAAAGACTATATTCAAGCCTTGTCCCTAACAAATCCTGAAAACGAAACTCCGTATATCACACAAAAAACCTAACAAATGTGTAGCACAGAAAACCTAAACGGCTAAACCATTACCACCCTTCAAAAGCACACCACGTTACAACTAAAAAGGAAGAATATGAAGAGAATGGTAGCACCAAAGTTAGCAACTGCCACTGAACTAGGAAGACAAATAAAAAAGGAAGGAATCATTTCGGCTGCTACTTTGCAAATGAGTACACGAATGAGGGTAGGCAAACCTAGGACCGTTACCATTTTGAAGCACCACAGTAGTATTAAAACATCACTCTCCCAAGAGAACAATGAGATGTACTTGAGCTTATAATATTGCTTGAGTAAACTATCCGTATTAGAAATCACCCAAACAGCTTCATTACAAAGGTCGTCATTTTAGATACAGAATTGCCAACATTAAACCCCCTTGAATCCTCAGACCATTACAAAACAGACATAACTTCAACCCTACGCTTCTAGTCTCACCAAAAGATCTCTCTTTTCCATCATCCACACCTTCTAACAAGAATAATTCATAGAATACTCTATTGAGGTTTAGGGCCCTACGATCTCTTTTGGTCTGGAACTTTATACGATTTAAGCAAAGCTAATGGATAGATGAACTTGAAGAACAGAAACACAGCACACACCAATTTTTATAGTGGTTTAGCCAAAATCCTGGCTTACGTCCACTTACGTGATCTCTCTTGAGAGATCACTAGCACTATGGAGAATAACAACTTGATTACAAGTACTTATTGAAATCCCTATGCTAATCCCAACTCCTTGCTAGATCTCTCTATCACCCTTGGCTCCTAGTTTTCTGTGTTATCTGTCTCAACCCTACAAAACCCTCAGCAGCTCCTATTTATACTGAATAGGGGCTGCTGATACAACATGGTTTAGGACTCCTGAACCTAATAGACATATGTCTATTACAAATCCTAATAGAATCTTGAAAGACTAACTTTCCTAGAACTTGTAGAAAACTACATCGATGTCCCCTTTCCATTCTATACTTGGATTAGTCCTAACTCTCCAGATTGTATCAATGAGCCAAAAACACAACAAACTCAAACCTCTTTGCAAATAGGTAAATAAAACCAGGAGATAAAAAAACAGCATCCGGTAATGGTTAACTGCTTCTTCCCAAAACGCGTGAGGTAATTCTACATGCAGTCCCATGTCTCTTCCTCTCTCATAGAGAGTTTTCTTCATCCTTCTAGCAGCCCGTCTTTCTGGAGACTATCTTTCACCATGATGCATCTTGTGATTCCAACCTTAAAAATATGCAAGAACCTCTTCCTTCTATATTCACTGCCACTGCTACGTATCAAATACTTGATTTTTCTTCCTCTCAGATTTCCTACTTTGCTTTTCCCTTGCTTGACCTTGAAGAGAACCTCGGATTTCTCCTTCATAAAGCAAGCCCAAATCTTCCTCGAAAAATCACCTAGAAAAGTAACAAAGTACTGGAAGCCTCCCGTACACCTTATTGGTGATGCGCTCCATACTTTTGCGTGACTATAATCCAGCAATCTATTGCTTTTGTTCTCACAATTTGCCAACTTGAATGCCACCCTCTGCTTCCCATGACTACCGTCCTTGCAGAAAACACCAACACCTTTTGTCTTGCTTTCCTTGTAGAGTTCATGCATCCCTATTTGACTCATGCGCCTTTGGCCTTGTTGCCAGTGCTCAATCTTGTCATTTACTTCAGTAGATTTTGCAACTCCACATATTATGGTAGTCTCTCTTGAAGCTTGTACACGTTGTTAGGTTGAATGTCACCCTTCATCACAACAAGTGATCCCTTGACAACCTTGAGTCTTCTTTAGAATTGTATCTATATCCGGTCTTGTCCAAAGTACCCAAAGATATCAAGTTCTTCCTTAACTTAGGAATATATCTGACATTCTCCAGCTTTCTAACAACTCTGTCATGCATTGTGATTTTCACTGATCTAATACCTAGAATCCTACACAGTGAGTCATCTCCCCTAAAAACTTCTCTGATGCTACTCTCCAATGTGTCAAACCATTCTCGGTTTGCACACATGTGGAATGTAGAACCGGTATCCAAAATCCAATCTCTAGAAGTGTTGGAGCTGGACGTTACCACAAGAAGTTCACAATCATCCTCATCTTTGTTGATGCCTATGTTGGCTGTGCTTGAACACCCTGTCGTCACCTTTGCTTCCATCCTCCCTTCTTTTCAGTTTCTTTTCAAGTGGTCTGCAACACCACATCTGAAGCAACCTTCTTTGTACTTCTTGGATTTTGTTGTACCTCTGCTGCCAGAGTTATCCTCCTTACTCGTCAACTGACCTGCCTCCTTGCACTTGCCATAAAGGCCTCCTTGATAACTTTCGGTCTCGCTACTCGTCTTAACGTAAGATTGAATAGCTTCGATAATCTCATCATATTTGACGGAATCTTTACCCGAAACGAGTGTGGTGATGAACTGCCCGTACGAAGCTGATAAAGATGTTAGCAACATAATTGCTTTGTCCTCATCTTCAACTCGCACATCCACCTCTGATAAACTGGCAGCACAACTCTGAAACTTATTCAGATGTTCCTGCAGATCCCTGCCTTCTTCCATCCGAAGACTAAAGAGTTCCTCTTTTAAGAAGCGTTTATTCGCATCAGCCTCCTTGACATTGTCTGCGTCAGCCTCCTTGACCTTATCCAATGTCTTGCTACTGTCCATATTCTCACCAATATGACACTTACCAGCATAAACCTTCTCAATATAATCCCAGGTCTCTTTACTGCTCAAGTTGTCACCTCCATCAGCCACTACACGACCCAGTACATGATCTGCAAGATGAAACTCTATTGTACTCCTTACCTTCTTCTCCCTCTTCTGCCAAACCTTGTCTGCCATATCAAACCTTATATGCCATATCAACTGCCTTGTTCTCTAACCCGAGAACAACCTCGTACAGATCTTGTAGAATCAGGATACTCTTCATCCTCCGCCAAAGCGTGAAGTCGTCTTTGCCTCTTAAAGGCTCAATAAATGATCTCACATCTTCAGCTTAGACTATGCCTTTGCTGCATTCCATCGCAAAGTACCAAAGCCGAAGCTCTGATACCACTTATTGTGATTTAGGGCCCTACAATCTCTTCTAGTGTTTACCGGTACTTTATACGATTTAAGCAAAGCTAATGGATAGATGAACTTGAAGAACAGAAACACAGCACACACCAATTTTTATAGTAGTTCAGCCAAAATCCTGGCTTACGTCCACTTACGTGATCTCTCTTGAAAGATCACTAGCACTATGAAGACTAACAATTTGATTACAAGTACTTATTGAAATCTCTATGCTAATCCCCAACTCCCTGCTAGATCTCTCTATCACCCTTGGCTCCTGGTTTTCTGTGTTATATGTCTTAACCCTACAAAACCCCCTGCAGCTCCCCTATTTATACTGAATAGGGGCTGCTGATACAACATGGTTTAGGACTCCTAAACCTAATAGACATAAGTCCATTACAAATCCTAATAGAATCTTGAAAGACTAACTTTCCTAGAACTTGTAGGAAAGCTACATCGCTTCCCCCTTTCCATTCTATACTTGGATTAGTCCTAACTCTCCAGATTGTATCAATGAGCCAAAAACACAACATACTCAAACCTCTTTGCAAATAGGTAAATAAAACCAGGAGAGATAAAAAAAATAGCAGAGTAGAATAACATCTAAACATTCCTCTCATCACTCGCCAAAAGCACCATTTTCCAAAAGTCCTTTCAATTTCTCAACCACTGTCCAAGATACCAGAAGGTCTAGAGTTTCACCCAAAAGCAGCCCAAGGATATCATCATGGACATAAATCAACCATACCCTCACTAGTCAAAACTGCTATGTCCGAAAATCTAACATTCCTTCAGTTTCTCAATCAGTGCCCTAGAAACCAGAATATGTGAAGTTCCCCCCAAAGGCAGCCCAACAATTTATAGGAAGAATATGATCAATCCAATAAACTTAAAGAAAGTATCCATAAAATTCTTACAACTTATAGCTTAAAAATGAACATACATCAAACGCATTATTAGTAATATACACCTAAAGGGTTTAAATATTTATCAGCATGAGTGTTAGAAGCTCAGAAATTGAACAAAGAGTACCTGAGAGATGAACAGATACATTACATATATCGAACAAGAAAAAATATAAGAAACCTGAGAATAATTTTGAATTGCTTTGTTGAAGCCGCTGTGATAATGGTGTACAACTTCATCCACAACCTCCTCAACAACATCACTTTGCTGCTTCAGAAACTCAACTTCACCTTCACGGTCTTTGGATGTCAAAATATGAACAACATGAGGTAACGAATCAAAACGAGCTGCAGCCCAGCTCTCATCTATTCTTGAAATTTCTTCCCTCAGATGCTGAAATTACCATAACATCACAGGACAAATATCAGAAGGTATAATTATATTACGGGTATATACATACCACATCCTTAATCTTAAAATGGTAGTATATCCTAATGGGTCTGCTTCTAGATAGTGAACTGTACTACAGTACAACTTTACTCTATTAAATGTTTGTACCTCAAGATTATCCTCACCAGTTCAACATTTGCATTATGCAGAGTGCCTAACCTAAACACTAAGAAACCTGCATTTTCTTTCATTATCTGATGAGCAATAATTTTATGATATGGACTCTCACAGCTAGTGAGTGGGTTGATTCCAGGTTCTTGGTGATGACTTTTAAAGTGGAAGTCTAACATTTTATGGAATAGGAAACAGGCAACAATGACGACATGTTTTATGAACTTTAAATTTTTGGAGACAAGGACATGGGACCAACTTTCCAGTTTCCAAGTATCCGAAATATATTTTTATGCAACCCCCTTAAATATAATTATCTTACAACAAGAGATAAAAGCATCCACCACTAAAACCCCCATACTGACAGATAAAAATAATAAGTCAAAAAATATTTTATAATGTGTATTAGATATAATATTCAGTACGATCTCAAGTTCAAATTGTTCTAGATTAAGAACATACACTTCACGAATTTCCTTGTACATAGTAAAAGTTGACATGCACCATGTTGTGTAATACATCATTTGGATGAGAATGCAACATTCCAATTTCAATAGGTAATTAACTCACACATGAAAAGTGACTTCACATCTAACAAAAACTTAGTCACTAACAGGTAAAAAAGATAAATAAAAAAAACTTACTTCCTTGCCTGGAGACAGAGGCAATCCATCAAAAATTCCCATATTGAGCTTTCACCGCAGCCGACGCTGTGAAACTCAACTCATTCTGACATAGCCTTAGTCCCAAATGAAGAAAGAGAACGTGATTTCTTCAATCAGTACACCAAAACTATTCGCCCAGCAGCAAAATCCTATAAAAATAATTCCATAGGTTGAGATAAGAGGACATATCACCCAAATTAACTAAATAATTTCAAAAACAGCCGGCCGCAGTTCCACAGACCACCAGCGAGCAAATAACGCAGGACTCAAACTTTCTGAAACACTCTATTTCGTATCCAACAAAGAACCTAACACGAAATACATGGAAGTCTACATATGCTACTTCCTGCCTTCAAGTTTAAACGAAATGTAAAAACAATCATACTCACACTTTCGAAAACTAATTATTGAAAGCAATGCTAGTTTTCTGAGCAGAACTTTCAGCTTCTTCAGAGTTCTAAGCAACACATTCAAAAATGTCACATCTAATTTCCTTATTCTTCATGAAGCAACTAAACTGAGCGGTACCGAGCTTCGCAAACAACTAGAATCAAAGATAATGCAAAAATGGCGTAGCAAAGCGAAAAGAGGTACCTCTAGATCCAGTAGAGAGACGAAAACAGAAGCGAACCAGAGCTGAAGCAATTCCGACAGGCCACCTGAGCTTCCATTAACGACAATCGCAACAGAGAAACGGAATCGTTATCATGATGACAATCGGAGAGATTGATTCGAAGATTGAAGAGTGAAGAATTGGAAGAGAGATTGAGGATTTACCTGGCGGAGAAGGCTGGTTGAATCTGGTGGTGCTGTGAAGATGTGGGGAATGAAAATGGAGAGAGAGAAATGAGTGAAAGTGCTATGGGAGTTGGAGCGGGTCGGGTTCGGAAATTAGGAGTGGATCGGATAGTCGAAGCTGTAGAGGTGGAAGCGCCAATACAATGGTGGTCTGTGAAAAGTATGAAACAGCCAACGCCAGCAGTTTTCAACCTTTTTTTCATTTTCAATAATAAAAAAACAAACTTTTTCTTTTTCTTTTTTTGTTTAGTAGAAAATTAAAATAAACAAATTCGGATCGGACCGTTGAAAAAATGGAGCTAGGCTCCTTTATTTATGCTATTCTTGGGCTCAGGCTAGAAGGTTCCATTCTAGTTGCGACTTGGCAATCCTGTTATTCTTGTGCTTTTAACCGACCGGTGCTTGTTAAAAAATTAGATTTTTAAAAACGAAAGAAAACTCATAATATGTTTTCAATAATCATATATTTCTTGACTTCTTTTAAAAATGTTCAGTGCGGCTGCTCTTAAACTTTGATTAATGAAACCATAGAATACTGTAGCGGTCCGGGAGGAGAAATTACAGTGACCACGATTTTAATCCAATACGTCCGAAGGACGTGCCAATAACTTATTAACCTAAAGTCGTAGGCTATTTAATAAGTAAAATAAAACTAATTTTTTAAACTCGAGTGGCACCACAAGAATTTTTTAAAACATTCATCAGAGTTTTCCAATTTCAAGGAAGGTGGACAAATTAAAGGGTCAATTAAAAACTTTAGCGGCAACAATAAAAATATACAATATAGTCAATAATTCAAGATGACACATTTACTGTTTATATTAAATACTCTAGTAAATGACTTGAAGGGTAAAACCGGAAAAGTGAGTACAACTTGGACCAAACATCAAGTAGGGAATGAGGCTTCACACACACAGTTCTCTCTATCTAACCCGTTACAGTACACAATACCTGCAAATCTCTGCCGGATATGTCCGACGAGATCATTGTGATCAACAAGGAGTCTACGGCCGAGGCGTTGATCGCACTCTCGGCCGGATTCCCTGCCGATTTCCTCATAGATGAGGAAATCGATTTCGGAGTTATTAGAGTGATTGGAGGAATAGAGCAGGTGAACTACATACCATATCATTGCGAAATGGCGCGAAAATGTGTCCAATTGGGTCTCCAAGGACATTTTTGTTAAATCTATACCGATACTAATTATAACTATCTTGTTTCACATGGATATATTAACTTTGGCATTGCGCCGGCTATTAAAGAGAAGATTCCGGCTGAGGCTAGTAAGCCGAGTGTGATCATCATTGGTGCCGGGCTGGCTGGTTGGCAAATGATGCGTTTCGGGTTTAAGGTGACTGTTTTGGAGGGTAGGAAGCGTGCAGGGGCGATATGGTTTTGTGCACTGTTCCACTAGGTGTTTTGAAGAGTGGGTCCATCAAGTTTATTCCAGAGTTGCCTCAGCGAAAGCTTGATGGAATTAAAAGGCTGGGGTTTCGGCTGTTGAATAAGGTTGCAATGCTTTTTCCTCATGTGTTTTGGGGCACAGATCTTGATACCTTCGGTCACCTCTCTGATGATTCAAGCCGCCGAGGGGAATTCTTCCTGTTTTATATGCAACAGTTGCTGGTGGTCCTCTCTTGCTTGCTTTAGTAGCAGGTGAAGCTGCACACAAGTTTGAGAGCGTGCTCCCTACCGATGCTGTGACCAGAGTTCTTCAGATTCTCAAGGGTAACAGTTTCTTTTCATAAATTTACATTACAATGACAATGCTTTAGTTTTGTTATTAATGGACATGCATTGCGCTTGAGCTCTTGAGCTCCGCGAAGTACGAGGTGGTGATGAGATGAGGTTGAATTACCTCTGTGAAAAGCTTGGGATGAAGCTTGTGGGGAGAAAGGGTCTTCTGGGGACTTCAGCTGATTCTGTGATTGCCTTGATAAAAGCTGAGCGGGGCAATCGTAAACCAGCTTCAACTTTATCATCTTTGAAGCCTGGTGAGTGGTTTACACTAACTTCTTTAAAAAATCTTACGAGTATGAAAACTAGTAATTTTCAAAATGGTTAGAATTTTTTTAGAACAAAATGGTAAGAAATTTAGAATCATAGTACAGACTTTAAAATATTACATTAACCTGTTGCAGTGCCTAAATGGCTCTTTTCGTAAAAGTTTTCACGAACAAGTCAAAATTGGCAAAGTGAAACGTCTGTGTCTCAGACAAAAGATTACGCATCTCAACTTTGTGTCTGAATTGTTCAACATTATGCTGGCCATCATCCTTTTCTAAGTCATGGTCATCAGCATTGGTCATGTTCCTTACAGTGCACATCTCTTCCTCAGCTTTGTCCCAAATGTACAAGGGTAGTTCCATGTATTCCCTGTCTCATATTTTCTTCTGTTTATGGTAGGATAAGGACAATTTAGTGATCCTCATATTTCCATCTTTTGGCCAGGTACTGCATCTCTAATAGTTTATAGTTTGTCCTTTCGATTTACACTAGTCATGTATCTTAACATTTTCCTTTTCATTAGTGGATACAGAACATACTGGAAATGAGAACCTTGAGCTGTATGAAACATACAAATCAATTCTATGCCTAGGCCAACAATTTGGGTTAGCTTTTAGAGTTCTAAAGATCGATCAATTAAAAGTAGTGTAGGTTTATTATCGATGTTGACATTATATTTAAGATAATAATTTAGTTATGTTTCTTGTAACAGAGGGAGCACTGTCTTCTTTTTTCAGCCATGAGATTTATTCTAGGCTGGGTGAGCCGGAGGGAGTCGTCCCTTTTGACTCTGTACAAACGACTACCTCTAATTTTCTGCTGCCAACCTTGTTAGAGTTACTTTCTGAATTTGTCCAACTTGTTGCCTTCTACGTACATTGAGCAAGACCAACTGCGTTCCCTGCCATCTTTCAATATCCCCGGGATCAAATTGAAAGGAAATGATGATACCAGGCTGGAATCAATTTTGGCTGGGTGAGAACAAATTAAGATGAAATTCATGAACTCTGACCAAGTGGCTGGCAGAGGTGGGCGGTGCCCATTACCAAGTAGTCTATCAATGCATGAGATCCCAATTTAACTGATAGAATGATAGTCTAGTTGTGTAGCTGTGACCCTTAGGTTCTTTTAAGTGTGCAACTAGTCAGGTCACTGATTGTAACTTGATCTTGTGGTTATATGCGGAGACTGAGGGCTTACCTGTGGAGTTACTCCACATCAACTATGACAATATATATCATTCAGATATATACCTGCAGTTCATTAAAATCCAAAGCAACAAAAGCATAATATTTTAGATATATCAAATCTTCACAAGAACTCAAAGCTGAATTCATCAAGGGACTCGACCTGCACGTCACGTTTGGCATCTCCCTCACTGCCATGTTTCTTAAATATATGGAATTAGAGTGATCAAATTGCGAAAGCGGCAGTGGAGTTGTACAAAGTCCTAGAGAGGTGGTGGTTCCAGACATAGTCCCATCGAGGGAGTTCATATATGAGACCAGACCAAGCTACGTTCTAATTCAGAGGCTTATCAGTTCCATGACCAAATAAGTTGAGAAGAATTTCTTTTATTATCAAAAAATGTGATAAATTATCATACACAATATACATCCAGTATATACAGGCTAAGATCTTTCTGCATCACTTGTTCCTCTGGGATAATCTGGACTGTCCCCTTCCAACCACTCGTAGTTTAACTTCTTTATCAGCCTTGAACTCATCAAAGTTTTCTGCCAATGAAGACAAATTATGCGCTGACAAGATATCATCGACTTGTTCATTTTGCGGTTCATCTGTAATATGACACGACAAGGGCAGCTCATCTGCTTCTGTATCTGGTAGAGACGAACTAGTACTTGCAGTAGCAGCTGATACCGGTGGGTTAGAGTAGGAGGCGACCTCTGTTAGTTCTTTAGGATCAATTTGTGGCCACTTCAAATTACTGGCCTTTTGTCTTGCAGTTTTTAATACAGTAGAAAAATAACTGCCTTCACTATCCTGCCGGTCATGACTTGGAGAACGACCCCAACTGGCTGGTTTCCAAGAACTTGCTCTTCCCAGCTGACAAGCTGATCCCTGGTTGTCTATGAAAGCTCTTTTTGGTTGCTTTGTAGACATAAGCGCAAGAGATTTCTTTATGTCCCTAATCATCTCATCAGCAACAGGAAATCCACATTCTTTCATTGATCTCACCATGGTTATCGAATCCTCTAAATCTTCAGCGTGCAAAGTTGTTTCACGCAAGTTGTTCACAACACTAATACTCAGACCAACTAGATTGGGCACTGCATTTTGAGTGTGCTGCTGAACATAATAAAGCCCTACTGAGGGTTCATTGGCCACATATTTAATCATCTCTCCTAAGCATTCACTTATCTCCACAAAGCCGTCAACGGTGGAGAATCCATGCATCTTTTCAAAGCATTAGGCAGTTCATCACTGTTTCGTCAAAATCGAAGAAGGGAAATAAGCAAAAAGTGATAGAAATATTACAGAAACAGATATTTGCAGATTACCAACTGAAACAGAATAAGCAAAACCCTATACCTAACGACTCTATACTTTCTGATTCAATTCACTGTGTTATCAGCTGTTGGCCCAGCTCTAAGCTATAAGAAACAAATTCATAAACATGATCATCTTCATCTTGCAACCACTAAAGACAACCCTACACTTAAGATTTCCCCGTAGCCCTACCCGGATTCTGACGAACTTACTAGTTGTGTACTTAACACCAATCCACATACTAGCTCATTGTATTTCATATTCAGCAGACCATACCTTCTTCTTTATAAGACAACCATATATTCCCTAACAATTTACAAAACCAAGTTTGTAACTCTCTGAATTCAACATATCCATGATAAAAGATAAAACTAACCATATTTCTTAAACCCTTTCCTCAAACACTATTCCTGAACCAAGTTTTCAGGACACAAACATAAACACGTCAATAAATTTAATTTCCACAATCCAAATCCAAAACTATGCAATTCCAATCAATACCCATCTAAGGAAACAGTAAAACATCCAATACCCAATTCTCAAAATACGTTCTTTTGTTGATTCATTCAAGCAATCAAGAACATAGAAAATCAAAATATAGAGAAGATTAATGGTAAGAAAGTTGGCACCTTTATCAATTAGCTTACAGGAGCCCTAGAAATTGTGCCCCTTCCTTCTCAGCTAGGATTCTATTCAAAGCGAATCAGAAAATTGTTGTTGGCAGCTTTCAATCTTCATCTCTGTGTAACGAGATATCTCAGTCTCATCTCTCTCTAATTCTTTCTCTGAAGCTCAAGTGCTCAACCAACGGCAGGTGTAACCTGACTAGAGACAAAAACAATCTAAGTTAAATTGCTGAATCATCCCTGAAGTTTTTAGTATTTACCTGTCTCTTTCTAAACTTTTTGGAGTCAATTATAATACAAAAGCACTATAATGGACGTTAGTTGTTACGATTTGAGTTCTAGTTGGTCAGAGTTCTAACTTACAAGAAAACAAAGACTAAAATTGAGCTCTACCATGCTGGGATAGTGAGATCGTTGATCTTAAGCACGCTATATTCATTCAATAACTCAAATCGAGCTGGAGCTCTATTCTTTTCTCTTCTTTCTCTCTTTGAATGTCGAATCTTTATTTGTAGATTTTGTTACGAAGTCCTTTTGTCTATCATTTATCTTAAATTTTTAGGAAAACTTGATCACTGAAGTTTGGGTTAATTGCTCATGAACACAAACATGTATTAGACACATTAGTCTACTTATTTACTCATTAAACCGAATGTCTTTTAGTATCTAAAATATTTGATTAGTATAAACATAATAAATAAATCTTCACAAGCTAGTCATACCAGATAAACAATAAATTTACATCAGAGTTATCAAACTAAGGACTGTAAAATGCAGGATTAATTTTAAGAAAATATGTTAAAATCAAGTGATAAAATCAGTAAAATTTAAAAACGCCACGGGTGAAGTTCATCAAAACTCAAAATATTGGATATAAAACTATAAATGACTAGAATATCATGTCTTTGGGCAAATAGGTGACGAGGTAAATATTCACTTTCACAGCTTCTCTTTTACTCCTAGACCATATCACGTGACTCCCACGTGCTAGGAGTAACTATATAAACACAGACCAACCCAGACCAAAGCTTCAACCTGAGTGTGGGCAAAAATGGCGCCAAATAAGAAGAGCGCCACCAACAACAACAGCGACGAAGACGAATTGGACTCCCTCTGCAACCGCTACCCCTCCGCCCCACAGGCCCAAAAGCCCACCAAACCCACCGGGTCGGGTTCCGGACTACTCCCTAACCAACTCCGACCTCCACACACTCTTAGAAAAGTCATTGCAAGTAGTATTCTAGTTAGAGATAATAGTGGATACCGATTCAAGTTGATCTGGTGTTGCTCTTGTGCTATGAAAGATAAACATAGAAAGCAAAGACTTGACCTTTGTAACTTTGTTCAAGTTCAAGTTATACGATAGGACGAATATCTTCACAATCATCAAAACCAATTACTATTGATGGATTTGTTTAACAAAGTGTTATGCGGAAGCGTAAACAAACGATAATATTGATATGGAACAATTTGGATAATCGAAGAACGGTAAAGAAAATAGAAGACAAGAACACAAGATTTATAGTGGTTCACCCAATCAATGTGATTGAGCTATGTCCACTCTCGAAGCCGGCAAAGAATTCCACTATAACAATTGGAGAGAATACAATAGAGCTTTATGGCAAAACTCTCGACTACCTAAAAACCTCAATGCTATACGTTCTATGATAATAGAGAAAGATAGCTCTGCTCTAGGTTAAACGATTTCTCTCTCTCTCTCTGCATCTAGTCATTGACAGCAGCACCTATATATATATATATATATATATATATATATATATATATCTAATCCTAGTTAGGCTAGAATCCTTGCATATATGGATTTCCTAATTAACCTAGACATAGTATAGCCCATGTGATCAAGATGGGCTTCCAATGGGTTTTGGTCCACCTTCAAGATAAAGCCAATATTCAATAATCTCCACCTTGGCTTTAACTTGATACAAATCCTCCATAGTAGAAATTCAAACCATTCGTCGCTCCGACATCCCCGTAGGGATGTTCAAACTTTACAAACACCAATCAAGTCCAAGCAATGCTTGAACTTGCTGAATGGAACTGGCTTTGTCAACATATCTGCAGGATACGACAGCTTCTTCATAGGTAGTAGGAATTTCTTCTTCAGTAATGGGAAGTGCATAAGTCACCATATCATTAAGCCAAGCTGACTTTGGAGTATTCTTTTTTCCCTTTCTCGATGCAATAGGTTTGTCTTGTTGTGTAGGCTCTTGCGTTGGAGCCTCTACTTCAACACTCATGTCCTTATTATTGGAATCATCTGACTCAACTGTAGGACTCACTGGATCAACTGGAGTTTCAACAACTTTTCTCTGAACCTCCACCTGCTGCAAGTTCTCTTTGGTCTTTCTCTGCTCTTCAGAAATTTTCTGCTTATTCTGATCAACCATAATTCCTTCATCAAAAGTAACATCTCTGCTCACAACCATTTTCTTCTCATCTGGACACCAAAGCTTGAACCCTTTAACACCATCACTAAATCCCAAGAATATTGCTTTCTTGGCCCTTGGATCAAGCTTGCTTTCTCTGACATGAAAATAAGCAGGACAACAAAAAATATGAAGATAACTATAATCAGTAGCAGGTTTACCAGACCATACCTCCATGGGAGTTTTACCCTCAATTGCAGAACATGGCAATCTATTAATTAGATGACCTGCATATGTGACTGCCTCAGCCCAAAACTCCTTGCCTAAACCAGCATTAGACAACATACATCTGACTTTCTCCAATAAAGTCCTATTCATACGCTCTGCCACCCCGTTCTGCTGCGGTGTCCCTATAACTGTGAAGTGTCTCACAATGCCCTCATCTTCGCATAATTTGAAGAACGGATCAGATTTATATTCACCACCATTATCTGACCTGAGCCTCTTAATTTTCCGACCGGTCTGAGTCTCAATCATCTTCTTTCACTTCACAAATATATCTAAGACTTCATCTCTATGCTTCATGGTGTACACCCATACTCTTCTAGAGAAGTCATCAACAAAAGAGACATAATAATGCATACCTCCTTTAGATGCTGTTTGGGTAGGTCCCCATACATCTGTGTGAACATAGTCTAGAGCTCCTTTAGTCTGATGGACTGCGGTGCCAAATTTAACTCTAGTCTGCTTACCCATAACACAGTGCTCACAAAATTCCAATTTGCAAGTCTTTGCACCTTTCAATAAGCCTTGCTTCACTAATTTCTGCATTGCTTTCTCACCAGCGTGACCAAGACGCATATGCCATAATCTGGTAGTGTCTGCATCATCTGCAGTCTCAGAAACTGCCGTCTCACTTGTCACAGTACTCCCTTGTAGAAAATACAAGTTTCTTTCTCTAGTACCCTTCATCAAAACAAGTGAACCAGAAACAACTTTAGCAACACCATCATTCAAAGTAATTGTGTGCCCCTTTGATTCCAAAGTACCCAAAGAGATCAGATTTTTCTTCAAGTTCGGAACATACCGAACATCAGTCAATTTTCTAACAACCCAATCATGCATCTTGAGACGAACTGTACCAATCCCTTTAGTTCTGCAAGGACTATCATCTCCCATAAGAACTACTCCACCATTTAATTCCCTCAAAGAAGAGAACCATTCCCTGTTGGGACACATGTGGTGAGTACAACCCGAATCCATAATTCACTGATTAGAATAATCACGTGTAGGTGAACTTGCTAGAGCCAAATCGATCTCATCATCTTCAAAATCTTCGAAAACCGAAGAACAACTCAATGCAAAACCGAAGTCATCATCATCTTCAAATTTTGCCATATTTACTTCAGAACCCTTCTTGTCTCTAGTCTTCAACTTGGGACAATCTTTCTTCCAATGACCCTTTTGACGACAAAAGGCACACTCATCTTTTGCAGGAAATTTAGCTCTTGACTTGGAACGCGACTTACCTCGATTTCCACCAAACTTTCTATCTTCTAATCTGCTTCTTGCAACAAGTATTTGTGCTTCACCACCTGAACCCCTTTGCAACTGCTTCTCCTTCTTCCGACATTCATTATTAATCAATGAATTACACACATCATCAAACTGCACTTCATTCTTTCCATGCAGCAAAGTTGTAATCAAATGCTCATACTCGTCAGGAAGAGAATTAAGCAAACATAAAGCTTTATCCTCATCATTAATTTGCACATCCAAATTAACCAAATCTGCAAGTATCTTATTGAAATCACTGATGTGTTCAGACATAGAAATACCTTGTCTGTAGTTGAATCGGAAAAGCCTTCTCTTCAGGTGAAAGCGGTTTTCAGCACTCTTGATCATGTACTGGTCCTCCAATTTCTTCCACATATCCTTTGCTGAAGTTTCCTTCATGATAAAGAATTTCACACTCTTTGCAAGACATAATCTGATAGAACCACAAGCCCACTTATTAATCTGCTTCCACTGCGCCTCGGTCATATCTGCTGGTTTCTCTTCGAGAGCTATATCCAATTCTTGTTGACACAAGACATCCATCATCTCACACTGCCACATACCAAAATTATTTGTTCCATCGAACTTCTCAACTTCAAATTTGGCATTGCCAACAGATGGCTTAGCATGTGTAGACTCTGTCCCTTTCTTCTTCTTATCAACTTCAGCACCTTCACCGTCACTCATGATTTCCAATCAATAATCAACTCCCAAATCAGAACAGGCTCTGATACCAGTTTGTTATGCGGAAGCGTAAACAAACGACAATATTGATATGGAACAATTTGGATAATCGAAGAACGGTAAAGAAAATAGAAGACAAGAACACAAGATTTATAGTAGTTCACCCAATCAATGTGATTAAGCTATGTCCACTCTTGAAGCTGGCAAAGAATTCCACTATAACAATTGGAGAGAATACAATAGAGCTTTATGGCAAAACTCTCGACTACCCAAAAACCCCAATGCTATACGTTCTCTGATAATAGAGAAAGATAGCTCTGCTCTAGGTTAAACGATTTTTTTCTCTCTCTCTGCATCTAGTCATTGACGGCAGCACCTATATATATATATATATATATATATCTAATCCTAGTTAGGCTAGAACACCTATATATATATATATATATATCTAATCCTAGTTAGGCTAGAATCCTTGCATATATGGATTTCCTAATTAACCTAGATATAGCATAGCCCATGTGATCAAGATGGGCTTCCAATGGGTTTTGGTCCACCTTCAAGATAAAGCCAATATTCAATACAAAGAACAATGCAAAATACACATAGCCCTTGCATCTGCTGTAAGTTGTATACTGCATGCTTGCAACTGAGTCACTGACTTACATATCAGTACTTTTTTGGCGAGTGGGAAAGGAAAACCAGAAGAAACAGAGCTACAGGCAATAGAGATTCAAAGAAACAGAAGAATCTAGTGAGGACAAGGTAAGCCATTGTAAACCAGCACGTTCATTAAGGAGTTGGGAGGATTTGACATCTAATCTGGGGGACAAGAACGATTTAAGGCAAGGGCAGCGAGGTGATCCGCAGCACGATTTGTCTTCCTGCTGGTCCAAAGCTGATTTGCCGGGTTGAGGAGATTGACCGGGCTTTAGCGAACATATTTGCTACTTTCCAATCCGTTGGAGGAGTGCCTGATTTGAAGGCATCGATTAGAATTTTTGAGTCTGAGGCTAATATAACTGGACCCGGAGGAATTTTGTTGAGCAGAGATAACCCATCAACAATTGCAATCAATTCAGCAACTAGAGCTGAGCCTGTGTAAGTGTTGAGAAATATATCCTATATAGGGAATATGAGACCTTGTCTGTGAGTTTATATGGGTTTGGACTACTCTCTTCATTGCCAATTGGTTTTAGAGTTAAACCCCAGACTACTTTATCATGGAAGGTTATCCACATACACGTGTGAAGCTCAAAGGTCATACGAACTCTACGACCACCCAAGTTGTTGTCCACGTGTTAGGCTTAAAGATTCGCCACACGTGCGAGGACGTGTTGAGAAATATATCCCACATCGAGAATATGAGACATTGACTGTGGGTTTATAAGGGTTTGGGCTACTCTCTCCATTGCCAATTGGTTTTGGAGTTGAACCTCAGATTACTTTATCAGTAAAAGACTTCGGTATGACCTTTTACAATAGCTCCCATGTGATCTCTAACTAGAGTCGCCATTCCTCCCAGCATCGATTCAGAGTTCCAAGCTGCATAAATATTTATTTGAAGCTGCCCGGCGGGGGAGGGATCCATAGACTAACAACGGATGGGGAATTGGGGGGTAGGGTTAGCACAATTTAACAGAGCATGATGTCTTCTTGCAGAGTGGGCAGAGAGGAATTCTTCGGCAGCAAAATGAGCTCTTAAGGCTATCTGAACTAGGTCTAGAGAAGTATGGTTGAACACGCTTCTACATCGATTAATCCAAATCGACCAAAGGAGAAAAGATACATAAGTGAGGAAGTCCTTGTGTTAACCACCGAAGAAAAGAGGTAATGGATTGCATAGGCACTTGATATCCAAAAGGATGGGCAAACCATGCAGCTTTGACCCAGGGGCATGTAAAAAGAATATGTTCAATGGTTTCTTGGAACTGATTGCAGATTGGACACACCGAATTTCTTGCAATGTGTTTTGTGTGAAGAGCGGCTTTGGTAGGTAGGATATTGCAGAGAGCTTTCCACAAGAAGATTCTAATTTTGGAGAGTGTTGATTTTTTTCTAACCATTTCCAGAGGGCGGGAGCGGGAAAATTTGAATGGTTTGGATGCACATAAGCTGTTATGTATTTCCTTGAGATCAATACTTGGTAACCGGACTTAACAGAGTAATCCTCATTAGTGTTGTAAGGCCAAACCAGTTTATCTGGGATTTGGTGGTCGAGAACATGAATTGCCTTGATCTTCTTCGCCTCCGAGGAGATGATGTCTTGGACAGAGGCTAGATCCCATGATCTTGTTTGCCAATTTATCAGAGAGGACACTTTGACTTGCATTGAAGCCTTTTCTTTACAAAGAGGGGACGGACTGAGACTTGGAATCCAATTGTCTGACCACAGATTAAATGACTCCATTTCCAAGTTAAGTATTTATAAATTTGTCACCCATTTCACTTAATAACTGAGTTTTCATAATGTTCATATATAACCAAAATATATTGTTATAGCAGAAATATTTTTTTTACGCTTACAGTTGTACTAAGAAGGAATTGTATTCTAGGACTAAAATTTAGAACTATATGTAAATCTAATACTAAAATGAATGAAAAAATTATATTAATAAACTCTAATGTCTAATACCACAAAAATAGGATATAATAAATAATAAAATAAAAACTTATTTCAGAAAAGAAAAAAGGATGATCACTATGTAAGAGAGAAATATGTGCTCCCTCTATATTCTAATGTAAATTTTAAATAATTTTCATATATAATTTTTTTTTCTAAAATGATTAGTGGGACACTAGTAAAAGGTTTGATGAAATTGATAGGAAGTAGGGTTTAGGCTTAAATGAGAGAACAGGTAGACAGTAGTACAAGAGACAAGAGATCATCTTCAACACGTGTGAAGCATGCGAGGTTATCAAGCGTATTAACGTCAACATTTTTGTACTTTGACCTTCAAGGTTTTTAGCGGGTACCAATTACATAGACCATCACTGATACGCAGCATTCAGATCATGACCGCTGAATCAAGAGTATGGGAATCTGACGGACGTGATTTCAGGGAGTGTCACTAAACAGAAAACCAGGTTGCAATTGTTCTGGAAACATAGGTTAATGTCAATAATGTGTATCATTGTAAATCATTGTCATTCAACTTTTTCACACAGTGAATTTTCTTTAGCTGATTTTGCTATGCTCCTTTTACAGCATTGGAAGATTGGATTAGATAGAATTTATGTGAAACAACTGCTGCTGGTTTTATCTTAGGTTCAGTATGCCAAAGTTACTCGGCGGGTTACTCATTGAGAACCTGATCACATTATTTCTCGCTAAGAAAAATGGTGCAGGCACTCTTGGACACTGTTAGCAATAAAATAAAGCTGATCATCTACATTTGGTTCCAACAAGGCCTCTTTTAATCTAAGCTTTTCAAAAAACCCCTCAAATTCTCTCCTTCAATCCAGTCCTCCATGGACTGGCACAACTCAAAATTTATCACCTTCGATTTCCATTTCACTAGAGTTTGTGTTTATTGTACACATTTGGTTATTATCTACAATAACCAAACAGAAGAAAACTGGAGCACATTACTATTCACGTATCCACAAGCAGTCTTAATTTATTGAAGTATAACAACCACTAAGCAAAGATTAACATATTGTCAAGAAACTAGTGAAGCTTCAGCATAGTCGCCATCATATTTACAGCATCGAAAAGCCAGGGAATAAATAACTGGTTCACTATTCGATATATTTCTGAGGAACAACTCACATCTGAGCAACCAGTTTCTCAGGTTCAGCTGCAGCTTCAGAAAGGGAGCCCTGAGTCCACCTCTTCAACATCTCTAATGCGGCTTTGGGCTGATCCATCGGAACCATGTGACCCGCATCATGAACCTGTTTAGAACACATACCATACAATTAGGTCATCGTTGGTAATCACCCATCATTTATTGAAGTGAAATGCAGATAATATGTGTGAGCAAGCGTGTGGTCTGTGTTAGGGTTGGGGGAGAGAGACACCTTCAGGAAACTAAGAGGCCCATAGTTCTTAAGAACTCCTGCCTCGGAATCATCAACAACAAAAGGAACTTCTGGTGAATTCACAAACTTGTTTTGCCCAGACCATTCCATGGCATGGACCCATCTTGAGTTACCTATAAACATTCAAATTTATAATGGTAAGGATCACAAGCTGCATGTTGCAATATCTCAAATACAAGGCAATGACATACCAAGCCAGTTGCAGATCAAATCATACTCCCCAGCATACACAAGCAGCTGAATTCCATCCTCAAGAAGAGTAGGAATTCCCACTTCAAGGTTCCTCATCCAGTCCACGAGCATGGCTTGATACACCGTAGGGCTACATGACACAAAATCTATGTCCCCAACTCCAAGAGCCTGTTTAACAGATTTCTGCTTCAAGAATTTTTCCATGTTTGAGAAGTCATAGCACAGACTCCCCTCACACTGCTTTCTGATGTCATAGTACTGCACAGTGAAATAATGACCGTAAAGTTCAAGTCTATCAGTTGTTCCACAGGCACCATTATTTCTGAGGATGGCAAGACCCACAGCGCACTATTCAGAAAAGTTGCTGAAGAAATAACTTTTTCTTAAGACTACTTTGGAGTCATGGGTATATTTGAAAAACATGCTACTTTGCTAACCAATTATTTGACAGAACACAATTGAGAATCAATTAAACATCTTTATACTTATTAAAGTTGGAAGAACCGTTTCCTATTAAGTATCACAGCCAATATTTTCACGTTTTTCTGCTCAAAGAAGTTAATTGAGGTAGTATGTAGCAAGACCAATCATACAGTGAACAACGAAATGTCAATAGTTTAAGGAAACAAAACCGTAGAAGTGATTTGAAGATCAAATCATAGGGGGCAAGAAACAGAAGCCGTCTTACATTAACATTTCCAGCTCTTGCTATGATGCTACTGAATATGGTATTGCACACAAAATATGAAGCCATGCAAGAGACTGTACCATCAGTACCTGAAACAAAACAAAAATCAAAAGTCATCTAACAGGCAGCAGTGACCCTTGACCAATCAAGGTGGCCAAGAAATGAGATGGGAGAGTCTTGCCTGATAGAACTCGACCCAACTGAAAATAAGAAATACATTCAAGCAGTAAAGAAGAGGAACATTAGAAGAGATCTCAAAAAAGAGGAGCCACCCCAATATGAAATCATGTTCAACAGAATGGCCAATCCTAACCTGTAGATTTGCAAACCTTAAGGGCCAAACAAGAAAAGAAGAGAGAGAATTCAAAAACAGTTGCTACATAATGAGAAGAGACCACTTTCATTGTCACTGACCACCTTAATATGAAATCATGATCAATAGAATTGCCAACCTTAACCAGTAAAAAAGAGACAAGAATCTAAAAATAGTTACTATAAAATGAGAAGGGACCGCTCTCATTTCCACTTACCACACAGCTTTATAGCCATCTCGCAAACAGGAAGAACTTTGTTAATACGGTCATAGTCAGATTTCGAGATTACTCCATTGTCCAATGCATAATCTGTGTATGCTTTATACTGGATTGCAGGATCAGTGAGCCCATTGCCTATGGCAAATCCCTGTTCCAACCAGTTTTTTGTTAGTCCAATAAGCCACAATAAGATTCATTAAACATTTCAAAACTAGAAAATATTGGAGGTGCATACCTTTAGATTTATATGAATTCCTTCCTTAGCTTTGTTTCCCTGATGAACTCGAGCAGCAAAAGCAGGAATATAGTGCCCAGCATATGACTCTCCAGTTATGTAAAAGTCATTCTTTGCCAACTCAGGATGCTCAGCAAAGAAGGCCTGACATAATAGAATTTCACAATAAGTCAATACTAATAAACTTAAAATGTCTGCTTTCCTCCGCTGAAATTCTAAAGGTGAAAAGGCAGATTCTCCCAAAAAGATGTTGCTTTCAAGTTTGATAATCATCATATATACCATTAACAACCAAGTAATTCATTAATTCAGTGGTTTTAGGAAACAAAAGTTCGGTAAGACAGTAACTCTAACAAATTATACTGAACTAATTGTTTTAGCAACGAAGGCTAAGTGACACACCTGTAAGAAGTCATAGAGGTCATTACTAACTCCATTTTCAGAGTGACGAATATCGCGTCTGTCAGAACTATAACTGAATCCTGTACCGATAGGCTGGTCAACATACAGCAGATTAGATGCCTGCAAAAGAAAGAGCATTGTTAGATATCTTCCAAAGGAACATAGACCAAAAGACACAGACGTTAAATTCAACTTTGTATAGAGTATTCTACTTTGGATGGCCTTAAGACACAATAAACTCAGTCTGCATACTATTAATTATAACGCCTATAACACCATTGGGGAAGATTATAAAATTTTCTAACCAAACAAGCTGGAAAACATCATTTAGCATCAAGTGTCTAACAATTTCGTATTTGACAAAAACCGATAGAGAAGGATAAAGTGTAATACTATTATTTTCAAGAACTCGGTCAGGAACTTCCTTCTTCATCAAAGAAACTATTTTTATACAGACAACTAATACTCGACATCATAAGAATCTTCTCATATTTGGCATATAGATAAAATATATTCATCAGTACATGGAAAATACACATTACCTTGTCCCAACCATACTGATTCCATACAAGAGACAAGTTGTTCGCAATCGAGAAAGGACCGTTCTCATAGAACACAGCCAACTCACTACTACATCCTGGGCCTCCAGTCAGCCATATCACTACGGGTTCCTCCTTATTGGTCCGAGACTCGAAAAACAGGTAGAACATCCTACATGATCACACAAATTTCAACCGTAAGCACACCACAACATAAACTAAACCGCAACAAGATCACAAATTCCCAAAAAATTAACAAATTTCAATCTCATTATCACAGAACTTTAGCTCAGCCAATCATCAAACCTAAAATTTATATAAAATCCAAACAAATTCGACTTCCAATTTCACAAGGCATCGAATTCCAAAACCCTAAAAGGTTCCGAAACCTGACCTGGCGGCGTGAGAATGCTCGATCTTGAAGTAACCGGCGTGGTGACCAAGGTCCTCGACGGAAACACCGGACTCGCCGACGACGTTGGGGAGAATGAACCGCTTCTCGAAGATCCTCTTCCCGGCGGCGATCGGAGAGGAATGTCCGGCGTCGGTGATGATGTTGGCATCGGACTCTGGGAAGAGATTGAGGGCTCGGATGAGCTGCTGGGCGTGCACGGAGGGGAAGCTGGACCTGGCGAGGCCGAGAGAGCGGGGGTCAGCGACTCCGGCGATGGCAGTCAGAGGAGAGAGAAAGACGGTGAAGACGAGAAGGAGAGAGACTGGGAGCTCCATTGTTCTGGGGAAAAAGCTAATGGTCCTCTGAAATGGTTGACTGTTAAGTAGTTGTGGGAGTTAGGGTGGTGTGATCTGGTGCGGTATTGTACAGGAAGGCAAATATATATTTTCCGTTTGATGTTGGTTGTTGTCTGACTCGGTGGTGTGGGATGGAGGAGATTAGGCGCCAGATGGCGGTTCGGTTTGTGGTGATGACGTGTCCTCTCGTTGCTTTGGTTTGAAGAAACGGAAAGCGAGGTGGGTCCGGAATAAACAAGAAAAACGGAAAGACGGGGTGTAATAACGTGTAAAGCGGCACACAGTTACATGAGTGCACGCGAAAGAGGCTCTGTATGAGCATGTTGTGAACCATTCTAATTGATCATTCAAATTGTATAGCTATGATTTAGTTGAAGTAGTTTCTTCGTACTAGTGACTCGTAATGATCGTGCATTTCACCCGTGGTGTAGCCAAGAATTTAGATGGATTGGGACACATGAAACAATAATATACAATTTTTTTTTAAAAAAAATCAAATGTAGTTTCTATATATTACATTGATAATTGTCCTCAAAATAATTTCATATTTTAAAATCATTGCTTAATAGTTTCATTCTCTATATTTATGAAAATATCTTTCTTGATGAAGAAGTTAAGTATTTATAAATTCGTCACTCATTTCACTCAATAACTGAGTTTTCATAATGTTCATATATAACTAAAATATATTGTTCATAGCAGAAATATCTTTTTTACAATTGTATTCTAAAACTAAAATTTAGATCTATATGTAAATCTATTATTAAAATGAATGAAAAAATTGTATTAATAAACTCTAATGTCTAACATCACAAAAATATGATATAATAAATAATAAAATAAAGACTTATTTCAAAAAAGAAAAAAGAATGATCATGTAAGAGAGAAATATGTGCTCCCTCTATATTCTAATGTAAATTTTAAATAATTTTCATATATAATTTTTTTCTAAAATGATTAATGAGACACTAGTTATGTTAATAGAGTATATTTAGATGATTTTTTTGGTAAAATGTTGAATGGGCCCGTGCCCCCACAATAGCTACACCTTCGTCGGCCTTTGCATTTCATTGCAACACATACTTCGAATTTACATATCTATGTTGAGTATGTTTGATGAATTATAAACGTTATAATATGCCAGGATGATACAAATCTACATTAACTACAACAAAACTGGAAAATTAAGATTGAAATATGATGGTTTAGTGCAACGTGGTATGGTGTACTGTTTGTTGGGAATGATGACCTAAACACTCGGACATTTTCAGCTCCCAAAGGAATGTCATGGATTGTTTGCTTGTTGGGATCAAGGCCCCATCGACCATACCTCTAAAAGCTATAATGTTGTCGGGTGTGTCAAAGACTAATTTGCAATCAAGCTGACATTGCTGCGCCTATAACATTTAAGGGTTAAATATTTATGACACCTCTAACTTTACATCTAAAACAGTTTTATCCTTCTATTTTTAAACTCTTAATTCTCAACAGTTTTGTCCATTCCGTTATTTTACCATCAAAAATTCCGTTAACTTATTAAACTGACTTAAATATCCTCAAGTTTAAATCAAATTTTCATTTTCTTCTATATCTCTCTCCAACTCGCTAACCACCAAAACCAATTATCCAAATCAATTATCCATTCAAAAAATCCAAAGCCAAGATGTACTCAAACACCATACCCACAGGTATATACAAACATAAATATACAGGAAAGAGAGGGATCGACATGAATTTTGAGAGGAGAACAGATTGCCCATGGTTCATACCTGAGTTCTTCTATCAGTTCTTCAGTTTTTCTCTACTCCAACTGGAGACATAGAGTCATTGGTAAAAAAATCGCAATAATTGCAAGCTGTTGGGTGGGAAAGTGAATCCCAAGGGTGGGTGGATGGAAGGATTTTCCTCCCGATTTTCCTTGCAGATAGGAACCACTATCCTTTCCTAATTTTTTCCTTCTGCTCCCAAACATAGGAAAGTAATAGATTTCCTTTCCTGAGACCTTGAATCCAAGAACCAAACAAGGCCTCGGTGCTCTCAAAAGCCAGGTGGCGAAGGACTCCGAGAGGCAGAAGATGGCGAAGGTTTGGAAGGCGGCGAGGACGCGGAGGCAGGAGAGGGCTTCGGAGATGTCGCCGAGGCCGTGCTCCATGTTGACGACGACGAAGTCATAGCCGGAGAGGGCACTGATCTCGGTGAGGGTGGGGGAGAAGCTGAGGAGAAAAAGGCCATAGAGAGTTTGCAAGCAGGCGGAGATGGAGGTGGTGGTGATGGTGGTCACAGTGGTGGTGGTGGAGAGGTCGGAGGAGGATGGGGCGGCGGATTTGATTGAGGTGGTTTTGGTGGTTAGAGAGTTGGAGAGAGATAGAAGAAAATGAAAATTTGATTTAAACTTGAGGACATTTAAGTCATTTTAGCAAGTTAACGAAATTTTTGACGATAAATTAACAGAATGAACAAAACTATCAAGAATTACGAGTTTAAGAATATACCAGTTTAATTTAAAAATAAGAGGATAAAACTGTATTTAGGTGTAAAGTTAGAGCTGTCACAAGTATTTAACCCTTAATTCAATATAGTTACATATCAAAAAAGGTATATCCATCTAAAAAACAATAAAGTTTGATATTTACCTCATTAGGACTGGTTGAGGCCTTTGGTGCAATGACATCTACCAATGGAGGTATATGTTCATTTTCATCATTAGGCTGCACATTTTCAAAAAGAGGCACTTCAACCTCAGCGCCTATACCTTCACCCACATCGCAACCGCCTAAAACCAACATTTTCTTCACACTTTCAGAAGCCGAACGATTAGCTCTCTCCAAGGGCCTAGAACAACTCCCTTGTCCTGAACCAATGTCATTAGTAATTGGTTCAGCAGTTTATGGGGTTTCATAAGACAATCTCTTTCCTTCAAGCTTAGCTTCTAGCACCGCAAACCTCTTCTCCCACTTAGCTTCAACCTCTTTAACTATGTCAGCCTGTTTTATCTTCATTTCCTCCTCTCACTTTGCTCTTTCTTAAGAAAATTGTCTTTCCCTCTCCTCCTCTGACATCTTCTTCCTTCCCCTTTGTCGCCTTGGCAAGTGAAAAAAGAACTTTAGGCTTCACAGTCACCAATCACTCGTACCCTACCTTTATGCTCCGGATTACCTACCACCCCTACTCTCTTAGATTTGTCCTTCGCTAGTTTCCACCTTGATGCATTATAAGATGAACATTTTACAGCAGCAGCATTCCGATTTCTATACAAGATGCAGTCATTTAGACAAACATCAATCTTCTCATACTCCATCCCTAATGCGGAAAGAGTTTTCTTAGCCAATTTCTCGGACCCTGGTATTTCATTCCCACCAGGAAGCAGGGTACGGAACAATATTAAAATGTCTGAATAGCAAGAATTTGTCAGTCCATGCTTTGCATTTAGATTAAAGGTTTATACCAAACCATTCATCTTGGTTGACTCGGTACAAGGCTTATCTTCATCCTTTACAAATTGCATAAAACAACTATATTTATTTCAGCAAATATAAATATATAATATATATGTAAACAAATAAATAGATATATGCAATATACAAAACAAAAAATAATAAATAGGTAAATAAATATAAAAATTTCGGGTTGTTACATTAGTAGCAGTGCAGTTTCAAGGGACATGCAGTCGTTGTATCCTGAGAGACAAGTGTCATCAAACATTTGCACCGAAGAGGAGACATAATTTGTCTTAAGGAAAGTGTGTGAGACACACGACTCGACTTCCTTCAACATCCTCTTATCCTTGAATCCGAGTTGGTAACATTGGTGTTCATCATCATATTTGTATTATGAGTTTTTAGTTATAATTATTTATTTAATTATAATGAATTTATGTTATTATATATTTGACATATTTTCTAATAGGGTTGTTGTTTTTGGACCAAAACCCGGACCGATCTGATCGGGTTTTGAAAGTAAATTTTTCAGGTCGGGCTAAACCCGGACCGAATTAAAACTACCGGGCCGGGTCGGGTTTCATATCTTAAAAACCCGGACGGGCCCGAAAACCCAAAATGTAGGTATTGCTAGCTTAGGTGTTGTATTTCTATTGGGTTACTACTAGCTAATAAGTAGCAAAAAAATCATATTCCTTCACTCTTAAGTCTCTAATCTTGAATTGGGAATGAATCGAATCGAAAAAAAGAAGAATTTGTTGACTTACAACATTATTGAGAGTGACGACGTTGAGGAAAGTAAAGGCGCGGTGAGTGGAAGGGGCGGTGGAGATGTTGTCAAGTTAAACATCTAACTCATGCTCACTTGTTCACTATAAAAACATCCAATTAAACACGTTTTATAATAAAAAACGTGTTCCACAAACCTTGTTCATTAGTATATTTGGATTTGAACTGAAATTTTTTTTACCCGGAAACCCGACCTGGCCCGAAAACCTGTGGGTTTCGCTTGAAAAAAAACCCAACCCCGGACCGATCTGAAAATTCCAAATTCAGGTTCGGGTTTTATTTTTCTAACCCAGACCGGCCCGAAAACAGCCCCATTTTCTAACATATACTTCTGTTTTATATTCATTATGTTAATGCAAATTGACATTTAAGGTAAAGATTCGTTTGATTGATTTTGATTTGTGTATGATCTCTTCTCATGTTTAATTTAAGTCGACAGTTAGGTCATCTACAAATTGGGTCAAACCGAATCAGTAACAGTGTAGTACAACCGCAGCAGGCGCGGGCAATTGATTCATACATAACTAATCTGCAGGGACAGTATGGTTTAGATAGGCTTTTGCCGCTTTTCACTTCAATATATTAGCAAAAGAATTTTCTATCAAACTTAAAGGTTTGTCATACATTTATTTTAATGACTATTTTAGATCTTTAAATTTATAATATATCTAACGATTTTAAATATTTATTAGAGTGATAAATCTTTTTATTTTATCATTAGTCATTTCATTACTAAAATGATCACATATTTTTATCACAATTCAAAAAAATTGATGTAAGAACGGTAACTTCTGTTCTATTTTTAGTAATTAGCTCAGTTATTTTAAAATACAAATTATGGATGACTTTAACAAATATGACAACAAGTTTGTTGAGAGAGTGATAATTTTTTATATTTTTTTAATTAATCAACTAGTTATTGCTATGATTACATATTTTACCACAATCTGTAATAATATATGTAAAATCAATAACTTTTATTCAATTTACAGTAATTATTAATCGTTAACTAAAGTATTAGTTTATTAACAATTTAACAAAGACAACAACTAGTAAACTATTATTTTTTTACATGAATGAAATGATTACTATAATAACTACATATTTTATCACAATTCACAACTGTTGATGTAATTTTTCTGTAATTTGCACTACCAGGATAAGCACTTTAGCCGACGAAATTTTTTCGTCGGCCTGTTCACATTTTTCGTCGGCTATAACCTTAGCCGACGACACGTCGTCGGCTAAGAAGTCGTCGGCTATACTTATAGCCGACGAAATAAAGTCCGTCGTCGGCTATACTCCAACACTTAGCCGACGAATTTTTAATATTATTTCGTCGGCTAAGTGTTGGAGTATAGCCGACGAAATAATATTGTCACGCCCCGAATCTTTTGAAGTTAATAAAAGTTACCTTTCACAGAAATTCACGAGTTACCGAGGACTTGTAACTGCGATCGGTAATTCGATAAGTTATCGCTCGAGTTAATTTCGAGTTTTTAAAAGTACTCCAAATACCTGAATTGATGACTCGATGTTGTAGTACGTGTCGACACGAGTCTCCCGGTATTTTCGGAATATTTTTCGGAGCTTCCGGCTAATTTCTGTGAATTTCTGAAGTTTACGGTAATTTCCAATTACTATTCTGGTAAATAGTTTTTACCATTTAACCTTTTCACTTTTTACCTTCTTTAATCTGAACCATTAGATCTATTAGGGTTTTGATCTTAACCGTTGATTTGAGTATAAAAGGAATTAAGAGGAGTTGACTTCGGTCAGAAATGAAAGTGAGGGGTTGACCGGCTGTTCTTCCTCTCGACTCCGTCACTGTGCTCCGATTTCACCTCCCTCAAATGTTCTTCTCTCGGCGGCGCACCGATGACCCGAGCTTCGCCTCGTCGTCCCCAACACATCGGTGGTCTTTGTTTTGTCAGAGGAGCTTCATGGAGAGAGAATCGAATGGGAGCAGAGTTTCTGGGTTCGCCGGCCAACTCCCGATTCAGGCCACGGCGACAAGCTTGACTGGTATGGATAGCTTCGCCTCGACTTGGAGAACCTTCCTATGGCCCTGGTTTTCGATGAGAAGCAGTGAGGAGGGGTAATCGAAGGGAGGAAGATTTTTAGGTTTTAGGCTGTGTTCTTGGTATGTTTCTGGAGAACTGGGTTCGAATCAGGTATCAAACCTAATCTACTCGTCTAGCTTGATCTCTCTGTATAATAAATGTGTATTTGGTTATGGGAGAGTTGTGTGCGTGGAAGGTTGAAGGGCCACTGTGATGCCCTGTGGTGGAGCTCAGGAGTTTGGTTGCAGTTTTGGAGGCACAGATAAAGAGGGAGAAGCCCTCCTGGCGTGATCGCAGTCTCGGCAAAGGAGAAGAGGATGCCCCTGGCGTCCCTGATGTATTGGCAGAAGGTAAGGGCTTGCTCTGATTTGGAATTTAAGTTGTGACTGAATGGATTGGAGATTGGTTGAATTAATGTTGTTGTTGTTATTGCTGATTCAATGTTGTTTTGTTGTCTTGATGTCGATAACTTGGTGACGAAGGAAACGGGGAAACTCTGGCGAAATTCCGGCACGTTACCGGAATTCGGTGAAACGTAATAGTTCCGGCAGAAAGCCGAAGAGGTAGAAATCGAATCCTTGTTAGGCTTTTAGTCGAAAAGTACGGTTAATTCCTAAGTTGAATAATTACGGAGAAAATTGAACGTAATTAGAAAGTTTCCATTTTGGGAAACGTCCCATGCTAAAGAACACTTGCCATGTTAGAAAACTTTCCACTTTGGGAAAGTTTCCATTAAGGGAAAGTTTCCACTTTGGGAAAGTTGCATTTTTCAGAAAGATGGTTAAAGGGTTGAAGTTCAATGAAGTTGGACACTAGTTGGTTAATTCGGTAAAATGTTAAATTGTTATCGGGAATTGATAACTGGAATTTATGAGAAAAGGTTTAATCGGTAAATCGACTCAAGGTCAAATATATTGATTAATACGTGACACCCTAACGTCAAGTTAAAGTAATAAAGGAAAGTTCGGAAACTGAGTCGGACTTCCGATAAATTGAGTTAAGAGTTGTTAACCGGGAAAGAAAGTCAAAAAGGGTAAAGTGCCATAAAACGGAACTTGGTCAACATGTGGCCAAACTAGGAAAAGACCAAGTCAACTGTGATTGACTAATTTGATGATTTGTTGTACAGTCTCTGGTCGGACGTGAGACGGGCTCGACTACGCGGGTAGTTCGAGGGTGTCGCTCGAGGAGCTTTCCGAGCGGAAAGGTCGCAATAGTACTGTGAGTGGACATATTATTTTAAATAAATGCATGCTTTAATTATTGAGTTAATTGCATGGTTTTATGATGGTTTTCGAGAATTATATCTTTCTCGGGTTCTTGAACGATTTTATTTGGTTAAAGTTTAGCGGGAGCCTCGGTTAAAGATTTTTACTATGGTTTGAGGTTTTGACACTTATGCGTGAAGTATTTACATTATTACTCAATTTTCTATTTCTCCCGAAAATGGTTATAGACGGTGATGGCCGTCCTTCGAATGGATTTGAACCCGAGACTTCGTGGAAATTGGTTTTATGCATATATGACAAGGAATTGTTTTAATTAATTGTTTTGGGAAGAGAATTTGATTAATGTATTGTTATGAATGTTTATCTTAAGGGTTGACCAATAAATATGCTAGTTAGAGTAGCGTGAGGGCGCTACTAGAGTTCTTAGCTCCGACCCTAGCCTGAGAGGTCAGGCAAACTACGTAGTGCACTATGAGGGTTGACCATTTCCACTTTATCTAGAGCTCTTAGCTCCGACCCTGGTCTGAGAGGTCAGACAAGCCTGAGAGGTCAGGTTGATATTATAAGGGTTGACCGTTATCACATATTCTAGAGCTCTTAGCTCCGACCCTGGTCTGAGAGGTCAGACAAGCCTGAGAGGTCAGGTTGATATTATAAGGGTTGACCGTATTATTTTATCTAGCTAGCATAGCGTAGCGTGAGGGCGCTACTAGAGCTCTTAGCTCCGACCCTAGTTTGAGAGGTCAGACTTATTATGTTTGAGAACATTTCTCTTCCCATATTCCTTGCTTGTTTATCTTATCATGCATCTGTGGAAATTTAGTAATTGTGGGCATGCATAAATGATTTTTAAATTGATATACTCTTGGGAGAGCATTAAAGGAAATAGAGTTTTTATACTTGATTTTCGTCCACTCACTCTAACAGTTTTAAATGTTTCTCCCCTGGGCCTTTCGTTTTTAAATGCCCAGTGATGCAGGGTTCTTGAGAGGAGGTCGAGCGCGTACGAGAGTCGAGGCATAGTCGATCATTCCGTTGCTGCTTGAAATTCTTTGGGGTAATCCTCTCTGTAGACTGCTCTGACTAACCCGGTTTAGTTAGTTCAGTAGGAAGGGTTGGCCATTTCAAGAGGGTTTCGGTAAGAAGTTCCCTTGAGGTGGTCCCCGCAGGATTTACTTCGGGTAAAAGGGGTTTAACCCGGGGTGGGTCCTGTCAAATATATTTTAATTCGTCGGCTATACTTCAACACTTAGCCGACGAATTTTATATATTATTTCGTCGGCTAAGTGTTAGAGCATAGCCGACGAAGTACAATATATTATTTCGTCGGCTATACTCCAACACTTAGCCGACGAAATAATATTAAAAATTCGTCGGCTAAAGTTTAAAAAAATTAAAAAATAAATAGAGAATAGCCGACGAAATTAGCACAGTTTCGTCGGCTATGATATTTTTAGCCGACGAAATATGGCAAATTTCGTCGGCTATTGTCTATTTATTTTTTAATTTTTAAAACTTTAGCCGACGAAATATGGTAAATTTCGTCGGCTATAGTACTTTTTATACTAGAAACCCAAACAAAATTTATACATTACCATCCAAGCAAGCTGCAAATTACAGAAACAATTTCATAACCAACAACAACACACCATCTAAAGTAACATAAACATTTTGCATTAAATTTTCAATTCATAAATTGTTAATAAACCTAAAAAGTAAATTAATATTTGTTCATAAACCTAAAAAACTAAATAAATAATTGTTCATAAACTTAAAAAACTAAATGAAATCGATATCGTCTAAATCAATATCTGCTCCAGGATGAGGTTGTTGGGGAGGTTGCGGCGGCTGAGGTAAGACAACAAGCGGGGGCATGGGCGGAAGGGGAAGTCCCTGCTGCTGTGCAGCTATAAAATCTTGCATGTACTGGTACATCTGCTGCTGATGTGTCTGCTGGGCGGCATGGGATGCTATAGTGTACTCCTGTAGAGCCGCAGTATATGCTGCTTGGGCGGCCTCTCTTTCGGCAGTATATGCTGCTTGGGCGGCTTGTTGTTCCCGTAACATCTGAACTTCCGCCTCAAGCTGAGTCGTTCTGGTGCTGGTCGAGGCTCCTTTTTTCTGAAACCCAGGAGTGGTTTTCAGTACCCCCTCGCCCTTCTTTCCCAGGCCCCGACAGTAGAAGTTATTTCCTCGCGGTGGGAAGGCTGTGCCCATGATCCTGGCCCCAACGCTGAGATCTGAACTGTCGATCCGGGACATGGCTTCAGACATGTCTTCCTCTTGCGTGTCAGGCCATGTCTCCCTGACTATAGCAGCCATCACCTCGTCACTAGCCTGCCTCACCCTCGCCTAATTTGATAGGAAAAAAAATTAATTAACATTTTAAAATATATATATATATATACATATAATTTACTAAATTTTAAAACGTAAAACGACTTACAATATCCTCCTGGGAGTCAGGATATGCCTTCTCGTACGTATAGACGTACTGGTTGACCTCTGGATGTTCCCTGGCCGCCTCCTCCATCAACGATGCGAACGGTCTAGAACCGGCATGATGGTTCCTCATGTTGCGTTGCCGGTTTTGAGCGTTCACCCGGGAAACGGCCTACAAAGGAATCGAATTAGTAAAATATTTTAAAACGTATTAAATATAATTCAATATAATAAATAATTATTTTTAATTACCTGTTTATGTGGGTTGTTGAATTCTGATATCAGAAGCCAACGCCACTCGTACTCCCTGAACTGGAACTCAAGGGGGGTGCCGGAACGTTCGTTCCCATGTGTAGTCCAGTGGGTCCGTAACTCGTTCTTCCACTCCTTGTACCTGTAATACGCCAAAAAAAATATAATTATTATAAATTAAACATAGTTTTTTTTTGTCCTTAACTTTGCAACGTACCTTCCCCCGTGCACAACGTCCGCCCAGGTGTTCCTCAGGTACTCGGGAACGTCAAACCACACCTGCATTTAAACATTTATTACTTTAGACGTTCATAAATCTACAATGTAATAAATAATGTTAAATATGAATTTTGTTATACTTACCGACATGGCGTTGTGGACCATGTCCTTAACCTCCTGTGGGACCTCGCCCCAGTCTGACCACAACATAGGGACTCTATCCCTAATAAGCGCTCCCACGCGGCCAGAGTACATCCTCGTCTTGCCGCCCGATACTACGTTCCCATCCTCGTCAGTATCAATAACGATCCTTCCCGATGTACTCACTGTCTTCTCGAGAGCTTTCCCCGTGACCGGACCTCTCTTCTTCCTTGTCGGCTTAGCTCCGACGGTACCTATCATAAATTGATGATTAGTAAATTAATTTTATTATAACATTATAACATAACAAATTACTTATATAATCATTACCTGAGGGCGTTGGGGCGGATGCGACGGACTCCGACTCTGCAGCCGACGATGATACCCTCGCAGAAATTAACTCTGTAGCAAACGGCACGAACAGGTACACCGCTGATGGGGTCACCTGGGGGGGTAGTGGATAAATCGGCGCCCCTGAGTCATCGACTGCAGGTATTGCCGGTATGAAGCGCGGAAGGAAGAGAAGAGGCGGCGGCATCTGTACCCCGGAAGACCCACCCTCCGATGCACTAGGGCCCGGTGCCGGTGCCCTACGTATCTCAGGCATACGTGGTGCAGACACCTTCGCCTGAGTCGGAGGCCACAACTGCCTCGAGGAGTGAGGGCCGCTGGGCTGCCTGGAGGAGCGCGATACGCTAGGCTGCCTGGAGGAGCGAGGGGCGTCCTGCTGGCCAGAGGAGCGAGGGGCGCTAGGCTGCCTGGAGGAGCGAGAGGCGTCCGGCTGGCCGGAAGAGCGAGGGGCGCTAGGCGGCCTGGAGGCGGGAGGGCCATCTGGCTGCCTGGAGGAATGTGTCGGCTCCAGAAGAGACGCCCGTCGGGCCGTCATTGGGCCCTGAAACGAACCTCGAGGGTTGCTAGACGTTCCCTCTGACGATTCACCCCGGCCCTTCGAACTCTTTGATCTGCTGAATAATCCTTTCATCCTAAAAAAAATAATTAATATTTTGTTAAATTAAAAATGAACAATATACCAAATAAAAAATGAACAATATACCAAATAAAATAAAAAATGAACAATATACCAAATAATATTGTAATATACGCAAATATATTAAATATACTAAATACACCAAAATACACCCAAAATACATCCAAATATACTAAATACACCCAAATATACTAAATACACCCAAATACACCCAAATATACTAAATACACCCAAATACATCCAAATATACTAAATACACCCAAATACACCCAAATATACTAAATACACCCAAATATACTAAATACACCCAAATACATCCAAATATACTAAATACACCCAAATACATCCAAATGCACCCAAAATACATCCAAATATACTAAATACACCCAAATATACTAAATACACCCAAATATACTAAATACACCCAAATACATCCAAATATACTAAATACACCCAAATACACCCAAATACATCCAAATACATCTAAATACACCCAAATACACTCAAATACACCCAAATACACCCAAATACAACCAAACCAAATATACACCCAAATTCAGTAAATACACCCAATATAATTCAACATTATCACAACATAATACAATTCAACATTATCACAATATAATTCAACACAATTCAATATAATGCAATATATTGAAAAAACAACCCAAATTTGTTCCATAATACAATATAAACATGAAATTTCATACCTAATTGGTTTGGGAGATGAGGGAGACGGAGTGGAGGCCGGAAACCGTCGAAAATGGCGAAAGAAAATCGAGAGGAGAGGGAGAACGAGTCCGGCCGAAAGTGGAGAAGTGGAGAAAGTGGGGGTTCTGTCGCTGGGTTCGAATATATAGGAAGAACTATAGCCGACGAAATAAAAATTTCGTCGGCTATAGTTGGACTTTAGCCGACGAAATTACTACGAATGTTAGTAATTTCGTCGGCTAAAGTATATTTTATAATTATTTAGTAAGTTCATGCACAATTTATTTGTTTTATCTTGTGAAACGAAAAACCGACCGTCAGATATCATCATTATGTTGAAACATGTGTGAGGGTAAAATTTCAGCATCATCGGACACACGTAAGGGCTCGATCCGCACGGTCAATCCCGTTGGTCAAACCCCTAAACACAAACAAACGGTGATTTGGCCACCTAAAATACGTATTCTGTCCGGACCGTCAACTACAAATAGTTTCATATCGAGGAGACGCAACTAGCGGTATAAAATTTATACGAAAAATAACCGTCGGAGATAGGGCGTCCTCTATGGCGAACGAATAGAAAAAATGCAATGACCGCAAGTATTGGCACCGAAACTTATTGGAATTACGTGAAATTTCAACCGTAGACATATTTCATCGTTCCGGTCATATCTTATCTCACGACTTTTTTTTGTTTGAAGCATCTACGTATAGTTTGTTTTTAAAACGGAACATTTACTTAACACTTAGTCAATTAGTTATACAACATTAGTAGGCATACTTTGATTGTGACAATCCATCTTGTGAAACGGAAAACCGACCGTCAGATATCATCATTATGTTGAAACATGTGTGAGGGTAAAATTTCAGCATAATCGGACACACGTAAGGGCTCGATCCGCACGGTCAATCCCGTTGGTCAAACCCCTAAACACAAACAAACGGTGATTTGGCCACCTAAAATACGTATTCTGTCCGGACCGTCAACTACAAATAGTTTCATATCGAGGAGACGCAACTAGCGGTATAAATTATTATTTTATTCATTTAACTTTAGCCGACGAAATATTAGGGTATTCGTCGGCTATACTTTAGGGTTTAGGGGTTAGGGTTTAGGGGTTAGGGGTTATAGTTTCATATATAACATAATATATATGTATAAACGCTAATTAATTAAATTTTACGAATCATTCAATTTATATTATATCTGCAGTTAACGTACAATTAATAAATATAATAATTACTAATTAATATAATCAAATTAATATATATATATATATAACAACAACTTCATATATATTATCAAACTCAAATCGATCAACTCAATCACAATATAATCAACTCTAATTAAAACACAATATAATCAACTCTAATTAAAACTCAAAATCAATGTGCATAACGAAAATAAAACTCTTAAATCAACTCAAAAACAAGATATATACATATACGTACCTATATATAGCGCCACAAACTAATTTCGGACAGATTTCGACAACACCCAACAATTTCGCCAACCCCAAAACTTTTTCTCTCGTTTTTTCTTTCAAATCAGCTACTGTCTAGATCTGGAAATATAAAGCATTTTAGCCGACGAAATTATACATATCGTCGGCCAAAGTTTTAAAATTTCGTCGGCTATAGTTCACAGACTATAGCCGACGAAAAAAACTATTTTAGCCGACGACACAACATTTCGTCGGCTAAAGTGGACTTTTAGCCGACGAAAATTTCACTTAGGCGACGAAAGTTTTTTTCGTCGGCTAAAAGTCCACTTTAGCCGACGAAAATTTCACTTAGGCGACGAAATTTTTTTTCGTCGGCTAAAATGGACTTTAGCCGACGAAAAAAAATTTCGTCGGCCTGCTAATTAAATATTCGTCGGCTATGATACTTATTCCGGTAGTGTTGTAATAATTAATTCAAAAATTATAACAAGAACTAATTATTTAAAAGATGATAATCAAAGTTCTCCATTTGATAAAAGTTATCTAAGTACAATATTTACATCTTTCATCACTTAATTACAATAAGTACAATAAATTTTGTCAAAAGTGGTATTGTAGATCACCAAACAGTAATTTAGTTTTTGACAATATTTGTAACACGAATTTGAACAATGTTACATATTAAAGAATAAAGAATGTTTGGTAAATTTACTTTTTTTTAAATGACATATGTCAATTTATAATTGGATAACTTCAAAATCTTTTCAATTTATTAAATGTAGAGGACCCCTATTAGCAATAATATTGTTGAAATAAAAACTTCAAATTTGGTTTAAAGAAACAGCAGGGGAGATGTGCATATATTAGTGTATAATTATCTAACTAGTAGCTAATATCTCGGGAGATGCAGCTAGGATGCCTGAGTACCGGTCACAACTGCAGACACCATAGTATTCATCCCACACATGCCATGGCCACGGCAAAGCCGGTAATAACCATGTTCGCCCCATTTTGCACTCCATGAATTCTTGATGATCCAATACGGCTTGTTGCTGAGCCTGAGAATCGAGAAGCCACTGTCACCGTATCCAACAAGTAAAACACCGTGGTTCACCCATTTCTTGAAACAAACAAGAGGGCATGATACACCGCCTATGTAGGTTTGCATGAACATAGCATTCAAGCCAACTGCACATACATGCATCAGTTTTGATTCTGTATTAGTGGGGTGTATCTACACATGCACACAAATAACATATCTATCTAAATATGTTAAACAGTGCACATCATATTCAGATAGTAAGAGACCCTTAACGCAGTACTATGTATGCATGGATAGATACATAAAAGCCTAGCTATTCAAATCATGTTCTACTCACTGGCAAGAGGACCATTGTGCACCAAGTTCGCTGCAATTTGGTTCTCATCAAGTGGAATAGTGGTGAAATTGGTCACTCTGACAGCTACTTTTTCTGGATTGAATTTGCATTCACCCTTTTTCCCACTATAAGGGTATGAAGCTTCATCTTGCAACCCTCCTGCTTCAATTAGATACTTGTAGGCATTTGTCATAAGTCCGCCGCCGCAACCACGATCGCATGCATCTTTCTCTTTTGCATCACACTTGATTACAGTTGCACAAACATTAAACAAACTTAGGCATGCGAAATGTTTATATAACAATTTAACGAGTACTTCAATATTGACTTAATTACCTCGTGATCACAGTCAACAAGCTGCTGTTCACTGAGACTAACAAGCTTCCCGGTGGAGATGAAATTGGCTCCTTCAATAGCTCCTGTTGTGCTAAATGCCCAGCACGATCCACAACCACCCTGCATCCATAACAAGAGATTAGATGCGTTAAGTATCATAATACAATTCATTGCCCGAAGAAAAATTCCATGTTCCACAAGCACGGTGTCTTTCGTTCTGTTCAAAACTCCAACTCAAAAAGCTAAATATGCAATCGATTATACAAAAAGCACCAGCACCTGATCAGCTCATTGATTTCAGATCACACAATTTTTAACCAGCTACGACATGTCTATAGCATAATAACTTGATTTGCAACAAGCTAGGAGCTTAAATATGTACTAAACTGTTAATCACATAAATTGTGTATCAAACCTAAAAAAGCCAAATAAAAGGAAAATTAGAAACTTTAACATTAACTAATCACCTGCATCTTGACCTCAGTAACAGCTCCTTTTTCTCTCCAATCAAAACTCTCCGGCAACCCACTAACATCCAGAAGCTCAACCGTGCTCCCCGCACCGCCTTCGCCGTTGGTTAAGCTGGGCCCACCTCTAACGCCGGTGTACGTCCTCTCGAACTCCTCCTCCTCCAAATCCGAGAACGGCGTGACGCCGTGAACCGCCGTCGGATCCAGAGCTTGATGCTTGGCGGCTCTGATCAGGTTCTTGGCAAAAACACCAAGGCGGTGAACGTACTCCTTCCTAGTAGAATACTTCTTCCCATATTTCTCCATGAAAATCTTGAACTCTTTCTCGGTTCCAAGGAGCATATTAGTTCCATGGTCTGTGACTTGGTGGATGATTGGGTCTTGAGGGGTGGCATCTAAGGCAACACAAAGGGTTAGTGCGTAGGTTAAGACTGCAACACCTACCAAACGCGTTAGAAGAGGTAGAGGTGGTCGTGGTCCGGCCATTTTTCTTACGGTGGCTCTTTGTTCTTGGATAGTTTTTATGTCTGTCTCGGAAGATCAACGATTACGGTTTTGTCCCCGGGTTATACATCGGTATCTGCAAATTGAGGGGTAGAGCTGTCAGTAGGTGATTTACGGGCGGCCGAGTTGCATGCAGGACCTAACGTCTCCATGCAACGCGTGGTAGTCGTTTTGCGCAGCAAATCCTAGTTGTGTAGCTTCACTATTGGTTAACTAGCTGCTAGATTATTTTAATTTTTAAGATAGAATTTTCCCAAGGGTTAGAAGAAACGTTGTTGGATCGCTCTCAACACCGGCCCAATGTAGATATTTTGGAGTGAAGTTGCCTTAAGCATCAAACAACATCAAACCAAACTTGAAAACGTTTTTTTATCTCACCTATGTTTGTAAAGTTTAAATCGGTAACCTTAAAATTATCAGTTAAACATCTTAACCAATCAAGTCACATCTCACTGACAATCTTGAAAACATTATGTAGTTGCATCATTAATTAACATGTGAATCACATAGTTTCTTGCGACTCGATTTTGGACCAGTGTCGTGTGACGTAATTTAAACTTCACGTCTTAAGTTATGGATGTCACACCCCGATCCTAGAATTATTTTACGGTTGGTTACTTTGGTCTTTTACCATTTAAAGTGACCGTTTAACCGTACAATGATCGTGAAGTTGACTTTTCGTTAAGTCAAGAATTTGGGAAAACTTCCTTCTTGAAAGTTGTAGAGGGCGTCGTTACGAGTTCATGGACACGTAGCACGCTCAAATCGGAGTTCGTATGGGAAAGTTATAAACAAAAGTATAAAGTTACTATGCGGTAAAACGGCTATATATAGGAGTTACCGGGGTGAAAAATCAGATTTTTCACCCGGCTTCTCTCTCCTCTTCCCCGACGGAAAACTGCGCCGAGCTTCCGGCCGCCCTAGCGTCCCCGTCCGGCCACCAACCGCCGGCGCACCGGTCCCAAAAGCTCGGCCTCCGAGTCTACTTCAATCCTAGGTAAGCTTTCCGACCTAACTCGCCGTAAATCGGGAGAAATTCCGATTTGTTCTTGGTGTGTACAGTAGATTTTCGGGATTGAATTTCTCCCTCCCTAGATCACCAATTGTTGAGTTCTTTATATGTTTAGGATGGGTTTTAGGTGTACTACAATCCCCTAGAATTTGGTAGCTTGATTTGAAGTGTGTAGGGAGAATTGAGGATTTGAAGTTTGGTAGTGTAATTTTCGGGGTCTACTGTTCATCGAGTTTTTGACCTAGTTAGAGGCCGAATTGGCCTTCGAGTTGAACTAGAAAGTTGTTCCAATTGATGAGACGAAGCTACTGGAAAAATTTGGTGGCGATCGGAGGTCGCCTGAATTTTAGCCGGAATTTCTGCCGGCGGCCGCCGTCGGCGGTGCCGCCACTTTTTGGGCAGTTTTTCATGTCCATTAATTAGTACATATTGTGAGGAGTCTATGGTTAAAATTTGGTAATTTTTGGAGGTGTTTTGGTTAGGTTTTAGAATTGTTCTAGTTTAGTATTATTGGCGGATAATTAAATATTATTCCGACCATCGATTATTGCCGGTTAAGGTTTAAGGATTATTTTTAAGGACTCTTAAGGTATTGGTGAAATGGTTGAATGGGTGTCCATAGTAATTCAACGACTTATTACGTGACACCCTAACGTCAAGTTAAAGTAATAAAGAAAAGTTCGGAAGCTGAGTCGGACTTCCGGTAAATTGAGTTAAGAGTCGATAACCGGGGAAAGAAAGTCATAAAGGTTAAAGTGCTATAAGAAAGGAACTTGGTCAACATGTGGTCAAATAGGATTTCCTGGTCAAACTAGGAAAAGACCAAGTCAACTGTGGTATGACTAATTTGATGATTTGTTGTACAGTCTCTGGTCGGACGTGAGACGGGCTCGACTACGCGGGTAGTTCGAGAGTTTCGCTCGAGGAGCTTTCCCAGCGGGAAGGTCGCAATAGTACTGTGAGTGGACATATTATTTTAAATGAATGCATGCCTTAATTATTGAGTTAATTGCATGGTTTTTATGATTGTTTTCGAGAATTATATCCTTCTCGGGTTCTTGAACGTATTTACATTATTACTCAATTTTCTATTTCTTCCGAAAATGGTTATAGACGGTGAGGGCTGTCCTTCGAATGGAATTGAACCCGAGACTTCGTTGGAAATTGGTTTTATGCATATATGACAAGGAATTGTTTTAATTAATTGTTTTGGGAAGAGAATTTGATTAATGTATTGTTATGAATGTTTATTTTAAGTGTTGACCAATAAATATGCTAGCTAGAGTAGCGTGAGGGCGCTACTAGAGCTCTTAGCTCCGACCCTAGCCTGAGAGGTCAGGCAAACTACGTAGTGCACTATGAGGGTTGACCGTATCACTTTATTTAGAGCTCTTAGCTCCGACCCTGGTCTGAGTGGACAGACAAGCCTGAGAGGTCAGGCTGATATTATAAGGGTTGACCGTTATCACATATTCTAGAGCTCTTAGCTCCGACCCTGGTCTGAGAGGACAGACAAGCCTGAGAGGTCAGGTTGATATTATAAGGGTTGACCGTATTATTTTATTTAGCTAGCATAACGTAGCGTGAGGGCGCTACTAGAGCTCTTAGCTCCGACCCTAGTCTGAGAGGTCAGACTTATTATGTTTGGTGAACATTTCTCTTCCCATATTCCTTGCTGGTTTATCTTATCATGCATTTGCGGAAATTTAGTAATTGTGGGCATGCATAAATGATTTTTAAATTGATATACTTTTGGGAGAGCATTACAGGAAATGGAGCTTTTATATTTGATTTTCGTCCACTCACTCTAACAGTTTTTTTTTAAATGTTTCTCCCCTGGGCCTTTCGTTTTTAAATGCCCTGTGATGCAGGGTTCTTGAGAGGAGGTCGAGCGCGTACGAGAGTCGAGGCATAGTCGATCATTCCGTTGCTGCTCGAAATTCTTTGGGGTAATCATCTCTGTAGACTGCTCTGACTAACCCGGTTTAGTTAGTTTTGTAGGAAGGGTTGGCCATTTCAAGGGGGTTTCGGTAAGAAGTTCCCTTGAGGTGGTCCCCGCAGGATTTACTTCGGGTTAAAGGGGTTTAACCCGGGGTGGGTCCTGTCAATGGATGGGTGAAAATAAGGATATTTAAGCTTTACTCACTAAAATTTTAGAGGATTTACCGTGGCATATTAGAATTGAGAATAATTTTTCATCACTTCCTTCAACATTTTTCAATTTCTCACTCTAGAGTCGTACATGATGTGCTTTTCTCAAATGTACACGTGAAGGTTTTCCTTCCTTTTTGTAATGTTGGTCTACATTTGGGGCACTACGGCAGTCCTTCATGCATTTTTCATTATAGTTGTTGACATACGTGTTAAGCAGAGTACTATGACGACCTACGAATCAATCATAACCATCCCGTCAGTGTGCGCTAACGGAACGAGAAGCAAACCAGCAACAAGATCCACGCAACGGTGTGACCCGCCAGCCAAACAGTCTAGCGATGTACCCACACGCGCGGCGCGTAAACTGCCACTTGATACTATGTTGCTTTGGTTGGGCAATGCCTCTTGCTTTTCCCGAGGAGAGCATTTACTCTCACATTGATGTGTAAGCTTAATGAGTCCTCAGGACAAGCCTATAAATATTGACAGCCCAAATGAATAAGGTACGGTTATATCTTATCACTATTACAATACCCAAACTTGCTCACTGACTTAGGCATCGGAGAGTAATAGGCCGCCAACCACGGTCTTTACTTCTGATATCTGCCCGCTACTATTTTCAGGACCGCATTTTCGGAGAACGTCCCTACAGCTCGCCGGAAAGAGGGACGCTCACTAACATTGACGCTGTCTATGGGAATCCACGCATGAGATAGCAAAAAAAAGCCGAACAAATGGTGATCGGTAGCGATCAACTCCCCGAGCCTAGCCGCCAGAAGGCAGCCGAAGAAATCGCAAAGAACCTAAATTGTTTGGTGCATCCCTTAGAAGCTGGGGATGTTATCGAAACACCAGCACCTAACTTACCCTTTACTTCCCTAACTCCAGCCGGTGATGGCGCCAATGTGTTAGCCACCCTCACCAAGGAGCTGCTGGACTCTAGAGCGCGCCAGACCAGCATGGAGAAAGAATTACGCCAGGCTCAAGCAAAGCTGGGAAAAGGGGAGACCCAGGATGTTAGCATATCAGAGTTTGCCAGCTCCGTGACAAGAGAAGCTCGCCGTCAAATGGGCCAACAGATCGAGAACGTTAGTATCCCATTAATCCCACCAAAATTCGGAGGCCGGCAGGCCCCTTCCCCTAAGAGATTCAAAGAAAAATCTCCTTCACCATCAGCCAGCCATAGCCGGCCCAACGATAGGGGACACATCGGGAATGATGCAATCCTTAGAAGATTGGCAGAACTTGACCAACAGATAATGGAGCAAGCCGCCCATAAGCAACCCTAAAAATTATATAATGAGCGGCCAGGCCCGTTCACAGCTCATGTTAGAAGAGCAATACACCCCAATAACCTAAAAAATTTAAAAGATTGCCCCTACTTTGGAAACTTGGATCCCTATTCTTATGTGGAAAGTTTCTTGAAAGTTACCGGCGAAAGGGAATATAACGACGCCCTCCTTTGCCAATTATTTAGTGAAACCCTGGAGAGGGATCGGAGACCATGAGCTGGTTCTTCGAATAACCGCCAGACTCCATTGACAATTTTTCAGAGTTATGCCTAGCATTCCTTACCCACTTCATCCTACGGGCGGATGCTGGCTAGGGAACCGAAGGGTTATTCAGAGTAAAACAGCTTCATGGCGAATCGCTCTGGTCATTCCTTACTAGGTGGAAATCTGCTGCGTCTAAGGTCCGTAATTTCAACAAAAAGACTGTCTTGGCGGCATTCAAGGAGGGTTTGCTGAAGGGCAGATTTCTCGTGCGACTGAACAAGAAGTTTTTATCCGCCACATATGATAAGGTAATGGCAAAAGCCATTAGCACGACCCAGACTGAATACCTCACATACGACGAGAAGGCCGAGCCATCAACAGGAAGAACAACCCAACCGCCAGCAGTCCCCAGCAGAGAATCCAAAAAATGATCAAAAGAGGGATTGGCCCACAAGTAATTAACAGGACAAACGTCAACGAGAAAGAAAGCCACTGGCAGGAGAGGAATCGCCAACTAGGGCATGGTCAAGGAAGGCAGGATCGGACACAGCAAGGAACATCTGAGGCAAACAATGTTCTGATGGGAATGTATGAAGAGCTATTTGAGCGCTATAAGGATCGCATTCCACCTCCCTCACATGTGCATTTTCCTAAGTGCCAGGGAGATAGTAATAGATGGTGTAAACACCACGAAGATGTCAGCCACAACAATAACGATTGTAGACATCTAAAGAGAGCCTTGGACCACCTGCACAAAGAAGGAAAGTTGGATGAGCATGATCAACAGACAGACATAGAGCCTACAGCGGTTAAAGCTGCGTTCCGACGAATCAACATGATCGAAGGTGGGGCGCCACTCACAAACATGTCAAACAGAACCAAGAAACGATATGCCAAGGCTAACGACCCTAGAAATGTCAACGCAGTGACTTATGATTGAGCATCCAAGATGACAAAGCAGAGGTATGCGCCTATAACATTCTACGAAGAAGAGGAACATGGGGTAAGCTGGCCTTGTGATGACCCGTTTTTATGCGATATAGTCATAACGGATACTTTCAGCCTTGGTTCAGTCTTAATCGATTACATGTCAGCCGTGAATATAATGTTCCACTCATGTCACGAAAAGCTAGAGCGCTCAAACCGTAAACTTATAGCAGATCATGAACCGCTGCTCAACTTCTCGGGTGACTTCGTGCAGCCTCTAGGGTCAGACATGATAACCATCGAGATATGAACCGCTCCTCAAACAGTCAAGATCGATGCCTAGTTTATTATCGTAGACTGTATCAGCTCCTATAAAGTCATCCTCGACAGACCTCCCTTAACCGTTTGAAGTACATTATAGCAGGTTATATGATCGTAATAAAGTTTCCGACGCCTCATGGCACTGGCATGGTCAAAGGTAGCCATACAGTGGCCAGGGAGCGTTGTATGACTTCAATTCAGCAGGCCAAGAAGATAGGATAAATCCTATTGGTAAATAATCGGCGGGAATTGACAGACAAACATGACGATCCTAGGGAGGAGAGTGATAAATATTCCCCTAAGACGTCAGTTAGCGACACTGTTGTACGAGCAGTCAGCATATTCGCTACCAATCTAAAGTGCCAGATATTTATCGATGCCTAGTTGGATCCTGTTTTGGCTTATGAATTAATTCAATGTTTACAGGATAACATACAGGTGTTCACCTGGTCCCATGAAAACATGTCTGGGGTGTCACGTGATATCATTGATCACTCGTTAGCCATTAAACCATCCATTGTTCGCATCAAGCAGAGGCGTCAGGCCTTTGATGAGGAAGATATGCAGCAATGAATCAAGAGGTACAAAATTTATTAATCGTTGTCTTCATCCGCCCAGCTCTTTACCCGACCTTGGTCTCAAACGTGGTAATGGTGCACAAACCTAATGGGAAATGACGGATGTGTATGCACTATAAAAATCTTAACAAGGCTTGCCCAAAGGACAATTCCCGCTACCTAGAATAGACCAGCTGGTAGATGCAGCGGTGGACATGAGCTGTTTAGTTTAATGGACGTCTTCGCAGGGTACATGCAATTGTCAATGAGCAAGTCCGACCAAAAGACTACCACATTTGTCACCAATAAAGGAACATAATTTTATGTAAGGATGGTGTTTGGGTTGATAAACGCCGTATCCACCTACCAGCAGCTCATGACAATGATGTTTGAGCCATACATTGGAAATATTATTATAATTTACGTAGATGACATGTTGGTCAAAAGTCTCAGGGCAGGAGACCATGTCAACCATCTCAAAATCATTTTCAAAATTTTGCATTAGTATAAATTGAGGTTGAACCTAGAAAAGTGCTTTTTTGGCGTTACAGAGAGTAAGTTTTTGGGATACAACAACAGTGAGCGGGGAATTTTTACTAACCCCACCAAGATAAAGGTCATTCTTGACATGAAGACGCCAGAAAAAAAGGAGATAGTTGAAGTCCTGCAAGGACGATTGGTGGCCCTATGCCTCATCATGGGTCGGTCTAGGGCCGGCCTCACCCTAAATTTTACTAATACACGCTTACCAGGATCCCTAGGGCGGACGACAGAAGGGCAGAAAACTTAACGCGTTTAGCAACGGTTCAGCCACATGCCCATTCCAGTGATGTTAGGGTCGAGATATTAGAAAAACCATCAATCACCAAGACACTAGCAGAAATTTTCCACATTGATATTGGTTCCTCCTGGATAGATCCATTCCTCGCTTATAAGCAGAACAAGGACTTACCTGCGGACGAGACAACCGCCCAAGCTCTTATCAGGCGTGCAACCAATTACACAGTACTTGAAGGTAAGTTGTACCGCCAAAGTTTTAAATACCCACTTTTAAGATGTGTCACGCCAGCGGAAGGGCAAAAAATCTTACGCATGATCCATAGCGGGATAGATGGGAACCACTCCGGACACCGCTTACTGGCAACCAAAGCCATGCATACGGGTACTATTGGCCCACTTTGGTAAAGGACTCTAAGCTCATTGTGAAGGGATGTGAGAAGTGCAGACAATTTGCTACTATCCCTAGAGTGCCAGCAGAGCCGTTGTCAATCATTGTGGGTTAGACCTCATCATTTGGTCCTTCGACTTTAGCCTGCCCTAAAACCTGACCTACCCTCTAGGGCCGAAGCCCTACCCGACCCTCCATTAAGGCGGGTCGGCCCTAGCCCTTCTCGAGTAGGGTAGGGTAATAGTTGAGCAAATGAAACTCGGCTCTACCCTACGACCTTACCTTAATGAGCCATTTATGGCCAAACCCGACCCGACTCTAAAAGCCAGCTATTTAGGCCCTAATAATTTCTTATTTTTTGTATTGTTTTAATATGTTTCTTATTTTTAGATACAATACAACTAATATTCTCTTTTGTAGTTGATTTGCTAGCTTTGTTCATTTGGTTTTCTTTTGTTTTGTTGATTAATGATTGTATTTTGATGATTTAGGGCATTGGTTCGTGAGATATATGAGTATAACTAGTTAGTTTAAGTACAATGTGTATGCATGCATGTTAAATATAACACAAAAAATAAGGTTCATTACATATAATTCTAAAACTAAATTATGAGAAAAAAAAAATAACAAGCTCATCTCGGCCCTGTTTAGCCCTATTTAAAGGGTCGGCCTTACCCGACCCTATTAGCCCTAACGAAATGGGCCGCTAGGGCTGGGTAGGGCTTACATATCCAAGTCTCGGTCCTACCTTACCCGACCTTAAATTTTGTTGATTTTGACCGAGCCCTAGCTACCCTACCCAACCCTAAGCCCTAAAATTTAGGGTTGGGCCGGCCCTATCCCCGCCCATGATGAGGCGGTCTATGGATAGGATCTTTATGGGGACTTGATTTAATGAGACAATTTCTTGTGGTGAGAAGCCAATACCGCTACATCAGCGTAGCTATCGACTATACAACTAAGTGAATTGAGATTGTCCCGCTTGTTAAGATTGACACAGTCAGAGTCCAAAAGTTTATTTGGAAGAACATATGTTGTCGGTTTGGAGTGCCAAACATCATAATCATTGACAATGTGGCACAATTCAACAACCAAGAGATGATCGGTTGGGCACAGGAACGCCATTTACATATCAAGTTTGCCTATGTGGCACACACTCAGACCAACAGTCAGGTAGAAGCCGCTAACAAGAAAATCAAAACTTTACTTAAAAAGAAGCTTGATGAAGCAAAAGGACTTTGGGTTGATAAGCTCCTGAAGTCTTATGGACGCTCAGGGCAACTCCAACCACAACAACTGGTCAAACTCCTTTCTGTTTAACGTACGGCACAGAGGCAGTACTGCCTGTTGAGATAACACATCCAACGGTTAGAGTGGAGTTGTTTAATCAGGAGACCAATGAAGAAGACCTACTTTTGGACAAAGACGTGGTGGAGAAAAAACGGATCGAAGCCCATCTCAACAACCTCTAAAACAAGCAACAAAGCGCTCGTTTCTTTAACAAATGGGTCATGAGCCGCCGCTACCAAGTTGGGGAATGAGTCATGAAGGAAGTCATCCCAACGCCTAAAGGGCTAAACCCCAAATGGAAATGACCATTCCAAATTATGGAAGAAGTTAGCCCAAACACTTACTATCTCAAAGATAAAGCTGGCAAACTAACTGCCCACTCATGGAATATCCAGTACCTGAGAATGAATTATGATGAGAAAGCCTAGCTAGCGGCCAGTTGGTGTCTTCTTTATATCATCGCTTTATTTGTACACGGTTCAAGATTTAAGTCGTTAATGCTAGCTCTACCACATTTTGTAACTGTCAGCTTTACAACAGCTATCAGCGAATGAAACATATTATCCTAATTATTGTTCTTAAGAACACAACTAGCGCGACCAAAAATGGTTCTCAGTTGCAAGAACAAAGATAATATACTAACGATTTCATTCATACATACAAAACATGAACAAAATACAAACGAATGACAACAAAGCAAAGCGTTGGTAAATTTCATTAATAAGCAACAAAACGCATACATAAAATCGCACAAGTACATATTATACTACACTAAAGCCAAGTACACACAACTGACTAGCAGGAAAAGCAAGAACACAGCGGGTCAGGTAGGCCAGCGGGCTGGAGGCTCCAAAGAGGAGAAAGTATCGGCTAAACCTCTAGAGACACAAATTGATCCGCTCTTCTCCTCACTCCGCTCAGCCGCAGACAACGCCTCAGCCCTCTTTCGAGTCCTGCGTCGTTGTTTGTTGCAGTAACATATGATATCCTGTGGAGTGGGAGAAGACGTTTTAGGGTTAGAATCGGAACGCTGGCTATCGCTAGATAAATCATAAGTAGAAGAAACATAACTAACTGACTCAACACGAGACGCCTCATTCGGCGGGTCAACGAGAATGTGGTCGGTGACGGAGCCCTGAGGAACCTCTTCATTGCCCTTCTTCTGCCGAGAAACCCAAGCAGCATACTTTCCCACATCAAGGCATCCCACCTCACTCAGCTGGTCAATGATGATCTCTATGGCGGCTTCCTCAGCACCTGTTCCTTCGCAGCTCCTATTCCTTCGCAGCCCATTCTGCTGCCAAAGTCTGGCGAGTCTCAGCCTCCTTTACAGTCCTCGTCTCGGTTAACACCGCCACAGCGTTGGAACGAGCGGACTCCGCGGCCATAAACGCTTTCTCCTTGTCATCCAGCGCTCGGCGGATGGACTCCACTTCATTCGCATGTGAGGACTGGAGGAGCCGCATGCGGCTCTGCTCAGATTCTAATGATTCAATCCGCTGGCAGTCTTCTAAAGTTTAGGTGGTAGCGATCCCCAACTAGTGGTGATCTTCCAATTTGGCCTTGAGCTTTACCACCTTTCTAGCTAGCTCCGTCAGCTTATCTTGAAGGGCGATTATGTCATCCTTTATCCGTTTGTTATCCGCCAACACGGCCGCCTCATAGTTGCCAACAGCGAACAGCGCTCGAAATATATGAGCCGCCATATCTATACACGATTCGCTCGTTGCCTGCCAAAGTAAATGACACTTGATCGCTGGCGGTGTAGCCAGCTATTCCACATGTGACGCAGAAGGCTTTGATTAACGCTTGCACCTTGGGATCAGCATAGGCCAGGAAACTAGAGTTGGATTCATTAGTGGAAGACAAGGTTTCACCATCGGACCGCAAAGGTAGGGTGACGACCGTCTCTCTAGTTTTCTGGACATCAGCTTTTGACCGCTAATGGCTATCCAAGACTAGCCTGAGAGGTCAGGTTAATACTATAAGGGTTGTCCATTATCATTGCATTTAGAGCTCTTAGCTCCGACCCTGGTCTGAGAGGTCAGACTAGCCTGAGAGGTCAGGTTAATGCTATAAGGGTTGTCCATTATCATTGCATTTAGAGCTCTTAGCTCCGACCCTGGTCTGAGAGGTCAGACTAGCCTGAGAGGTCAGGTTAATGCTATAAGGGTTGTCCATTATCATTGCATTTAGAGCTCTTAGCTCCGACCCTGGTCTGAGAGGTCAGACTAGCCTGAGAGGTCAGGTTAATACTATAAGGGTTGTCCATTATCATTGCATTTAGAGCTCTTAGCTCCGACCCTGGTCTGAGAGGACAGACTAGCCTGAGAGGTCAGGTTAATACTATAAGGGTTGTCCGTTATTATTTTATCTAGCTAGCATAGCGTGATGGCGCTACTAGAGCTCTTAGCTTCGACCCTAGTCTGAGAAGTCAGACTTATTATTTCTTCTGTGTGTGTGAACTTTTCTAATAAGGATTAAGGTTTGGGGTAAAGTCATGGGGGATTTGACTTGGTTTCGGAATATTTTTCCACGAGGTTTAAAAGGATTGTATTTTTCGGGTCGCCAGATTCCGTCGGTGATTCACACCGGGACCGAGCGTACGGACCCTACTTATGCGTTATTTGGGTTGTCATATTCTGTCGGTGATTCTCACTGGAATCAAACATACGGACCATGGCTATTGGTAGTAGAGCGGGAGCTCCTCCTTACGAGTGGTAGTAGAGCGGCATTCCTTATGAGTTACGGTGGAGCGGGCTCCTCTTGGGATTAGCTTGTAGTGTGGAAAACCATTAGGGTATGAGAGGATCCGACCCTAGCCTGAAGTGTCGACAAGTTCACACTGGATTTGGATAATATATACAATTTAGGAGCGTGGTGCCTTGTTTCTAAGGGTATAGTTGGAGCCGGATCGGGTTACTCGCGATTGTTTGCATGGGTGGTGGTTGAATTTATGGTGAAAGAGATCAGGATGTCCCTTCGAGGGAAACCCACTCATGAGGTATGGTAGATGTTGAGCTAATTGGTGTAACAGTGGAAACTGATTATAGAAGCACTATGAGAAGCATACAGGATGTTGGGCCAAAAATTTCCGTCCTTTAGGCAAGACTTTAGCACGCATGAGTTAGTGTGCGAGCTTGTTAGCTCTGATTATTGGAAAATGCCCTACTGAAGACTCTTTTATAAGAGAGGGGTAGGATGAGGAAAATTCACTATTTCTAAGTATGTGAAGATGACATCCATGTAGGCGCGAAGTCGCATAGCGGATTCATCAGCTCAAGTGAGCAGTTTGAGGTCGCATTGTGGTATGCGAGTTTGTTCGAGCCCTGTGGTTAAAAGTTGGGGTATTAGGAACGTGGGTTGATGAGTTTTGATTATGGACGCAGGAGATAATCCGTCTGTGGTCTCAAGGCCTAGTGTAGAAAGTTCATATCTCTTTAGTCTCGAAAGGTGCAAGAGATGTATGAGTTTCCTCCACGGTGATGGACCGTAGCATTTTTACCCTTCCATGTGGAAGACTTTGGTGTTAAATGCCAAGTGTGGCAGTCGTGTAAGTAGAGCATTCGAGTCGACTTCAAGTTAGTTTGGGTTACGTTTGGGAAAGCTGCCAGATTGTCGAAATTGGCATTTTGGAAATTAGCTTGTGAAGAGTTAAGAGGCAAGTCTTATGGAGTCGATTACGACGAAAAGGATGAGACTAGGGTATCGTACTCTAGTGTTTTAAGCGAGTGTAGCTATGTTTTCCGTATTGCAAATGCGGGGAGACTCTGAATGCTAAAGGGAATGATACATAGAGCTTGTGACTCTGGTTTTTCTGAAGCTCTGTTCGGTGGAACTTGACGACATTCCTTGACAGTTGGTTTTACCTTTCGCAGTGGAAATTTCAGGGACGAAATTCCTATAAGGGGGGTAGATTGTAACACCCCGTCCCGAAATTAACATTTTTACCGGGATTAGGCGAGTTACAGAGAATGGTAACCGCACTGTTAATTTTCCCCGAATTATTATCGAGATATTCCCAGTTTTGGGGAAAAATAGAATTAATGTCCCGAGGGATAGATTATGTTATTACGAGATCCCCGGTATGTTCGGAAGATTTTTCGGAGCTACGAGTTGTTAGTTACGAATTTATCGAATTTACGGAAGTAACAAATGATAAGTTACTTTACCGTAGAAAAAGAGGACTTTGCGTTAAGTCGAGAATTTGAGGGAGTTTTCTTCGGGAAAGATGTGGAGGACGTTAATACGAACTCGTGGGTATGTCCTATAAATTAATCGGAGTTCGTATGCGGAAGTTATGAGAGATAAAGTGTTGTTACCGTGCGGTAAAAGTAAATAGGAAAAATATCTTCTTACTATTCATGGTAACTTTTGTAATTAAATCTGGGCCGTCAGATCAATCTGAGACTGATCTGGGCCGTTGGTGTTGGGTATATATATATGGGGAGGGGGAGTTGACCGGGGTCTCTCTCTCTCTCTCGCTGCTTCCCTGTGTTCCGCCCGGTGCCGGCGACTCCGGCCGTCCCAGGCCGGCGGACCACTCCCATCTGTTTCCCCTCTTCCTCCTCTACCTAACCCTGCCCTCCAAACTTCCAATCAACCGCCATGGCTGGAGATCGAGGGAGGAGGAGAGCGGCGGTGTTTGGCCGGTTTATGACGATCCAGGCGGCGCCAGGGCGAGTGACTGGTATAGTCTTTCTCCCCTCTTCTTCCTCTTCATTTTCCTGCCCTTGGATGTTCGATTCGAACCCTAACTGAAATCTCCATCTTTTTCTGTGTGTTCCTGGCTTTTTCATTTTTCCTCCGGCGACTGAGTTCATCGAACTCTCAGTGATCTTCCTGATCTCCTGGTGTCAACCTACCTGCAGTAGAGGCTTCTAGAAGAAGCCGAGGTGGTGATGTCCCGGGATCGGGTCAGAGGCAGGCAGATGGAGATTGATGGAGTCCTGGTTCGGAGTGGGGGTCAAAAAGGGTAAGCCTCGAATCCTCTGTTGTTGTGGTTGTTGTTGACCGGTTAGGATTGTTAGGTGGCCGAAAAGTGGGGTAGAAACCGGTCGGTAGGCCGACCGGAATAGTTTTGGTGAGGAAGGGTAAATTTCTAGATTTTTACCACTGTAGATCTAGAAATTTACCATTTTACTATGGTTGTAAAATACCAACACTGCCCTTGACAGCTTTGAGTGTTTACAGGGGTGCCATCGTGGTTAAATCTCAGTAATACCCCTGGTAGGTTAAGGTTATTACCGGTCTGCCACTAGAGCTGGAATTCCAATACTACCCCTAGCTGTTTTGTATATTTACAGGGGCTGCCACTAAGGCTGTTTTTCCCAAAGGGCCCCTGGTAGTTCAGATTAATTACGAAACTGCCATTAAGGCTAGAATGTTCATGTTGCCCCTGACAGTGTTAGGCTAATTACAGGAATGCCATTGAGGTGGTAATTCCATATATACCCCTGGTAATTACAGTTATTTTCAGGGATGCCAAGTAGGAGGAAATATCTTAAATGCCCATGGTTTGGTTTATTTACGTGGATGCCACTATGTTTTATATTTATAGTTATGCGTGATGGCTGTTTATAATCTTGTGATTTCCGTTATTATCTGTCTTGTCGTGTATGGATGTTATTGTTATGAATGATAGAATGTTCGGTTTAATCCCGAGGATTAGTTGGTCGGTGGATACCTCATTTGAGAGGTTAACTCAGGATATGCGTTAGGTGTATGCTATCCTCGTTTAGAAAGCAACCGATAAATAGAATAGTGGGATTCGCCCGGTTAGGGTGTTAGTTAACACAAGAGCTACGTGTGGCTTGATCCCTGAGGACAGGGTACGTAGGCAGCCTGACCGGGATTCAGGTGCAGTCACAAATATTATTAGAACCCCTAGGTTCTTTAAATGCCACATTTGAGATTTAAATGTGGGAAAACAGGATAATCTCCGGTTTGAGGTCTATTCCGGCACCGCTTGGACGGTTTGAATTGGGTTATGAAGAAAAGGGTTATCCTGACGCAAGGGGGATGTCGAGTAAATCTCTCTTGTGTTGGGTCCCGCACGTCTTAACTCAGGATTAGAGAGGTAATCTTGGGTTGGGGCGTGACATGGAGTCAGTGGAGTGGATGATCACTTCTATGGTGATCAGAAGAGATTTTTCGACAATCAAGTTTCGCAAATCGCAATAGGTAATGGGTATCTCAATTTTGATATTGTTATTGAGTATCTCAGATTCTCAGAAGTTGCATCACCTAGCTAGCTTCGCTTCTTTCATTTGATTATCATGATGCGTTTGTTATCTCAGAAGTCAGAAGTTGTTGGTTTTTCCCTGTAACTGTTGGATGCGTTTGTTATTTCAATTTGGATGCGTTTGTAACTGTTGGATGCGTTTGTAACTGTAGAATTCAATTTGGATGCGTTTGTTATTTCACTGTTATGTTAGGACTGTTATGCGTTTGTTATTTTACTGTTATGCGTTTGTAACTGTAGAATTCAAGTTAGATTGCTTTGTTAGTTAGGACTGAAATCACTGAATTCAGTTGTAGACTTGTAGTTCATGTTGAATTCAGTTGTAGTTAGGACTGAATTCAGTTATAGTTATGTTCAATTTTGATGTTTGGTGAGGAAATTTGATATCGATATTCTGACTTGTTTTCTTTATCAGGTGCTCTGCTCTGCTTTATCGAAATTGAATCCCAAATTCTTGATTAGAATAGAAGAAAAGAAAAGAAAAAGCTGATTTCCAGGTGTTGTTGTTCTATACTTCTTAACATTGTTACTTTCTGTCTTCTCAGTGGTTGTTTGCTGTGTTGTGGTTTTCTTGTTGTTGTGTTGTGTTTGTTTGCTGTGTTGTGGTTTTCTTATGATTGTTTGAGTTTTTTAGTTGGAGTAAACTAGTAATGTTTCCTCGGAAACAAGCCTCTGGTTGTCAAAAAAGAAAATAAAAGAAAAGAGAAGACGACATAAAAAAATCCCAAGAGGGATCTATTGATAAATTTGTTATTAAGAAAAGAAAGGTTTCTGTTGAAAATGAACATGAACAGCAAAATCATGAACAGCATGTAGAAAATCATGAACAACATGTAGAACAGCACGTACATGAACAACATGTACATGAACAGCAAAATCATGAACAACATGTACATGAACAGCATGTAGAACAGCATGTACATGAACAGCATGTTCACGATTTGGTTGAAAATGAACAACCAAAACATTCTGATGAGCATGTAGAAAATCTTGTTAACGATTTGGTTGAAAATGAACAACAAAATTATTCTGATGAGCATGTAGTAAATCAAGAGGAGGTAAGTGAAGAACTTGTTGATGCCAGTGGAAATGAAAGTGATAAAACAAATGATAATGAGCTTGAATGCTTGAAACCATCGACTCATTTGAATATTTTTGATCCTAGAGTTTGGGATAGTTTGGATTCAAAAATGAGAGACTTGCTAGTAGAAAAAGGACCTACTAGAGAAACAAATACCAACTTTCCTAAAGATGCTTTAAGTCGGCACTTTTCCTCTGATTTTTATTTTCGAAAACTACCAAACGGTGAATATTTTGATAGGAAATGGTTGGTTTACTCAAAAGAGCTAGATAAAGTTTTTTGTTTTTGTTGCAAGTTATTTAGAACTGCTCATTCAAGAAGTCAATTGGCTAGTGAAGGGGTAAGAGATTGGAAACATCTTAGTGTAACATTGAAAATACATGAAAATAGTTCTGATCATTTCATTAATTTGAAAGCTTGGGCTGAGTTGCGGGTTAGATTAAACAAGAATCAAACAATTGACAAAGAGTTGCAACAATTGATTAAGAAAGATACTGATCATTAGAAAGAAGTTATGCTAAGAATAATTGCTGTTGTGAAATGTCTTGCGGTTCATAATTTGGCCTTTCGGGGATCAAAAGAAAAAACATATGAAGATTGTAATGGAAACTTTTTAGGCCTACTTGAAATGATTGCTGAGTTTGATCCCATAATGAAATAACATTTTTGACTCATCAAAGAAAAAGAGATTCATTATCATTATCTGAGCCATAAAATTCAAAATGAACTGATTGGTGTGTTGGCATCGAATGTTAAGAGTGCAATCATCAAAAAAATAAAGGAGGCAAAATATTTCTCAGTAATTCTTGATTGCACTCCCGACGCAAGCCATAAAGAACAAATAACTTTAATTGTGAGGTGTGTCGATGTGTCTAGTGATCCAATAAAAATAGAAGAGTTCTTTTTAGAGTTTCTAAATGTGGAGGATACATCTGGTTTGGGGCTTTTCAATAAATTACAAGTAGCTTTAAAGTCTCTTGATTTAGATATTGATTGTGTGAGAGGGCAGGGCTATGATAATGGGTCGAATATGAAAGGAAAACACCAAGGTGTTCAAAAGAGATTACTAAATATTAATCCTAGAGCTTTTTATATGCCTTGTGGTTGTCATTCTCTTAATTTAGTATTGTGTGACATGGCCAACTCTTGTTATAAAGCAAAAAAAATTTTTGGAACATGTCAAACAATTTATACTGTTTTTTCTAGTTCTACACATCGATGGAGTGTTTTACTTGATTACATAGATGACTTAACTTTGAAGTCTTTGTCAACTACACGATGGGAAAGCCATATTGAAAGTGTTAAAGCTATAAAAACTCAAGTTTTCCAAATAAAAGAAGCTTTAACAAAATTAGCAGAAGTAACTGATGATGGAAAAGTGTGTAGGGATGCTGAATCTTTGGTCAAAGGTGAACTTTCAAGTTTTGAGTTTATTTTAAGTTTGGTGATTTGGTATGAAATTTTATATAAGATTAACTTGTTTAGTAAAAAGTTACAGTCCAAAGATATGGTTATTGATGTTGCTGTGAAGCAATTAGAAGGATTGATTTCTTATTTTGAAAAATATAGGGAAAATGGGTTTAATTCTGCCATGATTAAAGCTAAAGAGATTGCACATGACATAAGAGTTGAGCCTTCATTCCTTATAAAGCGTATTGCTTGTAGGAAAAAACAGTTTGATGAAATTCCAAATACTGAAAGGGAACAACAATCTGCCCAAGAGTCATTTAGAATTGATTATTTTCTTATTTTAGTGGATATGGCTCTTTCTCAATTGAAAAGTAGGTTTGAACAAATGAAAACCTTTGAATCTATTTTTGGCTTCTTGTTTGATGCATCAAAGTTGGTTTCTTTGGATGATGATGAACTGAGAAGTTGTTGTTTGAATCTTGAAAATGCTTTGAAAAATGGGGAAGTTTCTGATATTAATGCTAAATATTTGCATATGGAGTTACAGATTTTACAAGGATCATTGCCAAGTGAGGCTTATGAAACGGAGAAGCCGTGGACATCCATTAAAATTTTGGAGTTTGCAAAAGAAATGGACATTTTTTCTAGTGTTATGACTGCCTATAGGATCTTATTGACGGTGCCGGTGACCATAGCATCCGCTGAAAGAAGTTTCTCAAAGTTGAAAATATTGAAGTCTTATTTGCGGACTACCATGACTCAAAATCGGCTTAATGGACTAGCAATTTTGGCTATTGAAAGAAAAATGTTGGAAAATGTGGATTATGAAAAAATAATTGATGATTTTGCTTCAAGAAATGCACGAAGACATCATTTTAGATGATTTTGTAATGCGGAGTTTTGGTTTCATATCCCCTCCGTTGTATTATATATATTTTTTATAAAAGTTCGGCGTGGGGATGAGCCGCCCAGCTTGACTGGGTTCCAAACCCTAAAAAAAGTTGTCTATTATATTTTTATTTCAAAGATAGGGGCACAAAAAAAAATTTCGCCCAGGGCATCTAAAAACCCAGGACCGGCCCTGACTCCCGCTACCATATATTAGCGGCTCAAACACCAACGGTGTTACATACACAACTGGTTGTGATGTAAAAAAACCCCACTTAAATTCTTCTTCACAACACGCTAACGATGTTTATCCGCTAAGTCATAGAGAACCGCTCGCCAATACCTCATAAATACGAGATGCTTCCTCTTGGAGAGACTAGCAATATTTGTACACTGAGACACAACAACCCACCACGCTAGCAATAATTATACGTTAATGCATGGCGAACAGCTCGCTAAGAAGCTTATCTGCTTAGGCATATCAAAACGCCAGCACAAAAGCTGGCAACCCGTCCACTCGCGACGGAAGGCGCCAAACTTTCATATGTATGACAAACAAAAACTTTCCCCAACGGAATACTAGTGATGATCATCCGCTAGAAATGGCAGGGAGACTGGGAAAACCGCCCCTAAAAGGTTAAAAACGATTCACGGTTACCTTCACATTGGCGATATATCAACGCCAAGAATTTGCCTCACCTTTCGAGAGACCCTCGCTAACTGAGAGAACGACAACTGGGCAGCCCTAAAATGTACAAGACGATGATCAAACCGTCAGCACGAGCGATAACCAATCACTGACTCATAAACGCACAGCTAGTGCAAAACTCGTCACAAAGGCGAAGTTACTTTGTAACCACCAGTAAAACCCTCTAGCCGCCACACTCAAGTTTAAAAGACGCCTTAACTGGAGAGTGGGGGGACTCCGAGGTACCCGCTAGCTAAGCATGACGGTTATGATTAATTCTAGCGGTCTACTTATAAACTCCTCAGTCAAGCGGTCTCACGTGACTGAGGACTTGAGAGACTTGTTGACATACGTGCTAAGCAGAGCACTATGGCGACCTATGAATCAATCATAACCATCCCGCCAGTCTGCGCTAACGGCACGAGAAGCAAGCCAGCAACAAGGTCCACTCAACGGTGCGACCCGCCAGCCAAATAGCCTAACGGCACGCCTACAAGCGCGGCGCGTAAACCGCCACTTGATACTATGTTGGTTTGGCTGGGCAATGCCTCTTGCCTTTTTCGAGGAGAGCATTTACTCCCACATCGAAATGTGAGCTCAGTGACTCCTCGGGACAAGTCTATAAATAGCGACAATCTAAATGATTAAGGTACGGTTACTATCTTATCACTATTACTCTACCCAAACTTGCTCACTGACTTAGACATCGAAGAGTAATAGACCGCCAACCACGATCTTTACTTCTGATACCTACTCGCTACTATTTTCAGGACCGTATTTTGAAGAACGTCCCTACAACTCGTGGAAAAGAGGGACGCTCACTAACAATAGTCATTCATATGAGTTTTAAGTAAACTGCAAACATATCACATTATGCAATGCCTTAGTTCTGCTCTAAGAGATGAGCACCGGATTAGTCGGCAACGAACTGTCGAGTTTTTTTGACCAAAAAAACTGTCGAGCTTTTATTTAAAATAATGATGAATTCAAAAATGTTTTTAGGTTCTTCGGCTTGCAACGTTCCTCATCCAGGCACGTATACCATAAATAACCTACCGATTTCTCAATATCCACGTATGTAGAGAGGACTTGTTGCCGACATTAATTTTTCTACAAACCAAAATTTTCTATTTTTCTTAATGCCTATTTCCCTTTTTAATATTCTTAAGCTAATAAATCACTAATTCTCATTTATTTATAAGAAAATCATGTAAAACAAAATTGATTATTGGTGTTCCCCAATGGTAGGACGATTCCTGTCCACTTGAGCCTCACCAACTCTATTAGTTAGTTTTTGGATTAATTTCAATTCAACTATTTAAAGCATAGGACTAACATCATTTCATCTCTCATATTTTTAATTTTAAAAATTTACTTTCTAAAGTTTTTAATTTTCATCAATGACTTAATTATTGAAAATTTAAAAATTAAATAATAATATGTAATCATATTAAAAAGGTTATAAATAAATTTTTATTGTTAGATGATTATATTTACTTATAAAGTGAGTTATAAAGTTATAATTAACGTTTAAATTACACATAATTTCATTATTTGAGTATGATTAATGAAAATTATAAATTTTAAAAATAAATTTTTAAATTGAAAGTAGGAGAATAAAATGTTAGTGTAGACCGAAATTAATCGCTAATTTTTCATGAAATATCAGAAAATTAAGGACTGTCGGAAGCCAACACCAAAAAAGTTGTCTTCGAGAATCAGAGTCTCGACTGCACTCGAGTCCACCTAATCACCACGTTTCGAAGACTAATATCTGTCTCTCACTCACTCTCTCTCCCACCGATATATATGAGAAAACGAATAGCAGAGAAGGGAACAGAAGTTACAGAACTATCATCTGTTATCTGATCTCAATCTCTCCCTGTGTTATTTGGAATCTCCCACTTGTTTAGCTCATTAAACAACAAGAGTAGGAATCCGAAGACACCTACCAGACCCAACTTGGGTATCTTTTTGCTCAGTTTTCTGGTCACCGGAAAACAGAGGACCTCGGTGTCAATGGGCATTTTGCATGAGGACGTGGTGGTGATTAGCCAGGGAGAGAAGGCTGGAGATCCCACTGTGATCACTGTGAATTGCCCTGACAAAACTGGGCTAGGCTGTGATCTGTGCAGGGTCATATTGCTGTTTGGGCTGAGCATTTGCAGAGGAGGTGAGGTTTTTCTCTTAGCTTTTGGTTTGATTGCTTTGTTCTCTGAGTAATTTGAGGTGATTCTGGAAGTGGGTTTTTGATTTGGAGCTGGGAAATTAGTGTGGTATATTTTGAACACGCGAAAGTTTACTATTTTGATCTGATATTCTTGAGAATGCATGTAATGGGTTTTATTGAAGTTTGCTGAAATAATTGGTGGATCCGAGATTTCGAGAGTCTAGGCTCTATTGTAGTGAAGCAGAAAAGGGGTCAAATATTCTTGATGGATCATAGAAATTTGTTTGGGAAAATTTGTAGAATTCAATACTGTTTTAATGAAAGAAAATATTTTTGTTGTTTTTGTGTTGAAGATGTTTCGACCGATGGAATATGGTGCTACTTGGTGTTTTGGGTGGTCGGAAAACAGGAGACTAGGTGGAATTTGCTGAATAAGCGATTGTTAGAAGTGTGTCCATCATATTTTACTACTTCTGGGATATACTATTATAGGCCGGAGAATCAGCAGCCAAAGCCACTAGATGTGTTCCTTTTGAAATTCTGGTGCTCTTATGAACATGAAGGCCTATTGCATGGTAAACTTCATTCCAAGATTGTCACTTGCATGCTTACCTGTTATCTCTGAAATGGTTCTTCATAGCTTACTTTTACTTAGATAAACAAGACTTGCATAAATTTATCATTTGGGTTTATATAGTAATGCTTCAAATGTTTGTTCTTGCTAAATGAGTCATCAAACTTTCTCAATCTTCAATGCAACTATCCTAGTAACAATTTGACCTAGAAATGATACACCTCTTTCGTATGTGATGATAGAGAGAGTGGATGATCTCTATTTTGTATGCAATGACAGTTTGAGTTCTTCATATAGACTATAGATCAGTATCTCAGTATTGACTGGAAATAATCAATTTCTAGGTATAAGAGGAAATGAGTTTAATCATTAATTTTTATTTCCCTCTTACTGGATACACTAGAATTACCAAATTTAGTAATTTATGAAATATTGATTTTACTTATAAACTATTCTTCAGACTGGCCTAGAGGGAAAGAAAACCATTTAGAGCTTTAACATTGTGATCTATTTTTATAAATAGATACAGTAAATGTATTATCTTCATTTGAGAAAAGAAAGCAAACAAAGGGTCCTGTTGAAATGAATAATGAGGTGCATATCCATGTGGCAACTTCAATGTAGAAGTGATGGTTCTATTTGTGTCTTCTTTTGTTCATTTCCTTTACCTGGTGTACCGTACTTGTTTCAATGCATCTGAATCTGAGCAAAAAGTGCTATCTATACTGCTGTATATTTAGTTTGAGATTATTATTGATTCTTTTCACCGAATAGATGTCACTAAGGTTCTTTGTGAGCTTGAACTCACAATAGAGAGAGTGAAGGTGTCTACTACCCCTGATGGGAAAGTGATGGACCTTTTTTTTGTTACAGATACCAGGTTTGTCACTCTTGACATCATTTCCCTATCTATTTATGGTGCATCATTTCTGCCTTTCCTTTTCTCTTTTTGGTATATCTACTTCGCAAGTTTCATTTTAGAATAATGAGAACCAAATCCTCAATATGGTACCTTCAAGTCTTGTTCACATCATTTTCAGTTAGGTTCTTTAAACTTGTGTTTCCAATTATTATATACTGTTCCATACTACTAATGGAGTCTAGGTGTTAATGTGTTGTAGTGTCTGTGTGAGGGCACATCGGTTGAGAGTCGGTTCTGAGATTGTTTCATCTTTACTCCTAAATTATGGCTAATCATATCCTTTCTCTTTCTCAATCAGAGAACTGTTGCATACAAAAAGAAGACAAGATGAAACAATTAATTGCCTGAAAGCTGTCTTGGGGAATGCCTTGTTGGGTTGTGAAATTGAATTGGCTGAGTCAAAAGTTACTAAATGTTCACAGGGTTCTCATTATCTTCCTTCTGTAATAACTGAAGAAATGTTAAGCATAGAGTGGACTAACGGCTGCTTAAAAAGACCTGTTGTCTCCATTCCCATTTCGATAACAGTGGACAATAACCTCAGCCCTTCTCACACACTAGTTCAAATATTCTGTCCAGATCATAAGGGTCTAGTGTATGACATCATGAGAACACTAAAGGATTACAATATTCAGGTACGTCTTTTTTATCTATGTAATTTGGGGGAGAAATAAGATTTTGGGTTTTGTTTCACAGGTTTACCTTCTCAATATTCACATCAAACATCATAATTGTTGTTATTATAGATGGCAGTTTGCAGAAAATAATTAATTAGTTAACCACTTAACCTTAAATGCTTGATGTAAACTCTCAATCTTTCTAATAAAACCATGTATAATGGAGTTCTGGTAAAAATGGTAAAATCATTCTAGAGAGATGTATATAAAGTAATGTTGGGATAATTGATTTATTTATACTCGGTAGTGAGTTCTGGCAAGACAGGTTTATATCATGCCAGTGCTTCTGGCCTTCTTTGGCTGATAAGATTCGATTTAATCCTCTGTTGTTGTCGTTATGATTTACCATATTAGTGTATAATACTGATCATTGTATTTGAAAATATGGGTTTAATATCAGGTTTCTTATGGACGATTCTATGAAAACACAAAAGGGATTTCTGAGCTGGACTTGTTCGTAATGCAACCAGATGGCAAGAAGATTGTTGACAGCAATAAGCAAGATGCCTTGTGTTCTCGCTTGAGAGCGGAGCTTTTGTGTCCGCTTCGAGTGGCTGTGGTGAACCGTGGCCCTGACACCGAGCTGTTGGTAGCAAACCCGGTTGAGTTGTCTGGCAGGGGTCGGCCTCTTGTTTTTTATGATATTACTCTTGCCCTCAAAGATCTGAGCACACGCATCTTTTCGGTAATAGCTGTAACCACCACAATGAGTGTCTTATGCCAATGATTTCCTACTTGTTATTCAATACAATTCGTCATCCTACCATTCAACGTGTTCTTTACCAACTTATTTCAGGCTGAGATAGTGAGACACATGATCCGAGATCGGGAGTGGGAAGTCTACAGATTCCTGCTAGATGAAGGAGCCTGTCCTTCAGTGCCAAGGAACAAAATCGAGGAAGATGTAAGAAATATACTGATGGGTTGGGAATAGAATGCACCAAGTTTAGTTAGCAGCTTCCATTCCCTATCAATGTACAGCGTAGTTTCTGATCATCAAGCCTATATGGCCGCAATACTCTAACCGAGTATAAAGTGTAGACCATATAATGTGCATAAATAAATTTAGTCAGCAGCTTCCATCCTCATCTTGTTTATCCCCCACCTTGACTTGCATTGCTTAAGGCTAAAACTTCCCAGCTTAGTAGATACCAACTGCTTAGCTCGTTCTCTCTTTGATCTTCCACCATAGTATGAGTTTCTGAAATAGTCAGTATCCTTTTCTTCTCAAAATTAGATAACAAGCTACTTCAGTTACGTCGTCCTTCGATTGAAGAGGCATCACACTTGTTACTAATAAATCAAAACCTCCCAAATTCTCGTCCTGCTGCGGGACAGCGTTGGCATGCCACAGCGTTGATACCTTCATCGTTGGTGAATTCTGATATGGGCTGCGGGTGCGGGGTTGGATCTTGCCAAATCTCGCCGCAATCCCACAGAGGAGTGCTCGGGGTTTGGTCTCGGTGTGGTGATGAGGGCGGTTGATTCAAGGTGGAGGATGCTTGTGCTACTGCAGTCTTGGGCCGAAAGCAAGGACTGGGCCTGGTTGGTCTCCCCACAACTGGTTTGCTCGAGCAAATGGGTCACGTTTTTCGGTCAAGCGTAGTGGGCCTCGGTCTTGTTTTTCTTGGTCTAGTCGTTATCTGGTTTACCCAATTGCACCAGTATTGATGTACACCATAACGGTCTTAGATGGATATAATGTTAAGTTGAATGTTGTAACTTCTGATGTTCAAGGGTAGAAGTGGGCTAGTAGAAACTTTGATCGGGAGTCATGGTTTCATGTGCAATGGGTGCACTACCTGAGCAATGAATGTAATAGGTGATCTTCAGATTCCTTAGATTGAGCGAGAGCTCATGTATGATCTTTTTCTCAATAGTTATTTCATTCCTCTCAAAAAAAGAAAAAAAAGTTACTTTGGTTACGTTCTCATTTTATAGCATGACCGATGTATCCATATTTACATCAAGATTCATGAAAATATTTCAGTAAAATGAGACTAATCTCCCACGCTGTGTTTGGGATGAGTTTTTTTTAAAAAAAAAAATTGTTGAGAAATTCTGAAATGGTAGAATTTAGATTTCTATCATTTGAGATTTCATTAATTGCAATAAGTTGTAGGATATATGACATGTGTGTGTTTTTGGTCTATACCGAGTCCATGAGTTTTATGTTAAACTATGTGAGCTTAGCCCAATGTGTAAGGGTCTAACCCAATATACGTTAAGTTAGTCTCTATATAAGGAGCTCATTCTGTCAATAATATGATATCTATTCAGTTCTAATCAAACACAATTTTAATTGTTTGGATATATTTATTTGGAATTTGGAATGTGATATAGATTAAGAAAGTTTAAAATGAATTTATAAATTAAAATTTTAAAAAGTCTTGTTTTGTTTTGATAATAAAAAAATTGGTCCAGCAAATGAATTTGTAAATGACACATATTTTGATGGAATTTAAACCGAAAAATTTAAACAACGAATTCCTTTCATTTTTAATTCTATCGAAATTTTAAATTTTCATAATTAACATTTAAAATTATAAAATTTATATTTTTAATTAATTTTAAAAAAAAATTCACAAGTATCTAAAAACAATTCTATAGACGTGATCATTAGTGTGTATTTTTCTCAATCGGGTTTACGACAACAAAGGAAAATACAATTTGTTTTTAGAATTCTATTTTGTCTGAAAACGAAAAGGAGGAGAAGAATTGTGTGGCCGTTGAAGGAGCCCCCGCGTGTATGAACTGCCTTACTTCATCAGTTGGTTAGTGGGCCCCACTTTCCCTCCAAATATGCTCCAATCCCAGTGGAGATACCCTCGAATCTTCTCCCCGATCACGCTAAAATAAATCGCGCTTTCAAAAAAAATCCAAAGTCTGTAACAGAATGGGAGCCCTGAGCTCGCAATTGGTGCTCCTCGATCTCCAGACCTCATGGCACTCGGCCAATCAGATCCCCATCTCCACCCTCTGCTATCTCCACACCTCCAAACTCTCGTCCTCATTTCGCCGGACACGTGGCGCGCACAAGCCAATCATTTCGTCCCGGCACTCCTCCACCTCGCCGGCGCCGGAGATTCGCCGCCCCTCCGATCGGTTCTACTCCGGTAACGGTTCGAGTTCCGGGAGCACGGCGTCCACGTCGCGGACGGAGATGGAGATGTTTCTGGAGCTGCTTCCGGAGAGGATGAAGCGCGAGCTGTATAAGCGTGAGGAGATCGGGAAGCTCATTGAGGTTGTGATGGATTTGGGAAGGGCTCCGATTGCGAGGTTTCCGACCGGCGATTGGGTGATCTCGGAGAGTCCGGTCAGCCATGACGATCTCCGGCTTGCTGTATCTAAGGTAATGAAAGAATGTAATTATTGTTCTCCAGAAATAGTAATTAATGAATAATGATCTTCATTTTGGTGGTTAGTGATGTTAATTATTGGTTTAATAGATAGCTTATCACTTTATTTAAACAACTTTGACCAAGTGATTATAGGGCAGTGGCATTCACTACGAAGTCATGCTTGAAATTATTTGATCCTCATTTGAAGAAAAAAAAACAACTTAAACAAGACTGCAACTTTTATATGCTTACTTGGAAATTGATTGATGAAGATGGAACTATTTTTTTTATATGGATTCAGTTTTCTTATTCGATTTCGGAACTTTTTGTTTTGTGTTTTGCAGGTTAGTGAGTTTTCAGATGATAACCGTTCTGGAATCAATAACTCGTTACATCGCATAAGTGCTATTCGAAACCGAAAGCTGCAAATCATTGGACTTACTTGCCGGGTGGGGAGAGCAGTGTCAGGAAGTGCTGAGATAATACACGACTTGGTTGAGGGTGGACGTTCAATCCTGGTGATAGGACCTCCTGGAGTTGGAAAGACGACCTTGATCAGGTATATATGCTGATTTGATGTTTTCCTACTGTGATTTGGAATCGAAGAGTGAAGTTGTTCTGAATTTAGTGTGGATGTGTTGTTGGTGCAGAGAAATTGCTAGAATGTTGGCAGATGAGCATATGAAGCGTGTAGTAATAGTGGATACGTCTAATGAGATTGGGGGAGATGGAGATGTTCCCCATGCAGGAATAGGCCGTGCAAGGAGGATGCAAGTTCCTAATGTGAACATGCAGCATAATGTGAGTGCATTTGCAAGTGTTTTAGGAATAGGGCTCATTTCTGTAACTGTTGCTTTAGTTCCCAGTAGCATTTTGCATTTGCAAGTGTTTTAGTTATATAATTCCTTTTGCCTTTTCCTTTTGTGTAGGTTATGATTGAAGCAGTTGAAAATCATATGCCTCAAATTGTTATAATAGATGAAATCGGAACAGAGCTTGAAGCGTTGGCTGCTAGTACTATTGCTCAAAGAGGAGTTCAACTAGTTGGAACTGCACATGGAATGACGATAGACAACATCATAAAGAATCCTTCTTTACAAATCCTTGTTGGTGGCATAGAGGTACAATGTCATCCACTCTGTTCAATTATACATTCAAATTGGATTTATATATATATATATATATATATATATATATATATATATATCTTTCAATTGTGTTTCTGGTATGCATCAAAGTCATGACCTAGTAAAAGAGGTGTACAAAGTGGCATTAATTCTGCAAGTTGTCATATTGTGTGAGTTATCATTTCCAGTGCAATGATCATTCTGTATTGGTATTACCATTTAAGCAGTTCCCGGATAAGAAGTGTTGATAGATTAAAGAAATTCTTCATGTAAATGCAGAGTGTGACCCTGGGAGATGAAGAAGCGAGAAAGAGGAAAGTTCAAAAGACAATTCTTGAAAGAAAGGGGCCTCCTACATTTACATGTGCTGTTGAGATCATATCTAAAACAGAATTTCGTGTTCATCACAGATTAGATGAAACTGTGGATGCTATACTAGCTGGTAGTTTACATTTTTTCCTTTAGAATCTTTATTTATTACCTGAGTAGTTGTTAGGGAACACCTAATCTGAAATGAAGGTTTCTGTCTTATAGGGAAATCTCCTTTGTTTGAAATTCGTCGTATTGATGCGGATGCTAAAGCTGATGCTGATGACTCATGCATGCCTACTCAAATATCTGAACACAACCATCTGAAAGCATCAGATTTTGTTGTTACTGAAGACATCGTTGCTAGTGTTTTGGAGTCTGACGAGGAAGATCTAGATCCTCCACCCAATGTGTCTAGAAGATTGAGCTGTGATAATTCTGTCAAGAAGAGAAGTTCACCAGTGTGTATATATACATACAAGGTAAAATAATTGGTTTCCACATGGTTCACTTTATGCTTTAATTGGAAAATCTACACCCATGAAGGGTGTGTTTTGACTAAAACCCCCTAAGGGCTTGCATTAGGCAGATGGTCTCAATTGATCCTTCATTTTTGTTTGATTGCAGATCCTTGAAGCTGACCTACTGCAAGTAGCGAAGGTAATGGGGCTTGAGAATGAAATTGAGGTAACTGATGATATCGGAACAGCCGATGCAATTATAGCATCAAATGCTGAGATGAAGCAAAACCCATGGATCCGTAGTGTAGCAAAATTTCACCAGTTGCCTGTATTTGTCATGAAGGTAATGTCTGTTTAGACTTTCTCTGTCTATGTACTATATTTGTATATGCGTGTAAGCTTGCTGGGGCTCACTAACATATTTGATGTTTATCTTGCAGTCAAATACCATGGCTCAAATCGTAAAGGCAGTTCGTATGATTCTTGAAATGGAATCAGTTGGCTCTTTGCCAAAGCAGCTTGTCAATAATTCGTTTGACATTGAAATCGAAGATGATGCACCCAAAAGAAAACCATCTTTAGAAGAGATCGATGCATTGGAGGTGCATTTCCTTTCCCATCCCACATATTTTCTATGGATACCTCTACCGGCAGTTTCTGAGAAATTGTCTTCACTGTTGTACGCTATGCAACTCCCCACATTTGCTTTCAATATTTCTGATATTGAATCTGTCAGCGTACATCATCTGCTTAATGGTACCACATATTTCCTTTTGTTTGTGTCAGGAGGTTCGACTTGCAATCGAGTATATTGTGATTCCTGGTGGAGAGGCTGTAGAGCTCCTTCCAAGACGCTCCGAAATTATTGCCAGACAGCTGGAGCTGGTGGAAAGTTATCAGTTGGCTGCTGAAAATTCAGGCACTAAGCGCAATCCGAGGTTGCAGATTCTTCCCATGAGGTTAAACAAGAAGTCTTCTTCAAAACCTGTTAAATCCGGTTCTATAATATCGACCAACTCTAAATCACTAACTGGTGGTGGTGGAGGTAGCAGTGTTACTAGGCTCCCCCTTTTATCAGAACAATAGTAGTAGGGATGAAAAAAGCCCAACACACTTCAATCGCTTGTTGATACTAGTGCCATTTCATGTGTAAATTATGTATGTCCATTCATGTAATTATTTCACAGCTGTAACTATTTGCAATTGTTTCCTCCAATGATATAATGAATCAAGATCGATATATAGATTTAAAATTCTACTTTTAACAAACGCGCTTTTCAATTATGCTGATTGGTTTAGGGCCACTGATATACCCAAGTGTCCTGCTGCTACACATATAGAAATGTTGTCATGGATCAAGCCTAAAAGTGGCAGTTTTAAGCTGAATGTGGATGGTTCTAGGAGTAGAAATAGTGGAATTAATTGGTGCTGGAGGGGTGATTAGAGACCATACTAGAACTTGGGTTGAAGGGTTCATGGTGAACATTGGTTTTGGTGAAGTTCTTCATGTTGAGGCCTCGGGGCTTATCTATGGAATTCAAATGGCTTTGTGACCGCAGATAACCAGCTTGGAAGCTGAGTCTGATTCTACTAGTCTTAAAAAATCTGTTACAGAGTAATGATTTTGAGCTCCATCCCTTAGGTACTATTCTGGTAAACTGTAAGGCTATGCTTCAACAGTTTGGTAGTGCCTCTGTCCATCATGTCTATAGGGAAAAGAATGTAGTTGCTGACATTGTGGCCAAGAGTAGCATTATGAATGCGCATGCTATCTTCAAGAACCACCGGTTATGGTCATTGAAGCGATGTTGGATGACATTGCTGGCTTGACTAGGCAAAGGAGTGTCTGTATCAGCTCTGCTGGTTACGTTTGTCCTCTAATTTTCTTTCTCCCTTTTGCTTTGGCTTTTAGCCTCATTAATTTGTACCAAAAAACAAACGCGTCTCACGACGAAAAAGAGAGGAGAGACAGAGTCGAGCGATCTCTCCTGACCGAACGCCGCTGACGCTCTTGTTGCTACGTTACGGTCCGGGAGAGGATAAAGAGAATTATAAGATAAAGAAAAGACTTCTTGATTTTATTCATGCGTATTACACCTCTTATATATAGAGTTTGTTCTATTCTGATCCACTATTCTAGGGATAAACATGGTAACCAATCTATTCTAGGAATCCCTAATTACTTAGGATTGCTCTCCTTAATACTTTCCTTAATACTCCCCCTCAAGTTGGAGTGTATATTGATTACATTCAACTTGTCTAACAGTACAGTGAACTGCTTCGAACTCAATGACTTGGTGAACAAGTCTGCAGGTTGTTTTTCTGTTCGAACATGAAGAGTTTCGATCAGTCCTCTTTCTACCTTCTCACGTACAACGTGGCATTCAATTTCTATGTGTTTCGTGCGCTCGTGGAAGACGGGATTTGACGCTATATGAATAGCAGCCTGATTGTCACAGAAGAGCTTTACTGCATGTGGTTGGCTTACGTTCAAATCCTTCAGAATATTGCGAAGCCAAGTTATTTCTCGACATGTCGTGGCCATGGACCTATACTCAGCTTCAGCACTTGAGCTAGACACTGTCCCTTGCTTCTTCGTCTTCCATGAAATAGGTGCATTCCCAAGAAAGATGCAATAACCAGTAATGCTTCTTCTTGTATCCCTGCAACGAGCCCAATCAGCGTCGCAATACGCCTTTAATTCCAACTGGCCTGTAGAAGGCAAGAGAATTCCTTGTCCAGGCGCTTGCTTAAGATATTTGAGAACCTGGTATGCTGCATCTAGATGTGGCTGTCGAGGTTTGTCCATGAATTGGCTCAAAATGTGCACTGCATAGACAAGATCAGGCCTTGTAATTGTGAGGTATATAAGTCTTCCAACTAGTCTTCGATATTGTGAAGCATCTTGCAGTTCTGCTCCATCTCCTTGTGTAAGTACCAAACTTTGTTCCACAGGAAACCGAGAAGGCTTGGCACCTAAGAAGCCAGCATCTTCCAGAATTTCTAGTGCATACTTTCGTTGACACAATACAATTCCTTGCTTGGATCTTGTCACCTCTATTCCAAGAAAGTATTTGAGCTTTCCCATGTCCTTCAACTTAAAGTGTTTCGCAAGGAAGCTTTTAGTATCTTCTATGTCTTGTAAGCTGTTACCTGCTAGTATCACATCATCAACGTAGACAAGTAATGCTGTGAATTTTCCATGTGTATTTCGGACGAATAATCAGTAATCTGACCAGCTTTGTTTGAAACCGGCACTCTTGATAAAATAGATTGGTAGAATAGATTGGGATTAAGGAGAGCAATCCCAAGTAATTAGGGATTCCTAGAATAGATTGGTTTTCAACGAGATTGACAAAATGAACAAGTAGGGGTCGAGCCTCTGACTTGTGTTGCATAAGATAAGCCCAAGTACTCCTTGAATAATCATCAACATTGGTTAAGAAAAATTGTGCTCCAGAAATAGCTGGAACATGGTATCCTCCCCATATGTCTACATGAATCAACTCGAAACAAGAATTGCTGGAAGAAGTACTTAATGGAAATGGTTTCCTAGTGAGTTTGGCTAGAGGGCAAATTGAACAGTTGCTTGTATATGAAGTTTTATTGTGCAGAAAGGGAAACATAGCTAAGATTTTACTAGATGGATGTCCGAGCCTTTGATGCCATAGGTTTGGTGTTTTGGTACTGACCATATTGCATGTTCCTTTTCCTGGCAGATTGAGGCAGTGGAGTCCCTCGCATTCAGTTCCCGTCCCAATCGTCTTCCCCGATCGAAGGTCCTGTATAAAACAAACTTGTTTGAGAAAGATGGTTACATGAAATGAATCAAACACTAGTTTGCTAATAGAGATCAAGTTGAGATAAAACAACGGAACACATAGAACATTGCGAAGGATTAGACTCTCAGTGAATACTATTGTCCCAACATGTGTTACTTTGCTCATTTTCCCATCCGGCAGTTTCACCAAACGATGATGAACTTGTTTAAGTGAAGTAAGGAATTTCGGATTGCAAACAATATGGTCACTGGCACCACTATCCAAAATCCATATAGCATCAATACTACCCTTTGAAATAGCATTTGCTTTACCTGAGAAGTCTTGATAGTTGAGAACTTTACCAACAAGATTAGCAGATGGCTGAGTCGTTTGTAGCATCTCAAACATTTGAGGTTCATCAGTTTGTTTCTTAGCAACAGACTTTATTTTGCTCATCATCCCCATCATCTGTTGACACTCCTTTGTCAGAGGAAAACCATCATCGTTCTCCATTGATAGGGTTGCAAGACTCACCTTGCTTGCTTCTTGTGCTCTCTCCAGGTCAGCTTTTCTTTTCCAGCAATAGTTGTAGGTATGACCCTTGCCATTGCAGTAGGTGCACTTGAGATGTGCCCTGCAATTCCTTGTGATGTGGTTATTCATGCCACACGTTTCACAGTGGAGTTCCTTCTCTGTTGAAGGCCTGGCAAACTTCTTGACTGCAAATGCCGAAGCCTCCGTTGTGATAGCAACCTTCTCACTCGAGGCTGCTGCTTGCTTTTCATGGCGTAGGGCTGCTGCATATACCTTGTTCAAGTTTGGTAGAGGATCCATGCTTATAATATTGCTCAGGAGAGACGCATATCCTTCATTCAATCCCATCAGAAACTTTATTGTCTTCTGCGTTTCCATGTAGGTCTTGTACGCGTTTGCAGCTTCACATGTGCAAGGAGTTAGTGCACAAGCCACGTCTCTTGCATCCCACAAACCTGTGAGATTTGTGTGATATGTGGTGACCGTACCTGTTCCTTGTTCACACTTGTGGATGTCATTCTCTATGTTGAACAATTCGACAGTGTTGGTGTGGGAAAACCTTTCCTTTAGCTCTTCCCATATGTCATGTGCAGTCTTGCAATGAGCGAGACTTCGTTTGATCTCCTTTGGCATGCTGCTAAACAGCCAGGTCTTGACGAGAATGTTGCAGCGATCCCACTGCCCTTGTTCTGCAACGTTGAAGAGTGATCTGGTTATGGTTCCATCAATAAAACCATGTTTGTTCTTGACTGTGAGTGCCATGGCCATTGAATCGGACCAATCAATGTAGTTGTCTTCCGTCAATGCTTGGGGCACAAGAATCATGCCAGGTTGATCGGAATGATGCATATAGAGTGGATGATTAGGATTCTTCCATGGCGCTGCTGCAGCAGATGAGCCTTTCTTGTGCTCAATGACTTTCTGCTCATCATCGCCAGCCATGAGGTATGGTAATTCTGTAGAAAAGTTATGTTCTCAAGATCGTACGCTCTGGTACCATAAAGAGAATTATAAGATGAAGAAAAGACTTCTTGATTTTATTCATGCGTATTACACCTCTTATATATAGAGTTTGTTCTATTCTGATCCACTATTCTAGAGATAAACATGGTAACCAATCTATTCTAGGAATCCCTAATTACTTGGGATTGCTCTCCTTAATACTTTCCTTAATAGAGGATGGTGATCAAGGCTACTAGCATGGCTCTGTGGCAGAGGTTTGGTCCAGGGTTAGAGATTGAAGGCTTGATCTTGGTATGGGTAGATCAATCTTCATCTGTCCTTACGAGATATGGTATGGGAGAATACGTGCAGCAGCGGCAGGGAGAAGGTTGTTGGCTGGGATGTACAGCGCCGCTTCTTGGATTCTGGGCAGAGGTTGGGACTTCGGTTTCTTGGTAGAGATGAGTCCGGAGAGAGGCAAACTCGATTTGGGTTTGCGTCTATGTCAGCCAGGTCTTGGGGGAATCTAAGATGCATAGCGGGGGCGCGATGACATAGAGATGCAGTGTGGCGGCGTGGTGGTGCATGGAGGCGATGGGGTGACGGCAGTGCGCGTCGACAAACATGGTGTGTTGCGGCACTACTCTCCTTGGGAGAATGGATGGGGGGTGGACCTTTGCATTTTGGGCCTTGTTGGTGGTGTTTATTTTCTAGTTAATAATTTTCTAATTTTTCTAAGTCCATTTTTTGGGTCTCTAAGCTTTTAAATTAGTTTTGCTAGTTTATTTCAAATATTTTTTCTATGTTTGTAGGAAACTAATGCACTAGTGTACAACTATTTCTTATGTAGGTTTCTAGAAATCTAAGTAGGTTTGTTTGATACCTCCAGATTATGACGTTTTCTATTGTGAACATTTAGATAGTGAACATTTCTTATCGTCTGCAATTGAGAGCCTTGGCGGCAGATGTTGTTAATACAAAATATCTCTATATAAGACTAGATTATAGCTTGCTAGGCTCATCATTGTTGAGTGACAATGTATAATGTAATAGTATGTGAATCATCTCAATTCATTGAGGTCTGTATCGGTGTCGTTCTGACTGTCACTATTAATACAATGGGTTACTACCCGCTTTTGCGTCAAAAAAGGAAAGAATCAAGATCGATCAGTTCTTTTTTCTCTTTCTTTTATTTGCTTCCCCCCAAAGATTCGAACTTGACACTTACCTAACATGAAAGAGAGAACATAAAAATATGATTCGACTACAAATAGACACAAACTCTCCAGACTATGTATTGAAACCTATGATGCATGGAATAAGAAGCGGAGACGCGAAAGTGAAACGTTTGAAGTGTAGAAGCGTTTTTTTTCAAAATTTATTCGAAGCTAAATATTTTGGAATCGTTGAATTAAAAAAATACATATACACAGAAAGGATGTGAGGCGAACGTCCGCACTCATCTTTAAACTGTGGACGTCCCTGTTTTTGCTCCGATCAAGTGCCGACGATGGTTCTCCTCCACCCGAAGGGACACCAGAGGCGTCCCCTGATCAATTTTTCTTCCCAACGAGTCTGTCGAATTCCAGTTTGTCGGCAAGATAGACCTTGTCTAACGTTTTAGGTGCAGGTTGTTGATGGGATGCCATAGATGCTGCTAGGATGTCGGAAATGCTGCTGGGAAGTCGCTGGTGTCCTCTCGGGTGGAGGAGAACCATCGTCACCACTTGATCGGAGTAAAAACAGGGACGTCCGCAATTTAAGAAGTGTGGATGTCCGTCTCGCATCTTTCTATATATATATATATAGACACACTACCACTAAACATAAAATCTTCAAATGATAAGGAGGCATATCTTATATCTTTTGATAAAAGAGGTGTTAGTACACAAACTCTAAATAACGATTAATTTTCTTAGTCATTTCAGACGATCATGTTCATTCTCATAGCGTCTCATCTCCGTGCACCCCATCTTAAAATCATACCCATTCTCTCCCTTCCTCACACATCCAGATTATTTTTATATCATAGAGGGCGAAGATGAATTAGAATCGCGAGCAATAATCAAGAATCGGGAATTGAATTTGTGATTGAGAAGATTTGTTTTTATTGTCAGATGTTCTTTCTTCAAATCCAGATCCAAAACTCGATCTTCTCGATCTCACTGCCGCTTCCAAACTAACTCATCGCCACGCTTCCAATTAGGAATCGCGCGCTTGCTTAGCGATTCCTTAGAGCTTCCGTTTCAGAAACGATGAGAGTCTCTATATCAGATCGTTAAATTAGTCAAGTTTTGTTGTGCGTCTCATCATACAAAATTACAAATCTAACCGTGCAACTCATATAAAATTTTGATTTATATAGTTTGGTGGTAGAGGTGGCAAATAGGCCGTAAAGCACGGACACGGCACAAGCACGGTACGTTTAAAAGTGACCCAGCACGTCACTAGTATGCTACTGGTCAGGCACGACCCAAACACGTTATCTTAATGGGCTGGGCCGGACCTAAAAAATGAGCCCACGGGCCCAGCCCAAGCCGTTATAGGCTCGGCCCACGATAAGTTAAGGCCAATGGCCCGGCCCGCTTTAAAAATATATATATATATATATATATATATATATATATATATATTTATAATATGAAGATTATATATTTTTAAATAATATAAAACTTTTTTTAAGTGTGAACAATAACTTATAAATACTAATAATTATTTATTTTGATTCTCTTAGACTCATAAAACGTTTTGCTAAAACATTATCAAGTATAAATAATGATCATATGATTCATATATCATATATTTCTTTAGTTTGTTGGCAAAGAAAACAAATGATCGATAAAAAATCTGAGTTATTTTTTATTTGTTTTTGTTTTGGTATACTATGATATCAATTTTGGACTCATTTCTATTTTTAACTACAAACGGGCTCGGCCTGACCCGGCCCGAGCACGACCCAATATGTTATGAACTTGGGTCATAGACCGGGTTGGGTCTTAGATTTGAGTAAATGGGTCGGTCCAAGTCTAAGCTCATTAAGACGTAGGTCATTGTGAGCCGGCCTAAAAAATATGATCGGGCTGGACCGGGTTGGGCCGGCCCATTTGTCACCTTTTGGTGGGCACCAGTGACCAAACGAAGAGAAGCAAAAGTTGGACTAAAGTGAAAAGTACCTCAAAATTTGGGGTCCATCCTAATTTACAAAGGAAATAAAGCCCAAAAGAAAAAGAAATTCTTTGCCAAAAAAAGAAGAAAAAGAAAATCGATGTAGATGGAGTCGATAAATAGAGAACCGAAGCGGTTAGGGTTTGGGTACAAACCAAAATTGACGGAGTGAGAAAGAGAGAGATGGCTGGGAGAGAAGAGTACCGCATCTTCGTCGGAGGTCTGGCCTTTGAAGTCACAGAGCATGAGCTCGAGAGCGCCTTCTCTCGTTTTGGCAAAGTCCATGAAGCTCAGGTAACCCCCAATTTGTTCTCCGACGCTTAAATTTGTGCCCTCCGCCGCTATTTAGGTTAAGCTGCTTTGCTTTTGCTTGATAAATATATGAAAATTTTGAACTATCTTACTAAAAATTGGTTTCAATTTAGGGATTTTAGTAAAAGAAGGTTCAGGATTGGTTGTGTAAATCAGTTGGAGGCTCTAAATCAGATCCGTAGCTAGGCTCTTTGATTGAAAATATTTAATTGCTATTTTGTTAAACAAAAATGAAAATTCGGCATTTTCGGTTTTGAAGTTGGAATGGAATTCGAGACTTGCAAAGGTTTTCTAGTGTAAAATCATTAATTTGATTTGGTTTTGGTGAATTTACTCCTCAAAACGCTAGGTGTTGTAGTTTCGGGATGTTGAGCAGTGAGATTGTATGGATATAGTACACTAAAGTAGGTCATATAAGTGTTTTATACTGTTTTGATGATTCTCTATCTGATACATTATTATTCTTTGCTTTAATATTTTTATATTAATGCCCCGTTATTGTTTTCGTGTTTTTCTGGAGTTCTGATCTTTTGATGGCTTGCATTGATGGTTTTTCGTTGAGCTATTTTTGTTAAGTGGTTGCATCAAGTTTGCAGACTGTGTGTCGTTTTGGGTAGTAGATTATAGCTGTTGGGACTACAGATCTCAAGACAGGAAATAGAAACATTAGCAGATGGTCTCTGGATTTGTGGAGTTTGATTCAAGGCAGCTAAACTTAGCGACCCGTTTTAGTCTCGTCTGCTATTTTGTTAAATGTAGTCATTCATGGAAGAGATGTGGGTTCCTCAGGAAAGGCCTGTGTTAATATTGGTAAGTTGGACCATAAGATTTGCTTAGAGGATCAACCGACTAAACGACAAGTCAGATGATGTGTCAAATATTAGAAGTTTCTCGCTCTGAAGTTATGCTTTCGATTTTGGGGTTCTTTTCATCAAGTGACGAAGCCTCAGATGGTTGTTGCTTGAACCAGTGATTTGGTTCTTTTGCTGCAAGAAGGGTTTTTGTATTTTTCTTAGTAGAACCAAGGCCCATATAACTATCAGCTTCCCAATATTTTTGGTTGGTTTGATTCAAAACATGATGGGGAAGGTTGTGTCTGTCTTCTGAGAAAGATTTTTGACCCGGATAATTTCTCCTCCATGTTCCACATGTTTCTGTTCTCATAGAATTCAGAGGGTTATCTACTTCAACTCATCATCTGTTTTATGGGCAGATCCTTAGTGGCCGCTAAGTCGCAGAGCTTTGTTGTCTCTTGCTAACTTGTTTTGAGATATAATTAACTCCTGATGACTGATTGGGTGAGGTTCCAAAGTGTCAGATTTAATTAGTTCATGCTTGAGGGGGTTAGTCTGGGTTTGTGACACTAAACTGCTTCTGGCTGGCAATGGGTTCCGCTCATCTGCTAATGAGGAGCACTTGAAGTATAGGGCTGCTTTTGAGCCTTGCACTTGAACTGTGTTTGAACTATTTCAAACTCTTTTGCTATTATTGTTTCGCTGTGATGATTAGTGTACTTTTGCTGGTTTAACTGGAATGAAGACCATCTAGACCTTGTAGAGTTATTTGACATTAGCACCGGGACTTCCAACACTGTCAGTCTGGCAAGTTCACATTTGACCACGTTTTTGCAATGCAGTCTGTTGGTCTTTTGAGTCATCGTTCAGATCAGTTTCAATTTTGAAAGTGTCAGAAGGAGTATTCTGTTTGATTATTAAATTGTGAGGACAAGTTTGAGTTCAGCAACATCACTGCTTCACTATCTATTGATGGTTTCTAGCGTATTTGTAGTTGAAACTTTGATTTATGACTCCATAATACCTGAGGGTTTGAATTTTTGATAGTACTAAAAATTGTAGGATTTTCCTAAAAATGAAAAAAGCCGGAACCACGGATATGATTTCAGGTGTTTACTATATCTGAGTTGTTTGTTGGAAAGAGAATCAGCATTATGGACAGAGTATCTTGCTTGCTTGTGAATAATTGGTTACTGTTTCTGACTTGTTGAAAAACTGATGGAGCTATGTAGTTATGGAACACGTTGGTCATAGTATCCAGAGTAAAGATGTCTACTGGTAACTAGATGTACTTACAAGTTGTTACTTTTGAATAGTTTAAAGATCAACTGCTGCAAGACCTGCCTTTTTCTCATTGATTTGTGTAGCTTGCCAGAAGGTATATTGGTTTTGTGACTTCAAGATAGATGTGTGTGATGTCAATGTAACTGCTGGTATACTTGATAGTGTTCTGGGCATAGAGACTATATGCATTTATGCTGGAACAGTTTATGCTGGAACTAGTACATTAGATGTGGGAATTTGAGGTCAGTGGTCATCTATTGTCAGATGTGGATTCTTCTAGTATCAGAAGTATTCCAGTATGAACAAGGAAAGTAAGTATAAACTCATTTTTTAATTACCAGTTGCAATGTTGCAAAACATATTTTAGGTACAATCCTATCGCTTCTCCAATTATATTGTTCTTTAGTCAGTCACTCGCACAATAATAAATTCTGAATCACTCGGTGCTTGATTGGTGTAATTTATAATGTCTGTCCTCTTAGATGTCTGCTTGATTGATCTCTATTGCTGCTTGATACCATCTAACACTCTAATACAATATCTATATTTGATTCTTTGTACAGCTTTCTCATTCTTCTACCAGTTTGTGGTTGCCTTAGTAGTTTCAATTGCTTGTTAATATCAGTTAAACCAGATCATGCCCTACTTGCAATGTTCTATCCTATTTGTTAATTATATGGATTCAATGGTATCACATTATACATATTGATACCTGGCATTAGTTTTGGTGTTATTATAATGCAATGGATCCTTAATCTTCTGAGTGGTGGAGTCATATATATCTAATGCAAAACATCCTTACTTTGTGCTTTTTGATGCTCTTACTGTCTAACTTGCAAATCATTGTGTTGAGAAGAAAGCATGATATTTTTTTGTTTATATTATTACTCTCTATGTAAGCGCTGGGTATGAGCATCGCTAATGTAGAATTTCTGCAGATCATGTTGGAAAGAGATACAAAGCGTCCTCGTGGTTTTGGTTTTATTACATTTGGAGATCGACGAGCAATGGAAGATGCAATCCGGGAGATGCATGGACAAGAATTGTGTTCCCGCACTATCTCTGTGAACAAAGCCCAACCCAGGATGGGAGGTGAAGATTCTGATCATGGCTATAGAGGAGGAGGTGGAGGATACTCTTCTGGTGGCAGGAAAAGCTATGGAGGAGGTGGTGATAGATCTGTGGGTCAAGATGAATGCTTCAAGTGTGGGCGTACAGGACATTGGGCTCGAGACTGCCCATCAGCTGGTGGTGGAAGAGGTGGAGGGGGAGGTTCATTCTCTTCACATTCTAGGTTCGGGGGAGGTGGACGTGTGGATCGCTTTGGCGGCGATCATGATCGCTACATTGATGACCGTTATGATGGAGGGCGCTATGGAGACAGGGATCGTTTTGACAGCAGGGAGGACAAATATGGGAGCCGCGATCGCTATGTCAGTGACAGGTATCAATTACTTCACTGCTTGTTCCATTCTGTCACTATATATGGTTATAGACTTAAGTTGCACGTATTCAAACCCCCTTTCTATACCCCCTTCTATATTCTTTAATGCATAAATAAAACATTTTGTTTTGTGTCAATATGTGCTGTATACTGATTAATAACTATACAGTTGCACTTATGCTGTACTTTCTGCACTTGTCCTCTCCAGGTACCCAGCTGGTGACCGTTTTGCTAGCGACAGATATGGTGGTTCTGATCGTTACCCTCCAAATGGCTATGGAAAAGACAGAGGCTATGACAGGGATGGTGGAGTGAGAGGTGGCAGTGATAGATATGGAAGAGGAGGTCCAGCAAGAGATGAGGGAGGTTACCGTAGCAGGGCTGGCCCTTACGACCGCCCTAGCAGGGGAGGGCGTCCATCTTCCTTTGACCGCTACTAATGTCTAAAAGTGGGATGGTCATTTTTCATGGAACTTGTAGCTGTTATGTTTATGGTCTTTAGATTCTTGATGTGGGATGCTGAAAGTAAATTTGTGTAGTGAGGATTTTTATGCACTACTGTCGTTCACTAGTTGCTTGTTTGAGTGTTACTTGCAACCCTTTCTCTTTTTGTCCTTTATTCTTTTGTTGACAAAAAAATAAAGGAGCATGTGAGATTAGGGTACTGCTAATTGGAAAAATAGACCTGTTGTTGACAATTGGTATTTGTTTGTGTTCATCTTTTCAACTCCCTAGTCATTGCGTGGTTCTTACAGTAGAAATTCTATAGCCTCAACTATAAGTTTAGAATTGGTGTCAGCATTCAAATTTGGAAGTTGAGTTCCCTACTGTGGTGAACCAGGGTGAATGGAACATATGCAGTACGCGTTTTCAGTTCAAACATTACTTTGTTTGCTGGATGGTTCTACTGTGGGATACCAAACCATAACAGTCCACTTATCACCAGTATACGTCCAGACCATAAACAAAGTCCTCATATTCCTCGTGTATTTTTTGGCCGGATTATATCTCCCCTTTGTGTTCTTAACCAAAACCTAGTCTACTAGTTTGTCAAGTTCCTTGTGGAATGTCTTAATGGATTGTGATAGATCTTAAGGAATGTTTACTAATCTGGAATGAAATTGAGAGTGACATAATTGATTTCAGGATGAGTGAATTTTAACGTTTACTAACATGTCAAAGTATTGAAATGAGGTGGGTCTCATTTTTTTTATTAGGAATCGATTCCTTATGAACCCTCTCTTCCGATACCCACCTCCTCTCTTAGGTATCAGAATTAAGGTTATGAAATCAATTTTTTATTTGAAAATGTCCTCACATAATTATAATATTTTCAACTTACCTAAACCTAAATATATACGTTCTTTAGCTAATGAATGAATTTCATTATTTCATCCACTTGATTATATTTTCTCATCTTAACCATTCACATTCTAGGTATATATGTATAAATCATCTCTACAAATTTTCAGCCAAATTGATAATCGTTAAGGCGTTCAAATTAATTAAACTACCCGAGTTGTTTCAACGTGAACCATAATTCTAAATCACAGTTTTAAACGCCTTAACGATTATCAATTTGGCTAAAAATTTGTAGAAATGATCTACACGTATATACCTATAATTTGAACAGTTAAGATGAAAAAATATGATCGAGAAGTTGGTCAAATAATGAAATTTGTTCCTTAGCTAAGGACGGACGTCCGCTATATAAACAGACTATATATATGACCCTTCCATTAAGAGATTCTTTTTTGACATGTATGAGAGATTGAAGATGTAACAACCCAAAATTTTTATATTTAATTACCTATTTATTTGTTTTGTATATTGCGTATATATATTTATTTGTTTACCTATATATTATATATTATATTTGCTGAAATAAATTTATTTATTTTTTGTTGGGTTTAGTCAGCCCATGAACCAAAACCTTGAGCCCATACTCGAGCCCAACTTGAAATAGCTTTTAAAAAAAAAGAGTTGTTGTCGTGAATTTTCAGAACGACGCCGTGTTCATCTTCTTCCTCCACCGCCTCTTCTTCTTTCTCCTGACCATCGGACCATAGGTTTTCCAAATTGAAACCTCTTGTAGCATTAAACCCAGCAACCGTCATGGAATATCTTTAAGAGTAGAAACCGACCTTGGAGAAGCAGGAGGTGTTAAATTCCTAGCGATGGCTCATTGAAGCTACAGGAGGAGCTGGAACTCTAGGGGTCTAGAGGTGGCAGGTCTAGTACCCTTACCGGGTAAGATTTCAATTGTAGAATTCAATTTTGCTTCAATTAGTCATATCTTGGATGACAAGTCCTATGCTTTTCTCCAAACACTATAAATAGATTAAGCATCCTGAGTTTCCCATATGGTCTCTTGAATTTACGGATAGAGAGAAAAGAGACAACTAGTGTTTTAGGAATAGACGAGATATATGAAGAGTTAAGGATATGTGTCTATGCAATTGCTTGGAATCCAGGTAGAAGGATCTGGGAACCTTTACTCATTGTATTGTGTGCATATCTGTGTCTTGACATGTTTGTATTGGAATGGTTGAGTATTTGATGGAATTCATGTTTAAAGTATATGTTATAGTTTGAGGCATATATCATTCATTTATGACAAATGAAGGATAAAGGTGTCGAATAAAATCTGAATTGATCTTTTGTGTTGTTGAGTCCATTACCTCAGCAGGAACCATGTACCCATGTATGACTGTGGTTATTGTGCAATTAAATATATGAATGATAAAGGTAATTCGGGGCTAGAGAAAGGGGAATGGACAAGATGACTAGTAAAAGAGGGTTAGTGATGGATCACATAGTTGAGTATGATGAGTCACCTTCTTGGTAAAATACATGGTATGAGACACTAGGCTCAATTTGTTCTTCTATATGGATCTGGAGTAGAATGTGCATTCATACGCATATCATTTGTTGATTGTCTTTTATTTTTGAGAGGATTAGCTCCCTACTGAGCCGCAGGTTGAGATCACCCCTTTACAGTCTTGCAGGTTATGAAACAAGAGAAGCAAAAGAGTTAGTGATTGAAGTCATTAGAGTTAGTTGAAATTCTCTATGTGTAAGAGTATCTTTAGGGAGAAGATTCTCTTATGTAAATTTTGATTTGAGATTCTTGTGTAGTAAAGAATAAAATTCCAGTTTAATATTTAGTTGTTCTTTTTCCAATTTCTTTCATATTCTGAATATGAAAAATTATATTTCATATTTGGAATATGAGTTGCATCTCGAAAAAATTATTTCTCAAAAATCGAGGTGTGACAGAAGATTACATCAACTTTTTGATCATATATCAACATCTTTACTGTAAAATATTTAGATGCATATATGTAGATCATCTCTGTAAAATTTCATCTAATTTAGTAATCGTTAAGACTTTGAACTAACTGAAATCAATTGACGGATCAAATATGCCAAACCTGAACCGTTCATGCTTTAACTTTTAATTCGTAGTTTTGAGCACCTTAATGATTACCAATTTAAATGAAATTTTACAGAATTAATCTACTCATATATAACTACATATTGAACGGTGGAGATGTGATTTTGTGATCAAAAAGTTGGTGTAAACCCCGATCCCTCATATATATCAAAAAAAGATCCCTCATTATATATATATATATATATATATATATCAAAATTACCCAACCCTATATATAATTATAATATTTTTAAATTACCCAACCCTAAATATATATTGTATTGTTACTATTAGATAATAACAAAGACAACATAAAAGACGACGAACTTCAAGGTTGTCCATTAATGCATCGCTTTTATGGTGATCGATAACCTTCTTTTTTGTATGAGTATTTTAATAATCAAACTAGTTTTAACTCTGATTCTACCTGATAAGTAAATAATATAAATTGTAATTAGTTTCATTATTGTTTTAATTTTCTATAATATAAAAGAATGTAATATAAATTTCATTCCATGTTAATAATCGTGTCTTTAAAAAACTATATCTCTTTACACTAGTTACCTCTGAGTCTTCGAGAGGGATGAAAGGACTTACGGAACTTGAGGTATAGCTTCGGAGCTGCTTTCCAAGGGGCTCTGTATTCTAAGTCGGGTCAAAATTCCCAATCACTGTTGCAGACGTGCAGCAAGGAAAGGAATCTGAGAAAAGCATCAAGCAGCTTTCTACTTTACAAGTAAAACCAGAAGAAAACTAGCAGTCTGAAATTGGGAAAATTCTGCTCTGCAGTTCGTGGATGAGGCTCGTCTAGGGGGAAATTAATCGTAAAGTCAAATAAGAAGTTTCTAACAATGAAAGAAACGTAATATGGATTAAGATGTCATCAACTAGAACCTTTCAGTGCTGGAAATGACACCCCCACTCTAGGAAAACAAAACAGAAGAACTACATACACAAGGAAGCGAATCTGTCTAGCTCCAGAATTTTGAAGATTATAGATTGGTTTATATTAATCTAATCAGAATCATAAACACGTGGTTTAAGACTTTTCTTTCTTGAGTTTCTTCCCTTTCACTTTCAATGTTTTCAATGTGTAAACTCTTGGTCTCTGCCTACTTTCCAAAGGCGAAAAACAAAAAGATCAGAATCGCTTTGTGCCTCAGTTTTTTATTTTCTACATCAACCTTTCCAAAAGCACAGAAAACAACAGTGCCGGAAGTTCAAGGGAGTTGACTAGCTTAGCTGTGAGTTGATCTTACATAGGCCACAGAGCAACCAGGAAACCTTTGCTTATTTCGAATCGTAAACAATCAGGCTCGAGCAGAATATTGCAATCTGTCAAAGTTTCTGTGTAGCCAAGTACGTATGGCTGCTCTTTGCGTATGAACGCGGCATTGACCCCAAACGAATGAGTACTGTGGAAAACAGTACAATATACGATTCCATGTATAAGATATGTAATGTTGTAGCTTTCACGAGTATGAATCGTTTGGTTTGGCTTGTATGGATATATAGTAGTATGAGAACTTGGTGACGGGTAGTCTGCTCAATATTCAACTATGCTTTGTTCCGCAACGATGACTTCTCAGAGTTGCGTACCGAATGGACCGGTTGAAAAGTCACACTTGCAAGTAGGCCTCATCATATGCCGGGTTAGGGCTGATCTGACTCTAAATTTTAGGACTTAGTGTATGGTAAGACTTGATCAAAGTCAATAAAATTTAGGACCGAGGTTTGAATATGTAATCCCTGGTCCACCCTAGCGGCCTATTTCGTTAGGGCTAATAGGGTCGGATAGGGCTGGGCTTTTAAATATGGCTAAACAGGGTCGAGATGAGCTTGTTATTTTTTTCTCACAATTTAGCTTTAGAATTATATGTAATGAACCGTATTTTTTATGTTATATTTAGCATGCATGCATTATACTTAATTTAAGACATATATCTATAAATTAAGTGGTTATACTCATATATATCTCACAAACTAATGCCCTAAATCATCAAAATACAATTGTTAATCAACAAAACAAAAGGAAATCAAATGAACAAAGCTAGCAAATCAACTACAAAAGAGAAGATTAGTTGTATTGTATCTAAAAAATAAGAAACAAATTAAAACAATATAAAAAATAAGAAATTATTAGAGCCTAAAAGACGGGCTTTTAGGGTCGGGTCAGACCGGGTTCGGCCCTAAATGGCTCATTAGGGTAGGGTCGTAGGGTAGAGTCAGGTTTCATTTGCTCAACCCTTACCCTACCCTACTTGAGAAGGGCTAGGGCTGACCCGTCCTAATGGAGGACCAGGTAGGGTTTCGACCATAGAGGGTAGGGTGGATTAGGGTCGAAGGGTCAAATGATGAGGCCTACTTGCAAACATAGATTTGGGTATAATACTAGTATTTGACAAGGTCGGGTTAGTACAAAAGAAGATACTTACGGATCATACGTTGTGTTGTCAAATTGTGATTGTAGTATTTTTTAAATTCAATAGTATCTAGCTATCTTAGTTTTGTTGTTATATTAATTGTGAATGAGAATTCTATGTTTAAATACGATAGTATCTAACTATTAGTGAGAACTGAGAAGTATTCGTCGGCACGATGCAAATGGAAAAACAAAAACTTTCTTTTTCTCAAACAAAACGCGAATTTGGCTCACCATACAATGTTGCAACTCTGAAGGCCCTCTTTAGTTTAACGATAATCTTTGTGAAAAATCAAGTAATTTGGAATAAATGTCGAATTATCATCTACTTGAACAAAGAAATTAAAGTAAACAGATGAAAAGATTTAAAAATGAGTGTGCTAAGCGGTCAATTGTGAGCGTTCATATCAGTTATATACGGTTTTGTCATGAATATCTGGACACGACTAATCAACTAATTAGAATACAATAGAAGAAGTTCCATCTTTGTGGCAAAGGCTGGCCCTTTTGCAAGTTTGAATAAACGATTCAAAACATAAGAATCCAATCTAACGCATTCTCTTCTTTTAATGATATTGATCTAGTTTATTCAAGGCTTTTTATTCATGAATTGTTTGTTTCTTATGAAGCTGGTTTATCAGTTATTATATTTTTATACACTCTTTATATAATTAGCTAATTAATCACAATATGATAAGGATTGGTGGAAGTTAGCATGTTCACATGGCAAGAAATTAAGCAAATTAACGACCAATTTCCAAGAAAGTGACCAATTAGCTTGCGATTAATGATTAAAGAATGAAATATATATGCTAAGTGCTATATAACTATACACTAGGTAGCTATAGGTCAATATATATAAACATAAGTCGTGATTTTCACGAATATATTGCAAGCACTTAGATAAACCAAGTTTGAGTATTTGATCAGATCAATGTTATAATGTGGGAATGGCCTAGGATCTGATTCCCTAATTAACACCTGACAGATCGACTTTGGCAATGACTAAAATTAAGATAGAAGATTGTTTGGTACAAGCAAGGTGATGGCATATCTCAACGTTCAAATTTGATACATTTATAGAGGATTTTAAATCTTTATTTATTGAAATCATGAATCATTCTTGACTCCGCAATCAGCTAAATGTTCTTTATTTACATTTAGGGCCTATTAACTTATTTGGAATTAATTTTATCAGGAATGAAATAAGAAATGAATGTGAGACGGAATTGAATAGTATGTAAAGAGTTCAATTTCATTGAACAGTTTACCTATTTCGTGAAATTGAAATAACAATAGAATTAATTATCTTTGATGTTGTTTATTTACCATATGTATTCGGAATTCAAACTATCTTGATTACTAAACTACCCTTTTAAAAAGAATGTTTTAGAACAACAAGAACTTAGTCCTATGAAGAAATCAAAATCATCAATATCATCATATAAAAAAAGAGTTTGTCAGGTTGTAGATCATCCATATCAAATAGAAGAAACTTAAAAGAGGTTGCATGTATCCATAACAAAAGAAATAAATATTTAAAAGTCCCATATATAAACATCAATCCAGCAAAAATAATATCCATGATACCATAGCATTTGACAAGATAACAAATTACAAATATATTATAGGGTTGGACAATTTAGGGTTATTCAAATTATGTGAGGATATTTTGTGAACAAAAAATTCATTCCTGATAGACATCATTCCTAATCCCACCTCCCCCTTGATATTATGAATCTGAATTTATAAGAAAATGATTTCGCGTTGAGAGATGGGACCCATAACAATTTTCATTCCACTATGAGTAAGTAAACACATGAATTCTTTTAACCCGTAATCATTCACCGACATTTGTATTCCAATTCTGACAAGTAAACATGCCCTTAAATTACTAATTCTAACCTTTAGTTGGTCAGTGACGTAGCCAGACTTCTAACCTAAGAGAGTCAAAATTCAAATATCAAAAATATAAAATTTGCCGGTCAATCTTTAATAAGGACACAATTTTTTTCCCTAAAAATACGTACAATAACACAAGAGCTTTAATTTCAACAATTTATTTATTGTCCTATACAATTCTTAGAAAAAAAATTTAGCCGGGAACTTGTATGTTGAAGTATTATATTGCCTTACAGCATCTTCAACAGCTTTCCCATATTCTTGAATTTCTTAAATTTGAAGAATTTTTGTGTGTTTTGTGGTCCAATAGTTTTCCTATCTCATTTTCTAAAATAGGGATGAAGAATAAAAATGAGTATTTTTTTTCAAATTTGCAGCAAAGCCATCATTCCCTAAAATTTAATTCTTCACCAATTCCAATAAGAATCAAACATTTTAAAAATATTTTATTGGTTGTTTATGGATAAAATATAATTTTAATCATTTTTTTGTTAAAATTAATATTGTAATAACATATTATATTGTTTCATTCAATGTTGAATTTTTCAAAATGAAGAAGCTATTGGAGTTGGAGTAAATTTTTTTTGGATATTTTGTCTTTTGCTTTCTCATTTTAGAAAAATTTTTAAAAAGCTGTTAGAAATGCTCTTATTAATATCAATGTTGAAAGATCTGTAAATCATATTGAATAAGTTTCAAGAATAATATCGATGGATGAGAACTGCAGAAAAGATTTTTTTTGAGAAGAAAAGTGATAAGAATATATCATGTGTCCTTTGATAAATTCGTGCATGCAAAGGTTCATTTCAACTGTACATGCATGTAATAACTACAGAAATTTAGTGTCTACTAGGTCTGGCATTTTGTCCTGAGAAAGCCGAACCAACTGATCGAGTTTCGAGCTGAGCCAACAACAGTCGGTAGCCGAGAGTCTCCCGAGCCGTACCAAGTTCGTATCTTGGCTCGGCTAGGTACATGTTTTTATATGCCAACAGTATACCGTACTGACCGACATATACGTAGGGATTTAGGGCAACACAATTTTGGGTGGTCTATGAGATTGTATTGATTTTAGGTTTTTTAATCCAGTTCCACACTCTTCATATTCTGCTTCTTCTTCTTTGATCCCTTAACTAATCTCCAATCTCAAACAGATTTCATCAATGATCCACTTCCTTTTATCTGTTCTCCATGGATAAGAAGATGACGGAGGACTCTAAGAAGGCTTTGAAGCTCCAACCGCGGTTCGCCGCTGCGACGGAGGCACTGCACTGCCTTGGTTTGTCGTAGCTGAACAGATTCTGATCAATTTTTGTTTTCGTTTTTGATTTTTGAAAGTTGTTTGATGGGTACTATGATTTGAAGTAGAGAGGCTGAGGGTGCTTTGATTTGAAGTGATGAGTCAAGTATGATGCTTCGATTTGAAGCAGATCGAGTGAACAATCTGAAATCGGTATCAAGCGATTACAAACCATCGCAGATTCAAGGCCTAATAATAGTCTGTTTGAGGCCAGACCTAGTGTCCCTAGTTTGTAGACAGGAGCAATTCTTTTGATCAAGCTATTCTAGTTTTGTATATGCACGACGACCTTCATCATCAATTTCTTTCAAAGTTCAAAGTTCAAAGTTACAGGTACTGTCAGAATTACCTTACCATATATCAGTGCCAATATAGAGGCTCGAGTCAATGAGTCAATGCGTGAGAACTAATCAATGAACGTGTTCTTCATTTGAGTTCCGATATCTATGTATGCATGCATTGTTAGTTCTTCATTATATATTACGAGCCACAAAAACGAAGGCTGCATTGTCTGTTCAAAGTTACAGGTACTGTCAGAATTACCTTACCGTATATCAGTGCCAATATAGAGGCTCGAGTCAATGAAGATCAATGCGTGAGAACTAATCAATGAACGTGTTCTTCATTTGAGTTCCTATATCTATGTATGCATGCATTGTTAGTTCTTCATTATATATTACGAGCCACAAACACGAAGGCTGCATTGTTTGTTCACTTTGTTGGGTGGAGCACAAATTAAGATTGCATGAACGATGGAAAGAATGAACAATCGAGAGAGATAGACAATTTGAACTTTATATTAATTATAGCCGCTCAATATATATATCGCCATCATTAGGTATGAACAATCGATCACAGGGGGTTAGCTAGCCACATAATTAGAGTTCAAAACTTTCCTTTCTTTATGTACCAGACATTTCCCACTTTGTATTACACAAATTAATAAATTGATATTTTGAGGGCGATCGATCCATATCAGTCATTATCTTCATAGTCAATGACTTTGAAAATTCAAGGCAATTAGATACGCTCATTCGCCAACTGCTCTAATCTAGAGAAATATCCAGCACCTGCATTGACATTCATATATCAAACTACTAATCCAAATTCTTTATATATGTATAAGCCATAGGTATATATAATTTTTTTTCTTTAGCTCACACAAAATAAGGGGAATTATTATCGAATCAATCACTATTGTTGATGATATTATAACCGAACATACTGTTGATTTACTAAAATTGTTACTTGAATCAGCAAGATGCATGTGATAATAAGAGGGCATGTTAATACTTAATCTCATCATCAACGGTAGTTACTAGCTAGATAGACACTTTAGATAAAACCTATTTAGTTAGTGAATTGTGACTTGGTTGGTTAAAGAGTTTAACTGACAACTTTGAGGTTATAAGTTCAAATATCATAACATATGTAAGGTGTGTGAGTTATTAATAAAAAAAATTCTTTTTAAAAGATAAAACGTACTTAGTTTTTATGATTATTTTTATTTTTGGACGACTAAATGTTGGATATTCAAACGTGATAAAAAGATAAAAAACAACTAGTATATATGACAATATTTGTTGGGAGAAAGCAATTAGGGCCGGGGCAAGTGACCATACGAAGAAACTAACTAGTAGTATAACATGTATTTGTTGAGAGGGGCAAGTAACCATATGAGGCAAGTAGAGACACTACTGCAAGTTCCCATTTCTTATAAAATTTCAACGTTGTAGAATTTGATACTGTGAGTGATCATAGATGATAGAAAAGTACGATCTGATGCTCCAATTAACTCGCTCGCGATTCCATTGTTTTGTGACGTTTTCCTTAATAAACCTAGCTTCATCCAAAGCAATAGAAACGAATAAATCATGTTGATTTATTGGAAGAAAACTACAAAAACTGCACGTATCACTCGATGTTGTAATCATATATAGAAGAGAAAGAAAAAAAAGGTGAGAAAGTGATAAGTTATCGACATAATGATTGTTGTAAAATCTAAATTTTAAATTCCGATAAAAAAATAAATTTTAAATGAATTAATACACCTATTGCAAATGTTTAATGTGATCGAGAACATTTTTAACATCATTAATATTAATGCACATAAATACCCGCATTCTCTTAAGAAAGAAAGTATCTAAGTATTTATTAACAAATGATCAAAATAAGAAAGTATCTAAATTTTTTATTTAATAAAATGATGAAAATTTTGGTGTTTGGATATATTATCCATATTTTTTTTATAAGTATACTTATTCCAAAATGGTGGCGTAATGTGAGCAAGGAACACTTAACTGTCAGCTGAAGATTCCAAATGAAAGAAATTCACTCTTTTAATTTCCCCACATTAGTTTTCCTCTGGATAAGATGAAATATATATTCGGGACACTCCTCGTTCCTATCTTGTTCCTCAGTTATTTACTCCTTCCCATTTACTCAATTTATAAAACCTAGTCAACCAAGTATTGGTGTGACTGTATCTTCTTTCTCTCTCACTTGCTCTCTTTGTGTGACTTCCCTCTATATATTCCTCCTACATTTCTCTCTACTCCACACCAAAGTTTGCTTACAGCTCTCTCTGGTCTAACCTAGACACATATATCAATCCAGTCATGGCGGGTTCCGGTCCCAAAGGATGGGCCGACACCAAAAGCCTGACCCTCCAGGTCCTCAACGGCCGGTGGTTCATGGTCTTTGCATGTCTCTTAATCATGTCCGCCGCCGGCGCCACCTACATGTTCGCCCTCTACTCTCCTGACATCAAGGAAGTTCTAGCCTACGATCAATCTACACTCAACCTCCTCAGCTTCTTCAAAGATTTAGGATCCAACGTTGGCATCCTCTCCGGCCTCCTCAACGAGGTAACACCGCCGTGGGTGGTCCTGCTGGTCGGCGCCGTCCTCAACTTCTTAGGATACCTAATGATCTGGCTTTCGGTCACCGAGAAAATCGCTAGACCAAAAGTCTGGCAGATGTGCTTGTACATTTGCATCGGCGCTAATTCACAGTCGTTCGCCAATACCGGCTCGCTGGTCACCTGTGTCAAGAACTTCCCGGAGAGCCGCGGCGTCGTTTTAGGGCTTCTCAAGGGCTACGTCGGCCTTAGTGGAGCTATCATCACGCAGATGTACTTTGCTTTCTACTACAAGGACACCAAGTCCTTGATTCTGCTCATCGGCTGGCTTCCGGCGGCGATCTCGTTCGCTTTTCTGAGGACTATTAGGATCATGAAGGTGATTAGACAAAAAAACGAGGTCCAGGTGTTCTACAACATGTTGTACATCTCTCTCGGCCTCGCCGGATTTCTGATGATCATGATCATAGTAGAGAATAGGGTGAACTTCACCCAACAGGAGTACGGCGCCAGCACGGCCATGGTGCTCTTCTTGCTCGCTCTTCCCATCGTTATTGTTGTAATCGAGGAGTACAAGCTATGGGAGAGAAAACGGCTCGAGATGAACGGTGACGTCAAAATAGTGACGGAAAAGCCTGTCGTTCCGACTGAAGAAAAAACAGAGGTATCGACGAAGCCGGTCACATATGAAGAAGCTCCGGAGTCCACAGAGGAACAGCCTAGCCAATCTTGTTGGAAAACTTGTTTTAGGCCACCAAATAGAGGAGATGACTACACAATTCTTCAAGCTCTATTCAGCATTGACATGCTCATACTATTCATGGCGTGCATATGTGGTGTTGGGGGCACATTGACAGCAATTGACAACTTGGGTCAGATTGGGACTTCATTGGAATATCCCACACGCAGCAGGAAAACTTTCGTCGGCCTGGTCAGCATATGGAATTATCTCGGTCGAGTCGTCGCCGGATTCTACTCCGAGTTCTTACTAAAACGATACAAGTTCCCTCGTCCTCTCATTCTAACCCTAACCCTCTTTGTCTCTTGCATTGGTCACCTCCTCATTGCCTTCAATGTTAAAAATGGTCTGTATTTCGCCTCGGTTATAATAGGGTTTTGCTTCGGCGCTCAATGGCCTTTGCTCTTTGCCATAATCTCCGAGCTCTTCGGGCTCAAGTACTACTCGACTTTGTACAATTTTGGTTCAGCTGCAAGCCCCGTCGGCTTGTACTTGCTCAACGTGAAGCTCACTGGTCATGTGTACGATAAGGAGGCGATGAAGCAATTGGAGGCTAAAGGGCTCACTAGGAATAATAACCAGGAGTTGACTTGTCTTGGTGAAGAGTGCTTCAAGTTGTCCTTCATTATAATCACAGCTGCCACATTTTTTGGGGCATTGGTTTCACTCATTTTAGTGATGAGGACAAGGAAGTTTTACCAGAGTGATATATACAAGAAGTTCAGAGAGGAGGCAGAAAAAAATGATGAGATTCAAATGGCCATGGCACGAAATGGTGTCACCAATGGCCATAACCAAACCAATGGAAGATCATAGTCGACGAATACATATATGTATATGCTATGTTTTTATTTTATTTTTTCTTTTTGAATTTTGAAACAGCCTGAAATAGGTATAGAAATTAGGAAAAAGGAAACTATATATAGATCATATGTAATTTCTCTTTTAAATTTGTGTGTGATTTTTACATTAATGTCGATACATTTGGATCAGTTTAGCAGCCTTCGATCTTTTTCTCCAACTTGTCCACAAAATAAAGAGTGTCGGGCATTGCAGATATATAATCGACTGGAAGAGCCTTTGTTCATTTCTTTATGGTCCCTAAATATGAGGATGGCAATGGCTAAGCTACAAGTCTGCAAAATCTGGTTTGTTCATAATTTTCTGAAGATGGAGACTTTTTTGGTTCTGATCTTGGTGCATTATTGGGTTCATACAAAACTGTTGGTTTTCCCATTGAAAATGTTAAGCAGTAGCTTGATGTTGAATTTAAGTAACTTAAAATTGTATTTATGACATTATTATTATTATTATTATTTTAAATACAAAATTAATATAATTAGATTTTCTAATAAATACATAAATGAATTTTCGTTTAAACAAACGGAGTATAGTCTAGACTGGAAATATGATCTTGGATATTTTATAGCAACCAAAGCAATAAGTTACGGGTTGTATCTTAATTATGTATGTTGATTTGGTCTAAGTTTAATTTTCTTGTTTATGTGTTTGCAGAGACGGAGGATAACGTATTGGTACCTGGGCTATAGCCCAGAGGGTTTTTATTTTGTCTAATAAAATACGTGTATTATACTTTAACTTCTTTTGCAAATATGGACTTATAAGTTAACCAAAACTCCCTGGTTTAGCTAAAATGTCAAAACAATCTACCTCTTATTAATTAAAAATCGACTAACTAGGAAATAATTGGAAACAAAATATCCATATAGCCTACCTATTTACTTCAATTCATGGCATATCAAACCAAATTTCCATATTTTTTCGATTAAGCTAGCTCCTTCTTACATTATTTTTTCTATTCATTATCTACTCTTGTTCTAATTAGATTTTCTTAGTTTTCTAGTTAGTTAATTTTGATTGTAGTCATTATACAAAATTTTATATATTATTTATATTTTCAGAGTTTTTATCAAATGACAGCTTAACCCAGAATATTTTTAAATCCTGTTCCGTCGTTTGGATATGTGGAACATGACATACAAGAACTCTTAGGTTGCATATATTATCGATCTTTGCAAGAGTATCGATTTTTGCAAGAGGCTTTATAGTAATGCTTGGTCTTGGAATAGGCACCACACCCCAGTTGGAACTAGTTTAGAAGATATTCCCATTGGAAATTTAGCATCCAGCAATACGACAAGTTTTAACTCCAAATTAAGTGAGAATCCATAAAGGGATCCGTCGTTTGCATTTGCCTCTTTATCGATCTCAAGGATCCCATTCTTAAATAGAATGCAATTGCAATAGCCTATTGGATCTTTTAAATTGCAATAGCCTATTGGATCTTTTAAATTGCAATTAAACCAGAACACTCCGTAGAGATGTCAAAATTCTCTGCATTCCATTGGGGGTTTCACCATCCTTATTTAGTTGTGTCTTGTGTAAAACTCCACATGCATGCATGTTTCTGGTTTATAATATCCAAGAAACTTTGGCTGATATAATAATCATGCCAATTGTCAAAAAGTGTTCGACTCGTTTGAATTTTTCGATCTTGCTAGCTATAGCAGATTAAATTACATGGGTTATACGTTCGAATTAAAATATTGTCAATGACATATCATTGGAAGCTAGACCAGTAGTTCATCAGTACTCTTCCAACTTTTTAGTCCGATTGGGTTTCAGACTCTGCTGCTCTTGTCTCATCCTTGTTCCTCCTACAAATGTACGTCAATGCTCTAACTAAAAGATTTAGGACTTAGCACTGCACTATGCAAATATTATTATCAAAATTGAAAAACTCATGCTTCATCCTTGGGAGGCTGATGGTGAAGCTAGCAGACACCTGAAAATAGAAATGAGCTGTATAGTATCATTAGTATGTGCCTTCAAGTAAGTAGTATCAAAGCTGAGCTAAGTGAAAGGCTGCCATGCATTAAGGGCACTCAGAGCTCGATCAACTTCAGTACGTAGTTCATGATTTTAGGTTGTTTGAGCAGAGGCGTGCAAGACAATAGTGGAAATAATGAAATGGTTAGGACTTAGGAGAGATTGGACAGCTTGCTTGTAACATGGAGCATTGGCATTTCAACAGGAAAATTCAAAAGAAAGCCCCTGTTTACAGGTGATCCTTGGCTTATGTGTTGACGTCAATGTTCTAAAAAGTGCTAGACGGTAGGCGGGCGGTGACCCATAGCCTAGCGCCTGGACAGCCTAGACGGGGATTAGGCGATTTACTTTTTTCATATTTATTAATTAAAAATATATATTTTATGTACTATAATATTTGAAAACAGTCAAATATGGATAAATTATTCGACATAAATCTTGTTAGACCTATTTATAAAATAGATTATAGCTAAAATTTAGCATAACTTCATGTAAAAGTGAGCAACAACAACAATAAACACATATATTTCTAATTCTAAAAACATTATTTACTCTTATACTCGCATGCTCCCCACAATGTAACAACTCCACCACTAAAAATGTAAATAAAATTAGTCGGAGAGCTTAGAACCCTAGGCGGCTAGGCGGCCTCTAGGCGGCGATTAAGCGGGCTAGACGGCCGTCTAATTGCCCACAGCCTGGCACAAAGGCCTTAAAGAAAAGCGAGGCGGCTTGTTGCTGCCTAGAGCCTAGGCGGGGACTAGGCGGGGACTAGGCGGTGCTAGGCGGGGCCTTTTAGAACACTGGTTGACGTTAATGCTTTTCTGGAAGAACTAAGATACTACAGAAGAAGCTGATGACTCATTGCAGCAAAATATTTCATCCCAATTATGTTACTGTTCATCCCACTCATATCCTAAGTTAGATCTTTTGTTTAGATATTGTGTATGTTATCTTGATTCCTACATAAAGGGTAATAATGTTGTGTATTCTGTAAGATTTTCATAAGTAAGAAATAGAGGCTGTAAATGTTTGTTTTAATATTCAACCGTGTTTTCTTCTGTTTTATTTGTCACAACAAATTAATCATTATCATATTTTGTTTAAAATACAGAGTAGATGCCTCCTCAAATTCTAATTAACATTCTGGTAGAAACCCTCTACATTGCTAATCTTCAAAACACTAAGCAACAATTACAGCTTCATGAATGTTGCCGACTGCCCAAAATGTATTTGGTCCAATAGAGCAACCCAAATCCGCAATGTGAAAAGTATTGTTGGAAGCTAACAAGATTTCTTGGTCAAGCTTTTCTGCAATTGCGTTGCTTATAAGTTCTTTTGCAGCATCCACCGCTGCTTTCCTCAAATATGAATGTAGCTATTAGTTGATGCTCATTACATCAATAATTTCCTATGTACAACTCGAAACAACAACATACATACGTAGCTATAGTAAAGGTTAGTGTTCAAGAACCTGGTATGTGGAGTTCTTGGCATAACTATTGGGGCCATCTCCACCATTCATTATTGGACATACTTCATCTGCTGCCATCTCTCTCTCTCTGTCTGTAGCTTCTACCGTTACTTATACATTTCCTTTACACAATAACACCCTAACCAAAGACAAACGAATTGCATTTGTTAATTCTTGCATTCTTTATTTGAATTATTGATGGTGGTTTGTGTTCCTTTAAATTAAAGATAATTGTAGTCATTTACGGTGGCTATTGTTAATTGTTTAATGGTACCGGTTCCTTGTTTAATAAACCACTCCTAGCTAGCTTGTTTCTTAATACATGTTCCCACGTACTACTAAGGTATCATATGACAAGTTAGTGAGATGAATCATCACACGATCTAAATTGTTAATAAATGGAGTGACCCAAATTCTCATAAATAGTCTAAATTTTTTCATGTGGGATGTAAACTCTCAGGTCTCAGCAAGAGCGGCACCATTTTTGAAAGCTGAGAATATATATAATTTATCACAAAGATTAGGGTTTGCGATGCTGTCATTTGCATATGCAATGTGTAAAATTCCATTTCTAAGGTTTTGTACTCCTGAACTGCTGGAAACTAGGAGTTCGCACGCTGCAGTTTCTTGCATTTCAAGAAACCTACGGTTGTTAACAATTTCATTACGTCATTCCATCCAGAAGGAAAGTTGAAAATCTGCTGAATATATCGTCTAGATTATCACGAAAACATTTATTGCAAAGGGAATTATGATACAAGGAGGTCTCCTAGACCATGATTTGGTAAAGCAAAATATACTGAAGACAAATCCTTCCCATGGGTTAAGGCTTATTCAATCCAACATGACAAATAAAATAACTAAAATTAATTTCAGTTTACCAACATGAGATTTGATATTAACATCATTTCATCCCGTATTCTTATTTTTGAAAATTTACCCTTTAAGGTTTTCAATTTTCATCAATCATGCTTAATTACTGAAATTTCGACCAATTTGGACTTTAAATGCTAATATGTAGCATTAGAAAAATGATTCTAAAAGACGTTTTGTTGTTAAATGACTATATTTGCCTTTAAAATGAGTTATAAATTTATAATTAACGTCAAAATTATACAAAATTTCAGTAATGATTTATGATTGATGAAAATTGAAAACCTTAAGGGATAAATTTTTAAAATTAAGAGTGCGGTGGTGAAATAATGTTAGAATCAAACTTTGTGTAAACTGAAATTAATCCAAATAATTTTCTAAACACCATTTCTTAATCAGCAACATTTTGTCCTGAAGATGGAGTTGACTAAACAATCAATGTGCTGAAGGGAGCCCTTGTAGGGGTTGCCTAATACATGAACATTACCAGGACGAGAAAACACAATCTGCATTAGAGCCAATATATATCAACCGATGGTCAATTACAACAAAAAAGGTACGTAAGTATATATACACACATAACAGTAATGAACTGTTAGAAATGCAAGAAAACGAACCTGGTAATTTCCAAGTGTGCATGAGTTGAATCCTGCCGCGCAATATTCAAAATAATACTCTCATGTCCGAATGAACTTTTCATCGTATCCAAGAGCAAGTATATCACTATAAACGCAAAAGTCATATATTGAATAGCATCAACTTGTATAACAAATTAACAATTTAGCATCATAGCCATCTGTAAACAATTGAACTCCAAAGAATATCAATCTTCTTACTTCTGTTTCTCCAGGAATTTTTTTCCAACGTTTTAGCGTTGGATAATAATGAGTTTCAATGTTTTCCAAGTGCTCCACACTGCAGTAACAGAAATTCTGGCCACAAGCCCATACGTGAAAACAACAACAGTGCATGTAAAGAGATGTAATTCAGCAAAATTGACTATAAAATTAAGTCATATATACCTGAGTTTGAAGAAGTAGCCATGGCTGATGTTACCCTACTTAATGAAGGTATACATGCACCCGGAAAAAATATACTCATTTATGAAGTCTGAACTTTGCCTGTACTTAACATATCGCTCATCCGGTAATGATGTGAACTAAAGAAATGAAGATCAAACAGCATTAGCTTATACATTGGATGTTTACGTTCGATTCATAAGAATTTAATGCAGATTAACATAGCAGTGTTAGGTAGCTAGGCAACCAATATTTCCCACCTTGCAAACCAACAAGGAGGAGAGATTCACGGCAACCAAACAATTCAGTAACATTTTATCGGATGTTACCAGTAGAACAAGAAGTCCTTTTTATGCTAGGAGAGATTCACAGCAACCGAAGAATTCCTCCATAAATTTGTGGCCGACATGCTTTAGCATCTCACTGAAAATTAAAGTCACCAGAGTTCAAGGTATGCTTGGAAGTAATTTGAATTGCCTGGATGACACTTAACGGGGTTCTCACCAAGAAATAATTCTGTCATAAGTGGACTTTGGAGGCAGTTTGCGGTAGTCACACATCAGGAACTTGATGTAGTCCTGGTATCATGCAATTTGATTGAAATTACAAAAATCCAGAGAGTGTGTGTTAAAGCATAGGATCCGAATTGAAGATAAGGATCAAAATATGTAGTTGTTATGTAGCTGGTGAGAATCCGAGCCTTTAACTTGGCAGGTTAGATATTGAGACATCTAAGAGATTATATTCTAATTATTTGTAGCTAGTTATCTTTACGTTGTAACAAATCATGCATATCTTTTTCCTTTCTGTAATTAGCTAGAATCAAGAAGCAATTAACTTCTCCTCTTGTATATATTGTAGACATTTGTCGAAATCAATATGTAAAAAAATTTACATCAATATTAGATTTTATAGTGTGTCTATATTCATCTCATAATCCTTCTATCGGTTAGACTTAAGAGTTGTTACAATGGAAAAATTAAATATATAGTTTGATACCTGATGGCCAGCAACTTCACTTTTTGGCTAATTTCAGTTGTTCCTCAGACAAAGTGAGATGCCAGTGTTGGCAGTGTATCTACAACCGGCCTGTTTGCTTGATGACTTCAATAGCGTAGCTGCCTCAACCACAACCAATCTCTAGGACTTCATGGTTCTTATTAATTTTAGCCTAATTGAAACAGAGATTTTCGAACAAAAAGAAAAGAATCTCAGATAAAAGAAATTTGTTCAAGAACAAGCAGTCACACATTTAAAATAAAAGAATCCCACAAAGAAAACACAGAAAAAAATTGTTTTATATGAGTCGAAATGTTTTGGAATAACCGATTCATTGGCCTTGGACTCTTGGAGCACTGCAGGAATTTTGACAGTGTTTTGTATCAAAGAAATGTATGTTAAATCAAACTAACCTTTTCAATTAAAATGCTGATTTTTCTTGGCTGTGCAATCTTCAACTCTTCATCTTCTTCATACGTACAGAATATATGATTCGGAAAGGAGAAGGAACTGTATACTTAAATTACAATACTTTCTTTTCAATTTACTAAAAATTAATGTATACCATCCAGTGGCGGAGCCAGGATTTCAAGGTTGGGGTCCAAGTAAAATGTTTTAAGAACAAATATTTTTTCCAGTAAAAAAACAAGCTTGAAATTTTAGCATATGAAGACATAAACATCTTAAGAAATTTACCATGAATGAGAAAATAAATGTAATGAATCTCATTAAGAATACTACCTAAATGGAAAATAAATGTAACAAATATGATTGAAACATATCGAATGTTTAAAGTTGAATTGATAAATTAATGTTAATATGTGAACAAAATCAGAATTGGTTATAATTTGAGGAGGGGTTTATTAACAGAAATATGGGTAAATTTGCTGTGATTAAGCTACCTAATTAAAGAGAATTAAGACAATTAAAAAATCCAACCTAGGTCCGGACCCTCTCGAGCCGTAATGTAGCTCCGCCACTGATACCATCACTATTAGAAAAAAAGACTTAGGCGACGAAGGCACTGTGAGGAAAATATTTTCGTCACCTTAGTTATTTAAGCATCAAAAAGCAATTCATGGCCTAAGAAAATTTAGACGACGAACCAAAAAATATTTCATCACCTTAGCCTACCAAGGAGACAAAAATAGGACTCGTGCAATTTTCGTCGCCTAATTGACATTTAGGCCACGAAAATGTTGATGCCACGAAAAACATTTTATGTCGCCTGAAGTTATCTTAGGCGATGAAAGTAGTTTGCTAAGATGACGAAGATGTTTAGTCTAAACGGTTAACTCTAATTCATGGTCACTTATCCCATCTTACACCAAACCAAAACTCCAAAACCGTGACGAAGGGCAGAGACGTAATTTCGACAGAGCTCACTGGCACCAACGTACCATTTATCCTGCGCACCTTCGTCACTCTCATTCAGTACCAGAGAGAAAGAGAAGAGAGCTCCGAAATATTTCGCTTTCTCTCTCTACATGCAATTTGAGGCGTTCTTTCTCTGAGAAAACCTAGCATTGTGAGTGATGGCCTCGAAGGAAAAAGGAAAGGCGATCGCCGGAAGCGGTTCGTCCGCCTCCGGCAAGCGCAAGCCCGGCGACGACAAATCTGGCGATGGGAGTAGGAAGCGGAGGAACCCCGGCGTTCTCCAGTTTTTCGAACACTCCGCTGCCGAAGCTGACGGCTCCGACGACGACGACATGGACGGTATCTTCTTTCTCTCTCTCACTCTCCGACCTGGGCGTTTTGGAAATGGATTTTGTTTTGCGCTTGGTTTGGATACGTGGCTAGCTTTTCAGTGAGAAATTTGGTTAATTTTTCCATCTATTTTTGGGGTTTTCGGTTTTTTTCTTTCTCTTAAAAGTTTGAAATGCTGGGTTTGGATGGATACGTAAAGCTCCATTCTTCTTTCTTTTTATAGAAATAGGGTTTGTTTTTAAATCTGGAGCCTTTTTAAGTAGAGATGGTTAAAATGAGGGTTTCAGTCTTTGTTTGAGTTTGCTAGAGTTGTTGATATGGATTTGAGGAGTCTCTCTGTGATTGTTGAAGCTTGTATGGCTTATTTTGGCTCAATCCTGGCCCAATTTGAGGGTTTTACCTCATTTCCAGTGTACCTTTCTTTGGGTATTTGTGTTTTTAGTGATGGGATTATTGGGTTTCTCTGTAAATGGTTGAGTTTTGTGGTCTCTTGGGGGTCTCTACTCTGTATGTGCTACTGAAGTTGCATGCGGTGCCAAATGTGGTACACTGCTGCAGTTGCATGCAGCGGCTCCTGTGTCATATGTGCAATACTAAGGGTTAGTGATGGCTGTAATATGATTGTTGGATGTAGTTGTTGATTCCATAGAAAAAGCCCGTACCTTTTATGGTATATTAGTGAAACTCTTGTCTTAAATTTATGTGAACATTTTTGTGTGGGATTTACTAGCTGCGTGTAAGTTTGTTGCATATGGAGATACATTGCATCTATGGTTATATATTCCAGTTAAGTGTTATATTAGTTCTTGCCTGCTGTTTTATATCCTTCTTACTAACACAACTACATGATGTGCAAAAGTATCATTATAGAAGTTTTTTTCATCTATGAAATCTGTATTCACATAGGCGTTCTTTTTTTACTGGGAACAGATTTTATGGATGAAGAACTTGAAGCAGAACCTGTGGTCCAGAATGAACCTGGAAAAGCCCGTAACCTTCCATTCATTCCTAAAGAGGAGGAAGTGGATGTGGAAGAATTTGAAAGAATGATGGAAGAAAGATACAGGACTGGTTCTACATATGTTACCCATGCTGAAGATAATTATGAAAACAAAGGATCGATTGACGGGATTGTGCTTGAGCCTTCTGGCAAAGATCCTGTTATCTGGAAAGTAAAGTGCGCGGTAAGCATCACAGGCTTTCTTACTTCACAGTGTTGTATAATATTGAATTGTCTTCAAAAATCATTAATTTTTTCGTTGCCTATAGAATAAACCACAATCTTTTCTCACTCAACTTTCTGGCTGTAGGTTGGACGCGAGAGACACTCAGCTTTCTGTATGATGCAGAAGTTTGTTGACTTAGGATCAATGGGTACCAAGCTGCAGATAATATCTGCATTTGCTGTTGATCACATCAGGGGTTTTGTCTTCATTGAAGCTGATAAGCTATGTGACATTCAGGAGGTAATCTATGCATCCAATGTTTTAAAAGTTGGTTGTTGTTAATTGGTACTAGTAAAGCTGCTCTTGGGGCAATACTATTCCTAACAACTAATATATAACTTGTTTTTCTTAGGCATGTAAAGGACTTTGTAATATATTTTTATCCCGAGTAACGCCAGTTCCCAAAAGTGAAGCTCCTACTTTGTTGGCTCCTCGGACTAGAAACACTGAAATTGCTGTCGGTACGTGGGCCCGTGTGAAGAGTGGTAACTACAAGGGTGACATGGGACAGGTATATACATCCTAAGCTGGCCAATATCCTAAGTTGGGCAGGTTTCTTTGACCAATTGATACTTATCTGAGTTTGGTTTCTGTAGATTGTGGCTGTGAATGACAAGAAAAAAGCAACAGTAAAGCTGATACCCAGAATTGATCTACAAGCCATGGCTTTGAAATATGTAAGAGAACTGCTTGATCCTCTAGTATTTGTTTTGTTAATTTTTTGCTCCCTGTCTAGCTTTTTTAGTTTTCTTGAGAAAGGTTTTTGTGTGGATTTGTTTCTCATCCACTGCTGTGTATTCTCTCACCATTTCTAGAAAACTTTTCAAAAAGAAAAAAGATTCAATAGCTTATGATCATTATTTTGATAATCTGTTCAAAATTGTGTTCGCACCGTTACTTATAGTAAAAAGTTGTCAGTATTTTGCTACTTAAAGTAAGATTTGGATTAAGAATGTTGTTGTTCATTGGGCATTTCCTCAATGGTATTAATACAAAATTCAACTAGTGCAGGTGCTATCGTAGTAGGTTTAGATATCCATGTAAATTTTGAACCTTATAATTATGTACCAATTATAGCCAACCAGTAATTTAATTTAGAGTATGATTGCAAGTTTATAACCTTTTATTTAAGGAGGTACACATCAACAATTTATAGCTAACCAGTAATTTAGGTTCTCTTACTGTTATTTGATTAGATCTATTGTCTGTCATGTTTCTGTGGACCTGCAACTTTGCAATAAGATGATTTTGATTCCGTTTACTCTATAGGGCGGGGGAGTTACTAGAAAGAAACTGCCTACTCCAGCACCAAGATTGATCAGCACAAGCGAACTTGAGTATGCCACAAAATTTCTCTGGTAGCTTATTAGTTGATGCTAGCTTATGGTTCACTAATTTATTTCACTTGTAGGGAGTTCCGCCCTCTCATTCAGGACAGGAAGGATAAGGATACTGGATTGCGCTTTCTCTGTTTTGATGGTTTGCTCCTTAGGGATGGATATTTATACAAAAAAGTGCCTTTAGATTCCTTATATTACCGGGGTGTCGTGCCATCTGAGGAGGAGATACTGAAATTCAAGCCTTCTGAGAATAATGAATCTACTGATCTGGAGTGGCTTTCACAGCTTTATGGTGAACATAAGAAAAGGAAGAGCATCAACAGTGATACAGGGGGTGGTAAAGGAGAGGGTTCATTAGGGTGTAGTGGGAAAGGAGAAGGTTCATCAAAGGGTAACGGGAAAGGAGAAGGTTCATCTAAGGGTAACCTGAAAGGAGAAGTTCCTTCAGGTGGAAAAGAAGGCTCTTCAGGGTGTACTGGGAAAGAAGGTTCTTCTGGCTGTGGTGGAAATCTCTATGGGCTGTATGGTCTTGTTTGTTTTGGGTGAGTCCTAACAAGCTGTTGTGGCCTTGGTGTTTTCATATGAACTGCTCGATATGGAAATGATATTTACTTAATATATTTTCTATTGCAGAAAGAAAGATTTTGGTTTAGTGCTAGGCATTGAGAAAGATGATACTTACAAGGTACTTGATATAGTTAAATGTATTCAGTTTACATAATCTAATCAATGTGCTCAGTATTAATATTCTGAGTCACTTTCTTTTTTGTATGCTAGATTCTGAAAGAGGGTTCGGAAGGATCTACTGTTGTGACAGTTCAGCAGAAGGACATAAAGAATGTACTTTCTGATGTAAAATTTACAGCTTATGATCAGCGGCAGAAGCCCATTTGCGTCAATGATACAGTTCAAGTTTTGGAAGGGCCATTGAAGGTTTGGCATTTGGCACTAATTTGAGACCATTTATCATATTTATTAGAAAAGTTTTACTGAGACACAGGTGCCTCTAAAGACAGCAGAAACTTAAAAACAGGTTTATCTCACTTTTCAGGATAGGCAAGGAATAGTGAAGCAAGTCTACAGAGGCACGATATTCATGTTTGATGAGAATGACATGGAAAATGGTGGTTATTTCTGCTCAAAATCTCAAATGTGTGAGAAAATCAAGCTTTCCATTGACGTCAGCCCAGAAAAGGTTGGCTGCGCTGCCTAATTTATTTGGGAAATTGTATTTTATGTATTTCTGTATATTATTTATTAGTATGAGTTATTGACGATGACATTCTTCCTGTTTAAGGATGGGGAGTCGGGTGCTCTGGGTTTTGATGATTTCACATCATCACCCAACTCCCCTCTATCGCCAAAAAAGCCATGGCAAAGGGAGAATAACTGTACGTATGAGTCTTTACTGCTTTACTGTAAGTTATGTACTGTGATATCCATGTCTGTGTGTCAGCTTATAAGTTTTTTTGGACTGCAGTTAATCAGGGCGATACTGATGGAATGTTCTCAATTGGTCAAACTTTAAGAATTCGTATTGGTCCGTTAAAGGGGTACCTCTGCCGTGTCTTGGCCATACGCCGTTCTGATATCACTGTTAAGCTTGATTCTCAGCAAAAGGTTCTTACAGGTTTGTCGATCTCGATTAAATGCCAGGTGTATTTTGGTTGATTGATGCAATGAATATGAATCAATTGCTGTTACATTTTTTTGTCAACGTTCTGCAGTTAAAGCTGAGCATCTTACAGAGGTTCGCGCAAAGAGCTCCACAATGATTAGGTACTTATTACATGCTTTGAATCATTCATATGAGATTTTGGTCACTTATCGTCTTTTCAGTAAGTTTACTAATGTAATCTTTCTCCCTGTTAGTGAGGATCCGGAGTCCAGCTCTCTTAAACCATTTGATTTGCTTGGAACTGAAGGAGGCTCTACAGGTGTGAATCTCTTGGAAAGAAGCTTTCTGCTTTAACTGATTTTCTAGTTCATTTCAAGCCAGTTAGTTATAGGACACTGTTCTCTTGAAGACAGGCTAACATGACACTGTTCTCTTGAAGACAGGCTGGCATGCCGTGCTGTCTAAGTGTGAATCTCAATAACTCAATTAAATCAAAATCTAATAGAATGGATCAGAATGACAGTTTTACTACATCATTCTAGATTGCCTCTTTATCTCCTAGTCTTTTCCTTTCCGCATCCAATTTTGTTTTTTGATTTTCAGAATGTTTATGAGAATTGATGTGCTTGTTGTACTTGCAGATTGGACGGATGGAGCTGGGACATCGGCTGGGGGTGATGCTTGGAATACTGGAGGTACATCTGGTGAAAGGTAACAATTTGGGTCCTGTCAACTAATGCACTTGATATATGTTCACTACATTTTATGCACTCTTTATGCACAACACTAATCATGAAATGCCGTATATTTGATTGGTTGGAATTAAAATATGGAATGCTGATGTGTAGTTTTGAAGCATCTCAATATTTCCTTAGAATTGTTAACAGAAGTGGGACACAATTCTTTACAGATGTCTACACCTTAATTTAGGTAACTATGGTATAACGTAGTGTGTGTGATAAAATATTAAAATTTCAACGTAAAACACTTGTTATTGGAACACTTGAAGTTATTGTATGCAAAACTATTCTTGACAAATGAAAAAGCAGCAACTGCTCATCCAGATGATATTATTCAAAGCACTTCAATGTTTTTCCTTTTCTTTTGTGTGTGTGTGTTTATTTTGAGGTCGACGTTAGTCTACACATATGTTGAATTGTGGGCACGTGCTTCAATTTAAATGGAGAAAGCAACATTAGTAAATAGATAAATTACTACATCTTGAAGGTTCTTGTAAGGTGCTTCACTTTTGATCATGACCATACTCTACTCAGTGTAGTGATAAATGTCCAGATCCAGTACTGTGTACTTATTTTAATTACTTCAAATTCAAAATTATTTAATAGCCACTTTCTTGCAGGAATAGCTGGCCTAGTTTCTCTGCCTCAGGCAATTCGGTAGGTCTTGAACCCACACAGTAATTTTCTTCCCCCTCCCCCTCTCCTCCTCTCCCCCTCCCCACAGAAAGAAATCATCTATTTGTGTATGTATATGATTTGTAACCTAATCAGCGAGTCTTTTGATGCTTCCAGCTTCCGCCGGAGTCCAGCTCTGCGAATCCTTTTGATTCTGATGGAAGTGGTGCTAAAAAAGGTATTTTTAGTTCTCCAAGTTTCAGAAAGGCAATGCCTTTGATAATAAATTTAACCCTTGTCTGGAGTTACTCATGTATTTTCTGTCATAACGTGTGGATGTAGAGGAAAGTTCTTGGGAGAGGAACATGGCTCCAAATAACAACTCATCCTGGGGTGTTGCCGCAGCAGAAAACATGGATCAAGGTACTGGGTGGGGTAAAAGCGAGTCTTGGGGTGCGAAAGTTGGAGGTGACAGCAATCTGTCGGATACTTGGCAAAAAGCATCAGAACCTGCAAGTTCATCCTGTGGTGTTGCAGCAGCAGTAGAAAGCACTGTGTCAGATAGTTGGAAAAAAGCATCAGAACCTGCTAGTAATTCGTCCTGGGGTTTTGCAGCTGCAGCAGATAACAAGGATCAAGGTTCTGTTTGGGGCGGTAATGATAGTCAGAAACCAAGTGATGGAGATGATAGTGGTGACAGAGGTTCTGCTTGGAATAAACCAGCTGGAGGTTCTTGGAGTAAACAAACTGGAGGATCCTCATGGGGTAAGCAGGAGGGATCGAGTAATAGTGACGTAGGGTGGAAGGGTTCAACACCGTCAGTAGAGAATCAGACTGGGAGCTGGGGTAATGCGGGTGGCTGGGCAAAAGCTCAAGGCGGATCTGGTAATGAGAATGAGAAAGACAGTTGGAAGAAACCAAGTGGTTTAGAAGATGGAGGTTCTACTTGGAATAAGCCTGCTGGTGATTCTTGGAGTAAAGGTGGGGATCAAGAGTCTGCTGGTGGGTATGGTGGTGGTGGTAGAGGGGGTGGAGGTGGGAATTGTTTTAAGTGTGGTGAGTCTGGCCACATGTCTAGGGAGTGCCCTCAGGGCGGCGGTGGTGGTAGAGGGGGTGGAGGTGGGAATTGTTTCAAGTGTGGTGAGTCAGGACACATGTCCAGGGAGTGCCCTCAGGGCGGCGGTGGTGGTAGAGGGGGTGGAAGCGGGAATTGTTTCAAGTGTGGTGAGGCAGGACACATGTCCAGGGAGTGCCCTCAGGGCGGCGGTGGTGGTAGAGGGGGTGGAAGTGGGAATTGTTTCAAGTGTGGTGAGGAGGGACACATGTCCAGGGAGTGCCCTCAGGGCGGCAGTGGTGGTAGAGGGGGTGGAAGCGGGAATTGTTTCAAGTGTGGTGAGCCTGGACACATGTCCAGGGAGTGCCCTCAGGGCGGTGGTGGTGGTAGAGGGAGTGGAGGTGGTAATTGTTTCAAGTGTGGTGAATCTGGTCACATGTCTAGGGAGTGCCCTCAGGGCGGCAGTGGTAGAGGTGCTGGAAGCGGGAACTGTTTCAAGTGTGGCGAGTCTGGACACATGGCTAGGGACTGCTCTCAAGGAGGTGGTAGCTATGGTGGTTTTGGTGGTGGAGCAAAGCCCACCGAGTCATGGAGCAAGAGTGCTTGGGGTAGTGGAGATGGTGGAAGTGGCAGCGGTGAAGCAAAGCCCGCTGAGTCATGGAGCAAGAGTGCTTGGGGTACTGGAGATGGTGGAAATGGCAGCGGTGGAGCAAAACCCACCGAGTCATGGAGCAAGAGTGCTTGGGGTACTGGAGATGGTGGAAGTGGCAGCGGTGGAGCAAAGCCCACCGAGTCATGGAGCAAGAGTGCTTGGGGTAGTGGAGATGGTGGAAGTGGCAGTGGTGAAGCAAAGCCCACTGAATCATGGAGCAAGAGTGCCTGGGGTACTGGAGATGGTGGAAGTGGCAGTGGTGGTAGAGGGGGGAACTGTTTCAAGTGCGGTGAATCTGGTCACATGTCTAGGGAGTGCCCTCAGGGTGGCGGTGGTGGTAGAGGGGGTGGAGGTGGTAATTGTTTTAAGTGCGGTGAAGCTGGTCATATGTCAAGGGAGTGTCCTCAGGGGGGCGGTGGTGGTAGGGGGGGTGGAGGTGGTAATTGTTTCAAGTGCGGTGAATCTGGACATATGTCAAGGGAGTGTACTCAAGGGGGCGGTGGTGGTAGAGGGGCTGGTGGTGGTAACTGTTTTAAGTGCGGAGAATCTGGTCACATGTCGAGGGAGTGCCCTCAGGGCGGTGGCGGCGGGGGTAGAGGGAGTGGAGGTGGGAACTGTTACAAATGTGGTGAGGCTGGACACATGTCTAGGGAGTGCCCTCAGGGCGGCAGTGGTAGAGGTGCTGGAAGTGGGAACTGTTTCAAGTGTGGCGAGTCTGGACACATGGCTAGGGACTGCTCTCAAGGAAGTGGTAGCTATGGGGGCTTCGGTGGTGGATCAAAGCCCATCGAGTCATGGAGCAAGAGTGCTTGGGGTACTAGAGATGGTGGAAGTGGCAGCGGTGGATCGACGCCGACCGAGTCATGGAGCAAGAGTGTCTGGAGTACTGGAGATGGGGGAAGTGGCATTTTGGGAGCAAAACCAGCATCAAGCTCTTGGGGTGCCACAGCAGATGGCCGAAGCGGTGGAGCTACTGGTGAAGCAAAGTCTGCTGATCCATGGAGCAAGCCGCCAGCAAGTGCCTGGGGTAAGGGAGATGGTGGAAGTGGCGGAGCTACTGGTGAGCCAAAGCCTGCTGATTCATGGAGCAAGCCATCAGCAAGTGCCTGGGGTAAGGGAGACTGTGGAAGTCGTGGAGCTAGTGGTGAAGCAAGGTCTTCTGATTCATGGAGCAAGCCGTCAGTAAGTGCCTGGGGCAATGGAGATGGTGGAAATGACAAGGCTAGTGATGAACCAAAGCCCACTGATCCTTGGAGCAAGCCGTCAGCAAGTGCTTGGGGAAGTGGCTCTGGAGGGTGGTGACCACTCTTCAAATCTCCCAAAAGTAAACCAATGAACAGTTCAGTGATGTACATATTTCTTTTGCTCTAAGTCACAGATAGCAGGGGCCATAATTCCTGAATCTGTCGACAGTAAACTTTTATCTCGCCGCATCTTTTTGTGAAGAACTCTGAACATTACACATGCTCCCGAGTCTTCTAACATTAGGTACAGAGTCAGACTTAACTCTTCAGTCTATGGATGCTCACCAAGTTATCTATCATATCTATTTGGGTTAATTTTGAGTTGTGTAACTCTGTTCCTGTATCTGCTTCTGAGTTTGGTTAGTGCTCTTCTTGTTTTTTTTACATTTAACCGTATAGGTATTACTGTGCATAGTGCTAAAAAGTGTGCTCTTCTTGGGTGTAAGTAGCTGGCAGTTGCTACAAAAATAGTCTCCCTGTTCAAAAAGTCCAAAACTTTCTATTTCTGTCCACAACTCTCTCTGATCTCCAAAGCCTCTCTCTTTTTCCTATTCCAACCCAAAGACTCCCTCTTTCTCAATCCTCTCTATAAATCCCTCCTAGGGTTTTGATGCTCACCGGACTTATCCCGCAACCCACCATGGAGCCCCTCCCGCTCTTCCAAAACGTCGCCGTCTCCGACCGCACCGCTCTCTTCCTCCGCAAGCTCCACCTCTGCTCCTCCCTCTGCGACTTCTCCACCCCGGAAACCTCCTCTCCCCAAATCGAACTCAAACGCCAAACCCTACTCGAACTCGTCGACTTCCTCGACTCCTCCTCCGGCAAGCTCGCCCTCAACCTCCACGGAGACTTCATCCGCATGGTCTCCGTCAACCTCTTCCGCTGCCTCCCTCCCTCCTCCGACCTCCCCGACCTCGACGACGACGAGCCCTACCAAGAGCCCTCCTGGCCCCACCTCCAACTCGTCTACGAGCTTCTCCTCAGGTACATTGCTTCCTCCGAAACCGACGCCAAGTTCGCCAAGCGGTTCATTGATCACGTCTTTGTGTTGAAACTCTTGGAGCTTTTCGACTCCGAAGACCCTAGGGAAAGAGAGTACTTGAAAACACTCCTGCATAGGATATACGGCAAGTTCATGGTGCACAGGCCGTTTATTAGGAAGGCAATGAACAATGTGTTCTATAGGTATATTTTCGAGACTCAGAAGCATTGCGGAATTGGGGAGTTGCTTGAGATTTTGGGGAGTATTATCAATGGTTTTGCATTGCCGATGAAGGAGGAGCATAAGCTGTTACTAGTGAGGGCACTGATTCCGCTGCATAAGCCTAAGGGGTTTTGGGCATACCATCACCAGCTGGCGTATTGTATTATACAGTTTGTTGATAAGGATTATCATCTTGCGGAATTGGTGATCCGAGGGCTGTTGAAGTATTGGCCGGTTACGAATTGTCAGAAGGAGGTTCTGTTTCTTGCGGAGTTGGAAGAGGTTTTGGAGGCTACTCAGGATTCGGAGTTCCAGAGGTGTATGCTGCCGCTGTTTAGACAGATTGGACGGTGCCTCACTAGTTCGCATTTCCAGGTAAATGCAATGCCCTACTGCTATATGCATGTGTTTTTGTTGGTACAACTGTTGCATTTACAAGGTCGTGCTTTAAGATAAGTTGTGATTTTGCTGGCTTTGATGTTCTAGTTTTTTCTTCAGTAATACGTGAAAATGAATTTTGTGATGAAAATATATCATTTGATTTGTTACATGTGCCTGTAATGTAGAACTCCCTATCTAGTGTATATTTATTACTAAAACTAGGAGGGTGATCTCTCAACCTTCCATTGTTGCTGTAAGTCTGCTTAACATGATATGAATGGATTCATCATTCATGTAAATGGAATATTGTAAAGACCATGTTGCTAATATAAACTGCTACTGCCAATGACCCGTACATAGTCCTTAAGAAGCCAATACCTATAACTAGTATTATATTTCAAGTTGATCCGACTGCTGTGTTTGATCATTCTTAAAAAAAGTATTTAAATTCTTTTAGACCATAGACATCAGTAGTGTATGCATTGTTATCATGTTTTCTTTTCTTGCTGTATACGACATTGCTACTATGTGGTGATCCCTTTCTGATAAGAAGTGATAAACATGAAACTAGCAAGTAGAATTAGTGCATTACAAGTTTGAGTAGCCTTTAAGACTTAGTTGTCTCTCCATATGGTTAGTTCATTACAAATTTACAACTATAGTAATTGAGAAAGAAAAAACAGGCCTTTTGGGGTATTTTGTAAATGCTGAATTTCATCTACTTTGGGAAGTTGGTAAAGAAAAACCTTCTTTTTAAGTTTGCTTCCATCTTGCAGTCCAGTTTGCAAAGCTGGTAAGTGAATAGACTAATGAAGATGGGTTGTCTGGGAAGTCATTTTAGCTTTCATGTCAGCACTCGAAAAACTTTTGTTTGAATCAGGACTTGGCCACTGAGAGGATTAGCCACCAAATAGCTTTATGTAGAGTGTGGGTCAACCATTGTTTTTCTCATTGGCAGTGTCTAGCTCACATTGTTCTCTCATCTTTCCTGGATGCATCTCTAGTGGATAAGTTAAGGCTTTGCTGTACTACCGCTTGGCAGTGTCTAGCTTTCAGTTGGTCTCCATCTTTAGTGGATACATCTCTAGAAGTCAAAGTTCTGCTGTACCACCGCTTTTTTCTGTTGAATCAGTTGCACTATTGCATCTTCCTTTACATCATGCAATAGAATGTCTTCTTACCAATGAAGCGTAATAAAAATGCTGTTGTACTTATATTCTATCTGTAAAGTGTTTCTAATATGTAGTTCCTCGGCAGGTTGCCCAACAAGCTCTATACTTGTTTAACAGCGAGCATGTCGTAAATTTAATAGCTCAGAACCGGAACGTGATATTACCAGTAATATTTGACGCGTTAGAGAAGAACACGCAAGGTCACTGGAACCAGGGTATACATGATCTGACGGCCAACGTGCAAAGGATATTCCGGGAAATGGATTCAGAATTGTTCAAAGAATGCCAGGAGCAATACTTAGAGAATGTTACCAGGGCCAGATTATTAGAGGAGCAAAGGGAATTGACATGGAAGAGAATAGAGACAGTCGCGGCAACTGCAGGGGCTGATGATATGGTTTTGGTTAATTAATTATATATGACAGAAATAGCAAAATTTTCCACCTAGGTGGCTATTTTCCCCCAAACTTGTTCCAATATCGATTCCTATCAAGGCCATAACTTGGAACTTGAGACGGAGAAAATATAGATATTGTAACAAGGTGTAATATAGATATTTTGTTTTCTTGATAAGTTTATAAATGTTTTTGTTGCCTTGAAGTCATCGAGGGATCCCCTTATTAGGTTGCTCCTCTACACTTTTCTAATCCGAAACATCTATTTCTTAGGTATCACATTATACTGTCATGTCATAGAACAACTTCGTTAGGTATCACATTATACTGTCATGTCATAGAACAACTTCGTTAGATGCATCAGGATCGTAAAAAACCTAACTCTTGGGAACCAATGTTCTACGAGTGAAGCATGATTGGAAATTCTAAGAATCATTTGACCATCTCTTCTTGCATTGTACCTTTTGCTTCTTACAAACTTTTCCTTTGAACTTCTCTCAGTTCCCTTGGTTCATTTCCTTAAGCAACTTCACTCTACTTCCGCTTCCCAACTTCTATTAAACAATTCTCTTGTCACCTCGTAGTGCATTTGGAAAGCTCGTAATGACCTCATTCACAGTTCCCCTAAAAATTCTTTATCTTTCTGCTACCCTTTTTACCAATCACCTACTATCTAACCCCTCCATCTCCAAAACTCCTCTTCAGTCCCCTACTCTTCTTCGCTGGCTTCCTTCTCCTCCAGGCCATCTCAAACTTGAACTTCGATGGTTCTGTCAGAAAACCACCTTGGCTCATCCGGTTTTATTTTTCGCCACAATGGTTCCCCTCTTGAAGCCTCCTCCAAAGGATCAGTAATACAGGATGTTCTCACTGCTTAAACTTGGAGTTCAAGCTTGGAGCAATGCTTTACCTCTGTCTGCTAGCTCAGCCTTTTACTTTGATTTGTTAGGTGTTGGTAGTTTTAGGGGGTTTCGCGAGTAATCTATTTTCATTAGTGGAAAAAATAGTGTTCTACCGGTGAACCCTTTGTTTCTTCAGTTTGGGTAGTGTTTGACAAGATAGAAGAGTATTTGGTGTGAAAAAAAGATTTTCTTCGAACAACCAAGCTTGAGGTGTGCCAGTACCTATGGGTTAGGTACAACCTTGATCTTCGATGCTTGTTCGCCTTCTGACTTCTCTCCAAACGATTGTCATACAGGCGTTGGTCAGGCCTGCACTTAGGTTCTTCTTAGACCTAGCAGAAGAGCAACTATGATTTTTCTCCTCCTCTTGCGAAATGGACGTCTCTTACTCAGACCGGTGTAATTGAGCAGAGCTATAAACAAGAATCACGGTGCGTTCGCCAAAGGATCCTCTGACAAACTGGTGATATTTGCTAAAGTTATTCACCTTAACAATAGTTTGCAGGTATTCGCCAACAGGTTGGTCTTTATGAAGCGGTGGTGGACTGTTCGCTCACGGATGATGCTTGGTGAGTAGAAGCGGGTAGTGCTCACGGATGAGGCTTTGATGAATAGCAGCGGGGAATGGCTACAGATAGGGCTTTGGTGGTACAAAAAGACTCGAGGAATCTTTCTGGTAGAGGTGCTCCGGAGAGACATGTTTTGCAGTGTGCAAAAGTTGTATTGATTGATTCAGATGTCGATGTCTTTTCCTGTGCCTTGACCCCTTTAAATAGTAGATATTAGGGTTTGTTCGTCCTTGCGGACCAAGGTGTATCAAATCTTATTCAGATCATTGGAAGATTCTTTAAGCAACCACAAATCTTTGCTAAACATGACCTAAAACAGGAAAGAGAAAACATTAATAATAACATAGACCGCAAAAATCGATCCAATGAGTTCTCATGCAAAACATTAGCCGGACAATATAATTTTGGCTCAAACAAAGAGCACGTGGAAGCTATTCAGAACTTGGCATGAAAAAGAATTGGCCATGTTAACTACACTCACTTTTTGGCAATTTTCTACGACAATGAGAGACATGCCATGTTAAATACATCATTATTACTCAATGAAAGGCCCTAAAAATCAACCAAAAATGATCGATGCATAAGAAATCAAAAAAGCAAAGCCTATGAATTTCACATGCCATCCGAAAATCCATATCATCAGCTAACCATATCCTATCCCCAGATTCCTCCCCATAATCTTTGTATCTTTTGTATTAAATCCACGTTTGCCTACCAAAACTTCAACCAATTACACACCCTAAAACATGAGCTTTCCAAGTCGACTTTGCTCTCAAGTCAAAATCGAATACATGTGGTGATAAAAGTTAAAACCACTAAAAAGAGCTAAAATCTGTCTTCTGGATCATAAGAATCTATAGTGTAGTATATAAACTGTAAAGCATAAGGGGGTCAAATAAGCAATGGATGTAATGGAGAAAATTCTTTTCCCTTTGTCTAATAATGATATTTCCTTTGAATTGAGTGTTATAATAATAATGTTAAGAATGATGGTAATGATAATAGACCAACATGGTTGGTGGTAACATGCAAAATTAAGATAATTAGAATAGACAACAAGATGGGGTGTGAAGATGATGATGGTTGAGCACTGCTACCGAATATCATTCCAAAATAGTCGCCATCACTGCCGCTGTACCCTCCACTGCCGGTGTTGGTGGTGCCATCGGTAATGGTCCCACTGCCGCTGTTGTATGATTCGCTCCTACTACTTTCCCTACACAATGACAATATGAAAAACCAAATTAGTAAAGTTAATGGATTGCAAAAAGACATGAACGATGAGATGTGGTTTATCAGAAGAATCCCAACTTAATAATGGAACTGAAAATGAAGTTGCAACAGATTTCATCATAAGACTTCTGACAAAGAGCTTGTTCCAAACAGTTACTTAAGTGGAAGCACCGAAAAATAAACGAACTTAAGAATTTGGGGAGAAGTTGATCTCACATGGGATAAGTGGAGGTAAGTGGGGTGAGCTCACTTATTTTGGCAAACCCTTTTCTCAAATTGTTAGATTTGGATTTGTCAATTTAAGATGAAAGGATCAGTAAACATTGTTAGCAAAACAGCCAAGGAAAACTGAGATGAGAAACATGTTGAAACTTTGACAAATTGAGTAACAATCTCCATCTGGAAGTGTACAAAAACAGCTGTAGAACAATGACCATGTAATGCACACTAGTTTGTACGTAGATGAGTTTCTCGCAATGTGTGGTTTTGAAAAAGAACATATCTATCCATCTGATGGGAGCTTTCACTTAAATGAACTACTACATGCATGAGAAGCATACTGTCACTATCCAGCAAGTTCAGGAATAAGAACAACAAAAACATATCCAGAACGAGTTGATTCAAAGTCTCTTTTCTTTTCCAGCTTCTGACTTACCAACCTTCCCCAAAAGAAAACTTACAACAGTGCAAAACCAAGGGACCTCCCCACATGCCAACCCCAGTACTACAACCCAATTGGATCTGTTTCCAACCCACGATCCCTTTGATCCATGACCCCATTGACCCAGACTTATTTGTTAATCACCTAATGACTCCTAATGACTACTTGGGAGACACCAAATAGGTCAGCAAAGCCCTTTGGTCCAAGCATATAAAATATCTGCTCTATTTGGTTGTGGGGCCCACATATTTCTGAAAAATTGCGAAAAAACCCTGGCTTGAATAAAGCAATTGTGGGGGAGGAAAAAAACTGAGTCACCTTCCCAATGCAAAGAAACAACACCCTAATGTAGGCTCTCCCTTTCCTCCACTGTCCTACAATACGCCATTCCCCCCAAGAAGAGCCCCCCCACTAACAACTTTCTCAATCTTTTTCCCACTTTACACACTCATGCAATCCTTGAATCACAAACTCCCTAAACACTACCATTGATGGTAATCACAGACTCATGCAACCCTACTCTGAGCTAACACCAATACACCATGGGCAAATCTGACATATAATTATACTATAAACCCCATAACAAACAAATGCTATAAACAAAGGGGTGGGGATATACTTAATCTAACCCCAAGGACCAAGGGCATAAATTTAAAAATTACCACACAAAAAAAAGCACGTATAAGAATGGACCAAGCAGAACTGGAAAGACGAAAAGGACTAGACTAGCAGTCTAGCACAAGTGAACTGTAAGGCTGCAGTGTCAGCACACATGCTCATCACGTGAACCCATTGAAAGTAAAGCTACCATATTTTTATTCCTCTTCACACCTATTCTATTACTAAATCCAGCTGAGTATTCCCTAAAAGTCCCTAAAGAATCAATCTTTCTTATTTGATTTGATTTGATTTGCTCTCATTATGACAGTTATAACAAGACAGGTAATACAGTTGAGGGGGTAGAAGAGTAAAAAACATTACCTTGGGTCGCCGAATACACCGGCGGTGACGGTGAGGCGGTCAATGAGACCCACCGACTTGGGTTCAATGCTTGAGGCCTTAGCGTACTGGGTGCTCCTGCCCGCACCGGATGGCACGAAGAAGGCTCCATTTACCATTATGTCCCCCTCCGTCCTCCAGTTCCAGTCGTCCCAATCCCCTTCGTTCGTGTCCACGCGCTTTGTCACCTGTGTTGTTCACAGCTCATGGTCAGTTACTCACACTCCCAACGGTCATCAAGTGAAGCCAAAATTTTACAGCTAGGAAAAGATAAAAAAAATATGCCTCACTGTCAGCCACTACCAGACTATAACGTCTCAGTCACTAGGCTCACATAATTCAATGTCCCTTTCCAATTTTCAAAAGAGAGGCGCGTGAACCGACGCGCCACCATGGCCCCAACTCAATTAACCGATCACTTCTCTCACATTCCCCAGCCAAGAGGAAGCAAGACATAGATAATATGTAACCCACACCTATTAACCATAACAAAAAGAAAGATCCTCATGCATCAAAAGGGCAGTGACCAACACGCGCCGCCAGTAGTGAGTGGGGGACCAGAAGCAGGAAACAAAGGTCAAAAAACCAATGGTATTTTTACTTTTCACCCGCCCAAAACAAGATAATAAAGAAACAAAACAGTAAAAGTGACAATCTTTTAACCGTACCTCCTTGGCGTTCTGGTTCATGGGAGCAGTGTACCGATTCCCCTGACTATTAATCGTGGGATTGGCACTACCCCCAATGGCATACATCTCCCACTGCGTGAAGTCATTGTTGACAACATGTACATACCCTCTTCTACACCTGGGCATACGCTGCACCAGCGCCTCCCCAAAATGATTAAACGCAATCGTCACCTGCATCCCGGAGTCCGGCAAGTACTTATCATCATGACCCAACAGCATAACCTCATCGTGATGAGCAAAATAGTTGTTGGAAATCGTGATCCCTGTGGACCCCATTATGGCGTCAATGAGTCCGTCGGCGCAGTAGGACAGAGAGCAATGGTCGATCCAGACTTTCCGGGCGCCGAAGAGAGAGATGCCGTCGCCGTCGGACTTACCGCGCCAGCCCACGTGGGTAGGGGAGGAGGCCACGTTGGTGTTGCCGGCGGGTTTGCAGTGGTGGACATGGATGTTATGGATGATGACGTTGGAGACGTACTGGAGGGTGATGCAACCGCCGCCGGTGACATGGACGGAGTGTCCTCGGCCGTCGATGGTTTTGAAAGAGTTGACGATGAGCTCCGCTTTGAGTTTTATTGTCATGTCGGCGGAGAATATGATCCAGAGAGGCTCGTCTTGGATGACGGCGTGGCGGAGAGTTCCCGGAGTTGGGTTGGCGAGGTTGCCGTCGGAGGAGTCGGTGACTATGTAGATCTGGCCGCCTTTGCCGCCCATTGCGTGTGCGCCGAAGCCGATGCCGCAGTCGGCGAGCTGCTGGCGGTTTTCGGCCCAGTTGGTGGAGGAGCAGCGCCAGCAGTCGTCGATGGGGTTGCCGGTGCCGCATTGCTGGGACAGCATTTCGCGGCGGAAGAGGGAGGCATTGACTCTCCTGTCGAAAAAAACAGAGCCAAAACAGAGGAGCTAGTAAGAAACACTACTAGAATACAGAGCGAAACGGACAAGAATGGGATAATGCGGATGGAATACAACACAGGCAATGCCAAAACAGAGGTGGATGGGGATAATGTAGATGAAATTGGAGATTTTGGGATGGATTTGTTTAAGAGGAAGACTGAAATGATTGATTGATGGAGGTAATGAGATGAAATGTGGGAAACCCCAGTTGGGATTCTTCTCTTTTTTTGGGGTGTGTCAAGTGGGTTGAAAAGCAGAGTGCCCAGAAAGCGATTTGGGTTGGGGATGACCTGATAATTGAAAAATGTTGGTGACCCTTGTTGTGAAGCTTGAAAAGAAGCAGAACCAAGATGAGATTGGAGGTACCCAGATGAGGTTTGTAGAGGTGAAAGATTGAAATGCATGAACAATGGACTAAAAGATCAGAGTTTTGAAGATATTTTAGTGGAGATAGAAACACAGTGGCCCATGGCATTAACGCTGAAAATGTGGAAAACCCAGACAGAGATTTGAGCTGCTGAGGACCAAGCAAATGAAAATGGCAGCAAACCCTTTATGCAAAACTGAAGAACAAGCAAAACCCAGATGTAAAGACTCTACCTTTGTACTTCTTGAGCCACAGCTTCAGGATTGGGGTGCTGATGAGGGAGGGGGAGGGTGAGGTTGAGGTTGAGGTTGAGGTTTAGGGAAGCTAAGGTGAGGGAAGAGAGAGAGCTAAAGAGGCATATTAAGAGAATACAGGTGGTAGGAGGCATCCTTGAAGAGAGGCAAATGGTTTACGTTGTTGGTGTCTTTATGCCTTTTCCTCTATAGAAAAGAGTCTTCCTTGAGGTGGATGTATTTGCTTCTTCAATGCCCGCCACACCAGTAAAACCACAACACCAACAAACTATGAAGTATTGGGGAAATCTGAGGTGAGTTTATATAATAAACCAGGATTATAATAATGACAGTTGCAATAATTTAAATGGGGAAAATTTTGGGGTTTACTTTTCTGTTTAGGGATTGGAGGGTTTTGGCGAAGGGACATGAAGAAGATTGGGGCGGCTGTGATGGAGACCTTGCAAAAGCTTTGGCAATGAAGGTGAGGGAGAGAAATGCCCTTGTTGCAGATACTTTCAGTGACTCACATTCTTACCTTGTTTGATAATTTAGGGATTGATGGAAAATGTAGCAAAAGATGGAAAATGTAGCAAAAGGGAGGGGGTAGCTTATCCAAAATGCTAAAAGATCCTTATTTCTTTACTACTCTATCTTGTTCATTAAGACCAGTGCAACAGTTTTCTTATAATTTTTTTATAAAAAAAAAAAAACAAAAGTCAATGTTTCAATTCATTTTTCTTTTTCAACTTTAATAAATTCTCTATTTTAAATATTTTATGTTTATTTCTCAAATTTTTTCTTTAAATTTCAACTTTAAAGAATTTGGTTTTCTTTCTCTACACAAATATATGTAAAACACCCAAAATTTATCCTATATTTAAGAAAACCAAAAATTTAAAAAAGCTGTTGATGTTTTAAAACTTATTTGCCTACGGATTAAGATTCTTTGCTGAAAGGTATGAATGTTCTTGTTCTAACTTACAAACCTCCTTCAGGGGTGGACAAGGACTCCTTTTTGCATTTGGTGTGATTAGAAGGTAATCAAGACTGCAGCTTTCAGTAATTATATATTAATCAAGTGAAAATGGAGGCGCCCAGTTGCAGTTATAAAGTGTCTTTTCACAAAAGAAAAGAAGCAAGATGACGAAAAAGGACATCTCTTCTATCCAAACGGAAGAAAAGTGGGGTCGTTTTTTGACAAAAAAAAATAAAAATTAAAGAACCGTTTAATCGTGATAAATTATTTACGGATATCTAAATTCGTTGGGTTTTCAGAAGATTGTTTTAATTATTTTTTCGAGTTTTATTTTTATTATTTTGTTTTGATTTATTTTAATTAATTTGTTTTGAACTTAATTTTATTTTAATCTTAGGCTTTTAGGTTTCATTGTTGCCCTAGGGTTTGTTTGCTCCTATATAAAGAGTCTATATCAGTTGTATTTGATAACCTTGAATTTATAAAAAAAACATTTGAGTTTATCTCAATTCTTGGTGGATTCCAGAACCTCTCGTAGATTCGAGATCAAAAACAGATTGGTAGATTCCAATCTCCTATCCTTTTATTTTTCGCTGCATCAATTGGTGTAGAACGAAGGGAGGTCGCTTTCCAACGGAAAATAAAGATTGGAGAACCGTTTGATCGTGACAAATTATTTACAGATATCTAAATTCTTTGGGCTTCCAGAAGACTGTTTTAATGATTTTTTGAGTTTTATTTTTATTATTTTATTTTGTTTTGGACTTTTTTATTTTAATCCATGAGCTTTTATGTTTCATTGTTAGTTGTCCTAGGGTTTGTTTGCTCCTATATAAAGAGCCTCTATCAGTTGTATTTGATAACCATGATTTTATATAAAAAAACCTTTGAGTTTATCTCAATTCCTAGTGGATTCCAAAACCTCTAGTGGATTCAAAATCAAAAACAGATTGGTGAATTCCAATCTCCTATCCCTTTATTTTCCGTTGCATCAATTGATAATCAGAGCTTGGTGGATTACTGATGAGTGATCTATCGAGCGATTCAGAAGCAAAAAAAACAGTATCGAAAAAAAGAAGAACACAGCGCCACGACCGCCCTGCCCCGACCCGGCGAATAACCTCGAGCCGTGTCAATTGCCCTGCGCCTCCAGCCAAGCCCAGCCTTGACGCGCATCACAGCCCTGCCGAGCCTGCCTCCCGCTCAACCTCTCCAGCCCAACGTGGCCACCAAGCCTCGTCGCCACCGCCACCAAGCAACAACGCTCCGCGCCTCTCCAGCCCAAGGTTTTCCCACCTCAGATCCACCTCCGGCGCCATAGCGCTGCTTCGTTCGACGTCCCTGACAAAAACCTAGTTCTCTGCAAAAAAAAACCGACCCGGTATCTCAACCCGGCCCGAAAAACCTACCCAACCGGGAATGAGATCCAGCCTGACCTAGTAGCCGACCCTACCCAGTAGCCATTAACCCGACCAAAAAAAACAGGAGAAAGAAGAAGAAGAAGAAGAAGAAGAAGAAGAAGAAGAAAGGGAAGCTAGCATGGAACGTACGTTGGATATTTACCTCACCGGATTACGATGACTTCAGAACAACGTGTTTCATCAAAAACAAGGTATGGTCAACAATAATTGATAGTGATCTACATGAGAATTTTGTTGCAAGCAAGGTTGTTCATTCTCTTCAATTACCGACAGTGAAGTTGTGCAATCCATTTTGGATTGATGGTCATGCACATGTGACAAAGATTTGAAAAGTTCCGATCTCAATAGGAGAATTTTATAACGATGAGGTTACTTGTCATGTGATTGATACGGATGATAGTGATGTGTTTTTAGGAAAACCATGGCATGAAAGCGTCAACGATAGTTATTGTAAAGATGAGACATATTTATTCAAGAAGGAGTCGAACAAGTTTACAATCAAGCCCGCAAAGCCTGAAGTGTGTGAAAAGAATGTTGAAAAAAATCACTTTGCAGATTAAAGAAGAATTTGCTCATGTTGACTCGGTTGTCAGTATTGAAGAAATCTCGCCTCATATGACTTTTTCAGAACCAGAACTAATGACCATTGAGGAATACAATTTTGGAAATCATGAAGACTTCTCTTAAGTTATATTTGACAAACTCATCTATGGTGTTGAATTCATGATTGTGCCTTCAAAGTTTACAAAGTCTCCGACTTCTAAACCACAGGTTCAATTATTGGATTTATTATTGAGTTTGTTTTCTACAAATTATTCTTCTTTATTCAAGATGAACTCGAGGTCGAGTTCTTTTGAAGTGGACACTACCAGAATAAGTATTATAGCCGACGAAAAAAAAATTACCAGGCCGGCTAAAGTCCATTTTAGCCGACGAAAAATAATTTCGTCGGCTAAGTGAAATTTTCGTCGGCTAAAGTGGACTTTTAGCCGACGAAAAAAACTTTCGTCGCCTAAGTGAAATTTTCGTCGGCTAAAAGTCTACTTTAGCCGACGAAACAACATTTCGTCGGCTAAAGTAGTTTTTTTCGTCGGCTATAGTCTGTGAACTATAGCCGACGAAATTTTAAAACTTTGGCCGACGATATATATAATTTCGTCGGCTAAAATTCTTTATATTTCCAGATCCAGACAGTAGCTGATTTGAAAGAAAAAACGGGAGAAAAAATTTTGGGGTTGGCGAAATTGTTGAGTGTTGTCGAAATCTGTCGGAAATTAGTTTGTGGCGCTATATATAGGTACGTATATGTATATATCTTGTTTTTGAGTTGATTTAAGAGTTTTATTTTCGTTATGCACATTGAGTTTGAGTTTTAATTAGAGTTGATTATATTGTGTTTTAATTAGAGTTGATTATATTGTGTTTTGAGTGTGATTGAGTTGATCGATTTGGGTTTGATAATATATATGAAGTTGTTGATATATATATATATTAATTTGATTATATTAATTAGTAATTATTATATATATTAATTGTACGTTAACTCAGATATAATATAAATTGAATGATTCGTAAATTTAATTAATTAGCGTTTATACATATATATTATGTTATTTTCTCAGGATATGGATAAGAGTTGGATTTCGCTTCCAAAATGGGACAAAAGATATGCTAAAGGAGTTGTTAGTTTTATTGAATATGTGATCAATAATGCTAAAGGGAATACAATTTTCTATTGTCTGTGCACTAAATGTCAGTGTCGCAGTGATATGTATCAATTTCCAATTGACAAGGTTTGGCAGCACCTTCAAAGTAATGGGTTTTGGGAGAAGTACACATGTTGGATATATCACGGTGAAACATCATCAAGGGGTCCGCATGATCATGGGCAGTTTTCTGAGACGGGCAGTACATCCAACGATCCAACAACGGCCTTCATCAACGATATGTTTCCTTATGAGAGGGGTGTATGCTCTGAAGGACCGTATATGTCTGACCCGGTGCAGCCCTTCCCTAGAGTTGTCAACACTGCTGGTATTGACAGGTACAACAAACTACTTGCTTTCCAACAGACCCCTGTGTACCCCGGTTGTCAGAAAACGGTTCTTGAAAGTGTGATGGACGTTATGAAGATTAAAGTTGAGACAAAATCGACTGTGAAGGCTGTTGATGAGTATCTACAGTACACTGCTTCGATGCTGCCCCACGGTCATCGTCTTCCTACCACTCATCATAAGGTCCGATGTATACTGAAAGATCTTGGGCTTTCCTACATCAAGATCCATGCATGCAGATATGATTGTGTTCTCTTCTGGGGTAAAGATCCAGAAGGGAATGACCTTGGTGACCTTGACACATGTCCAGTATGTCAGAGTGACAGGTATAAGTTGACTCCTGCAGGCAATAGGAAACCTATGAAGGTACTTCGGTATTTCCCGTTGAGGGATAGGCTGGAACGGTTGTACATGTCATCACACACGGCCAAATCTATGAGATGGCACGCTGATAGGGAATTACAAGGCGAAGATACCCTTATACACCCTGCTGACGGGGAGGCCTGGAAGCATATAGACAGGGAGTTTCCTCATTTTGCGTCTGAGGTCCGAAATGTGAGGCTCGGGCTCTCATCCGACGGGTTCAATCCTTTTGGCAACATGAGTCTTCAATACAGTGTATGGCCGGTGATTTTGGTACCATACAATCTTCCTCCATGGATGTGCATGAAGAAGGAATACAATATGTTGAGTTTGTTGATTCCGGGACCCGGTTATCCAGGGAAGTGTCTCGATGTGTATTTGAGACCCTTGATTGAAGAGCTTAAGTTTTTTTGGGACGTTGGTCATCCCACTTATGATAAGTTCATGCACGAGATGTTCCAGATGCATGCTATGGTTGTTGGTACCATTAGTGATTTTCCTGCTCGTGGGATGTTGTCGGGCAACGTTGTTAGGGGATACAAGGCTTGTCCAGAGTGCCTAAGCGATGAGGGGAGCAGTAGTCATTGCAACAAGATATGTAGATTGGGTCACCGTACTCTCCTTCCGTATGATCACGAATGGCGGTTCGATGACAAGGCATTTGATGGGACTGTAGAACTTGGTGTGCCTCCTAGAAGATGGACAGGGGAAGAAATTTTAGCAGTGCTTAATGAGTATGATTTTGGGCAGCTCAGCAATCATCCCAATATAGTGGCAGCAATACCTGACAGACCCGACAGGTATAAATTTTGGACACATAAGAGCATATTCTGGGAACTCCCATACTGGAGTAAGTTGTTGATCAGGCACTACCTAGATGTGATGCACATAGAAAAGAATGTGTGTGACAGTGTGGTGGGAACCGTGCTGAACTTGGAGGGAAAGACGAAAGACGGTCCGAAGGCACGCATTGATCTTAAAAAAATGGAGATACGAAGACATTTGTGGTTGAAAGAAGGGAAGAAAAAAATGCCTCAAGCTCCGTACACCGTGAAGCCTGAACAGAAGAACGTAATTTTCAGGTGGTTGAGTTCTGTGAAGTATCCTTCAGGCTACGCAGGAAATATAGCCCGGTGTGTAAACATTCGGGACAATAAAATGTACGGGTTAAAGAGTCATGACTGTCATATTCTGCTACAACGTCTCTTCCCTATTTTCATTCGACCCTTCCTTCCCCGTCAGGTGGTGGAGCCGTTAGTAGCGTTGTCAAGATTCTTCCAGAAGTTATGCACAAGGGAAGTGACAAAATCTGATCTCCGGGAAATGCAACAGGACATTATTTATATCATGTGTAAATTTGAGAGAATATTTCCTCCAAATTTTTTTGGCATCATGCCGCACCTGATGATCCATCTTCCCGAGCAATTGTTGCTTACCGGTCCAGTACACTATACTTGGATGTATCCTATGGAAAGGTATGTTTTTTACACCTAATGTTTTTATTGTACATGTTCATTGTATAATCGTAACATATGACAACAAATTTATTTATTTACAGACAACTTGGAGACTACAAAGCTTATGTGGCTAACAAATCCGCGCCTGAAGGATGTATAGCAGAAGCATATATTGCGCACGAGTGCGTCACCTACATGAAGTTGTATCTAGGAGCATTGAAGGAAACTCCACAAACCATGCCGGTTGATGAACCGAAGTTTAACCTTTCCATAGTCTCAAATGATGTTGAAGTTTATGGAATTTTACCAGAGTCCTACAAGTTGCAACCCCATGAGCTCGTCATAGCCCATTGGTGGGTATTGATTAACTGTCAAGAAGTTGAATACTGGAAAGACATCCATCTACACTGTCAAGACATTCAAGGTGATCTCGACTACCACAACAAGGAGTTCGCGAACTATTTTGGCGATTGGGTATGTAATTCTTCAATTTTGTATGTTGCAAGTCTCCTTGATTGCATAATTATTCATATTTATAATACATTGAATCTTTGGTTGCAGATGAACCATATTCAATTTGATGGTCACCCAAATTGGTCTCACGAACTAAGACTTCTAGCTATGAAGCCGATAATGTCAAGAGTTTACCCGATGTGCAAGGTCAATGACGTGCAATTTATATGTGAAATGAGAGACAACAGACGAAGAACACAGAATTCTGGGGTTATGGCGCATGGTGGCCGGAATGGAGTTGATTATTATGGTGTTCTTGATTCAGTGGTGGAACTCGTTTATGGGCAAGGCATGACCGTGCACCTGTTCAAGTGTAGATGGTTTGATACTAGAAGCTCGCAGAGCATGAAGATTGATCAGTACGGGATTTTATCGGTGAACACTGGCACAAGCTGTTACGAAGATGACCCCTTTGTTTTTGCGACATCGGTGAAACAAGTGTTTTATCTTGATGACCTTGTTAAGGGTGACGCGTGGAAAGTAGTCAATCTTGTGCACCCTCGAAACATTTACCGGGCGACTACACTTGGAGAGGCCGAAGACGAGGAAGAAAATGTTGCGTATCAAGAACACAGTGCAATAGATATTCCTGACTCCTCTACAATTCGCCTTAATAATTTTAAACCGGGTCGTTCGGTTCGAATTCGTGATTTAGACGCTCGCCTTATTGATGTGGATCCAAATCAAGAAACAGACGACGACTCTTGTGATGTAGAAATGCATAGATTACCGGAAATTAATTCTGACACCGAAGAAGACTCATCGGATGATTCTGATTACGAGCCTTCTTAGTTATTTGAATTTGTACTACAATTTGATGTGTTTCATATGGTACAAGCTCTACAATTCATAATGTATCTTAATGTTGGTTATATATGCAGGAAATTGTTATGGGTACGGTTAAACCAACTGTTTTTTTTATCTATTTGACAGTTTTAGCCGACAAAATATAACATGTTTCGTCGGCTAAGATACTTTTAGCCGACGAATACCCTAATATTTCGTCGGCTAAAGTTAAATGAATAAAATAATAATTTTATACCGCTAGCTGCGTCTCCTCGATATGAAACTATTTGTAGTTGACGGTCCGGACAGAATACGTATTTTAGGTGGCCAAATCACCGTTTGTTTGTGTTTAGGGGTTTGACCAACGGGATTGACCGTGCGGATCGAGCCCGACCGTGTGTCCGATGATGCTGAAATTTTACCCTCACACATGTTTCAACATAATGATGATATCTGACGGTCGGTTTTCCGTTTCACAAGATGGATTGTCACAATCAAAGTATGCCTACTAATGTTGTATAACTAATTGACTAAGTGTTAAGTAAATGTTCCGTTTTAAAAACAAACTATACGTAGATGCTTCAAACAAAAAAAAGTCGTGAGATAAGATATGACCGGAACGATGAAATATGTCTACGGTTGAAATTTCACGTAATTCCGATAAGTTTCGGTGCCAATACTTGCGGTCATTGCATTTTTTCTATTCGTTCGCCATAGAGGACGCCCTATCTCCGACGGTTATTTTTCTTATAAATTTTATACCGCTAGCTGCGTCTCCTCGATATGAAACTATTTGTAGTTGACGGTCCGGACAGAATACGTATTTTATGTGGCCAAATCACCGTTTGTTTGTGTTTAGGGGTTTGACCAACGAGATTGACCGTGCGGATCGAGCCCGACCGTGTGTCCGATGATGCTGAAATTTTACCCTCACACATGTTTCAACATAATGATGATATCTGACGGTCGGTCTTCCATTTCACAAGATAAAACAAATAAATTGTGCATGAACTTACTAAATATGAATAAAATATACTTTAGCCGACGAAATTACTAACATTCACAGTAATTTCGTCGGCTATAGTTGGACTTTAGCTGACGAAATTAGGGTTTTGTCGTCGGCTAAAGTCCAACTATAGCCGACGAATTTTTTACTTCGTCGGCTAAAGTGGGACTATAGCCGACGAATTTTTTATTTCGTCGGCTATAGTTCTTCCTATAAATTCGAAAGCAGCCGAACAGAAGCCCACTTCTCCACTTTCTCCACTCCGCCGGCGAATTTCTCCCTCTCCTCTCGATTTTCTTTCGCCATTTTCGACGGTTTCCGGCCTCCACTCCGCCTCCCTCATCTCCCAAACCAATTAGGTATGCAATTTCATGTTTATATTGGATTATAGAACAAATTTGGGTTGTTTTTTCAATATATTGAATTGTGTTGAATTATATTGTGATAATGTTGAATTGTATTATGTTGTGATAATGTTGAATTATATTGGGTGTATTTACTGAATTTGGGTGTATATTTGGTTGTAGTTGGGTGAATTTGGGTGTATTTGGGTGTATTTGAGTGTATTTGGGTGTATTTAGATGTATTTGGGTGTATTTGGTATATTTGGATGTATTTTGGGTGTATTTTGGGTGTATTTAGTATATTTGGGTGTATTTAGTATATTTGGATGTATTTTGGGTGTATTTGAGTGTATTTGGGTGTATTTAGTGGATTTGGATGTATTTGGGTGTATTTAGTATATTTGGGTGTATTTAGTATATTTGGATGTATTTTGGGTGTATTTAGTATATTTGGATGTATTTGGGTGTATTTAGTATATTTGGGTGTATTTGGGTGTATTTAGTATATTTGGATGTATTTTGGGTGTATTTGGGTGTATTTGGGTGTATTTAGTAGATTTGGATGTATTTGGGTGTATTTAGTATATTTGGGTGTATTTGGGTGTATTTAGTATATTTGGATGTATTTTGGGTGTATTTAGTATATTTGGTATATTGTTCATTTTTTATTTGGTATATTGTTCATTTTTTATTTGGTATATTGTTCATTTTTAATTTAACAAAATATTAATTATTTTATTTAGGATGAAAGGATTATTCAGCAGATCAAAGAGTTCGAAGGGCCGGGGTTAATCGTCAGAGGGAACGTCTAGCAACCCTCGAGGTTCGTTTCAGGGCCCAATGACGGCCCGACGGGCGTCTCTTCTGGAGCCGACACATTCCTCCAGGCAGCCAGATGGCCCTCCCGCCTCCAGGCCTCCTAGCGCCCCTCGCTCTTCCGGCCAGCCGGACGCCTCTCGCTCCTCCAGGCAGCCTACCGCCCCTCGCTCCTCTGGCCAGCAGGACGCCCCTCGCTCCTTCAGGCAGCTTAGCGCCCCGCGCTCCTCCAGGCAGCCCAGCGGCCCTCACTCCTCGAGGCAGCTGTGGCCTCCGACTCAGGCGGAGGTGTCTGCACCACGTATGCCTGAGATACGTAGGGCACCGGCACCGGGCCCTAGTGCATCGGAGGGTGGGTCTTCCGGGGTACAGATGCCGCCGCCCCTCCTCTTCCTTCCGCGCTTCATACCGGCAATACCTGCAGTCGATGACTCAGGGGCGCCGATTTATCCACTTCCCCCCCAGGTGACCCCATCAGCGGCGTACCTGTTCGTGCCGTTTGCTACAGAGTTAATTTCTGCGAGGGTATCATCGTCGGCGACAGAGTCGGAGTCCGTCGCATCCGCCCCAACGCCCTCAGGTAATGATTATATAAGTAATTTGTTATGTTATAATGTTATAATAAAATTAATTTACTAATCATCAATTTATGATAGGTACCGTCGGAGCCAAGCCGACAAGGAAGAAGAGAGGTCCGGTCACGGGGAAAGCTCTCGAGAAGACAGTGAGTACATCGGGAAGGATCGTCATTGATACTGACGAGGATGGGAACGTAGTATCCGGCGGCAAGACGAGGATGTACTCTGGCCGCGTGGGAGCGCTTATTAGGGATAGAGTCCCTATGTTGTGGTCAGACTGGGGCGAGGTCCCACAGGAGGTTAAGGACATGGTCCACAACGCCATGTCGGTAAGTATAACAAAATTCATATTTAACATTATTTATTACATTGTAGATTTATGAACGTCTAAAGTAATAAATGTTTAAATGCAGGTGTGGTTTGACGTTCCCGAGTACCTGAGGAACACCTGGGCGGACGTTGTGCACGGGGGAAGGTACGTTGCAAAGTTAAGGACAAAAAAAACTATGTTTAATTTATAATATTTATATTTTTTTTGGCGTATTACAGGTACAAGGAGTGGAAGAACGAGTTACGGACCCACTGGACTACACATGGGAACGAACGTTCCGGCACCCCCCTTGAGTTCCAGTTCAGGGAGTACGAGTGGCGTTGGCTTCTGATATCGGAATTCAACAACCCACATAAACAGGTAATTAAAAATAATTATTTATTATATTGAATTATATTTAATACGTTTTAAAATATTTTACTAATTCGATTCCTTTGTAGGCCGTTTCCCGGGTGAACGCTCAAAACCGGCAACGCAACATGAGGAACCATCATGCCGGTTCTAGACCGTTCGCATCGTTGATGGAGGAGGCGGCCAGGGAACATCCAGAGGTCAACCAGTACGTCTATACGTACGAGAGGGCATATCCCGACTCCCAGGAGGATATTGTAAGTCGTTTTACGTTTTAAAATTTAGTAAATTATATGTATATATATATATTTTAAAATGTTAATTAATTTTTTTTTCCTATCAAATTAGGCGAGGGTGAGGCAGGCTAGTGACGAGGTGATGGCTGCTATAGTCAGGGAGACATGGCCTGACACGCAAGAGGAGGACATGTCCGAAGCCATGTCCCGGATCGACAGTTCGGATCTCAGCGTTGGGGCCAGGATCATGGGCACAGCCTTCCCACCGCGAGGAAATAACTTCTACTGTCGGGGCCTGGGAAAGAAGGGCGAGGGGGTACTGAAAACCACTCCTGGGTTTCAGAAAAAAGGAGCCTCGACCAGCAGCAGAACGACTCAGCTTGAGGCGGAAGTTCAGATGTTACGGGAACAACAAGCCGCCCAAGCAGCATATAATGCCGAGAGAGAGGCCGCCCAAGCAGCATATACTGCCGCGAGAGAGGCCGCCCAAGCAGCATATACTGCCGCTCTACAGGAGTATACTATAGCATCCCATGCCGCCCAGCAGACACAGCAGCAGCAGATGTACCAGTACATGCAAGATTTTATAGCTGCACAGCAGCAGGGACTTCCGCTTCCGCCCATGCCCCCGCCTATTGTCTTACCTCAGCCGCCGCAACCTCCCCAACCTCCCCAACAACCTCATCCTGGAGCAGATATTGATTTAGACGATATCGATTTTATTTAGTTTTTTAAGTTTATGAACAATTATTTATTTAGTTTTTTAGGTTTATGAACAAATATTAATTTACTTTTTAGGTTTTATGAACAATTTATGAATTGAAAATTTAATGCAAAATGTTTATGTTACTTTAGATGGTGTGTTGTTGTTGGTTATAAAATTGTTTCTGTAATTTGCAGCTTGCTTGGATGGTAATGTATAAATTTTGTTTGGGTTTCTAGTATAAAAAGTACTATAGCCGACGAAATTTACCATATTTCGTCGGCTATGCTATTTTTTTTTTTCAACAACCTTTAGCCGACGAAAGTGTGCTTATTTCGTCGGCTAAAAGTATTATAGCCGACGAAAGTGTGCTAATTTCGTCGGCTATTCTCTATTTAATTTTTATTTTTTAAAAACTTTAGCCGACGAAATATTAATATTATTTCGTCGGCTATGTGTTGGATTATAGCCGACGAAATATTAATATTATTTCGTCGGCTAAGTGTTGGATTATAGCCGACGAAATATTTATATTATTTCGTCGGCTAAGGTGTGGATCATAGCCGACGATTTTTTTATATTATTTCGTCGGCTAAGGTTTGGAGTATAGCCGACGAATTTTTTATATTTTTTCGTCGGCTAAGGTGTGGAGTATGGCCGACGACGGCCTTTATTTCGTCGGCTATAAGCATAGCCGACGAAATATAGCCGACGACTTCTTAGCCGACGACGTGTCGTCGGCTATAACCTTAGCCGACGAAAATGGTAAACAGGCCGACGAAAAAATTTCGTCGGCTAAAGTGCTTATCCTGGTAGTGGGAGGCGACTGATGTAGAACGAAGATGAGTCACTTTCCGACGGAAAATAAAGATTGGAGAACCTTTTGATTGTGACAAATTATTTACGGATATCTAAATTCGATGGGCTTCCAGAAGACTGTTTTAATTATTTTTTAAGTTTTATTTTTATTATTTTGTTTTGTTTTATTTTAATTAATTTATTTATTTTAGACTTATGATTTATGAATTTTTGTCAAGGATTTGGGTGCTAAAGTCTCAACTCTCCACCAGTTTTGGAGCCAACAACTAACAAATCACCCATGTCTCGACCATCCTGGAAAAGTGTTGTTATCGAATGATCATATATATACTAAGTAGCTCTGTAATAATGTCAATACCAATCTTATGACTTTGAACGATAACTTGTTTGATTAAGATGTTTAACTGATAATTTTAAAGTCATGGTCATATGTAAGGTGTATGAGTTATTAATAAAAAATTTAAAATAAATAAATAATAACAATATTATTTCATGAAACATCACTTAAGCACCAAAGGTGCTATCTATCTATACATATTAGGTCAGAAGTATATACAAATATACATATTGGTGTATATATAATGAATAATGCTATGCAGATTATAAAGATATATATCCGTAGGTGATTTGAATGATCATGACATGTAGTTCAGCCAATACAACCTTAAACCAATTAGTAACATATAAAAAATATGAAAAATTTAATTGTGAAAATAAAAAGCATCAATCAAACAATGATGTAGACATTATCAAACATCTAGACTATAGAGTATCATTATCAAACTCCAAAACAAACCAACAACATTCATTTAACAACGATAAAAAGAAAAATTAAGAATAATTATTTGAAGCTTCTTGATAGAGTATATATATTATGCAAAAATTAAGAGAGGAGATGTGAATTGATGATTAGATAGACTACTGGATTGAACCATTTTATAAACACGGCAAAACTTCAAATTCCTTTTGGACTCCTCCATTGCTGCTTGCGTCAGTTTTTTTTTTCTTTTTTTCTTTGCAGTTATCTTTTAACGATGTCGTTTCAGACTTCGCATTAAACAGAATGACGTCGTTAGAATGACAGTCGGAAAAAAACAACACCTGCAACTTTCTACAGGTCGTCGTCTTTCTCACTTTCTCCACCCAAAATTTGTCTTATTCTTGCCATTTTTGCCTCCAACCAAACCTACAAATCAAGGACTAAAATATCGGGTATCGAAGAAATTTCGAGGCTCTAAAAAATAGATATTTCGAGGAAATATCGGAAAGTATCGATACTAAAAAAATTTCGAAAGAAATAACATGAAATTTATTTGTGTATAATATTTATAATTCAAAGACATATCCACAAGTCTATTCCAGCAGAGTTGGTCAAGGAGGTATCAATTTAACCAGTTGACTTGGTTTCGAATCTCCTCGGCTCCACCCCATGACTTTTGTATCAATTTTTCAAATTTGGGCCAAAATTGAGTGAATCGGGTTCAATAAAGAGAGGATATAGGCTGAGTTTGGTACAGCTGGGCTTATAAAATATAAGTTGATTTTTACTTTTTTACAGCTTATAAGCAGAAGGTGAGTATTTGCACCTTCTCATTTTTCCCTCAAAACACTTTATACTTTTTTAAGAAGTAGCTTATTTTTGGACTTACCAAACACCAAAATCTTTGGTGCTTAAAAATAAAGGAGCTTATAAGCTCTCCCAAACTCAGCCATATTGTATTTCAGTGAAATCTTGGATAATTTCTAGTATCGCGAAATTTCAATATTTCGAACGATATCAGCTTGGTATTAGATGGAAATATAGCAGGTCTAAAAAACGATATTTTCGACGAAATATCACCGAAAATATCAAATTTTAAGACCATGCTACAAATATAAGGGAAATTAAAAACTCAATCTAGACAAGTGCCTGACTCACCTGCACATAGATCCGCCCCTGATGGCATGACAGTCAGCCATATACGATTCAGAATATCTGATGGCCGCCATACCTGGACGTTTCATGGATGCTAGCTACAGAAAAGACTACGTACTCGAGTTCATTCTATCTTATCTAGTTTTTGTCTGTGTATCATAAAGAATTATGCTAGCAATTGCTTCTTTGCTAAGTCTGTAGTAGCTTCTTAGATTTTAGAGAAGAATAATCCTAGATGAACCACGTTTTAAGAAACCACATAAAAACGAGATAGCAATTCTAACAATTCTCATTGCATGTCATTATAAATGTCTGTCTTAGTGTTAATGTCAAAATTATGAGTCAAGTGAGCTTCAACTACCATAACGACTAGCTAGTGCATGCCAAGCAGCCTCAGTACTAATGCATGCATGCATCGAATGCAAAAGGTCAGTATTTAGCTAATTAATTAATTATTTGCTTTTTCTCACAAGAAATTAACTTTATTTTTCATCAAAATCGATCCTTAAGTCAAAGATGAAGATAATACCAAATTTATTCTGTAAAAGTCGACTTTAAGAGAGAAAATGAGTACATGATCATGTACTAAGAAGTATAGATGAAGAAATTGCATACTTTATATCCGATCGATCACGTATCTAAAGCAAAGCTTTTAGCTACGTTTTTGTCCTCGATCATCTTAAATCTACTATCAAGCTATTGTTTATACTAGTTAGCAAAGAAAATGATCTCAGCTTGAATAAGTGCTTTTCGTGATCAAATAGGAGATGGAAGACGTCTTGTTTTTATAAAGATCGAATATATGTAGCTCAATCCAAATACATCGATGATCAACGAAGGTTACTTTTAAATTTTCTACTTTTTTATCAACTATTATAAACTCGTGAGTAGGGCCGGTCCTGACCCATGACAGCCAATGCTCTCGCACGGGTCCAGATCCAACAGGTCCAATAAGGGCACACCAACTCCAACAAATATAGGTACATTTGAGGCCTAGTTTGGAGAAATTTAAAAAATCAAGCAAATAGCTCCCACCAAGATTTGAACCATGGTTGTTTTGATAGAATACCAACAAGAGAATCATTCCATTTACACAAAGAGTTGCTTACTATTTTCAAATGTTTGTATATAACCAATCTCATGGTTTATTTATTATTTTTTATTGGTCTGCTTAAATATCTCATGATATATTCATTATTTTTCGTTAGGCTCAACAATTACAGTAATAATAATTTTTTTAAATTTTTTTTTTATTTTGTTTAGAAAACACATTTAATAGAAGGGCCTAATAATTTTTTTTCACACCGGGTCTTCCATTCGTCAAAACCGGCCTTGCTCGTGAGTCGAACTCACAACCTTCTATTTAGAGAAGACTATGCCGCTAGAACAAATGGTACTGGACTTAAATTTTCTACTTATATGCTCAAAGTGAAACCATTATTTTTTTTATAAATAATTAAATAAAAAATTAGAAGATATAAATTTGGCCGAGAAAGATAATTTATGGAATAAGTCTCGTCGTAAATTTCGAAGGAAAAAGGTCCATCAGCTCTGGAAACCAAATGTTGTTATCGTCCTACTTTCTTTTTAAAAACCCGAATTTGCGGACATATTTGACTCACATTACCTTAATCACCTCTTGGAATTATGCTGACTTAAAATGAAAACTCATAGTCATTGTCCCCCAGATGTTTCAGTTATTTGATTAGAAAATGCATGTGATCGACCATAATGTAGTGATAATGTTAAGTTAATCCTCGACAAGGAAACGTCTTTATATAATTGCATTATCGTTTATATCAGAGGGGCATCCTAAGAAGTAAGAACCCTACATGAAAACTATCCAATAATCACGAGGAGCTACAAACTTAAGTGAGAGTAATTACTGAAGATAATGGATCAAAATGTAACTAAGACATAGATCTTTGAGAAAAAAATTCACAGAGGTATCGTTAAAATTCATACATACTTCATATTAACGTTATGCGTACTATGTAAACTTGTAACACATTACACTTACACACCGAAGATCTGGAATTGTAAAGATTTTAACATTGAACCATCTTTGTGAGTTAAACCGAAAGATCAATCTAGGGTATGGAAATGGTCTGATATATACCTTGATACTTAATCAATGTTTAATGTATGGATACAATTGTAGGTTTAATCATAAAAAGAGGAAACCCAATTGGGTTTGGGATAATTAAATATTAATGTGCAAGTTTGTGCATTAACTCACAAACCCAAGTTTGTGCATTAACCCAAATTATCCCAATTTGGGTTTGGGATAATTAAAGATTAATGTAATTTGTCTTGATAGGTAAGGATACGATCCTTTGTGTTGAGATGGAGAAAGGAAAGCCGAAACATTTTTGGAGCGTGTACATGCTTTGCAATTTTGCATATGTGAGTCGAACAAAGCTTCTTTCCCATGAAATTAAGGAGAAAGAAAACTGATTTTTGATCCAAAGCCACGTAATAGATAAAAAAACAAAGCTTTGTGACGAATTGGTTTGCCGATGAAATGGACTAGAAGGAAATAGAAAACCTTTTATGGGGATATGATCGAAACTATTGGCCTTTTGTCTTTTGAAGTGGGAAGATTCTAAACCAACGAGGAAAGGAAACAAGATGTCATGCTTGGAGAATCGGGATAGACGCCCAAAAGAATCGAAATTAGTTATACAAATAATATTCTTGATTATACAAATTGGCCACAACAGAGCTAGAGTGTTTAGGTTAAGGTTCGATGGGCTACGAGATAACTTACATGACCAACCATTTGTTGCAAGTGCCTTTCCCAATTGTGCCTATTGCACAATCGGGTAACAACTTAGTATTTTGATACAATTTGTTCCATATAGTTTGGACGGATGCTAGATATATTATTGGTAGAAATGTACGTAGATGTCAATTATATAATGTGTGTTTGATGTCAATAATGAGCTAGGGAGAACGAAACATTTCATATGTGCATACTCAATGTAATACCCGAGAAATCTATAAATAATTTATAATATTATTTTTAAAAATAATTAAGCGGAGTTAGCAAGGTTCGTGGCTCGAGAGAAGAACGGAAGTATTAGAACGATTTAAATAACTCAAAAACACCACTAATCGATGGGTCAAAGAATTGACTTTTTATTCGTTAGGATTCTCGTGAAACTTTCTTCACAAAAATTGTAGAGCACGGCGATATGACTTCTTAGACATGTGAAAAGTGTAAAACGGATTTCATATGAGGAAGTTATTATCAACACAAGCTGGTGGCTTCCGAGAATTTTTAGTATAAATAGAAAAGTCAAGAGTCTTCTATTTTATTTACATAACATAAATTTCTCTTCTCTTTCCTTTCTCTCTCACGCCTCGCCCATTTAATATCCAAGTTTTCCTTCTGACCCAAACCGAACCTGGCCGATCCGACCTGACTTTTACGGCCAACTCTGATCGACCCATACGGCTGGCCAGTCAAGTTCGCTTCATCTCGACAGTGCGAGCTTCTCTGTGGTGGTGGAAGAGTTCGATTCGTCTTGGTTTGTGAGAATCAAGACTCACACAAAGGAGTCTCGGGTCCGACGATGACCCGACTCGTTTTCTGGCGTGAGACAATGACGAGGCCTGAAATCGGTCTAGAAAAGAAGCTCTCGGTGTTCTGGTTCGATCTTTAGTGGTCTTGAAGCTCAATTCACGGTGAGGAGTGGCTGAGTTCGATTTATCACTTGTCGGCGGTGTTTGTGGCGGTTCGTGGCCAAATTAAGCGATGCTCTACGTATAAAAACGATCCTCTTACCTTGATGTAGATGTTAGCAGTTGTGGGTGGTGCCAATTTGTAGGTTATTGGGCGGCACGTGGGGCCCATGCATAGTCGCATGTGACGGCACGTCCGGCTTCATTTGGAGCAGTAATCTGTCCCATCATCAGGTACTCGTCGATACGAGTTTGTTGATATGTTAGTTGTAGTTTTTAGTTACCGATGAGACATGTTAGAGTTTAGTTCAGATTATGTTTACCTTTGTTTTGAATTAGAGAGAATATGAACATAGGGGTAGTGTTGATGATTTGGTAAGTGTACGACGACCTAGGAAGGTCTCGGAGGAAGGATTGCCCTTTTTGGGCAACCTTTAGCTTGAACGTTAGTGAATGGTACGTTAATTTCCTATTCCAAATAGTACTAAGATTAATGATTGGGATGTCTAGGTGACTTGAGAAGTGTGGTTTGTGCTTGACGCTTGTATTGCGAAGACGCAGAAGGAGAATAAGTTGAGTAAATCTTACTTGGTTCATAATGAAATCGTTTTTACTTTATAGTTCAATTATCGTAAAATTGTGAATTTACTTTCTTGGAAACAAAGTTTTGTTTTTTTATTAAATATGGATTTCAAGGTTCTAAAAGTCGCTAGTCGGTCGGCCGACTGAGAACTAGCGAGTAGAGGAGTAGTCGGAGGAGTACTAGGGGAATACTCGGTTTTTAATTTTTAGATTTATTTTTAAAACATATAATTAAATATATATTTTAGTAAAATGTAATATAATGTCCAAAATAATAAAAATAGTCAATAAAACATTACAATATTAAACTCGAATTAGGTTTTGAGTTTTAACCGAGTCAAAACGAGTTAAACGATGTTGTTTCCTTTTTTTATTCTTATTTTTTGTCTAATCCGAGTTGAGTCGACTGGCCGATTTTCTCCCGACTAGCCCGATTTTTTCTGATTTTTCTCCAGGCCGACTACACCAAAATCATCTCGGTGACCGACTGACTAGTTGCCAACTAGGTCGAGTTTTAGAACATTGATGGATTTGATTGACTATGATCCATGTGTAAGTAAAATGAATTTTAAAACAAATGAGTTTATGTGTTTTGCGATTATGAACTATAAATTGTAGTAGTTGAGCATATGACTAGTGATGAGAATATTTGTAGCCTTACTGAATTAAATGTACTATTGATGCGATATGTGAATGAGGTGTTACTTGTGTTGGTCATTCGATGTTGGTATATTACACTTCATGAGAATATGTGATATCATGTTGTGTTAAGATGTATCATCCTGGAAATGTAATTATGGTGAAGTCTAAGTTGAGTCAATGTGTACTTGTGTTAAGTCTTAAGCCAATGGACCGTGTCATAGTGGTGACCTAGTGCTTGGATTGTGAATGTGTGTTTTAGTGGTGATTTAGTGCTTGGGTCGTGAATGTGTGTCTCAGTGGTGATTGTGTGCATTAGAAGCGAATGTGTACTTTAGTTGTGATTAGGTGCCTTAGTGATGGTGACAGGAAATGGGGAACCAAACCTTGACAAGGTGATGGGTACGGTAAGTTTAGAGCTCTAGTCTGTCTGTTGGTACTTCATGAGGGATGTAAATGTTGACGAACCCTTGAGTACGTGTTTGTTGTGTTACTTATGAGGGATGACTAAGTGTTGCCAAATTCAAAAGTAAGGGTGCGGAAAATGGTTGGGTGATGTGATTTTGTGTTGTCACTTAAATTTCTTATTTTACGTATCTTCTGAACTATGTTTTCTGCACGAGATGTTTTAATCTTATTTGTATGATTTTGAATTGATTTCGACTTGTCGTATTTCTTATCTATTTCCTTCCGAACTCTCTTAATTTAGGTGATTTTCTGAATTAAGTTTTTAACGCAGTAATTACCGGTTTTACCTCATTTGATTTTGGGTTGAGTTATTTAATCTAGATTTACTCATACGAGTTTTTAAAATTTACCGGGTTCGTTTTTACAACCCGGTGCACCAATCCATGGTATGGGGTTTGATATTGCAGGTTGGAATGTCCAAGATTGAGGCGTAGAGGTTTATGAGCTTATTTGTTAGAAGTTGGACTTTTTTAATATTGAATTGTTGTTTTGAAGTAAGTTTTTTGAAACATGACCTATTTGAATATCATGTTAACATAATTTTCCAGATTGTAATATTTGACTCAAAGGTTTGAGTCTTGATTAACAGTTCAATTCTGGTTTTGCGATTTAATAAGTGTAGATGATTATAAAAAGTTGGAATGTTTGTGATGATATCATGCCTCGAGTTTGAATTTTTATTTATTTAAAATTCAGGGTGTGACACTCAACCTGTCTATTTTTTTTGGGGTAAGCAGAAGTATGACTATCTCATCATCATATCCCGAAAATTTATTAGATAACCAAAAGACCTAGGGACCAAACCAAACCTGACTTAAAGAAAAACCTAATACAAGAAGAGGGCTAGGCAGGTGCCAACTATAATAGAAACAAACCAAAAACCGGCCAGACCTATCTAAATCTATAAGCTGTTTGTGCATTAATATCCCGACCAAATGCAGACGATAAGAACTGCAGGAGAGTGAACCATATGCTTTTACCAACATGAGATGCTAAAAAATTGGCTAGAATATTCGCTGGAATGTTCCCTCTCTATAGATGTGTGAGATTCGAACATGTAAACCTCGTGCCTTTACCATTTCATTAGACCACTTAGTGCGCAACCTCCAAGGAACAAGATTTGGATTATGATAATAACGTACCACCAATGCAGAGTCAGACTCAATCCAAATAGTATGCCATCTTCTCAACATAGCAAGATGGATAGCCACAAGAAAAAGCTAAAACTTCAGCATCAAGTGCAGAAGAAATTCGCACTCTAGAAACAAATGCATAAATAAAATTACCTTCAACATTACGCACAATACCTCGAAACCCTACATTGTCAGTATATCTAAAGGAACCATCAATATTAATTTTCAACCATGAATGAGGAGGCAGAATCCATTGTACTAGAACAAACTTTGGAGCAGGTCGATGGTTTAAGCTGCGATAACCTTAGGAAATCAAAAATAAGAATAGAAGAATGATTGATGGCTGGGGAAAACACCAATGCTCAGATTCCTTAATAGTCACAAAAAAATGTTGAGTGATATCGTATTTATGATACATTTTTGCTCTTTACAATGTGTATCCTCTGTGGATTAAAAACAACCATTTTATCATCTCCCAATCTGTCATGTTACCCAGTTACAAAATTAACCACAAATTTCAATTTTTCTACTTTTCTATAAACACAAACTTAGATCTCATAAAATCAATCAGCTCAATACACATTTTGTCGAAAATTGGAAACACGTAAGTGCAACATATGAAGTCATAACAAAACTCTAATGTATTAAAACAAAACTCTACAAGTGATTTACAACAAGTATAGGAACGGAGCAGAAGTTTGGGAACGTAGACACCATGATCGAGGAAGATTTGGATGACGGAAGTCTGCCTCCTTGATCGAATCAGATGTGCGTTTAATTGGAGGATAAGGGGAAGGGGAACGAGCTGGTGTTAGGGCTGAGCACTTCGTACCGCAATCCTGATCCCAGTCCCGTACCGAAAATTGACAGGACGGGACAAAATTTTAAAATGACGGTACCGTCCCGATAGTTTGGAAACTAGACAGGATGAGACCATCTTGAAAGTATAAATGTACTTGTATCCGATCATAACCGTCTGATTTTTAGGGTGTATAATATCTTACAATGAACTCAAAAACACTCAATGAGACGTTCAAAATCTACATATAAATTCACAGTACTAGTTCCATACAATAAGGGTTATATAATTCATTCACATTTGATGATGATCATATGAAAGATATCGGCCGCCACAACGAATCTATGTAGTGATAACTGGAGCTCATTTGATTTTTCAAACTTGAGAGTTTTCTCGAGATCTTACTGAATTAGTTAGATACAAATTACAAGCATTTAATTAATTAGTTGTTGATTCCTTTTTCATTTTTACAATTTTTGTTCATCTTTTATTTATATAGAGTTAGGAGTTTAGAACTATGACAATTATACCATAAAAAAGTAATACCATAGAATATATATATATATATATATACATAATAAAACCCTCATCAATATTTGATATGTTCATATTGACTTTATAAGAATAGATATAAAATTTCTTCAAGAATTTAGGATCAATTTATCTCTTATATGTTTTTTTTTAAAAATTTCTATCGTTGCGGGATCCTGGTTCCGTCCCTGTACCGAATGGGATCGTCCTGTACGTGATACGTTTTTAAAAATGCAATCCCGTCCCGTCCTGATAATATATTTTTGAGACGGGACGAGATTCGCCGAATCTCGTCCCCTCCCATGCCCAACCCTAGCTGGTGTCCTAGTGATTGATCAGAACTTTGGCGGGTTGTCGTTGTTGTTGCCCCTGTGTTGGGGATAAGGAAAGCTGATGGTGGTCGATTAGGTATTGGGTATGATTCCATGTTGGGATCGGGGTCCAAGATTAGTCGATTGGCCCAGTTAGTTGGCGGCCTAGTGATATGACGTGAATTGGGTGAGGTGCAGTCTTGACGGCAATGGTGGGCAAGATCCAACCCGAAATGTGAATTGGCTGGGTTCTTGGACTTTTGGGCTTGTCCTAGGCTGTTGGATTTCTTCTTGTGGGCTTAATCAATTTCATATGTTTCTAGCCCAATTAGGGCACCTATGTTTTCAGCTTTATGTTATTTATTTAATTTACTGCTTTCAATAAAGAGATATGAGCGTTGTCTCAGTATCGACACCTTGCGTGCCTTGGTTGTCTTGAGTAAGTTGCGAGTTTTTTGATTTGTCAAATGATCGTAACCTCCTCAACATTGGGTTTTCAGATATGATTCCGCATGACAACATAGTAAGAAGATTGCACTATTGGTCGTTGTGATGGTTGTCCATAGTATAATTATCATTCCGTTATGTCACCGCTTTGTCAAAGCAATTAGAGTTGTCAATGACGCATTCTTTGCTAACTAGTGTATGTTAAAATACGTTACTCTTTATACTTTGAGGTTTAGGCTCTATGTTTCCCTTTATATTCTATAATTTTATTAATCAAGATTTAAGGGAGTCGCACTTCTTCGGAATAAAACAAAAAAAACTATATAAACATATTAACATCGTAAAGCTAGGGTTTTTGAACAAGATAAAGCTAGGATTAGGCCCAACATAATCCACTTTAACAGTTAATACACTTAACACCGAAACACAGGAAATTAGCCCAATAGTTTTGAGCTTTTTCATCCAAACATAGCTTTACCTGCTTCAGGGTCAGCTTCGGAAGCTCACCGAGCATCTCACTTGAATTCATCTCTTATTCTCTTTCCCTCCTTATTTCAATTTCCAGCTATTGAGATTCTAGAGAGAGAGGCTCCGGCCGGCGGAGGAGAGCTAGGGTTTCGCCGTGGACGCTTTCGTGTTCGCTGAATCGGACAACAGAGGAGCTGGAGCCGGAGGTAAAAACTTGCTCTCAGTTTTTGATTCCTTCCAGGAATTCGTGTTTTGAATTTCTGGTTCGTCGATTTTAGGTTTAATCGTGATCAATAAGCTGCTCAATTTCGTGTTAATTGAATGAATTTGGCGTTTGATTTTGTGGAATGGATTTGGGGGTTAGGGTTTCTGACGCCACTATGGTACTGATTTGGGGATTCATGTAGCTAGGGTTTGTTGAGGTTCTGAGAAGCTTGTGACGGTTTCCAGAATTTAGTTTCTGTTGAATTCGGTGCGAGATTAAAAATAGAAAGTCTTGTAATGCACTGTGTTAGATTGATTGGGAAATGAGGCCAAGTGATGGAATTTCGATAGAGATATTTGGTTTTAGCCTAGGAGAGCTTTCTGTAACTTGTGTATTGCTTTTTCGGGCCAGCAGATTTGGAATGTGGCTAGTTTGTAAGGTTAGGCTGTGCTGAGTGATTAAGAATTTGGTGTTGGTATCAGGTACTAAAACTAAGAAGGATATGAATGGAAAGGGATGTTTAGTTGGAAGTGCAAGGAAGACACTTGGTGATGTAAGTAACATTCAGCAGCGGCAAAATAAACAAACTGTCCAGCATGTAAAGCAGGATTTTGATTCACTTACAACAAAGAAGCATGTTGAGAATCTGACCAAGGTATGACTTGTAACTGGTTTTAGTCTTTCAATTTATGTCTGAAGTATCTGTAATCATGTGGCTGGTTGAGCTTAATTGGGGGTTTTGTATTTGTTTGCAGGAAAATATGGCACTGATGAAACTTCTTTCGGACAAAAAGTATCCTTTGTGATTGATTTTGTTCGTTAAGCATTTATCTCTGCTAGATGTTTTGTTGTTTAGGCCGTGATGTTTTCCTTAATATTTGGTAGTAAAGTTATTGAATTGAGCAAAACAGAGTTACAGAACTTGAGAGCCAACCTTGAGCAAGTGCAGCACCAGAATTCTCAACTTGCTCAGGCAAACAGCCAGATGTTAACAGTATGCTTATGCATGTTTTATTTTGAGTTTTCACAAAAACCTACATGACTTGTAACTTGTATCAACAATTCTTATGTTAACATTCATCTTCAACTTTTTAGGAAGTCACTTCAAGTCGAGATAGGGTAAGTAAGTTTCTACTGACAATGTTGGAACAGTGCTATTTTCCCTTCATTTCTGTATTACACTCAAGGAAACTGACTTGAATCATCACCATTTCTTGTGTCTTTTCAGCTAAGGATACTTCAACATGAACTTGGATGCCAAAATGCCTTGCTCAAAGTGAGGAAAGTGGAGGAAAAGGTCAGTTTGGCTACTTTTGACTTCATTAGTGTACAAGTCCATACGGTAATCAAATTAGACTTTGTTACTGATTTCTAAACCCGATGATGTAGGAGAAAGCCAAACGAGTAAGAAATCAAACTAGGAAAATTGTGGAGGTACTTGTGCAGATTTTCTGTGTGATCTTAAAAAAAATTAGGAAGGTTTAGTATGTTTCTTAACCTCTTCTAATCTTTAAATATGATGTTTTAAACTTTCAGTTAGGTTCAGTTCAGTGTTTTGAGCCAGGTGATTCCTCACAAGCTGTCATGAACCATTTTAACACTAACAGGAAACAGCAACCACAAAATCTAGGTAATAATAATAACATGACATTCTATGTTTCAACTTTCACATATAATGACCAAGAAATTGCATGCAGCATTGGGCCATCCTATTGTTGAAGCAGTCCAGAACAATGTGAAGGCTGACAACAAAAGGTTTTTTTGTCTATCTTCACTTTCTCCATTGGTACATCTTTTGATTGTTTTATGGATTTTGCTTTACATGCGTTGATGTGCATCTATGGGTTCGTAATAGACGCACAAGAAGGCAATCTGTACTCTTTGAAACTGATAACCAGGAAACAACTGAAGACTCGTTTGAGATTAAAGATGACATTAAAAGGTATATGTATAAGTTAATTCACTCTATGCAGTTTGTGTTTTCAGTGAATTTTCACTTTATTTTGCATTATGGTTTCCTGACAGCCGGTTGAGAAGGCAATTGGTAAGTGCTAAAACTGAAGAACCACAAGCAACTGAAGGCTTGTCTGAGAGTAAAAATGAGAACAAAAGGTTAGTGTGCTTTTTAATTTCTCTCTGCAAATGCACGTTTTCAGTGAATTGCTTTATTTACATATGCATTGTGGTTTCTGCATAGAAGTTTGAGAAGGCAATCTGCAAGGTTTAAAACTGAAGAGCCAGAAGGAGGTGAAGTAAAAAAAGTTACTGAGGACTATTCTGAGATGAATGATGATACATTTCTTGTCTCTCCTTTGTGTGATGATGTGGTTAATGAAAGTGACTCGACAGTTTCATTAGTGAAAAATGAGGATGGGGGAAGATCTGAAGAACAAGAATTTCAAAGATCATCTATAAGGCCACTGCGCCGAGTAGCTGAGAAGATCAAGTCATACAAGGAAATTCCAATTAATGTGAAGATGCGCCAAGGTGAAAATAACACGACATTTATCGGCAGCTGAGAAAGTAAATAGTCAATTTCCAAGTCCTGTGTTATTTGCATCTTAGCGTAGATGCATTATACAAGTGCATCCTTTCCAGGACAGATGCTTCTGATGATGTAAAGATTGATGATGCTAATTGAGAGATGATTTGTTGATCCATAATATGGAAACAAGCTAAGCGCTGATAAAAACATATCTGGGTTGGCTTTTCTATGCTCTCTCTCTCACACACACACACACACTGCTAATATTATTTGTTGTTAATTGCTTATAGTGATGTGTGTAGTAATTTGGATGTGTTTCACTGTGAAAGCTGGAATTTTGTTATATAGTACCACTGATCTCTTTTGTGTTTGTTGAAACTAAAGTGAATATGTTTTACACATAAGCAACTCCCTATAGTTCCAGATTCAGATTCGAAGTGCATATACTTGTCTGAGGGTCTTTCATTATTATTATTATTATTATTATTATTATTATTATTATTATTTTCGGAAACAGAATTTGTTGTAGAAAGTAGAAAGTAGAAAGTAGAAAATACTTTTCTTCCTAGTGTGTACTTGAATTAGATCTGAGCTACCTTCAGATAGGAACTTCAGGACATTGATGCCTTGCCCCTAGTTGCCTTCATGCTACAGTATGAAGACATTCCTTGTGTTTGCTATGCAAAATTCTGTAAGTGGTTCTTATGTTGCTAAGGAATGCAAGCACATCTAAGGGATTATCAAGCATGATAGGTCTTAGGAATGACAATTGCGACCATCTTGAGCTTGTCTGTATCGCTCGATGTGCACAAACAGGTGAAAGTATAGCTAGAACTAGCTGTACAAAAAGGCTACTAAAGACGAGGTAGCGCAGATCGTTGTAATTCTACCAGAAGTCCTGTATTATGCAATGATTTAGCTAGGGACCTGGGTTTTTACCTGAACTGTTAACAGTTCTTGTGGTTTATTATCGTCACTTTGAGCTGTAGATACAAGTTGAACATTTCAAAGTAACGCAGCAGTAAATGACTGCAGTTAGTAATGTTAGTTTGGTTTAGTTTGCCTGAAACCGCTGTTTATGCTTGATAACTTGAAGTAGCTCCGTGGAATCTGATTGATTAGTACAGTACTTACCTTTCTAGTGTTATAGAGGAAACACAAAAGCCTCATCCCTGTATGAGCATCTAGCCTACTCTTATATGTTTCGTTTTTACAATAATTTTCAATCTGTGACATAGAATAGCAGAATATTGTTGTCTATTGGTCTCTAGAATTATTTGCAAGAACTTCTTTCTTTGCATTGTGCAGATCCTAGTGGCAATCAATCTCAATAATAACATAAAAGGAAAAGTTCTTGATTAGTTCTGGGTTCCCAGTCAAAAATAATTTCTCTTTCCCATTTCTTCAATCCAACAAGCTCCCGCGGGAAGCGGCTAACAATGTATATCAAAGATCGATACTTAGACTAAGAAAATGGAATATCGAAAATTATAAAATAAAAGGCTCGGATATCATGTTAGACAACCACTGAACTTCGGAGAGAGATATTCGAAGTGATGTTGCAAGAGAATGTGAGGTGCAATGGCCCCAAGAGCACCGATCACTTTCTCATTCTCACATGCAGAATTAGGAAGCAAGTGACAAAAGAGGTCGATTCTCATATCTGAATCATCCTTTACAACTCTAATGCCGCGTTACTGCACGAACGAAACTGGGAATCAAAGTATAAATTAAGTGACCAATGCAACTAGAGAAAAAAAAGGAGCTTGGATATGACAATATGTTTGCTTTGGATTTAGAATTGTGAGTACCCTCTTGACTTAGACATAACATATTTAAACCTTGAATGCTATATCAAAAGAGATCCCATAGAGATTGGTTTAAGTTAAATCAACCATGTTAGTTTTCACACTTCAAAATTGCTCCAATGTGTGAGATTCTCATCAATGCTAAGAGGTTGCAATGTAGGATTGAAGTTCATGGTCTACTAAATTTGGTGTCATGAAGTTGAAACATTAAACGTATGAAAAAACTCATAATGATAAAATCACTACTTCTATACGTATAATACTCTCGTTTCGACGATCATTCTAATGTTCGGAAGAAATTACAACTAAATCAAAAACTATATATGATATGTGAATGTTAAAATGTAGATTGCAGCATATGCATGTGGAATTGAAGATGGTGGACTCATCATGACATGAACACACAAGGGTGGACTTTTTTCCAATTTAACAAATTAGGGATTAGGAAGCCATTTTTGCTTTTATCTTTTCAAAGAACGGATAGGAACTTGTTACACTAAAGAGGGGTCTCTAGACCCTACCATTATCTCCTTGGCCAAATTCTTCTGAAGATCTTTATGCTCTCTTCTCGGACTATATATGAACATGAAGAGGAAGACACAGAAGATCTGCATGCACACATTTAGCAGGGAGGGAAAAATGATTTAGTTTTATGACATAAGAATGACATAAGGCATTTCAAAGTTCACTATCTAAATTTGAAGTTTAGACTTTGGTTAGAAATGAAAATGTTAATTAAGAACACGAAATTGTCAAGAACACGAATGCAAGTAAGTTTTGAACGTCAAGAACACGAATGCAAGTAAGTTGAAGTCGATAATGAATGCAAATTCAATGTTAATCACTTTATAAACATCATAGATGATTGAAACGTCTAATCGTCATCGTTTTGATTCATTGAAGAGTGTAGTAGAATCCGATAATTCCAACCTAACTTGGGGTTGATATTGAATCCCCACAACCTAATATGTTTCCGGATCTGTTTCTATAAAACAAACACAACCTAATCCATGGCCTCAACCTGTACTTAGTAGAATCAAACTTTGAGGCTTTAGCAATGGTGTGGCCAAGTGAAAGAGACGATACAGTCTTACTATAACGCGCATATGCATATGAGTACATAACCCATCAGATTTTCCACCTTAAGAGTCAAAAAGAACACCTGAGCTCAACTTTAAAAAACAAAGTGATCAAGATCATAGGGCTTTAATCATTTCATCAAACATTACTTTTCCTTTTAGTCTGAATTTATCAATGTAACACAATATTATTAGAGGCTTATTTCTAGAGACTATAGTTGGCGAAGTGATCGGTAAATATGGTACATATATATGCCCTACTTCTTTTGAACCCGTCACATACGTGCTCACATGTTACAGAAAAGGGTGTCAGTTTAAGAAGACTAATGAGCACCCTCTGCAGATTTCCCATTCCTCCTACAAGGTATAGTGTTGATAGATTCCAATTGTATAAAGGTTATCTTGGCGCCAATTTGACCTTCTATAAATTGTTTTTGGCCTTTTCTATTTTGTTTCAACCCTCAAGTTACATGAATGAATAGAAAGACAAGGAGAGAACAAGGGAAAAGAAGTAGCTAGAAACCAAAAAGTACTTGTATGCCTGCAAGTTCCCAACATTATTAGCCTTGGCCTATAAGCCTCTCAGTCATTGGCATTTCAATCTCTGCAAGTATGGAAGATCAGTTCACTCCTTTCAGCTGGGATTTTTGCTATCAGGAAGAGGTATGCTTATTACATTCTTAAGTAAATTCAGGTTCTGCTTAATTATTCTCATGTGCTAAACCTTATTGGCTTCTAGTTTCTGATGTCAATTCTTGAATTGTTGGCAGGGAATAGAAGATCAGTTAAGGCATTCTCTTCTGTACACAACTTTGGAGCTTGAGACAACAATTGCATCAGCAAAGGAGAAGATTTCGAAGAGAGATGAAGAAGTTGTTCATCTCAAAGTTCTCCTAACTAGAATCATCAAGGAGAGAGATGAGGCCAAAGCCAGATGCCGGAGGCTAGTGGTGGAGAAGCTCATGCTCCAACAGCAACTGCAAAAACAACAAGCAGTGTTTGCTCCTCAAAATGAGGTTGAGTCGAAAGGCAGTGACTCTAGCAAGCACTACTTTGCTGCAGCTTCTTCCGACTCCGATGAGAACATCATTTCATCTCCAAATGCTGCAGACCCAGTTATGTCACAAGATGTCTTAACACAACTGTTAGGTAATCAGAAGGCATTGCCAGAGAAAGGGAAGCTATTACAAGCAGTAATTGATGCCGGACCGCTCCTTCAAACTCTTCTGCTGGCTGGATCTCTGCCTCAGTGGCAGCACCCACCTCCCCAGCTCAAGTCAATTGAGATTCCACCAGTGACTATTTCTCCTCCAACACCACATCTTCTGCAGCCCCAAGACTCTTGCATTAGTACTAGTAGCAACACTGGTTGTTTCGGTAACAAAAGAAGCCTGGTGCATAGTGATGGTTCTGGTTCTGATTCTTCACCCAAGACCAAGCATCAAAAGGTTGTTCTCTATTGACCAAAGTGAGTACATGCATGTAATTTTACATGATTTTCTAAGGCTCCCCATCTCCTTTCATACTGTCAAAGCAAAGGCATCAGCATGAAATGGAGGATTAGTACTATGCATGAGCTAGAAATTTTCAGACTGCAACCAAGTCTTGAATGAAATCCTAACTTTTGTCTGATCAGATGGAGACTGCAAACCATCTTTTTCTTAATTTCTATGGAGTTGATATAATTTAATTAAAAGCCATAATTGTGCTTCATGCTATTTGTTCTTGCTTTATTGATATTGTGATGCCACAAAAGTAGCCTAATGATGTTAAAGTAATAGCACGACAAACAATCATATATCTACCTAGAGATTTCCCCTTTGTGCAGCACGCATACCTACGATTCACAATGAGCTTTTGGATATAATGCTCTTAAAGTGCACCTAATTATATTAATGATCCAGCCCTTCATAACCCACCAAAAAATTTCACTATTTTAGCAAGAATCAAGTTCCCATTTGCAAGATCAAGTGTATCTGCAATTATATATGATTGGCAGAGTTCACCCTTCTTATGCTCTTAAAGGGTTTGCTTAGGCTAAGTGCAGCAAGTAATGGAAATTAAAGAGGGTAAAGCAGATGTTGTCTTAGCTATGGTAGATGGCAAAATGTGGGGGTGTTCGGCAAATGACGGAAATTATTTAGTGCATCATCGCCGCCCGTGACTCATAATGAAAATTAGACCTGTCTAATTCACACCGTCCGATCATTTCCTCACCGTCAGATGTGTGCACTGTTTACTTTTGTTTTTTTCTTCTTGTTTTTGTCTTTTAGCGGTGCATGGAATACTCTCCCGGTAAATGAGGCTATCGAAGGTCGATGGACGTGGTGAGTGTTACCAGTGGCATGGCTAGTAATGTGAGGCTAATGGTGGGCATGTCTGATGAGGCTAACAGTCCCAAAATGCCATTCAAAAATCTTGCCTAAAAATTCCTTTTTGTGAAGCAGTCATACCTACCAAAACTGGTCTCTGTAATAATGCTCTTAACTTGTGGACATAATTTGATTCATGATCAAACCCTTCATAATCCATCAAAAAAGCTTAGCATGTAGTAAGTTTCTAGTGCAGGATCCAGTATCTCTGAAATATAAATGATTGGTATAGTTCATTCTAAGTAGGCTTTGACATAGACTAGCTAATTACAGCTAGTCGATGAAACTAAAGAAGCTAAAGGGAATGTTGCTTTCTCTGGGGTGCTTTGCCATTATCATGAAGGCATATGGTAATAGGGTGAAAGATATACTATTTGCATCTACAACACTGCAGCAATAGACAATGTGAGAGCTAGCTCTTCTTCTCAGGTAAAGTTAATCCACAACTCTAAAGCTGAGGAAACTGTCAGCACAAAATCAATATAAGCGTCATAGTTACAAAGGATCAATATAACGACCATTCAATACAAAGGATAATAGTAACTGATCAAATGCATATACTAATCCAATGTCATTTTGGTCCTCACATCAGCCAAGCTAAATCTTCACCTCTCCTGTTCACCTTTGTTACCTTAGTTATAGTAACAACTTCCAACAGTAATTTATCCATGGTAACCCAAATTGCATTACAGCAGCCGTGAGATAATGATCAAAGACCATCCCAACACCAATGATTGCACAATGAGAAGTCTTGATTATCAGATCAAAATTGATCCTAGATTATTCCTGCACCGGTAAAAACGTTAACCATCGCAATGGAGTCTTATGCATGTTAAGAAGGAAACACTACAATGACTACTTGTTAAGATGTAAAATAAAATTTCATTAATGAGTCGTGTTTTGAACATGTTTAGTGGTTTATCGAGAATATAGTCAAAAAATCTTTGGATATATTCGTTATGGAGGCTATACCGAGCCTATCTTGGAGCACTAGACATCTTTAAGGCAAATCTGGCTATTATTGATATTATCATGAATTTGAAAATTAATGATGGCTTGTTGGAAGATTGAGATTGAGCAAAAAAGATGGACGTGTGCTATGCTTTAATGACCTTTGTGATTTAAGATATAAGCGACGTGCAAGGGTGTCATTTAAAGGAGTTAATCTTCTTAATTCCTAAGGGAAGATATGCACGTACTTTTATATTTATGGCGCATATTTGTACAATTAAGGTGTCTTACCTTGGTGTATCCGATTGTGTATCCATTTGAGATTTATACATCCGAGGCATGCAAGATTTCTTGCCTTATGTTCGCATGAGGTGATAGACGTCCAGACTGATTCTAAGAGGTATAGCTATGTTAGGACGTACATATCTAACCGTTAAAGAGTTAGATTTGAGGTGTATATTTTCATCTATTATATCGTATATTTATGATATATGAATCGATAATTACGGTCAAATATTTGTACATATTTTCTTTATTAATAGGTCATGTATAACGAGATTTGCAGTTTCTTGAGAGTTTAATCTTTTGAAGTCCGATATGTCTTGATTTGCAAGAAAACAAGTTCTCTATATAAAGAAGTCGATGACGAATGAAGAAAGACACAACTCAACATACAAACAACTTTGCACTGCAAAACAAGCATCACTCGAAACACCTATACCAAAAAGATTCATTTGAGTCTTTTTGTTTCCACCAAAGCCTCATCACGAGCAATTCTCGCATCTATCTCATCAAGCCTCATCGCGAGCAAAGGTCCACCCCCACTTCATCAAGACTCATCACGAGCCCCAATCCATCAAAAATATTGTTGGAGTATAACAACTCTAGCAAATATCCCTATTTGTCAGAGAGAAATCTTTAGCGAATACCTTGTGATCTAGATTATAGCTCTGTTTAACCACACTGACTCAAGTAAGAACCGTCCGTTTTACAGTAAATAAAGAAAAAATCCTAACTGCTCCTTAACTAAGTTTGATAAAGAACCTGAGTGCCGACTTGATCAACGTTTTCATGTCAGCTTCTTGAGGAAGAAGTCAAGAAAGTGAACGAGCAAGAACATGTTGCACCTAATAACCCTAAAGTATTGGCATGATGCAGAAGTTGATTGCTTGAGAAAATTCATTTCCACCCTAAATACTATTTACTATGCCTTACCTGTCTCGCAAATTGTTAAAACTAGGCTAAGTGCCCGCGCCAGCGCGGGTTGGAAACATCTAATGATAGTTGTGGATGAGTGATGATAATGATAAACTAATAAGTTACAACATTGTTTCAAGGTTCTAACTTAGAGGATGATAATAACAACTACGCTCACAAAAAAATAGAGAACAGATTGCTTCTCCCCTCAAATTTCACCCAATTGAACTGAATGGAAATAGTAGAGTAGGCAGACCATACCTTCATGTTTTGATTGAGATCTGGGAATGATAGATAGAGAAAAGAACGAAAAACAAAGCTTCGCCATCTCTTTTTTCTATCGCTGTGAAGCCTACATTCATTCTTTATACTCTTGTAAACAGGGTTATTATTGTTTTGTGAATACTGATGATGCTTCACCAATCCAAAAGTAAGCTCCACAATGGCCACAAACAAATGAGCCATCACCGCAATCTTCATACCGTACGAACAAAATCAAACCTGTAACCACACATTTTGATACTTTTTAGAAAAGGCAAAAGTTCTTTCAACAATTCCAGGATTTCCAACAACACTTGACAGATGATCAAACAGCAGCAGACCTGCAGTGTTATCAAAATAAGGGCGCAGGTGGATCAAATCAATCTGGCAAACATGCAACGATCGGTCAAGATGTGTAGCGACACTTGACGAACAATGACTCATCCGTCTCCTTGCAGTGTTGTCAAAATGAAGGCACAGGCGGATTAAATCCGTATTCTGTTAACACATGTCATGAACTAAAATATTTGATGTAAAATGAATAATCTTGTTCTAATTGTAGTAGTTACATCGATCACCTATAACCTATGTACTAATGTTTAAATAATTAACAAATGTGACAACAAATATGTTATTAGAGTGGTAAATATTTATATTTCTAGTATTGATCATACAACTACTACAATAAGCACCTATATTATCACATCTGAGTTTTTTTTATTTGTAAAGATTCTTAACTTTAAAAAAAAATATTTGAATGTATACGTAAAACATGACCTGTATAAGTAAAATGGTTTATTTATTTAATTTATTAAATCTCGACTTCTGAAATGCACTCTCATACAATTTAACATAACAACAATATTTCATATTTCAATGAAAATTTCCAAAATATTGGTTGGGTATATAAATAAATTTATAAGCAAATGAGAAAAGAAAATAAAAATAATTGCATACTCACTCTTCTGTTGTCAATCAAACTCATCAGAGCAACAGACATAGGGTAAGCTGGTCACTGGTAAGACAGAAGTCACAGAAGAGAGAGAATAAGGTTTCACTTTTGGGTTGGTTTTTGATCCATCTTGCCAAAGGCATGGCTCTCTCTGCCATTTTGACCCGTACCTACTTTTATATGATTTTCACGTTCATGTATTAAAATGATGGACTGTATTATTACTAAATTCACAATCTTTCACCTTATTATCAGCGACCCAATTACTAAACTCACTCTCTTTCACATTATCAGACCTCAGTTTACTCTCAGAATCATCAACTTTCATCATGAACAAATGAAAAAAAACAATGTGATGTTGTAATCAGCAAAGAATAAGAAGAAATCAAAATACCTAGATTCTTATCAAAATTCTCTGATGTTGAATTTAGAGTTTCCCTCCATTTTCACCTATCTAATGTTGTACCTGCAGATCTGATACAAAACTCGATGTTATACCTCAGATTTTCATAATTCACAACATAAACAACATATGAAGCCCACAATTCCATAAAAGATCAAATCTTTATCACTTTAAACCAACATGCAAGCATCAAAAACCAACCATGGCTAATCAAATTCAACATATTGACAAAGAAAACAGGAAACAAACCTGGCAGAGAATGTAGGTGAAGCTATCATAGTTATTTCCCTATATAACATTCGTGGTCCACTATTCATAAGCCGATCCTTCCTCGGCTCTGCCTTCGGAAGCCGGCTCTGCTCACAGGCTCATTTTATCACTTATCAGCTTCGTCTTTCTTTCGCATGTCTTTCTTTCTTCCGTTCAGATCGTTGTCTCCTCCTTTTACCAACCATCACTCGCAACCCCTCTTCTGTCAGCTCACCCCTCACAATCCCTCTTCCACCCACTCTCACAGTCTCTCTTCCATCAACTAGCCCCTCAAAATCCCTCTTCCACCAACTCTCACTTTCCTCTCCACCACCTATCTTCATCCCTCTTACCTGCTCTCTTCTGAGAACAGATTTCCTGCTCTTTGTTCCCTCTCTCTGTCCAGAACCATACTCCAGACCCTCAGTGTCAGTCACGGTTATGACTGTACCCATACCCATGCCTGTTGATCGTTCCCGAGCTCGACCAGTTACTACCCGCCCCCATCGGTCTCTTGCTAACTGCTTATTAAGCGAGAGAGTAGCAGGTCCATCAAAATTCCATGTCAATCTCAATCCCAGACCAGTTTTAGACCGCTTCTGCCTCGACTACCGCAACCGGTCCCGGTACCACACGCTCGACTGCGACCGTTCATTCCGTCGACCCTGCCGCCGCGCCCCCGACGGTGACAGCGGGGACGAAGAGTTAGCCTCGCCGAGTCATCGAGGACGGCTATCGACAATTCTAGGTCAGTTGCTCTTGGGTTTTTGGCTTTTTGTGCAGTTTGGGTTTTTGGGTTTTCAATTTGATTCGATTAAAGCTTTGATTTCAGTTTCGGTTTCGCTTTCGGTTTCGATCTCATCGATTTGGCTGACGTTGGAACCTGGGTTTGCTACTCTCTTTCGGTGGGTTTTCCCTTCGGTTTGGTTGTCATCAAGATCCCATATCAATCTCAATTCGAAACCAGTCTTGCAAACCTCATCTCCTAAACCAATTTTTCCTGTTTCAGAGTCGATTTCCTACAACCCTGATGTCATCACCCATTTCAAGCTGAAGTTCTACAAGTGCTATATTGTCACTCCCATCTCTCATCTGGGTTCTATCTGTTTCAAAGTGTGAGTCTTTATTCTGGGATTGGTTGTTCTTTTGGTGGTTTGTGAATTTGGTTATTGGGTTTTTATATTTGATAATTTTTGCTCTGAGATTCTGTCTGAGTTATATAAAGGCTGGAACTTGGGTTTGATTTTGTTGCTTTTGTTTTGTTCTAATCATAGAAGGCAGTGATGGTTTTGTTACTACTGTGAGTTGGGTGATTGAGCATTTGAGCCTTTAGGTTAGGAAATTGTGTGCCTTTAGTTGTATAGGATTGTATGCCTGTTCATTATTGTTATTGTTCAATCACTGTTGAGTTACTAGCATTCTGGTGAATCACATGCTGAGTTATTTCAGAATGGTACATGACACCAGTGTCAACTCCAGAAGGGCTGAGAGGAGTAAACGAAGAGAAGATTGTTGTTACGGTGCGTTTGAGGCCACTGAGTAAAAGGTAGCAGCTGGCAAAAGACCAAGTTGTGTGGGAATGCGTTGATGATAACACCATTGTGTCTAAACCTCAGGACTGCTGCCCACCCGAGTATTAGTAAAACATTAGTAAATGGTGTTTCAGACGATATTATTTGATGATGTTCCAGTTGTTATCTAGCCAGTTTACTAATACTAACCTTATATAATATTATTTGAAATGTACTGCATGTGTAAACATTGGACTTATGGGGTTTTGGGGCATCTGCAGGTTGCTGCCTGCAGCTACCCGTGGTTTTTTGCATTGGATCAACGACACTGTCACCCTTTTATAGAAAGGTACTACTAGATTGGGTTTTCTCATTTTTCTTTAAATTGACTGTCTTCAAATTTATGAGAGAGAGGGGCAATTGGAGAGGAAAGGAGTTTTTTTCTTCTTTGTATGATATAGAGCAAACAATGAGCTATAATCGTTAATACGGTTCTATATGCAATGTTATAGAAGTATAAAATCTCATTCTAACTCTTCCATGTTTTCCTCAAGTTCATTTCGTTTCAGTACTTTCCGTCTATTAGTCTATTAACTTTGGTATTTTCAAAACGAAAAAGAAGTCATATTGTTGTCTTCCTTTTAGGTGTACTAATGAATTCAAAAATCACTGCCTAAGATAGCTCTTTATTTGAGTGGTCATATATTATCTTTCTGCTATTTCGGATCATGTAGTGCTTTTTGTTTGTATTTAGTAATGAACCTATAGGCTATTTACTTTTAGTATTAGGACTAAAGTCTCCAATTCTACTGTATATATTGATATTAACAAGATTAACATGTGTCTGGACTTTTTAATTATATGTTTTTGCATCTCTTTGAATGTTATATTAAAGAACAGTAAGGTAGGTGGTAAATTAAACCCTATATCTCATCTTCCTCCATGTTATACATTGTTTTTTAAAAAAAAAACTTTGTTCCATCATGATGAAATAATTTGTATAAGCATGTCTGTGAATCTTATCATCACGTAGTAGTATCATACTTAATTAAAAGACTGCATATTAACAGTAAGCCTATATTTTTTTACCGTGGCTAACATTTGTTACTTCTCTCTACCGTCCAATTTTACTTTAGATAGGAATGTTTACTCTAGATACAATGCTCTTCTCACTTTGGTGTTTGGGTTCCACATTTCGGCTTCAAGAATTCTAGGCTCTTCTTTGATTTTATTTTTTCTGTTATTGAATCTATAAATTTGAAATTATAAGTTTTCACTCAATTGATGCAGATTTTCAGTATGCTTTAGTTTAATTGTTGAGTATATGTTTATTTTTGACAAGTCATTACTGATCTCACGTAGCTTCTTACATTTTATCACTATTGGTGAAAAAGGTCATGTCTTCATTCTGAATTGGTAATTTTAGCTGCTGAAAATCCTGTTAGGGCTTTGATGCTTTTCATATTGCTCTTAATAGAGGTGCCAAACATATTACCTTTTTTCTGTTGCTTAGTGCCATATCTTAGACACACTTTTCCTTATATAGGTACTTACGGGCTTGGAGTTGGCCAGAAGGAAGTTTGTTGTTGTTTGATAAAGATTGGAAGCATTGATTACTTGGTAATCTTCTGGATTTCTGATGCTTTGCACTTTTGCCTCTAAATATATTGTAGCATATATAATGTACAGATTATGTTTCATATTATTATCCATTTTATTTTTTACATATAAAGTCAAGTGTCTAGCCCTTCAATAAAGTTCAATCTCATTGCCAAAACTATGTTTATGATATCCAATTTATTAATAGTCATTAATAATCAAAAGTATTTCCTTCTTTCAACACTATTTTGCCTTAAAACCAACTTCAGTTTTGCATGTACAGACGAATCGACCGAAAATATAAAGAAGCTTATTTTCATATACAAACAGGAGAATGAAGTGGTATTATCTTTACCAATCAGGCAATGAACAACCAGTTGGAAAAAAATAAAGCGTAATGTTCATGAACGTCTCTTACTTTTGTGGCTTTGCTCACCTTTTTACTTGCTTACATAGCATCTCGCCTTCTTACTTTAAAATAAATGGTTTAATTATGCAATAGAGAATGCATTAAATAATATTAGCTTGGTCCTTAAATTAGTAGCGTGCATCTATTTCTTGCTAGAATATCAATGTATATATATATATATATATTTTTTTTTCATCAATAACAATTACACATGATTTTTCCAGCATCAAGGCAATCTGACCAACAATTTTTCCCGCAGCAACGCGCGGACAATCTGTCTTTACTGAAACATGTATCAACCTGTTTGTATTTTAATTATTGTGAAGGGATAATCATAGTGTAGCTACCAGTTAACTTGCTGTGTTTGGAATTGGTTACAGTTGAATTATAAGACTACTCTTAATATGCTGTTAGTTGGATTTTGCAGTTTTATCAACATTTTTGTGTTATTGTAGGTTCCCATTAAAGTTGCTGGGAGTCGATTTATGTCTTAAAGTACTGTGATCTTTTCCTTCTACTTGATTGAAGGGTATGTCTTTCTACACTTTTTTTTGCATAGCTGTGTTTCACCATTGAGGGGTCTTTTGGTAACAGTTTATTCAGTTCAACTGTTTTGACATCACTTCTTTCATGAATCATTCATTGAATTTCTGATTAGGCTTTCGTTTTCTTTGATTTCAGCTGAATCAGGCTTTGTCTCTATTCAGTCTGAGACCTCAAGGATCGATTCCACCGGTTTCAAGTCTGATATAAGTTTCTCTTGCATCGTACACTGAATTTGATAACAATCGAGGTGAGCAAGGTTCTATATATGCTTACATCTCTCTTAAGAATCTTATTAATATTCGTTTTGTCTTTGTGAAGTTGAGTTTTGATGTTTTTGTTTTCATCAAAACCCATTGGGTTCCCAAACCCTTTCAACAGATCAGTCTCATTCATCAGAATCACTGAAATGCTACCTTAGGTTACTAATATGAGCTTTCTACTTACTTTAGTTGGTTTTCTGATCAATATATATTTTTTAATAAATACTGAAGAGGAAGAGAATAACCTAAAGGTACTTATTAGTTTTTCTGATCACTATAGATTAGGTACTAATCAGTTTAGTCTTCAAGTTTAGGTTAGTTTTGTACTCATAAATTGCTATCTGAGCCAATTTGATTTTGTAAAGTTTGTGTTCTCGAGCACTGACCAGTACTCATATCAATAGCCACAAATTCATAATAATATCAGTATCACAATTTTCTTAATCGTTTTCGATAATCCAATGACATCTTCTCTTAGATATTTATTTGTGAGAAGGATATAATATTAAATAATGATTGCATTTGGGGTGATATTTTTTAAAGGTCTAGAATATCATACTTTAACTGCTTTATATTTTCTTTTCCTGCTGTGAGCAGTTGCAATTTTGTTATTTTATTTTCTTACATCTTATTGTTTGCAGGTCTTATTTGAAGGTTGGCTTACTTATTTTAATCTTCTGTTATTATGTTCCCCTCATATGAGCAACATTTGAAGGTCAGCAACAATGACATTTTAAAAAATGTTTGTACAGTTTCCTATTCAACATTTGAAGGTCCTTCATTTTGCTCTTTCATTTGAAATGTTTATGTACTGTATCTTACAGTATCTGAGTGGTTAGTTTGATTGTGATTTTGTGTTTTCTTCTGGTGATCTTTTTCCAGGTCTAATCTGGTGGTCAGTACGGTGTTTACTGCTGATGCTTGCTTCTGGATTTTTTGGGTGGTATCCAATTTGTCTGTTCTGAAGGTATGCTTAATGCTCTCAAATTCCAGTTAGTGTTTTAAATGTTATCATCTGTATAAAATCACCACGATTCAAATATTTCGAACACATGTAGATCATCGTCAGTAAATAGGGCAAATAAAAAGTTAACAAACTCACATATGGCTAATGATCTATGTAAATACAGACATGCCCGCACATGGTAACTTGGCAAGCCAAATGGATGAGAATGAAGAAACAAGAACAACAAAGAGGACAAAGTCGGAGGATCATGATGTTCTCATCCTTCAAGAGGCTCATCCCATTGTCAATTTGCTATTGTGCCCAAAAGGACTACAATGAGCATGAAAGGCAACAGTAGAAAGATTTGGAACAAATGACCAGAAGACGAGAGAAACATAATTGCAGGTTGGTCAAATTAACTTATTCAAAATTCCAACCACTGCATATTAGTTGGTTACATCATAGCAGCGTGGTCATTGGTTGTTCTTCTCTTTTTTAATTGTAATTTAGAATTTGAACGTCGAGACGAAACAAATTTTAGTATGACTGACATTTTTCCCTTGCCTCATGAATGTGTTTCCCATAAAATTCATCGTGACATCAGAAGCTATTATTTTTGTAACTACAAATATATTCCACCAAATGAAGGCAGCTCAGTGTAAGGGGCTCATAGCTATGTTTAGGTAAGCAACAAATATAGTAATTGTTGCATCATTTCCTAAGTAACTTGGGATTCTGGGTTTTTGGTTTCATGTATTTATTATTGTTCTGCTTTTATTTGGGTTTCTATCATTTGCTTACATCATCTGTCTGCCCCCTTTGTTCATCTGGAGTAGGACGATGAATTCAAATAAGCTGGAGCATCAAGCGAGTACCCTCATTCGTATCGCAGTTCCCTTGACTCATTTGATTTGCAAACAAATTTGTATAGGAAAGTGGATGAGGTATGAAGTATAACTCATTTCAATACTAAATTTATTTGTTATTCTATTCCATACTTTAGCTTAGTAAGATTACATAAACTTTTGATTAATTCTTATATATGGCTTTAGGTTTGTCAAGTGTTAACAACCTGAAGTCGATTCGAGCAAAGAAATGAAAAAGCACACCTAAAGCTTTTGCCTTCCAGTCATTACAGTGAAGAGTCTGGAGGCAGATAAATACCTCATTCCATATGAACACGGGTATGTTACCCTTTATTTACTCAACCTCTACTTATCTTCTCTTTTTAATTTAGCTCAGCACTGATTGTTTCTTCTTTTCAGTTAACTCAAATAACTGTTTACTTAGCAGCAAATCCGCATTTTGAAGTTGTGATTTGTGCAAATATGGTGTTCCATTGAGCCATAGTAGTGTTGAAGTTATGAAAGACTTTAGTCTCTTTTGTTGTGATTACACAACATAGTAATCTACAGCTTTCATTGTGAAATTTTTGTGAGGAAATAAATTTTGATTAACTAGAGAGCGGAGGTATAAAGAGATTGAGGAGTTGTACTGATTTGACTGAAAACTGTTTCACCCCCAGGTAATTTTTATTTTCACAGTTAGTTTTTAGCAACAAGATTTCAATTTTTAATGCTTAATGTATATATTTTCAGATATTGGCTGAATAGTATAAATAGGGAGCGAGAGACAAAGAGAGCGAGGGGTCTAAGGATCTCAAAGAACTCAAAAGTATGTGTAGTATCTTAAATTATGAATGACCCTTTTATTTTCATGTTTATCTTAAAGTTCTGTGTATTGACAAGTCAGCTTAGTTTTGCAATCTTTGATTTTCTACTTTATTGTCGAAGTCTTTTGTCTTAATTAAAAATTTCTTGATATTAATGTTTCCTTTTGTCAATCCATTGGTTTCATGATATATTATTTTGTGTTTTGTGATATTTTAAAGTCCGTTGATATATTTGAAAGAGTGCTCAAAGAACTCAAAAGTAGGTGGTATGTCAAGTCTCAGTTGTAATGCAATGTTCTTTTTACTACAAAGTTTTTGACGTTTTAGGTTCAACCATTGTATGTGATTTAATACAACAAATGTATAAATCTATTATTCAAAAGCTCATGATCTGTGTTTGTTGTGCTTATCAGTTTCTCTTCTTTACTTTTGTCGATTATTATACAAAATGTTTATTGATGAAGTATATGTCTTCAATTGAATGATGATTGCTTTTAAACAGTTAGGATTAGTAAACTTCTACGTTAGGAATGACGTGCTAGAGGTGATATTGGAAACTAGAAATTACTTTAAAACCAAACAGTATATTGTAGACTTACATGAGAGGTTTGGCTTATTTTTGTTTCATCAAATTACCATAGTAAATAGATATAGTGGGTAACAACATCAAATTACTTTTATGCAGTTCATTTTAAAGTTTTATTTGCAATTAAATTTAGATTGCACTTCATTTTAAATTGCTTTCCCTGAATTGTAATTACTTCTCTGAGATTAGAAGATAATGTGTTTTGATCATTTGCATCCTTATCATTATACCGAAATTGTTTTATCAAGTGCTGTTATGTATCTCAATATGACCAACCCGCGCTGGCGCGGGCATGCTGCCTAGTCAATCACAATGATGGGGTTGTCGTCCCTTTTCGCAGAAACCAAAGGCTTCACAATGGTTTCATTGACATGCAATGAGCCATTGACCAAAAACCCACCATGCAATTTGATGTTCGAGTTGAGTTCTGCACAGAAAGATAAGATCTTTGAGTCTAGATGTTGCATTTAGAGTTTCCCAGGAATAAAAATTCTACTTCAATCTGCAAAACACAATACATATTGTTCTTCTTCAAATCTGCTGTCATAATTGTAGATAGAAAGAAAGGAAAAAAAACCGAATGAAAGAGGAAAAATTTACCTGAGGAGTGGGATTACCCAAACCTCAACGTACTCACCCTAAAATTAAAATTAAAAATCCAAACTGGCAAACTCACTTTCGTTCTCCACCGCCGCGTCTCGATCCCTTCTGTCCAAGGCCAAAGGCAAATCACATCTAAGCCAAAACAAACCCAAATCTCATCTATGTTTCCCTTTTCCAAACCCAAACCCTCGCCGCCCATCCCCTACGTGATCTCCACCACCAAACCCAGTCTCAGCCACCAGATTTGAGCTCAGTTATATTCCGAATTCAACTCAAACCTTTGGATTTGGGGTCGGAAATTGGTCGATACATGTGTCAATGTCGCCAGATGATTGCTAAAGACTTGTTCTGCCGGTTCGAGCGGCTTGCCGGCGTCGTCAAGTGAGAGTCAACCGTCTTCGACTGAGATCTCCGCCACCAAACCCCCAACAGCCAGCTCATCGTCGGCGAGAACCGCTACCGCCTGGGAAAACTAACCAAATCTGGATCGAAGGTGATCGGTGGTGATCGAAGGTGTTCGGATGCCTGAGAGAGAGAGGAGACAGAGCAGCTTTTATAGCTAGTGTTGAAACTGAGGGCAAAATAGTCTTTTTAACATAGTGGCTTGGCTGGAGCCGCGCTAACCTTCGGCTAGTTATGAACAGTGACGGCTCGTTCCACAATTGTTATATAGGAAATGTGCATTCTAGACATGATAAATATCAAAGTTCGAAAATCCCATCAATATGACCCTAACGATATGAAGTTAAATTACAGTCTATTTGCAGGATAAAAGAATTTCTATTACATTCATCTTGAAAATAATAACAAAAAGAAATAGGTTGACACGTGTCACATGGTTATTGGACCACGTATGGAGAGATCAGTCTCAGGAAATTGAGGTGGAGCAGAAGGATCTGCCAAAAGCAGAGAAGCCCATATTTTCCGATATGGGTTTATACACTTGTTCACTTCTTCTTCCTCCTCCAACGGTCAACTCTCATTTCACTCCTCACCGCCGCCACGCTTTATATACGCCGTCGTTTCACTTCTCCACCCAAACCCAAAGCCATCCTCTCCTTCCCGCCAAATTCCGCCAACTCATCTAGACTTCAATGCTCGGCTTCATTGCCCATATCTGCCCAGCATGACTCTGCTTCAACCTCACCATCCCAGGTTTCAATTTTTGATCTTGAAAGCTCAAACTTTACTTGAAATGTGAAAAATTGAAATCAGTTAGTAAATTTTGGTCCTGGTTTGGGGTTAAAGATTCCAACTTTATATGTTTTTGATAGAGAATTGATAGGACTCATTCATGCTACTTATTCCCTAGTAAAACTGCGGCCTTGTGATTGACCGGTGATGGAGTTTCGGGTATTGTGTTGCTAAGTCTTGCCTCTGAGTTATGGTTATGTTGAAATGTGAAAGTTAATATCGGTTGTGTAATGATAGGTGAGGATGTGAAAGTTGAGCTTCCAGAAGATAGACATGGGCTACCACAAAATGTAGGGAGCATAAGCTGTGTCACTTTACCTTTGGGCTCCTACTTCTCAGGTATCTTATACAATTTACTAACCATGCTCTCGGATTACTAATTGTCCAATCACACGCATGTCTTCAAAGCAGGCAGTATCTGTTTTGATATATAGGATCCATTGGGTGGAAATACCTTAGAAGTTGTGCGGCTTGAGGAAGTTAATGGCGTTTGGCGTACTAGAGGACCAAAAAGTTGGGAAGGATGCTACTATGTGTATGAAGTGTCTGTATACCACCCTAGCACCTTACAAGTTGAAAAAATGCTATGCAAATGATTCATACGCTAGAGGGTATGCCGGTTGTCTCATTTAGCCAACAGTTACCGGAAATACCTAAGGTGTTTCCATATTCTAAGTTATGCTGCACTACCGTCTGCTAGTATACTTCTAGTCATGGAGTCCATGTCAATATAATATACTAGTATATATCGACACTTCCCATGATTAACTTTATTTTTCTTGGAGTAGGCTCTCATCAGATGGCAGGCCGACATTGTTCATCAACCTTGATTCTGATGCTATAAACCAGATGGAGGGATAAATTGGTAGATGAGAAACTAGATATACTTTCTTCTTTGGACATAAGTATTTACGAGTTGCATATAAGAGATTTTAGGTAATTACTAGTCTCAGTATTGAGAGTGTTCAGTGGAACTGATCTACATTTCTTGTTTTAACATAAAGCCATAAAGCAATTCACAGAATTATATATTAGACATTATAGGATTTTCACAGTGTGAAGCTATAAATTAAGTTTTTGGGTTAAGGACATGAGATTTATGCTCATCCTTACAAAACTTTAAGGTATTTTATACTTCTATCTCTTTCTCACCTTCTCTCTTCGCCCCATGCCTTTGCTGACACCTCAAGTCCTGAGACCTGTAATATGCCACTTTTTCCCGATTTGCTAAAGGTATCTCTTAGTGATATAATTTATCGTTAAACTTGACAAGCAATATGCGCTTGTTTTTCTTATATATGATTATTTTTTCTTATTGCCCTGAGTACAGTGCCAATGACCGGACAGTGCTTCCTGAATTTCACGGTGGATATCTGGCATTCACTTCACACGTAAATACCAATAGAGACAGCCCCAAATAAATGTCGTCATCAAAGTACTCTACTTTTAAAAATTGGAGTTCATGTACAGAAACTTTTCATGAATGATAATCTAATATGAAACCTTTTCATACCGGCACTTACAATGCTTAGTTTCATTTTCTATATCTTGTAAAGCATATATATCACTGTTGAATGATCGTCTGTAAAATCTTCTGTTCAGTCACATGCGGCTCTAGACGTAGTAAATAAAACAAAGAACAGTAATGCTATGAGAGTATAGTAAATTAAAAACTTAACAGCATCCATGTATGTTTTGCAGGACTCGGCTGGCATATCTCATTTGAAGAAATTATCAAATGCTGGCATCACTCATGTCCATCTACTGTTAGCCTTCCAATTTGCAGGTGTTGATGATGAGAAGGAGAACTCGAAAGGCGTAGGTAAGATAATTTCTAAGCTGATTTGTTGTTGATCCTTTCTATCATTTGAAAAGAAAAAAGAAAAGAAGAGAAGTAGAAGAGAGATACAAAGTTATTTTCTTTATAAGTTTGTGACATGTTTCGAGCCTTGGTACAATTACATGAGTACAATTATTCATCAATACTCTTGAAAATTTATTTTGTTTGAGTTTAATGTCTTAGTTGGTGATATCATACAGTGTCACGTGCTAATGTGTGCTACAGTAAGCTATTACGTATCATATTTGTGTGCGTGCACGGTTATTTAAAACAGAATAGCATGTACTGGTCGTATGTGTGTATAAAAATTGGTAAAATATAAAATGACTGGGAAGCTGCTGAATTGTTGGTTGTTTCATGTGTTTGTATGACATGGCCAGATTCCAAGATTCTTGAGAAGTTTCCTTCAGATTCATCCGAGCAACAAGCTCTAATTACAGCTATCCAAAATGATGATGGTTATAACTGGGGGTATGCTCCTGCTGATTTGTTCTTACATTATCATTCTAAGATACTTTCTGTTGGCTTAATGTGTAATTAGTTTCATTCTTTTATTTTGTGTTTGAAGGTACAATCCTGTTCTCTGGGGGTCCCTAAGGGAAGCTATGCAAGTAATGCAAATGGTTCATACTCTGCACTTGAGTTTAGGAAGATGGTTAAGGTCTGGTATTGTATTATCACTTCAGGCCAAGTATCTTGCATTTCATTATTGTGAGAGCTACTTATATAAAATCATTATCTCTCTCTCCATCTCTTTCTCTCTCCCCTTCCAACTTTCATATGTTATCTATTGGTGGTCCTTCGTTCTTGGGTTACAAATGACTAAACAACAGGTTATATTGGTTGCAGGCACTTAATCGTCTTGACCTTCGTGTTGTCTTGGATGTTGTCTATAATTATTTGCATGGAAGTGGGCCATTTGATACAAATTCAGTTCTTGACAAGGTCATGGTTTGTTATTATTGTTTATAAGATCCCACCATATATTGAAAGCGGTCCGATCTTATATGCCACCCTGAGTGGCTTGCCTATTGTATATGTCGTCTTGGATGTTCTGACTTAAGGTTTGGTTACAGATTGTTCCAGGGTACTACTTGAGAAGAAACATTGATGGTTTTATTGAGAACAGTACGTGTGTTAACAACACTGCTAGCGAGCATTTTATGGTTGAGCGTTTAATTCTTGATCTTTTGCACTGGCAGTTGATTATAAGGTAATTTTACCTTCAAAATGGTGTCTCAAATTCAAAGCAGTTTCTTAGTCATATTTGAGATTGAAACCTTACATATTGGCTTTGAGATTGAAACCTTACAAACTGGCCTTGTACTTCTCCGTCCCTTTGTGGGAAGAGGTCCAAAGTTCAACTTGCCTCCCACCCCTTTAATCAAAACAGTGTAGATTTATTTCCCTCCCTCTTGATCAGAAGAATGGACATTTTTTCTCATCTCAATAGTTTACAGATTCAATGTTGGATATGAACGTTGATGTTTCTTGTACATCAATGATATATGCTTTTAGGTTTGAACTGGGCTGTTTCCCGTACTAACAATATTATGACTACTATGCTAGGTCGATGGATTCCGGTTTGACCTTATGGGTCATATGATGAAAAGAACAATGGTTTGTTACTCTCAGCCACTTTGCTAGGTGTACCGTGTACTGAGGCAATATACATCAGCCATTTGCCTAAAATTAATCTGCGTACAGGTGCAAGCAAAAGATGCACTCTGCAGCCTAACAAAGGATAGGGATGGAATTGATGGCTCAAGTATCTATATGTGAGTTTGAAGATGCTTGACAATTTATTTAAAAGGCTATTATTACATCTTTAAATATTTGTTAAGCTGTTTTTTTGCCTATTATACTTATCTTTTAGTATGGTTTTGGCTCAATGTTCCCTTTTGTCTCCTATTATCTAGATATAGTGAAGGATGGGATTTTGGTGAAGTGGCCAACAATGGGCGTGGAGTAAATGCATCACAGCTCAATATTTGTGGTACTGGAATTGGGAGGTAATCCTATTTTCTCCACTTATCATACTTCATATGATTTCTTCTTGGCTGCACTAGGGACTCTAATTTTTAAGAAATAATGTTCTCTGTGGTGGCACTTGAATTTTCTTCTTCAAGTCATTAACTACGTTCTCTGTGGTTGTACTTGAATTTTCTTCTTCAAGTCATTAACCACATTGCTTTTAATTGTTTCTTTTGTCAGCCATGAATTAGATATTGTGTAATTTATCTAATCTATATCCTATTTCTTGTATTCTTTTGGCTTCTTCTTTTCTGTGATGATATCTGATTCGAGACAACGATTCAGGTTGGTATGGCTGCAAACTTGAGGGATTTTGTGCTGACCAATTGTGAAGGGAAAGAGGTATACCTTGTTTGTATAAGATAACTCTAGTTTTAATGCCTTTTTAAGCATTGATCATGCAAGGTAACTAATGGGTAATGCCCAATTTATAACTATGGAATCTCCTCATATCAATGACTAGTTGAAATTACAACTCATTTATGTTAATATTAACTAGAACAAGCTTTAGGTAAAATTGAATTTCAGCTAAAAATGTATGATGTTGGCTTTTTTATATGATGATTTCTTCAGGTAAAGGGATCAGAAGTATTGACATATTGTGGGAAAAGTGTAGCATATGCTTTAGACCCTATTGAAACGGTAAGTATCTAAATTAAACTTCATTAGTTTGGTTTTGTTACTTTTTGTTTGCATGACACTAGTTCTGATGATCTTTTATTTCTTTTTGAGGATGATATTATGCTTCGGCGCATGACAATGAAACTGTTTGACATCGTGAGTCTGAAGGTATGCTCAACATTCTTCTACAGTGTATTCTTTTACTACAGGTTTTCAACTTATCAAATTTTATCCATTACATGTAGACTCCATTTGAAATTTCTGTAGAAGAGAGATGCAGGATAAATCTATTGGCGACAAGCATAATAGCGCTTTCACAGGTATCACGGCTATTATATCATAAAATCTCTCCACATACTCCTTTGTCATTCTCTAAGAATGTTTGTTTTATACACGGCTTTTATATGATAAAATCGCTCCATGTACTCCTTTTTTATTCTCTAAGAATGTTTGTTTTATACAATTGCATTTACAACAGATTATGAAAGTTATGTAGAGCATTTACAAACTGACTTATGACAAGGGAGGGAGTTTGTCCTATATCCTTATGACGGGTTATAAGAGTTTCTTAGCTGCATGATTAGGTTGTCTGTAGTCAGGTCCATGTTGGGGAAATAGAGTCTTATGAGTTACAGTGAATGAATGCCATTTGTCATTCATGGCTCTTCTCTGAGCAGACCGAGAGAATCTCTTTTGCATTTTCAAAATGATACAAGTCTTCTCTAAATCAAATCACAAGAGACCTGCATTTTTCCTTTAATTACTTTTTGTACCTTTTATTCCTAATAGAGATCTATTAGATACTGCAACTGTGGAATTGGACCAGATATGTTAGGCCTCACAGTCTGCACATGAAGTTCGTATCTCGTGGCCTGTTATATTTCATGATTCATTTTTTTATCGGGGTCATTTTCTTCTACTGTGTTATCACGGATAAGTAATAGATGATTATTGAGGTTGGTATTCTGTGTTAATTAATGGAGAGATCCATCGTTTAGGCTTTGCTTCACATGTTGTGAACTTTCTCCAACACTTGCATAGTACACTCGAACTAAGTATTTCTGAACGGCATTAATTCACAGTTTTGAACAAGTTTGACCTAACTTGTCTAGAAATTTGGGACATTGATGTTCTCATTCCTGCATAGTAGGCTGTTAATGTTATTACTATTGTAAATGTATTGGCATATGACTCATTTTTGGTATATCATGTAACCAATCAGTATTAAAATGATTTTCAAAATTACAGGGTATACAATTTTTTGTTCTCAAAAAAAAAAATTTTCTAAATTACAGGGTATACCATTTTTCCACTGCGGTGATGAGATTCTCCTGTCAAAATCACTTGATCGCGACTCATACAATTCTGGTGATTGGTTCAACAGGTCTTATTATAAATCTTATTCTCAGATAATTCAAGTCAGACTTTGCACAATCATAATTTAGCTGGTAGATGAGTAATTGAGTATGTGATCTTCATGACAATATTAGTTTTTGAGTTATTACTCAATACTGATTTTCAGGATTGACTTCACTTATAATTCCAACAATTGGGGTGTTGGCCTCCCTCCAAAAGAGAAAAATGAAAAGAGCTGGCCACTGTAAGAACTGATGTACTTAACAATCATTTGATCATATGTATGTATTAGTCATGCTGATATGTGATGCATAAACCCTTCCAAGCGGTGCATCTCAGACTGTAGAATTATATGGTAATTGATAATGTGTGGCTGATCTTTTTCCAGAATGAAACCAAGATTAGCAGAGCCATCCTTTAAGCCTCTGAAGAGTCACATCCTTGCTGCTCTGGAATTTTTTTCAGATTTGTTACGTATTAGGTACTCTTCACCACTTTTCCATCTGCGGACAGCAAACACTATTCAGGTGAGGGGTATCTTTTCACCCATAATCATGATTTGTTTCTTTGTAATTTCCTTATCGTACACCATTTTTATCTTTTATTTAATATCAGGAATGCATACGTTTCCACAATACTGGGCCTTCATCAGTCCCTGGTCTCATACTTATGAGCATTGAAGATGGTCATGAAGGACTACCAGGGTTATCTCAACTGGATCCAATGTCGGTAGACGTACATATTAATCCTATATCATGATGTCAAGATGGAATAAATAATGCCCTTATTTTTGGTGCACAGCTGCTCATACATTGTGGTTATCGTCAATGCTCGCCCAACAGAGTTGTCATTTAGAAGTTCTATCCCTACTAGGACCCTTCAATTGCATCCTGTACAGGTAAGTGTGTTTTGTGGGGTAAACTCTTGATGGTAGACTGGGAATCTGCTCAAATTTGAGCCATCAAGGGGAGCATTTTAGATTTTAAAGGAAAAAATAGCGACGAGTGTCAAGCTCATTTTTCTCATGATTCAGTATTTTGTCTGATCCTGTGTTCATATCTCTTGATGAGTTGAAGTTGATTCAGATGGACATTGTTTTCTTTACTCATGGCTGCTTATTAACCCGGTGCAGGTCAAGTCAAATGATGAAATAGTGAAGAAATCTACATTTGAGACAGGCTCCGCATGCTTTACTGTGCCTGCAAGGACGACATCTGTGTTTGTCTAGCCTCGGGTGGTTTGATTTGCTCTGTTGCATGGCTCACTAAGAATAATGTTGTAAGGGCCACGTTTGACCAGTGAATCAGTGATCACAAGTTCCCCAGCTAATGGAGGGCTCTTAATTTTTTTTATCAAACTGGACGATTAGGAGTGCACCCGTGGGGTTTAGGCTGGTATCCTTGAGATGGCTGAGGCCAGACCCAATGGCTCTTTGATGCACTCATGTGTACCCAGTGGAATATGTTTCGAAGAATCCAAGAAATACTTTGTAGTTATTCAACTGAATTCCCACGACGATAATGTAAATCTCGCTATTGCTGGTAATTTCTTGGCGGATTTGCCAATGCTGCAAACGAATTCATTCGAAAACATTTAACCAACTTTGCTAGACTAAGATATATTGACCACTCCGGGGAAGTCTGAACATTTGGGGGAACTTGACCAACAGTTCATCTTTTAGAGCTTCAAAATTCTTCAAATGGGGCAGGTCACTGGTTTGGACAATCTAAACTGTCTTCATTTCTTTTAGGTAAGTTCTTGTACCATCTACTCTTATTCCTAGTCTGGTTATATTTCTTGATCTAGTTGTGGTTATATTTCCATAATCTTGGTTATATCTCGGTGATTATGTTCTATACATTATAAGAATAGAATTTCCGACGAACCAGCCACTATCTCTAGTTCAAGCATGGCTTCTGGGTCTCGCGATGCGTTCAACAAGCCTCTTCCTTCAACTGAGGAATTCATTGAACAACTTCACCATTCGTTAGCTACTATCGATAGAACGAATACTTGTGGTATATGTTGTGGGATTCTACTTGTTCCCGAGAGTGCTTTTGATGACGGGTTCATACCATTACTCACATGCCCTGCTCACACCATTGTCATACAGATTGCTGGATGCCTTTTCCATTATCCATCTTCCGGTTCTGTATCTTTTGCCTCGTGCTATCAGAACCAAGACGTTTCACGGATTGGCGCATGCTTATGTTCTAATGCTTTTGTTATGATAAATCTTACTCTGGCTTATATGTTTTTTTGGTAAAGACTGGCTTATATGTTGGACCCTTATGTTTCGCAAGCTTTTTGTAGTTTTGTTTATCTTTCCGTCATTTTATTTTACTTTTATCGTAGTTAAATAAAAAATTAAACGATATTAGCTCATCAGAAACAAACAATAATAAAGAAGATAAATGTCACCCTCAATCTTGAACGAGAATGTTTCAAAGCCCACTGCCCCCACTGCCCCGTCTCCCTGTTTATTTTTTATTAATAAGAATGTTCCACAAGCTTTTCTAGAATTAGTTTCCTTTTAAAGTTTGCTCCACTACACTCTTTGCTGTTGGTTGTTCTGGTTGAGAAAATATTAGGTTAAATGAGTTTGCTTCTGTTTGAAGGTATTGGTAGTCTGGTAAGGAATGTTAAGAGTGTTGTCACTTGAAAGCAAAAAAAATACACTTCAAATAATCATTAGTTTAGTCATAATCTTTCACTAGTCAAGAAAGAAAATGTCATAATCTTTCAATTTTATGCAACACATGCACAACATTTTCCACTGCCACTTAAGTGTAAAGAATTGAAGAAATCATATTCAACACCAGTTTCATATTTGAGTTAATTCTTAAATCGGAGAATGACACCAGATGTTGGGCTGTTATTATATATTGCACACTAGTTTCATATTGAAGCACTCAATTTTGGACAATGACTGGTAATGTGTAAACCAAAGCAAGTTGATCATACAATGTCAAATTGAAAGGAAAATATTATACATTTAAACATCTTAATGTTTTATATATCAAATTTGTATGTGACCTGCTTTGTTTACTATTTAGGTCCCCCTACTGGCCGGTGACACCAGCTTGCCTCCTCAATTCATTATCATCATTTTAATTAGTCGCACTAGCTAGATTGGTTCTGGAAAAATTATATTTCAGTTTATAATAGTCAGCGCAGCCAAAAAGAAAAGGAATTTTTCACCAACTTTCATGTCTACCATGGAGTATTTGAGCAAAGTACCAAGAACATTGTGTTATGAACAAAAATATGATACTTCACATATCTCAGATTGATTAGTATTCAGTTTCGACACAATTTGTCTTATAAAATACAGAAAGAAACAATCGATTTCTCATCACATAGAAAATCGCTGCTTTGAATCATGTTTCTTTTTCACCTTTTTTGATGTCTCAAGATAAAGTCTATAATTTATGATTTTACGCTCGGAAATTCGTTTCGGTATTCGGATGTCCAAAATAAAATGGAGTATATAATATCCTACGAATACGTACTCTATGTCTAAGTATGAGCATACGAATGGTTGTTGTATCGGTGTATAAGACACAATTACAAGGCAGCAAGTCTGTCTTGTCTTGTTTGTCATGTTGAGGGGGAGAGGGGAAGGATTAACTAATTAGTTATTAGTGTAGCATTAAGTATGCTTGGGACTTGCAGTAGTGACCTCACTTAGAATTAAACGCATACATATTATACTAGATCTACTTGCTCTCACCTCGATCCGGTTGTATTGGTCGTCGACAGATCGAACCAATATACAATTGGTTACATCGATCATGGGATTCATACTTGTGCTTTCTACTGTCCTAACCCCAAACCGTACACTCTGCTTACTCGTCCATTACGTGACTTTGCAGATTGATAAACCTTCCTCACAGCCTGGACGAGCTCGATCAAACTGTTATACCATATATCAGAACACTACTCGATCTCATTCAATTGTTTTGACGTCCAAGACTAATATCACCGTACGTTTTTAAGTTGATTTAAGTGAGCCTTGTGTTTTGAATCGATCCTCTCTTTCTCTTATGCACATATCCGGTTTATACATATTTAATCGTTTCTGGTGTCTTGGGTCGTTTAATTAGTTACAACAGACACCTGTTCCATTGAGTGGCTCTGAAGCTACAAAACCGGCCACCATCTCTCTTGATAGAGAGAGATGACTTGTGAAGTAGTACTACAGATGGATATGGTATAATATTGGCATTGGAAAAGTGGGAAAATATTCATTCAGAGGCATAGTTGCTGAGTACTGGTTACCAAGCAATTTCCTAATCCAAGCTAGCTAACAATATAAATCCAAATATTGTATGTTGCCGCGGTGTAGTTGTTATTATATGGTTGTCTTGTCTTGTACAGTGTCTGCTACTTAGAGATGAAGTCATGGAGAGGTAGCCATGATCACAAGTGATCCCTTGCTTCTCCAAATCAAGCTAAGCCTAATTAGGCTGCTTTTCGTTTGGATCCTTTATATACGTGCCTCACACAACCCATGCACTAGCTAGCTAGCTAGCTCGGCTGTATATATTCTTTTCTACCCCAATAATTGTTCTTCTGATTCTTGTTCCTCAATCTAAGTATGATTGTTGTTAGTGCTAGATAACAACAATCGATTTAACCTTGCATCATGCTGTGGTACATATGGATAGTCGTGTTAATCAACATTTTAATTAGAAATTGTAAGATAAAGGAAACCAAAATTAAAAGATTAGAGGCCAAAAAATCCTTACAAAATAGAGATAGAGAAGAAAATAACTCAAAAAAATTCAGCATGCATCAGAAGTTCTTCAAATTTTATCATTTTGGTACTAATGCGATGGTTCTTGAAATTGATGTCCCCAATGTTAAAAGCATATTCAAAATGTACTCTCTAGATACAAAATGAAATAAATTCATCACCAAATAAACTTTCTCGTCATTTTCAGTATTATGAACACTCTGAAAACACAATTATCAATAATCGATTTTCTACTGCATGATTTATTAAAAATTTACTTATTAGTACTGTAAATTATTTATCTAGAACTACGGTGCTAGATTGACAAAGGAAATTTAGATTCTGCATATTTTTGGATATCAACAGATCGATCGATCGATCACTAGCTAGACAAGTAAGTAGTCTTCTTCCACTAAGCAAAGATCATCCCAAAGATAAGGTATCTAATAATTTACTAAACAATAATCCATGACTTCACTTTAACACTACATCTTTCTGTTTTACTTGTTCTAATTGAAAATGAGTAGTTGCTATTTGATTCTGTTTTCTGCTTGATGATATTCTATTCGCAGCCATAATAATTGCCTCAGTTTCATCATTTGGATGTGAACCTCAATGATTAGCTTGTACATAGAAAATCACTATTATTTGACATCATGTAACTTAATTGCTACTGGGTAGAGGCTAAGTATTTGGGGTAATGATTGGCTTTTTAGCCTATATGATTAAGAAGATTAGAGATGTCTCATAATTTAAAAACATACATGTTTATACGGAAATGGCTTGTGGTTAGGTCAACACTACACATGATACTGATCACTGATTAAGACAAATTAATAGTGTGCATAATGCACATTATGAAACACTTACAAAGATATAATTATCCAACTTACTACGTCTCTGTTTTTAAATTAATAGAGGGAAAACGATCTGGTATTATTTCAAAATTATAAATGTGAATAAGTCATGCTTATTTTGCATATATAAACTTCACATATTAGTAGTGTATATTTTGCTTTCTTCTTTCTAATTTTGGGTTGGCATATGGAGCCATGGAGGGTATACGTATTTTAAGACGACCAAGACATCCAACTTCACATGCTGGCCTGAATAAGAGTATTTAGAAGAAGCATGAAACAGAAAGAAAATGATATTCAAGAAAATAATTAAGCAAGTATCTAATCGTTTTTGTTTTTGTGCTTTTTTCTTAATGAGATGAAAGCTTTGAATGCAATCTAACAGCCACCCCAGAACTAAATGATTGAAGATGGCATGGGTTTGATCACTGACGCTGCTCTATGCGATCGATTTACATGTTTGAGAATGCATGTAATGACTTGCGAACTTTTCAAACGTTCGCAACAGTTTGATTGTATAGTCGACATCTACGTACACCGAAATTTCCAATAAGACAGCACTTTGATGGACATGATCACCTCTCGTTTGTGGTCGGAAACGTGACTTGTAACATAAGTTACGGCCTTTTCTTCTAAAATGTGGTAATGTCGATCTGGTGTTTGTGATGTGACGACCAATAAATGATTTGTATCACCTGTGCATAATTAGAAGTAGTGATTGAGTTGTACGTATAAAAATCTGTGAACTAATACATATATACATGAGCCATGAATTTAGAGGGATTAGGGATTCAGATAATTTAGTGGGTTGTAAATTCACAAACATTGCTTAAAGATAGGAGTCAAATCGATCACTGGAAAATGCTAAGTTGGCCCCCAATATTACACCCAACAAAGAAAAACACACAAAGAATTCCTACGTTCATGCAAGCGTACAATACTTAACTGTATATACATACGAATAGAATATAATAGGATCTATGGATACAAAAATGAAATGGGGAGCTATGGAGAGGGAAGAGAAGTGGGAGTGGGGGGAGCACCACAGATTCCGTAGTTCGAGGCTTGCACTCCAATCATATCTCCATCGATCATATATTCTAATATTCATAAACTCACACACACAATGCAAATCGTTGAGGCAAAGTAAGGGGCTATTTCGTTGCCTCTTTGGCTTTGCTTGGTTGCAGTGGGGTAGACAGAAATACATTCTAGGAGGGTCAAAACAACTTTTGATTACCACATATATTAACACATAAATTTATAAATAATGATTTCTTATTTATAAAAATCATTCGAGAGCAATTTCGGGGATTTATGAAACTTTAACTACAACATAAATTAGGGCTTCAGATTGTAGTAATTTGCATTTAAAAAAAACTAGATCTTAATTCTAAAATGTTTGAGATGCATAGTAAAACACTAAAACTTAAAACTACTGTTCTTATAGTGGACTAACCGTGCAAAGTAAGATGTAAATTTTACAAGCATGCAGTAGTCTTACAGTATTAAGAAAAATATTGGTTGAGGTAGCATGAGAAGAAAAAAAGAAAATAAATAAAGGATGATTATTAGTGTGAACGTGAATGTAAATTCAATGAGTTTGGTTATGCTTTTTTATAGTCATTTTAATTAATATATATTATGTGTATTAAAAAGTTAAAAAAAAACTTTTGCCAATAAATAAAATTATGAAAAGCTGAGAATGGTCAATTGACCCTTCGGCCCTATAATGGCTACGCTTATCCTTCCTTCCTTCCTTCCTTCCTTCCTTCAACACACACTGTAAATTCCACATTCTCTTGTTTTTTGTACTACTAAAATAGCATGTACACATCTACATGTGTATCTGCGGCCAGTAAGTTTGGAGTCTCTCTTCGATCACTAGGTGTGGTTGGACTATAGCTGTATACCTCACGCGCCTTCCATACTAAACTTCCACAACCAAAGAAAATATTGCCACCAAGAAATGAAAAAAATCATGGCAATTAGGTTTTCCATCTTCTAAGGAAAATACGAACACTACAGATCTTGAAACCACACTGCCATATATATATATAGCCGTTCGAGATGGGACGTCTGTACTTCTGCTAAAGTCTGGATATCAGTTGTTAATTTCTCGGTCGTTTCACATCGGCGACGGCTTCTCTTTCTCTCGAACGACTACACAGCCTCTTAGGACTGCTTCCCTTCTTCTAGGACTCGCTGACGACGAGTTTTCCTACCATAATGAAGCTTTAGACAGAAAACACAATGTTCGCCAGAAAACTCATCACTGGCTAGTTAAAGGAGAGAAGCAGTCCTGGGAGGCTGTGCAGTCCTCTGAGAAGGAGAGAAGCCGTCGCCGATGGAGAAACGACCGATATCCACACTTTAGCCGGAATGAAGACGTTCGCTCTCGATCTGGCCTATATATATTGAGAGAAATATAACATACTCAAAGTCAATCTATATATTCAATGTCAAAACTCGATAAGTTGATATTAGTGATTTTAGAAATGAAGCACAAAGATAAACTACATAAAAATTACTTCATCCGGCCGGCCAATACTATCATCTAGCTAGTTTATTAGAAAAGAAAAATACACTTTTGGAATAGTAGGTAAGTGATATCAAAAGTCCTATTCCCTTAAAACTTAATCCACAAGTTGAGCTACTTACAATAATTCCTAGTTTATTACAAGCCTAGACTTTGTACCTAATTTGTTGGACAAGTCACAACTTGATGATATTGTTGTAGTGAAGAGATGGAGTAGCACTAGTAGTGTGCAACAACAAGAATATTGTAGAGAGAAGTGGGTTGCACGCGCTATCACAATTGTTTGGTTTTGCTAGTGTGTGGGTTGGCAAAAGTGAAGGGGGAAAATAGGATTGAAAGAAAGAGAGCATGAAACGGAGTTTGCGTTTAACAACCGTACCTCTTCTTCTCTGGCTTTACACTCCCATCTCCTAAATTTGCAACCCCGTTCTGTTATATCTGGTTGTTTTTGGCTATCCCTAAAGCATTTACTAAAACTCTCACTCTCTAAAATTACAACTTCTTTTTAATTTTTAATATAAATATAATGTATATAAATACCTTGAAAGCTCAACAAAGATTGGGGCTAGAATTTTTATAGTTCGCGGAGTAAACTTCCTTATGATAAAGGCTTCCAAAGGGAGCGGAACGCATTCAAAGAAAAACTCTAATTTGGGGACTAAAATTCACAGTTACTGTTGTGTGTATTGGGTGGCCTTGTGATAGATGACTCCATAATTTGTTCACTATATATATTAATGCAATAAAAACCACTCAAAACCAGTCTCTCTTCCTCCTTCCTCCTCCAACCTCTTGCTTCCTCCCAACCCAATATTCTCTCCCTCTGTCTCTTAAGCACTAGGCTCAACAGGTGGAGGAGAGGGAACAACCAAATTAACATGGAAGATGAAGCAGCAGACCATCAACACGATCATCATCATGATCACCACGAGGAAGAAGTCATCTTAGGCTGCAAGGAAGAACAACACAACACCACCACCACCGCCACCACCAACAACAATAACAACATTATTATTAAGGGTAAGCGTACAAAACGCCTAAGGCCTCAATCTCCGATCCCTTTCCTTATCCCGACAAACTCGTCCACCGCGGAGGGCGGTGGGGGAGTTGGAGGTGGTGGTGAGTGTAACAATAACACTGCCAACTCTTCGTCCCCCACAACCTCCTCAGAGGAGGATAGCACCGAGGAAGAGGAGGACATGGCTAATTGTTTGATCCTCTTGGCACAAGGCCATTCCCGAGCTCCTTCTTCCTCGTCCCTCAAGATGCTTCACCAACCACATCACAACGCAACCGCAACGAAAAGTCGGAGATTTATGGAAGCAACACCCCTTGCCGCGGCTGTGGGGCCTTCCAAGGTGGTGGCAGCTGCAGGCGGGAATTACGTGTACGAATGCAAGACGTGTAACCGGACTTTCCCTTCTTTCCAAGCATTGGGTGGTCACCGGGCGAGTCACAAGAAGCCGAAAGCAGCGATTAACGTGGATGACAGGAAGCAGTTTGGAATCGGGTTGCAGTTACCATCGGATGAAGAAGACACACAGTTATTCAAGAACATGAACAACACGTTTTCCTCATCACCACTTTCTCTTCATTTGAGTAACAGGGGGCTGGTCTTGAGTAGTACTAACAACAACAAGTCCAAGGTTCATGAGTGCTCAATTTGCAGCGCGGAGTTCACCTCTGGTCAGGCCTTGGGAGGTCACATGAGGCGTCACAGGGCGCCTGTTGGAGGACCATCTACCAACACACCGTTAGTGTTGGCAGCTGCTCCTCTAACAACAGTTCCTTTAGCCTTGGAAGCTCCGCAACCACAACAACACCAACAGTACCGCCATCACCAACAACAGCAGCCCTTAAAGAAGCAAAGCATGCTGTCTTTGGATTTGGATCTCAACCTTCCAGCACCTGAAGACGATCATCATTATCGAGATCAATCCAAGTTTTTGTTTACGCCCAAACAACAGCAGCAACAACCGCAGCAGCCTCAGCAGCAACAGCAACACCAGCAACAGGAAAGGTTAAGAATTTTGGTGGATTGTCATTACTAAACGAAAGGTTAAAAAAAACAAAAACAAAAACTTAGTTCCTTCCCACAGTTTGGTCAACTTAATTATTACAATTGTTTTTTACTTTTACATATGATTCTTTGGATTCTTTTGATTGATCAACTTGAACAATATCAAATATATGGACTTCGATTCTTTGCCAAGTCAGTGTAAATTCTTTTTACAGTCGTATAACTTTTTTTTGTCCGGATTGTATTTGATGATTTTGATCTACAAGATTGTTGTAATGACGAGGGTTTTTTTCCTCAGATTTCCAATTGGGTTTTCTGTTGGTCGTTTTCTAGTGGGAGAAATGTGAGAGACACTTGGGGAGGTGCTTAGCTAGAGCTAGGTTGTCACCACCGCCGTTACAATCTCACAACTAATTTAAGTGAGGGTGTGAGTTTCATAGTTTCATTTACAAGAAAGCCTGCTGCCATTGATGTAAGTGACAAGAATAAAATAAAAGGTGTTGAAAGCCACATGAAATCCACCTATATAGTCATTTCCCTAGATAGTTAATTTGCGGATAATTAACGAATTATACGCGTACACGTATTATTTTTGAATTATATATCCGTCCTTGAATTGTTTTAAAGATACGGAAAAATTCGCTTATTTTTGAAACTAGCCGAATTATTCGCGTATACGTATTTTTTCCGTATTTTAAAATGAAAAAAAGCCAAAAAAAATTTGTTCAATTTTTTTGGTCAAATGTTTTTTTGTTCAACTAAGAAAGTCAATTAAGAAAAAAAATTGAATTTTGAATTCTTTATTATTATAGTATTGTTTACATTTTGTTGTAGGATATATGAAACACTATCAGCATAAACATCATAGCCGACGAATCCAAAAAAAATTCGTCAGCTCAGTTAAATTTTCGTCCGCAAATGTTGACTTTTAACCGACGAAATATTTTTTCGTCGGCTAAACTAATTTTTTTGTCGGCTATAATCTATAAACTATAGCCGACGAAATTATAAAAGTTTAGCCAAGTCTATGAGATTTATATTATCTGTTTCTAATAGAAAAGTTATATGGGCTTAGCCCAATGTGTAAGAGTCTGACACAAGTATGTTAAGTGAGTCTCTATATAAGGAGCTTCTTCTATCAATAATAACAACTCTATTCAGTTATACTCAAACATTATACAACATGAGCCCTAACCCTAGAGCAAAAAGACCACTGAAAAAAAACCTACAAACCGAAAAACCCCCATGCCGCCGTGCACATGTCGTTGCTGCACCCTGCTGTCGTTGCAGCGCACCCCCTGTGCACCTGTCGCCTCTCCTGTGCACCTGCTGCCGCTCTTGTGCACCTTCCCGCGCACCTACCTGTGCACCTGTCATCGCTGTTGTGCACCTGTCGCACACCTGTTGCTGGTTATTGCTGGTCTTCGATTTTTGTGTCGAGTTTCTCCAACAAGGTTGTAAAGCTACGCTAGACAAGTATGTTCTAGATAACTCTAAACTTGTTCAAAGTTAAATAACCCCGAAGAGGGTAAAATCAGTTCATCCCTTCTTCTACATCACTCTATGCTTTGTTCGGTGCTTATCCAGGTTGTTTTTGAAAATCCTAGACGATAGGTGCACGTGGTTGCTGATACACGCCTAGCTGCAGGCCTCAGACGTTGCTGCCGGCTTATGTTGATAGCTACAGAGTGCTAAGACACTAAGCGCCGAGCGCTGGCTATTGAGAGCTGCCAAGCATTGTTAAGCGCTAGCTGCCGAGCGATGCCCAGGCTAGCTGCTGAACGTTGGCTACCGATAGCTGCCTAGGGTAACTGCCGAGCACTGTGGAGCTTCAGATTTCGGCAACTGTCGAGAGCTAGTATGGCGCAGCTACTAGTGTCGAGACCATGCGCTGGCTTGTGTTGATAACGAGCACTGTGCAACAAGTATTGTCTTTAGGTTCGTGTTGTGAAATCCAACGCTGGTTTACATTTAAGCATTGAAACCACCTGGTCTCGAAGAACTAACTTGGTTAAATTGTTGTATTTAGAGCACTATAGATCGCTCTCATGCAGAAATTGATGTCCTTGACACCGAAAGTACAGAGAATCATCGGTGGGTGTTGGACGTCAAACAGACTTTCATTGGCAAGGACTACCTGAATGCCATTGTTCCCCAAAAAAAGATGAACCAAAGCCTACTATGAGGGTTAAATCCAAGGCTCCAATGTTTATGCATCGCCATCTTGACCCCACATTGAGGTGAAAGTATCAAGACTTGGATGCCCCTCAAGCATTTTGGGATTCTTTGGCGGAAAGGTTTGGTAACATCCATATAGCTCTTTTACCGGAGCTTCAAGGGTAATGAGATAACATGTGGCTGTTGGATTACACCAAAGTGGGGAAGCATAATAGTGACATGCTGGGCCTGCGTGATCGGCTTCATTTCTATGGCGTACATAAGTTTGAAGAAGATCTCATTAAGAAAACCTTGCTCACTTTCCCTAAATCAGAAAGCGTACTAATGAAGCAGTATCACCTGGATTCTAAGGCCGAACCAAAACATTCAGTGCCCTTATGACTCAGCTGCTGACAGAAAAAAAAGATTTGAAACTCTGTAATCAAAATAATATAAGGCATGTTCGGACACTTCATGTTCTTGAAAACGACAATAGCAGAGCCCAGAGTGAAGAGGGAACGTTCCTAAGCAGAGAGAAAGAGATCTTTCTGAACCTTACGCAAATGAGTCCAACTCAAAGCATGACACCTGGAAAAGGAAGAAAGGCTCTAAAGGATCTGGAGTCCGTCCTAATGTTTGGAGGAGAGAGGTTGATGCACCAAGCCTTAAGGGTGGTGCTCCCAAGCTTGTTCTGAAGCACACGAAACCAATGCCATCGATGTGGGTCTCTTGTCCACTGAATTAAGCAATGTCGAGCTCCTGCCAAAATTATGGCCGCATATAAAAAGTACAAGGAGATTATAGAGTCTAATTGTACGGAGGATGTGGATGAAAAGACAAACATCTATCTCATGATTGTAGATTTTTAGGATTCAACCCCTGCTTTGGAAGCTTCTGACTTTTGATGTCATGCGCTCCTACAACTTTATTTTGATTCTCTCCCCTTTATAAGCAATGTAATAAGACATCGTTAGAATACCATGATTAGTTCGGTTGTTTTTAAACAATTCGTTTATCTTCGAGATTTTGGTGAAGACCATTTCAAGCGTTTGAATAAAATTTATTTCTTTACGATGTTGTTATCTATAATATTCGATATTCATGGCACTATCCTTAGTTAAACATGACCTAAACATGCCGCTCTAAGTCTCTCAAACGGATATTAGAAGTCGGCATAACATTATTTTTAGCTTAGGTGCGCTGTGCACGTAGCTGTCTGCACCATGTGCCTAGCTGCCGGGGGTTATGCACACTCGTGTGCACCAGCTGTCGAGCGTTGTCGATAGTTTCCGAGCGATGTGCACTTGGCTACAAAGCGCTGCTGACAGCTGTCAAGCGTTGTGCACCTGGCTGCCGACTGTTAAGTGCTGATCGAGGACCTAGCTACTGATTATTGAGTGCTGAGCACCTGACAGCCGACTGCTACCGGGTGCTGTGAACACTCGTGTGCACCAGCTTTCAGAAGCTGCTGAGTGCTGTGCACCTGGCTGCCAACAGTTGTCGGCCACTGCTGGCAAGTTGATTTTTTTTCAGATTTTTGTGTTTGGGGTTAAAACTTTGTTGGAATGCCACACTAGTTTTTGGGCTAATAGTAGTTTTTAGGTCTTGTAGTAGTTGTTTTTAGTGCCGGTGGTAGTAGCTTTTGATATCATCCGTAGTAGCTTTTTGTACTAGTGATAATAGCTTTTGGTTCTTATAATAGTTGTTTTTAGTTTTTGTGGTAGTAGGTTTTAGTGGTAATAGTTTTTAATGTCAGCGGTAGTAGCTTTAGGCGCCGACAATAGTAGATTTTGGTTCTTGTAGTTGTAGATATTAGTGGTAGTAGTTTTTAATGTCAGCGGAAGTAGCTGTGTGTGCCGACAGTAGTAGATTTTGGATCTTGTAGTAGTAGCTTTTAGTGTTGATGATAGTAACTTTTGATGTCAGCAGTACGTAGTAACTTTAGGTCCTGCAGTAGTAGATTTTGGTTCTTATAGTAGTAGCTTTTAGTGGTGATGGTAGTAGGTTTTGATGTAAGCAATAGTAGTTTTTGGTGCGTGCAATAGTAGATTTTGGTTCTTATAGTACTACCTTTTAGTGCCGATGGTAGTAGCTTTTGATGTTAGTAGTTGTAGTTTTGGTTCTTGTAGTAGTGGTTCTTGGTCTTTGTAGTAAGCAGTTGGTTTTGGTCTTTGTAGTAGCAGTTTTTGTTGCTGGCAGTACAATCATTGTTTTTGTTGGTAGTAGCTTTTGGTCTTTATAGTAGCAGTTTTTGATTCTGGTAGTAGTAGCTTTTATTGCGAACGGTAGTATCTTTTGTTGCTAGTGGTAGTAACTTTTGTTAACGGTAGTTGTAACCTTTTCTTGTCATTGTAATCCACATCGAATGTCGATTGCAAAATTTGTGGGAGGTCGGTCGGAAAATTCGCCGTAGATCGGTTGGAGACCTCATTGAAGATCGGTCAGAGGTTGGTAGCTTTATTTGTTGCTAGAGATAGTAGCTTTATTTGCAAATGGTAGTAGCTTGTCAGGGATAATAGTTTTATTTGCTGACAGTAGTATATTTTGTTGCTAGTACTAGTAGCTTTTGTGGTCGCCGGAATTCTCACCACTGGTCAGCTGGAAAATTCTTCTGAGTCAGGTCGAAAAGTTTTCCGGAGGTTGGTCAAAGATCTCGCTAGAGACTTTTTTGTGGTTGTTGACTTTTTATATTAGTGACATTTATGTAAATATAGAGAGATTCTATTTTTTTTGTTCTAATGGATGACAGTCTAAAATAATATTAAAGTTCAATACTTATATTTAGGCTTGGGTGAACTTAAATGAGTAAAAATGTTTAGATATACCTATATGAAAGAAAATATCTCAAAGAGAACTTGTATGAGATTGTTGATTGGGTGGTACGACAACCCACGTATTTGAGGACCCTTGAAAGATCAAATTTATTCCTGCAAGTAGATGTTGGATTAACAATTTGAAGAAAGTAAGAGTTGATTCGTTGGAAGGAGATCTCAGATCATGTGCTATTTCTCTGAATGACTTTTTGCAGAATGTACTGATCACCTTGTTACTAACTTAAAACATCTCCAACAGACTATCTATTTTTAAAAAGTTAGAAATTTAAGAAGTTTTAGACTAAATTTTATCTACAACAAACTACCTATTTAAAAGCTAAAATTTAGCTTTAGCTAAATACTCGAGCTATTTTTAGTTAGAAATGAGAGAAAAATTAGCTCTAGCTAAACCAACTTCAGGTATAAAATTTAACCTAACTAAACAATAACTATTGCTGGAATACAATTTCTAAATTAGATAGTTAAATATTATTTGTTACCTATTTTTAGCTATGCAAAATAGCTAACACTATTAGAGATGCTCTTACCATGCAAACACCTCAGTCACCTTTGTCCATTGTGCCGACACCCAATGTCGACTGTGAGCGGATGAGCAATAAACGGAGTCGGACATGTTCAACTGTATTTTAGCTATATGTGGAATCTTTGTATAAGGCTATGGAAGGGAGAGCTAAACCTGCCTAAGGATCAAACCTCCAGAAGGATTTGATTACTTGTCTGGAGGTTTTGATCATTCTAGTTTTGCTGAAAATTAATTAGTTCGTACATGTTTTTGTGGTATTTCTACAGAATAATTATGTAACAATTTACTTTTTTTTGTAGATGTATGTTATATTTATCATATTAGCATTATAATTGTATCTTTATATAAACCCTCATATTTAGAGAAGAATAACACATTGAAATATTCCAAACCATATCAAATTATTCTTTTCTACTTGGCATCAGAGCAACAAACCCGAATTTTGTATTCATTTTCTGCTGCGTACCGTAATCATACAAAAATTCTAAATCCCGAATTTCAAATCTTAAATTTCAAATCCTGAATTTCAAATCTCTAATTTCAGCAAATTGAATTTATTTTTCCTAGCATATCAAATCAACAACTACATCATCATTCCACCATTTCACAAACCAAATTTATATGCAAACTCAAAATGTCTTCTATGTGGATATTTCGGTCATAGAAAGCAACGATGTTATGAAACAATTAGGTATCCAAATTGGTGAGATTTCCCCAAGACACCCCGAAAGAATCAAGCAAAAGTTGTCATAGTCACTATAGAGAAAGAACAATCATCCAATGCTTCCAATGTCGCACAATCAGGTATGAACACTATAAAAAAGAATTCAGTTAGCCATAGAAGTTTGCCACGATTCAATTTTGTCGTCACTGTTGGTCCAATATTTGCGACGGCGCAGCAACAACAAACATGCCGTTGCTAAATTTTTTCAAGTTTGTGACAGTAATTAGTAATCCGTGGCAAAAAAATATGAAAATTTTGACGGCAAACGATTCCTGTCACATTCTTTTCGATTAATAGCGGCGACAGGTTCATGGTCATGGATAAGGGCCTGTTTGGTACAGCTGTGGCTTTAAAAAAGCTGGTTTTTACTTATTCTGAGAATAAGTGGCTGAAAAGCAAAGCTACTGGGTGTTTGGTAAACTGGCTTTTATAAGTGCTGTGAATGATAGAAGTGTTTGGTAAACTGACTTTTTAAAAGTGCTTTAATTTTATAAAATGACAAGTTTGGCCTTAAAATAATATTTTGCCTTAATTTGTTTGGTTATGTAATATAACACAATTACTTATGTGTTAATACAAATTTTGTTACCAAGAGAATATTGGAAACTACAATAAATATATGAGTCGTTACATTAAATATTAGAAATATTGAAAACAAAGAAAACTACCATAATATAAGTTACATTACATCATAGTTCCGAGGGAATTGGAAACTACCGTAAATCATGGTTACCAAGTTCTTTAGTCTTTCTTTGTCATGAAATAACCATAAAAATTTCATACTATCTTCAAACATTCATGATATTACGTGCATTCATCAAACTTTGAGCGATCCTATATCTCACCATTTTCATTTCTTGTGCTCTATGATCATGGTATTCTTCTTCTTCATCATCATCCATCTCTATGTCACCATTTGGAATGCCACCCACCCTTTGTCCAATGCGAGTAAAATCTCTATCGCGTTGCGCATGCCTCCTTATATAATTATGAATTGTCATAGTGACAATGACAATATTAACTTGTTTCTTAAATAAGAAACCTTGCATGTTTCTTAAAATGTGTCATTTATTTTTCCAAACTTCAAATGTTCGTTCTATAACGCCTCTAAGAGAAGAGTGAGCGTAGTTAAATACATCATTTGCATTTCTTGGTTCTCGCCCATGGTATTGTTGAAAATGTTGGCTTGGTCCTTTATACGGTCCTAAAATCCCAGCATTTGTGGGTAACCCGAGTCAACAACATAATATTTTTCTGTTAATGAACATAATAAATAATTAGAAGCAACTTAAGCAAAATTATTAAATATTTAATAATGATGTCTATATTTGAATATATTACCTGGTGGAGGATGAGGAAACTTCCTACTAGGATCTCGAATAACCGATAAAAACACTCTAGTATCTTGAGCGGACCCTTCCCAACCGGCACATGCAAAAATAAATTGCATATCAAAGTTGCATGTTGCCATAACATTTTGGGTTGGTGTTCCCTTTCTACCGATAAATGGTACTTGATCTTTAGGAGATATTGAAGCGGGAATATGCACTCCATTAAAAAACAAAATTAAATCAATGCAATTCTTATCATATACACAAGTAAACTTTAACTCGTACCTTAAAGTGTGGCATGTATCTCCTATCATTCATGATCTCCGGAGCAATGCCATTAAAATGAGGGTCGGTTGGCTTGATAATTTTTTCACTAAATTGATAGAAAAGATCTAGTGCATTTCCAAAATACCTACTAACAGTTTCTAAAGAACGTTGAAACCTCTCTGCCCCACTCCTAGTTCCACACCCATGTCCTAATAAGTGCAATATCATTCCTACTACTTCAATATGACTCGTTCTATTTGAACCAAACACTCCAAACTTAGCTTCCATATCATTACATAAAAGGTAAAACACATCTTTATCCATTCTAAATTCATTGTAACAACGAGTATTATTCCTTTGCAATACTTCCCACACCCACTTATTACCTGTTTGAGATCCATTCATGCAAGGATTTTTGTGAACATAAGTCTCATAATAATGTTGGATGAACAAAGTCGTTAGCTGCACAGAAGTGTAGAATATCTGATCAGCATCTCTAGAATTGTTCATGTTTCAAACAAAACCTGCATAATCAAATGTATAAACACATTAATCATTATTAAATTCATAATTGTTTTCAAGGCAAGACACATCAACATAGTCTGCAAATTTCAATCATACTTACTAATTTTAAATGAACAATAACATAGTCTGGATATCAATACATAATTGTTTTCAAATAAAAAATAACCAAAGAACATCCACATTGAACATAGACAAACATCCAAACAACAAAGCTCAATCCTTGAAACAAAACAAATATCACATTATACAAAGCACTAATCGATCATATCTTAATTTTTGCTCATCTCACGTTTCAGCCATGTCAACTTCACGTTAGGATCGTCCATAGTGCAAAACATCTCTCTTTTCTCTTGGGACAAAAACAGATTTGTGACAAAAAACCATAATGGAGTACAAGGCTCAGCCCCTGACAACGAAGTAACAGCCTTCATCACCTCAGCAATGCTACTGCCTCCGGTGGGAATTGAAGTTGTGGTACTTCTACTCTCAATTACCTCACACATTTTATCAATTTTACAAGCCAAAAGAACAGCCCCTCCTATCTTCCCCTTTTTTGCAACTACTCCCTTTTTTTTCAATTCTCTCACTTCTTTTTCTTGTACCAGGAGTGGGCATGAGCTCAACATCATCATATGAATCACTACTTTCTTCAAGGTCATTTTCATTATCACAACGAACCGGACTTGTAGGGTAAGGTGAAGAACCTGGTGTACAAGCATACTTACCGGTAGTAACAACTCCTGAAAAACAACTTATACAACTTGACTTCAAAATCAGGTGTAATTCCCTTTTTCCTTAACCTCACATATTTTTTGTTTTCCTGCACAAAATATATACATTTGTTAAGTAATATTCTAGTAACAAAATTTGAAAATAACTGAAACGAAATATAAAAAAGTAGAGTTAGAAACCTTGATTTTGGCACTCCACCACTCATCGGATGCATCAATAGTCTGGAGCTTGTGATCCCATCCAAGACTGGTTCGTTTACCCTTCAAGTCCTTCCATAGTTTTCACTGCTCTTTAAGGTTATCCCACTTGTTTTTCATTTGTTTTTTTGTGTATAATTTACCCGTTTCTTTTTCAAAATTACGTATCACATTCTCAAATCCCTCTTTACTAAGATGAGTAGTTGGACTATTATTATTATTCACCTCCTTGATACACAAGTCACAAAATATTTCTACTAATTGTTCGTTCCAAACTGCAGAATCTCTTCCCATCTAACACACATAAAAAGCAAAAATAAATATAACTTTATTTTTAAGTTAAAGAATCTTATTGGGATATCTTTCCCAATTACATGTTAAATCCTAAACCTTATTCTTATTTAATTCAAGGTTCCTTAATTTAAAAAGGAGTACACCACTAATCAGATCAAGATAACATGAGGTGAAAAATCCATGATGATAAGAAATAACATGCTTATTATTATCCAATTTATGCAAAATTGGTATCATTCTCCAAATGATCAAAAAGGTGAAATTGATTGTGCCATTCTAAACCCAAACCTCATCTCCATGGCTGCATCTTAGACTTTTTTAGACATTTTTTTATTCAATTCATTCGATCATCATTTGATCTCTATGGCTTGTGTATTCTCTTGGAATCACATTGAATTAAAGCTCTCTAACTTCCCTTCTTAATTAACCACACAGAACACATTGCTCTCTGAGATCAATAGTCTCTGTAACTTCCCTTCTATCAATCACACAAAGCCACTTATCATCCTAACCTATATGGGTGATTATGTGATCTGTGCCGTCCCTCACTAGGACTAATGATTATGTGGAAAGGTCACCACCAGCCTGGCTTGGCTTCCCATTAAAATTGTGATCAAACAAAAAAAATTCAACAAAACCAAAGACAAAAACAAATGAGAATATTGACAAATGCAGTTACGAAAACTCATCTAGCTTGCATAAGAATATCAAAAACACACACCCCTCTTGTTTCTGTTTCCTTCTCTCCCTATTTATTTTCTCACCGTTCAATTCGATTCAATTCCCTTCCTTCGGTTTCTCTGTTTCTCAATAATTCCCTCCTCAGCCTCTCCTCTCCAATCATATTTCACATAGGTTTTTTACTCAATTCAGATCATATACATACGATCCTAAATCAGATCTAATTGAAATAAAACAACGATAATTATTAATGAATAAATAAGGTTGATAACCTGAAGATCTTGATCGGGTATGATGGTACTAGCAGAGAGAGTGCAGAGGCAGAGAAGAGTTGAGAGATGAGTGAAATTGTGAGAGATGTGTTTTAAGAGATGCAAGAGCACTGGAAAGAGGAGAAGGCGCGACAACGCTGAAGAGAGGGGAGCGATTTGTGAGATACTAGGCTTTGGAGAGAGGAGTGGAGAGACTCTCGAGTTGTGAGAGAGGAACGACGAGTGTGAAAAAATGTAGGTTACGCGAGGGTCAAAACTAGAATAATAAAAAATTCATTAATGAGTTACAGTTAGCGCTGCAGTTCTATAAGCTGCTTTTGGCTTTTTAAAGCCCAGTCTCTGTGACTTTGACTTTTTACAAGAAAAAGCCTACGCTTTGAAGCAAAGCTGTAGATTTCTTTGCTTTGTAGCAAAGCCTCCAGAATCCCAAACAAACACGCCCTAAATGTAAAAACACGGTATATGACTAGGATAAAAAATTTTGTACTCAATTGAAACTTGCAGCTGTTTTTTTCTCACTCTCGCTCTCCCCAAAACCGCATCCCTATCTCTCTCATCGAAAATCTGAAACCCACTCTCTCTACAAGTTTTTTTCTACTCATCTACATCATCTCATGGATGAGTCCACCTTGTTCGTCAGAGATCGGTGATACAAAGAGCCCTCTAGAATTCCCTTTATGCTTTCCTTTCTCCTCTGTGTGGATGACAGACTCTCGATGTATGGGTTTTCGATTTCCAGGATCTGATTGAGTGTTTCGAATCACCAATTCCGTCATCTCAACAAGGTACCAAATACTAGGCCACTGGTGCCAGCGATGGTCAAGAGTTTTCTTCGGTTAGTACGTACACTGCTCTCTCTCTCTTGCTCTATTCGATCTCGTATTCTTGTAGGGATTAGTTAGTTCAATTGACTGTAGTAGTCTGGTTTCTTTGATCACTTCGGTGTTACAGAGACATAGGTCGATCTAGTCTCCTCCTAGATATCTTGCATTATGTTAGTTTGCCATTGTTTTGGGGTTTAAAAAATTAGCATAGGAAAATCTTCATATATTTCCATGGGGGTGACCTGTATATAATCTCTTATGCATGATGTTTTAAAGTTAATTTCGGGAGGACGTTCAAATACCTACCTGATATCTCTAAAACAAACACGATACTTATGGTTTTTAACATTTTTTAAATTTGTTTGTGTTTTGAAAATAATAGTTTGTGGTTGACAGATATATTTTGAAGCCCATTTGTGAAACATAGTCATTTAGTTTCTAGGCAAAACATCTTAATTGTCACCTTATGAATGCCTATATGATTACCTGGTGCACTAAAAAAATGCAAACATAGACTTGCTGTTTTGAATTTTGAGTAACTGCGCACCTCGTGAATTTTGGTTAAGACTTATGCTCTCTTTGATTGATTTTGTCTTGATTGAAGTAAATATATTTGCATCTTCGGTTAGTTCTCTGTTTGATTTTGTGTGGATTTAACATTATGGGTGTTTGCGGTTAGTTAGTTAATGTGTCTGTGATAGTTAAGGAGAAGATCGTTTATGTCTCAGTAGAGATTGAAAACTTTGGGTGCTTACCTTCTTAGCTTTATGCTAATTTGCTGACTGCTAGACGTTGTCTCTGTCCAATTGTTTCCTTCATTTATTTCTCTAAGAACCTCAGAAACACATATAACTAACGACTTCATTTGGATCAGAACTACAAGAACACATATTTTAGGTCTTAACCAATTTGAAATGAGTCTTATGTTTCATTGAGTTACAATATTTGTTGGTATATAGGAGGCAGGTGCTGTTCTTGGGAGATTTAGAGTTTCAGCAGCTGCTAGATGTTTTCAGATGATTGTTTTGTGTGATACGTTGTTCATTTAAATGTGTGTAAACTGTACCTTTAAGTTAACTATTTGAAGTAGGTTTCTTCATAAAAGTTGTAGCTGACATCTTAAACATTGTTCCAGATTTTGAATCACTTCAAAAGCATTTTTCTACATCAAGTTATGATTTTTCAAAGTAGAGAGTCTGCAGTGGGAAATTCTGCAGATTAGCTTTTTCGAGTTTTTGACACAGCTTCCTTTCTATTAAAAGGATGTGTATTTAAGTTGAGAATTTGAGGTTTATGTCCTCATGAAAGTTGTAGTACACATGTTAAACATCATTTATAAGTTTGAATATCTTGAAAATGATTTCTGTAGATTAAGTTATGATTTTTCAAAGTTAAGATTCTCCATTAACAAATCCTGCAGACCAATTTTCGAACCAGTTATCTATTTAGTAGAACCTGTGGGTTTAGGATGATTCTTTGTAGTAAGTGTCTTCACAAAAGAGACCAATTTAAGTAATAAAGGTATTATCTTTTATTTTAATGAACAAACAACCTTTAGTTCTTGTCCTCAAAGGGCAAGAACTAGGTTCGTTATCTTGTCCTCTTTAGAGTTGTATCTATTTTAGCTAACCTGTCAACTCCACTCCCTAAGTCTTTATTGATTTTCAGTCATGAAATATGTAGGCTAGGTTTAAGTTAGTTATGACTTTCTTTATGTTTCAGGCCAAATAACACAAGAAGGATCTGAATTCTAAAGGTCACCAAGGTATGTTTACTTGGATGTTGAAATTACTGAGAAGCGTGCTGGTATAGTTCTACTTAATTTGATCATATATTTAAATGCAATATATGCTATGTGTGACAGTCCTAGTGTAACATCAATTGTGATATTAATATTGTGTTAATATGATGAAAATCCTAGTCAAGCAAGGATGTATTATTTTTATGAGTGAGAAAGTTTTGAGAAAATGCATAAGTATTTTTCAGTTAGTTAGACTCGGTGCATGTTTTCTGTGTTTGTCTAAATTTTGTTCTTTTTATTCTTAAAAGGGAAACACAAGTTGATTAGTATTTATACTCATTTTAATTATTTCCTGTCTGTTAGTAGCAGATATATTTGTGATATAGGAGTAGACTCATTTGTTGGTGATGCATTATACATCCCAATTAGTAGATTTTTATTTTATAGCTTTGATAATCTTTTCTTTTGTTCATTGGTGGTTACTTCTTCTTAAAGAATATATTCCAGGTTTTAATTAGTATGTTATGTTTGTGAGACATTTTGTACATTATGGAGGAATATAGTAAGTGTGTTTGAGAAAATCTTTGCCGTCATAATATTTGATGTGTATCTTATACCATTCATATAACTTGCATGCTACTTTATTTTGATTCTTATTTACGAAATTTACAGGTTGGATAATTGGCCGATTTAGTAGATATGTACAATGGATAATTGGTGGATATAGTAGATATTTTGATTGTACTTATACCAATTAGAGTATAACAATTCTCAAGTGTAGTTATAGCTCAGATCTAAGATTGGCATTAATTTGAAGACATTTAATTCAGTGTAATAATTCTTCTTCTAATATATTTCTTTTTGCACAACATTTGTTCAACAAAAAAAAATTGGCAAGCTAATATATGCTTGTCAGATAGTTTTTTTTAAAATTCAAAATATAACTTTGCGACGGCCTTTACAGTGGCTGAATGTTGTCGCCACTATTTAGCGATGACTCGTTGCTGGAGCCTAGAGCAACGGCCACACCCTCAACAACGACGATAAAAATGTCGTCGCCAAGCCGTTGTTTAGCACTTCTGTGACAGCAAACTGGCTTTCGGCGACGGCTTTAGGCCGTGGCTAAACGAAATAATTTTTGTAGTGGAACGATAAGGTATCGATATTTTGTAACATTTATTGATGTTTGTACTCATATGACTTGTGTGTCTCTTCTGATGAATAAGAGCGATGTCTATTCTCGGTTCACTGAATTTCACAAGATGATATCTACATAATACCAACAACATATTCGAGTCTTCCAGTCTGACAATGGTGGAGAGTATGTTAATGGTCGTATGCAAGAGTTTATGAAATCTCATGGAACTCGACATCAGACTTCAAATTCGTACACTCAGCAAAATAGATTAGCAGAACGGAAAAATCGACAATTACATGAAGTTGTTCGTGCCTCTTTATTTGGCATGAATGTACCTCTTGAATATTTAGGAGAAACTGTGAGGTCAGCTGTGTATCTCATTAATCGTACTCATTCTCGGGTAATTGAATTTCAAAACCCTTTGCGGCAGCTTCAACATCTTATTTTTGTTCCGTCATTACCTATTTTGGAGCCTTGAGTGTTCGGATGTATAGTTTACGTTCGTATTCCCAAGCCACAACGAAGTAAACTTGATGATCGTGCAAGACGGTGTATCTTTATTAGGTATGCCGATTTCCAAAAAGGTTACAGATGTTATGATTTTCTCACCGACACCATTCATGTATTCCTTGACGTTTTATTTCGTGAATCTGAGCCTTATTACTCAAGGGAGTATCAAGTTCTTCCCTTTAGGGGAGAGAGGTTGTGAAGGGAACTCTCGAAATAATTTATTTGAACTCGAAGAATTTGAAGAATTAAAAGCTTTGGAATCAAGATTTGGAGTTGTAATTCATAATAACAGTCATATTGGATCAAAAGAGTCAAATAGACATAAAAGCACTGATGTAAGCACAAGCAATTCTAACGATGCAATGCATGTCAAAATAGGAGAGACTGATGCTGAGACCCGAGCAGAGCAGGTACATGCTGGAGAAGAACCGCCAAGCCACCAATTCTGTTAACGTGCCTGCTTACACAGATTCTATCCATATAAACCAAAGTCACCAGACAAGAGTAGTTCCTGGCCCGCAAGTCAGGCCCACAAAGTTGGCATCTCCAGCTGATAGTAATTCAAATACTTCTTCGTCAAATTCGTTCCCCTTCTCCACACAATCAACCGAAAAATCCGCCGCGAATATCTCTCCTCAGGTACCTTTAAATTCAAACCAATTTTCTGGGGTAGATAATATTGAACCTAGAAAATCACAAAGGGTTACCAATAGTATTTTAAAAAACAATATGAACTATCAAAGCCAAAGCCAAATATCCTATAGCAAATTACATGTCTAACCATAGGTTAGCTGGGTCACATGCTCTTTTCATTAATCAATTATCCAGTGTTTCTATTCCTAGTACCGTACAAGATGTAATGGCGGATCCAAAGTGGACTCAAGCAATGAATAAAGAACTAGAGGTCTTGCAAAAGAACTCGACCTAGGATGTTGTTCATAAACCTGATAGAAAGAAGACCGTTGGATGTCGTTAGGTATTTACTGTAAAACTCAAAGCCGATAGGAGCATTAATAGGTATCAAGCCAGATTGGTTGCCAAATGATACACCCAACGCTATGAAATTGATTATGAAGAGACCTTTGCACCCGTAACAAAGATCAATACTGTTTGAATTTTGATTTCACTTGCAGCAAATAAAGATTGGTCTCTACCATAGTTTGATGTGAAAAATGATTTCCTCAATGAAAACTTAAAGGAAGATGAGCATATGAACATGGCGTCAGGAGTCAAATGTAGACCTTGCGATGCCAGCAAGGTTTGTAAGTTGAAGAAGTCCTTGTAAGGACTAAAACAATCTCCTAGAGCGTGGTTTAGGAGATTCTCTAAATCAATGAAAACGTTTGGTTACAGACAAAACAACTCATATCACACTTTGTTCATCAAGCGTAGTCAGTGTAAGATGACTGCTCTGATTGTGTATGTTGATGATATGATTGTCACAGGAGATGGAGGATCTGCAAAAATATCTTTCAAAGGAGTTTGAGGTAAAAGATCTTGGACAATTGAAATATTTTCTCGGTATTGAAGTTGCGAGGTTTACAAACAGGATTTGTTTATCTCAACGAAAATATGGACTTGACTTGTTAGCTGAGACTGGACTGCTTGACTGTAAGCCTGCTGAGACACCGATTGAGATGAATTATAACCTCGTCATCTATCCAGATTAAGTCCTGACTGATAAATGGAGGTACCAACGTCTAGTAGGGAGACTTATTTATTTTTCTCATACTAGACCTGATATTGTATGATGTGAGTGTTATTAGTCAATTTATGCATTGTCTAAGTGAAGAGCATATGGATGCAGTGTATCGTATTTTGAAGTACTTGAAGATGACACCAGCTGGTAAATGATTGTTATTTAAGAAAAAGGAGAATTGGATGTTGTTGGATACACTGATGCAGATTGGGCTGGTGATAAGACTGATAGACGATCTACATCTGGGTATTTTACATTTGTTGGAGGAAACCTTGTCACTTGGCTTAGTAAAAAGCATAAAGTCATTGCAAGATCAAGTACTGAAGCAGAGTTTCGAGGTATGACACATGAAGTTTGTGAGATGCTTTGGATTCGTAATTTATTGAAGGAATTGAGTTTTAAACTCAAGAAACTCAAGGACTTGCATTGTGATAGCAAGTCTGCAATTAAAATTGCTCATAATTCTGTTTAACATGATCGGACTAAGCATGTGGAAGTAGATCGACATTTCATTAAGGAAAACCTGGACATGAAGATCATTCGTTTCCCTTTCGTGTATACGGAAGATCAATTAGCAGATGTTCTCACAAAAGGAGTGTCAAAGAAAGTGTTTGACAACTCAGTTGATAAGTTGGACATGATAGATATCTATGCACCTTCGTGAGGAGGAGCATAGAATACTATGTAACTATTTAGTTTTCTTATCAATGTAGGTTATATTTATCCTATTAGCATTATGATTGTATCTCTATATAAACCCTCATATTTAGAGAAGAATAACACATTGAAGTATTCTAAACCATATCAAATTATTCTTTTCTACCATTTTTTTTGAACATTTTCGCCCTCTCCTCATATTTATACTTGTAGAAAGTGATTGTATTCTTACGCATGAATGTGCCATATTGAAATGGATCGAGATCAATTCAATATTTCTAGATTAGTAGTCTCTTGAATCTTGCTGCAACAAACTGATGAAGTATTTGAAGTATATGAGATAAAAAGTCTGCAGCAATAAAGTACTTGCCCAAACTTTTAAGGGATCATACTAGTTCTCAGAAACTGTGATAAATCAATGGGACAATAGACAAAATAATATTATGAACTAATTAGATATATTATAGGACTTTTGTCCAATGAATAAATTATCCTCAGAAAAAAATGTTTTCTAACTTCTACCTAGGGTCATCTTTCGTCCCTTGTCAAAAGTTGAATGAACCTCTCGAAATTTGAATGAATGTTGCAACAATGCAGATAATGGCAATATGAGACCTGCAAAAAGTAAGAAACAAAGGTTAGATATGTGAAGGAGTTCTGTAGAATCGAATTGGTATTGATATAATTAAAATTGATGAATTAGAGGCTAGCTAGCTAGTTTGTCTGATTAGTACCCTGCCGCTGTAATTTGCGAAGATGGTGCACTAGATTTCTTCGGAGGAGGCGCAGAAGGGGGAGTGGTCGGGGCAAATTTTCCTGCAAAAGAAAAAAAATTAAGAAACCTAACATTATTGAATTGATTATAACCTAGCTTGTTACACAAGCAAGTCATCTTAACAAGCAACATGAGGCTGACCACAAAGAAGGATGTTATCAGGGGAAGGCCTCTCTTTTTCAGGGTTGGGATCAGCATCGTAGACTCTCACATAAAGCTCTTCACCCAAATACCAATTTTTCAACTGTTGTGACCTCAAATTCCACATTCCAGGGTTGTCAAGGTATGCATAAGCTGCGCTCCACCCCCGTGGGTACACTTGTACAGTAGAGCGCACCACCGGATCATAAAGATTGTAGGTTGAGCGCGATTTAGGTGTCCACTTTCTGCGGCCATAGCTGAAAGGTTTCATATATGATGGTATCAGAAACATTTTCACTGCAACATTTAAAGATTGAGAACTGAATGTTTCCTTGGTGATGACATATATATTAGAGAATTTGTACTTACCCAACCACAAAGAATCCAAAACCATCCAAATGCCAAGAGTCCATGACCTCCAAATCATTGTGAAAAACAAGTTCTATCCACCCTTTGTGAATCCCACTTGCCACAAAAACTCCACGCTCAGGTTTAACAATCGTAGAGTTAGTAGAGAATTCATCAAGCTCGTAAACTCCAGAGCCGTTCACCAAGTGATCAGCCAACTTTAATGGTGTATCTGGGGTTAAGTAAGACACATTGTTGACAGTAAACTTTGGTGCACCATCAATCTCTGCTGTTGATGCACTTAGTATGAATGTCTGTGATAGTGTCACATTATGAACGTTGAAGGATCCTTGTGGATTAGGCCTCGCTGCCCCTGCAGTCAGGTTCCACCTTCACAAGTAATAAAGTTCAATCCTAGACTCCTAGTAGTAGTAGGACAGATATATAACCACGAAACAAATGCTGCAGTTTTTTGTTTGTGTTACCTGATGGAGTTGGCTTGATTGATGGATAGTTCTATATCAAAAGGATCAGGGCCAATTGGTAGAGGTCCACTAGCAGCTGTAGTGGAGCTATCATAGTGCAGGACACCAATTCCAAATTTTGTCATATCAGTGATATTAACCAATTTGGGTGTTGCTACCATGTAATAGTCTGAAATGGCTTGATCAGCTGTGACAAGCACAGAGTACGACTGTCCAACATGAACATCAAGAGAATTCAAGGTGATTGCATTAGTGTAGGATCCTTCTGTTTCAACTAGCACCATTCTATGATTTTGAATCAAGAAATTCAAACTCCAAGCACTTCCAACATTTGATATCCTAATTAGGTACGTCTTCCCTGCAAAAGTATCAATGATGCAATTACCTAAATACTGCATTTGATGTATTATACCGGATAAGATAACTTGGCACTACACTAAACCAAACCCTCTTTGTACCTTGTTTAACGGTGAAGGACTCGTAGGCCTTTGTTAGAGGACCCCGATACGATCCTTTTCCATTCATCAAGATTTTATCAGGGGTACTATTGTAGGCGGCCATTAGGTTACTGCTGAGTGTGGACCTCAGATCCTGTTACATATATGAAACATGATCAAAATCAACTCTTTGCATATATGACATGTGTGGATCATTATCATGGTGCAAAATTATTACCTTGTAACTCGTCTCATACCAGTCACCGATGAGAAGATCAAAATCGCCTTCTGGTTTCAGATATGGTACTTGGATGACTGGACGATTATGAACCCTAATCGGACCAAATCCCCCACCAGCTTTGAGGAAGTTGATGGAGGGAAAGTAGGAAAAAGTCCCAATTTGATCCTTGAGTTGGAACACGTAAGTCCAGTTTGTAAAAGGCTGAATGGGGCAATTTGTGCCGGAAACTCCATCTTGCCAAGAGTTTCGTCTTTGTTGTATCCCATTCCTACAGCACAATTCTTTCAATCTTTAGGGCTTTGTTATTACCTCACAACTATTGCCGGCGATTAATTCAATAGTTGAGTAGGTGTTGTATTTTAGTATGCAAACACGAGAGAGTTCGGACTTCGGACGGGAACATAGATAATCCTACGATTGACTACCGCAATATTGACATGCTGTAATTTTAACTTCTCTCTCACATTGTGCTAACCCTAATGGCTTAGGTAAGTGCAACACTAGTATAATAACACAAGTCCTATCACTTTTTGTCATAATGGCAATCAAAATAATGAAAATATATCAGTACGATTCTCTTCTACTTGAAAATATGAGAGATTCGGTTATATACCAAGTTATGAGCAACGCTTCATCCATATGATTAACCACATTAACATGAACAACATCATTGGTTGTGGCATTGATAAGAGGCCCTGGAAACATCCCATTGATTGTAATCACCTATCAAGCAACAACAAAACTCGATCATGATGACCGTAACACAAATCGTATTTATTTTCATTTTTATAAGTGAGGAAAATAACACATGTATATATAGTTTCATCTGTATGTTCATACATACCGGTTGGTCGACAGATGCAGGTCTGATACTCGTGTTGACGGTGACGTCCCATTGAAGAAAAATATCCTCAGCATGAGCTCTACCGGCAAAGAGGAGGATTACGAGAAGAGTTGCCGGGAGAATCAGCCATGGACGACGGTGATTACTTCCAGACGTGAATCCCATGTTATAGCATGGACTTTGAGACTTTGTCTTACGTAGAGAATAAGGTGTAGAGCTGGTTTTAAGTACTAGAATGGTTCAAGTAGCATAACTGAGCGCCTGTGAATAAACAGCTTCGGAAATTTCAGTGTTACACAGAAAGGGACAAGGAGCAAAAGGTTAGAAAATTGGAGAGGGAAACTTTGGATCAAATGTAGAAGAATGATTTAAGAATACGAATTTGCTTTGCCTTGTTTTTCTCGGCCAGCAATGTACAGCAGGCCTTGGACCAGTTAATATATTTGCAATCGATATGACAATATTTTGAATTGCACAAAGGATAAAGATAGAATAAGGAGTTTGATTTTATCACCAACATGAGTTATGAGTAACGTACTTGATGGAAAATCTCCGAATTTAATTCTAATATACCGGTAATGCTAGTGAGAAGTTAATTTCAATTAACTTGGACTTCTATAGTTCTATTCAATTTTGTGACATTTTAGGTATATTCTTGGAGTTGGTTATTTATAGGTGAATAAGGTACTGTGACTTTTCTTCAACTCTAATTAATGGATCGGGCTCCTCTAAAGTGAGGAGTCCATGAAGGTTTAAATTCAATAAATCTTGACTCTATTTAATCTAGGCTTTTTAATCAATTTGCTACCATAGCTTTTATTATATTATCAATTTGCTATCCTTCATTTTTTTTCTACCATTTTGCTACCCTAACTTTCATAAATTTGTCAAATTGCTATCCAACTATCATATATGTCATTTGCTGTTAGGAGTTCCGTCAATTTTTTCCTGTTAGGTGTGCCTTTCACGTGAGAGAATTGAGTTTTTTTAACAATTGAATTTGTCTCTTTAAATTCCCAACTTCATTCAGGAAAAATAAAATAATACATGGATTCCGATCAAAAAAGAAAAATACATCCATGAGACGAGAAAAAAAATAAAGAACTGGGTATCAATTCAATCCCATGGATGTGTTTTTTTATCATAATCTATGTATTATTTTATTTTATTTTATTTTTTCTGAATGAAGTTCTGAATTTAAAGAGACAAATTCAATTGTTAAAAATCCCAATTTGAATTTAAAATTATGAAAATTCTCTCACGTGAAAGGCACATATAACAAAAAAAATTGAATTCATGGATGTGTTTTTCTTTTTTGATCAGAATCCATGTAATTATTTTATTTTATTTTTTCTGAATGAAGTTCAGAATTTAAAGAGACAAATTCAATTGTTAAAAAATCCAATTTGAATTCAAAATTATGAAAATTCTCTCACGTGAAAGTGACACCTAACAAGAAAAAAAATGATGGAACACGTAACAAAAAAACATATATGATGGTTTGGTAACAATTTGACAAATTTATGAAAGTTAGGGTGTCTCGTCTCGGGACTATTTCCAACCCCGGAACATGGCAGTAACCGCCGTGATCCCGGACTAATGGATAACTGATACGTCATCTGACGTATTGACTACCCACTAGGCCGAAACCACAAGGCTAATTTAAATAAAATGATATAAATATGAGGAGTAAATGAATGAATAAATAAAGATACAAGTGCGGAATGTAGCATACAAGACTTAGAATACAAGATACATGAAGAAAGTCCAAGTCAGTGAATATACAACATGGGCCAACGAGCAAAATATAAGTGGATAACAGCTTGATAGGTCAGAGTGCGTCAAATGTGTCTAAATCAACAGTCACAGAGATCGAAAAGCTGAAGTACCACGAAGGATTGATAGCTCCTCCAAGGTGATCCGAAACACAGATGCTGAACATCACGCACTGTCAAGCCCCTAGTCACCAATCCATCTCTTCTAAAGCAAGTCTACCGGGTACCTACAAAGTAGGGGTGAGCACTCGCCCTCGCTAACCCAAAAGGGGCCGAACACAACCAATTAAGATAGGGTTTGAAAACAAAGGTGTAGTTCTCATATATAGATACTACATATAGCTTTTACTGGTGATTAAATAATTCGTAAAACATGCAACAACCAAAAACTGTATTTGGTTTTACAGGCAGATTTATATAAATTCTTTTTTCATGTGCCGATGCTAACATCAAAATGACTAAGCGCTCAAAGTAACATAACAGCCTGTAGGGCTTCACGGATCTGGGCTGTCGAATCCCGAGTTTGTCTTCACAGCAAACGGAAGTCAACTACCTATGCTCCCAAAGACGTGTAGTAGCGAGAGTGTCTATTTACAGCTAATGCCCAACAAATCACTCATAACAACACACAACATTTACGACTCACATAACTCTGTGCGAGACGAGCGTAAGCGGGAAAATAAAATAAACAGGACATTGCCCTTCCGGAGGTTCACGATCATCGACACCGTGGGAAAACATAGTCTAAACACTAGGTCCCATCGCTCTCAGGCCAAGCACCGGAAATCAGGACAATGATACTACTTTTCGATCTGAATCATCACATGTGTGTCTAGCCTCGGTTTTCTAAACATTTAATGAAGCGATAAAGTAGGAAAACATATATCGCGAGGCATCGACAATGCACAAACAAACATCACATAGCCTTTATATTATAGAGCACTACAAAAATTTAAAATGCCACTAACCCGGAAGTTACGGCTCACGTACCCTAGCGGGCGGCTCACCCTATCTGTTATGATGAAGCCGAAATCCTCATGCTCCAAGTTTCAATACTCAAGCTCTGAGTGTATGCGAAATCCTGAATCCGTCAATAGACAAGCCAACGACTAAACAAGTCGAAAGTAGAAACGTAACGGTCATTCTATGGTCAACTACGCACTTTCCTTGTTTGACTAAGAAATATTAAACGTTGACTTTAGGTTTGACCAAGTCATTCCTGGATTGACCACAAAAGTGACTAAGCCTACTGAGTTGGTCAAAGTTGACCAAGACTCGGTAAACTCGATAAACTTTCTGTTTATTTTCCCTGACACTAGAGTAATTATTTGATGTCTCGATTCTCGAACCGGGTGAGAATCAAGATTATCACTCATTAGAAACTTACATCTTTCCGTCGCCTATTTAATTTATAAATTCTTTAAACCATTTAATCGTAGCGGTAAAAACGTAAAAATTTGGTCTTTTACAGTAAGAGTCAAAAGTCAACCATGAATAGTAAAAGTTAACAACAACCATAAATAGTAAAAAGTCAACGATCAAAAGTCAATATATGAATAGTAAAAGTCAACTGGTGAATAGTGAAAGTCAAAGGTTAACTAGTAAATAGTAAAAGTCAAAGATCAACTATAAATAGTAAAAGTCAACCATCAAATAGTGAATATTAAAAGTCAACCAGTAAATAGTAAAACTGTAAAACCGTAAAAGTTAAAATTAATAATGACAGTTTGTAATATTGAAAACTGACAGGGGTATTTAGGTCATTTCATCTCACGGTAAAATGGTAAAAAAGTAAATCTATCGCGGTAAAAACTATGGTTTTTACCCTATGTTTCTCCAATCGGTTAGGTCGTCGGAAAACCAGGTTTTTTTCGACCAAACCAGGCTCCAACACCTGTAATCCTATGTTCTACACCATCCAAACATCTCAACAAGGCAAGAATGGAGAGAAAAATAGAGGTTTTTATACCTCAAAGTCGAGATCTACAGAGCTCCGACAGACCTCTTCCGGCGACGTGTTTATGGGCATTTTCCTCCTCCTCTGAGCTTTGGGCAACTCCTGCAAGCTTCCATGAAGCTTCCTGTGCTCCTCCGATCCAGCTTGACGACTGGACAGTTCACCGGCGAGTTTCTCTCCTCTGTTGGGTGGCGGACACGGCGTCTCCGACGTGGCTGAGGCTAAGGCTCGGTCGCCAGGGCATTGCGAGTCTAGCGATGGTGGCGGTGAGGCAGGACGCGCGGCGGCACGGCGAGACTGGGGCAGTCTCCGATCTGTCGAGAGTGAAGTGAGAGAGTGTGTTCGCTCGAAGAGGAAGGGATACAGAAGAGGAAAGAGAGAAGAGAAGAAAAAAGGAAAGAAAAGAAAGAGATAAGGGAAAGAGAGATAAAAAGGTTTTTATAAAACCTTTTAACGGTCACGATTCTTCGTACAAATTCGACGGTCACGATCTCTTCCGACTTTAAATATAACGAAAAACCCGAAAACATTTTCTGTAAATCACACACTTGAAAATAAATTGTCAAATCACGTCCGTAAAACATGACAAATACGTAGAGTGCCGGAAAAAATATTCCGTAAATACTCCTACGCAAGTGACGACGTTTGCTCTAATATTAAAATATTAGAGTGCATTCTTGACATACCGAAAAGAAATCGTAAATAAACCCTAAATGTGTCAGAAAATTAATAAAATAAGTCGGAGTCTCACATAGGGTAGCAAAATGGCAGAAAATAATGATAGGGAAACAAATTGACAATATAATGAAAACTAGAGTAGCAAGTTGACTAAAAAGCCTTTAATTTAAGGGTTCTAACAATTTACTCGTCACTTTTCCACCATTTTTCTTGTTTTTTATCATAACCCTAGTTAAACTTGCAACTTACACCGCTAACTAAAAAAACTGGATTTCACGACGTCATGTTCTCCTCTGCAACATGTTCATTCTTTCTGTTTCTTCTCCTCTTTGCTCAACCATGGCATTACCGATATTTTGTGCCGTGTAAATAAAGAAAATTCACCAAGAACATGGGTATATCAATTAATTATTTATCAGCATAATCAATCATGCATCATCAATGTCAATGGATCTATCTTCAGCATCACAATGGAGTCCTTTGAAAATGCAGTAATCCAAGATTGGGTAATTCCTCAATCAGAGAACTCGATAAACCATGGTTTTTTTTAAATATATTGATTCCTATATGGCTATATTTTTGGATATATAGAATACACTCAGATATTAATCTCCAGTAATGGAGTTCTTGTTCATATCAGCATTTTCGAAGTCCTAATCTTAAGTTATAGAATACATCCAGTTTGTATTTAAGACAACAAAATAAATGGTTTATTGATGAATAAATTGATAAACACAATTGGAGTCAATAATTCTACAGTTAGTCTGCAACCATGAAGAAAAGGGAAATTACAAAAATCGAAATCATAATAAAAGAACGAACTTATCATCAATGTCAATAGACGTGTTATAGTAGAAAATGTATTTGACGGTAGTTTGCCTAGGTTAAGTTAGCTTAAATTGATTCAATAGTGATGTGATCACTTATAACCCTTAGATTACATATAGAGTGTAGATTTTATAAACTTAAACTAACTTTACGGACTTCTTAGTTTAGATGGGTCGGATCCCTAAGTAATAGCATAATCCAACTATTAGTTCTATATCTCTTCTGAAGCTGGTTAAGTTTTTACTTTCATTAAACTATAATATGCACCCTAATGCCTACCATCATAGTCAAATGTATGCAACCTAGTGAACCTACCATAAAGTGTCTCTAACCGGAGCTTTGAACCTCCTTTTTAAAGATTAATCTGCCCAAATGGGCGTGTTATCTACATTTGTTTTTAGACATGTCTGTGTTGAAAGTTTTACAGCCATGGATGATCCTTAAGTATCTGCTGAAGATATGATCCGCTGCCTGGCAAATACAGAGACTCGATCAATTTATAATTTATAACCATAACGTGCCGACAAGGGCTTGTCAAATTTCTGACAGGAAGAAGCATTGATCGAACTCTGTTTCTCATGACCAGTCTCACAATGCTACCTAGCTTAAAGCTTTGAAAAAGGCTGTTCTTACTAAAGAAGAATTGTGGTTCGATCATCACATGTCACTGTATTTGTAACTGAACAATATTTATTTGCTTCCGTATAATCAGCAAGGTTCAATTGAAGGACAAAGGAGCAGCCAGCATTCGGTTCTGTCATATTCTTGTTGTATCTGTTTGGTGAGTTCGAACTGTACATTTTATGCTCTGGCTCAAGATTGTCGATACTGAACCACAATCTTCATCCATTTTAAAATCTCAATTGCTTCTTCTTTTGTTCATAAGATATATTGGCCGTAATGTATTAAGTACTAACCAGAAGTAGAGAGAATAGTTGTACACTATGCAGACCCGAAATTTGATTTCTCCAGTCATACTTGCATACAAAATGCACATCCCTTCTATGCAACAATTACCCATCATGTTTTGGAATTCCCTCAATAAACAATGGAAAATCCCTCATCATGTCTAAAAGAAGATAAAACAAGAGCCGTTTTTCAAAAAGGAGGGAGGAGTTCTAATGAAAACCATCTTGAAATCATCTTGTTAAGGATTAGTTGATAACTTTTAAATTAATTGTTTATTATATCTATTTTTTAATCAAATTTTTAGTTGACATTTTAGGTCTATATAAGAAGACCAATTCTACAAATTTTTAGCCAAAATGATGATCGTTAAGGTATCAAACTAAATCAAATTAATGAATGATCTAAATCTGTCAAACAATAATCATTTAAGTTTATAATCAATAAATCATTTTTATGAATGACTTAACGATTTCAATTTGAATGAAAATTTGTAGATATGATATATTCATATATATCTACAAGTTAGACAGTTGAGATGTGAATATAAGATCAAAAACTGAAATAAGACGAAAAGTCCTCAGCTAGTTATCAACTTAAGAGTCTTCGTTAGAACCACTCCCCTAGAAGGGATACATCAAAATGAAAATATATAGTAACATCAAACATTTACCAAGAGGCTAGCCATATTCAATATCATAACAAACACCGACTCCTCTATCAGATGTTCCATAAAATACAGAAATTAACAAACAGAAAAAATCATTCCTTGCATATGACTGACAAAACACATTTGAAATTAGACAACACAAAATGGAGGCATGTTTATCACCACGTAGTGGTTCTGAAATGGGGAACGGGACTATCAAAGGATCCAGACTTGACCACTCTTCTAGCATCGTTGTTCCTGCGTATCCATTCACAACTGCTAGCTAACGGCTCATCTACCATCAGAGACTCCAATGACGGGCATCCTATTGGTTTTAAGAAGTGGTTATGTGCGGAAGCTATAGTGTAGTGGGCTAGAACAATGTTTGGAGCTAGAAGTTGGGATGATAATTGTTATTAGGACAAGTAGTTTAGATAACTAGTTTAGGAGGATAAGAAGAGATAATAACAGAGGACTACACTTTCAATGGCTTGCTTCAATTACATTCACTCATAAGTTGTTACATTGTTACATAAGTACATCACCTATTTATAGAATTGATCACCGACTTGGTCTCTAATGGACTAGAGCAGTATTCTAGACCAAGCTAGACACATCTAGCTAGGTTTGCTTAATTAAGTAGATTCATGATTAGTCTAGATGATTCTAAACTAAGCTAGCCAATATACATAATCACTCTCTTAATCTAGATTATTCTAGCTAGCTAGCAGTTCTAACACTTTTCTTGATTGTTCTAGTCTTTTCTGAGTCAATCTAGAATTCTCTAGATCAATCGAACACTCCTCCTTAATGCGCATTAATGATACTCCAAGCAATCTCGTAGTAGTCGATGTCTCGGTTTGAGAGTGTCTTGGCGATGCTCTAGCTCTTGCTGCTTCCTTTTTGCATGACCTTCCTTTGGTTTCTTTCTTACTTAGCCTTTGTTCGGCCCTCTTCTTCGCATCTTTGTAGACCTTGGGGTTTGAACTTGTTTCTTAATTAGGTCAACTTCATGGAGTCTTCAGCTGCTTCTTCTCTCAGACAATATTTTTCTTCTTGACTTTTGCTTTCATGACCATATTTTGCCCATGAAGCGGAAAGCTTCTTTTTTGTATTCTTATTTTGAATATTATTCTTATCATATATTTTGCATAAGTCTCATTGGAATAATATTACATAACCATCAGTTGTCTGATGCTTAGAAGATTATGCTCCAAGCCAGAAACTAATAGAACTTCATTAATATATTTAGTTTTTTTTGTTGAGATAGAGATCGTACATTTTCCTTTCGTCTTGAGGGTATCTCCATTTTTCAATTTCACATGAAACTTTCTTGTAGTTTTCAGCTTGGAGAAAATGTTCTTGTCTCCTAACATATGATTGTTGTAGCCGCTGTCGACATGCCACATTTTGCATTTTTTTCTTCCGCCAAGTCATGGCGAGTATAGAAGAGATGATCTTCTTGCTCATTTTCTCTTCAAAAATTTGCTTGGTGGCTACAGTACTCTACTTCTTTGTTACTGAACTTTTTGCTGTTTCGACATTTTGGTTTTTCTCGAAATCAACAATCTTTATATTTGTGATTATTCTTTTTACAAATTCCACAAGGATGATATTTTCTTTTCTCCTTGAAATCTTTTCTATTTTCCCAATATTTGGGTTTCTCTTCTCCTCTAGAAAATTCATCAAGTTTTCTTTCTTTTTCCATTTTTTTGAGATCGCATGTTGATTTTAGTTCAGAATGCTTTCTCTATAAGACTTTCATTTCAATCACTCAATTATTTTTATATGCTTCCAAAGAGCCTTTCAATTATGTCACTAAAAGACTTGTTATATCTTTTGAATTTTCGTTGGCAGCCACTATTGGATCATATTTTTAGTGAGGCTAATGAGTATCTTTTCGACTACTTTAGTCTCACTAATATTTTCTCCATAGGCTCTTAATTGATTTACTATTTCTTTTAGTCAAGAATAATAATCTTTTACTATCTCAAATTCTTTAATTTTTATATTTTCTAGATCTCTCCTCATTGTTTGTAGTTTTATGGAATATACCTTTGCTGTTTCATGAAACTCCTCCTTAAGTAGATTCCAAGCTTCCTTTGATTTTGTAGCTGTCATGATCCTTGAAAATTTTTTGTTGTCCACCGCTTGTTGTATCGTGAATAAATGTGGACGACACCCTAAATGACTCTGTTCATGATACAACAAGCGGTGGACGACACCCTAAACGACTCTGTTCATGATACCAAAAATTATGTCTCATTATAATGCTCCAAAAGTCATAATTTTCTCCATTGAAGATAGGAAGAGAAATTTTTGATGATTGGTTTTGGTTAGAGGTGGAAGTAGACATAGTGGACAATTTTCAAAGCCCAAATTTTATGGTCTAAATACATTATTCCTCGCATCTCTATTCATTCATGGAAGGTGTTACGAGGTAAGTTATTGTCAGAAGATGTGTTGCAACGACGGAGAATTTTCTTGGCATCTCGTTGTATCCTTTGTATATGACTCGCAGGGTGAATTATTGATTCATATTTTCTTGTCATGCACTTATGCATCTTCCTTATGGGAATTTTAGGTATCTTGGTTTGAGTTGGGTGTTATGACATTGGCTATTACCGATTTGCTATTCTCTGGTTTGAATGATCATAGTCAACAACTTAGAGAGTTGTGGTTGCTATGCTTTACCACAACCCTATGGTTTATTTGGAAGGCAAGGAACAGAATGAAGCATGATGAGTGTTTCATTGGTGTGGATGCTCTTCCTAGGCTTATTTTAGGGCTCATACAAGCTACTAGTTGATTAGCTACATGTTGTATGTTCAATTCTTTGGTGGAGCTGCGGGTTTTGAAGAAGTATGTTATTTCCTGTTGTCCTCGTAGAGCTTCTCATATTATTGAGGTTAACTGGAATCCTCCAAACCTTGAGTGGGTGAAAATTAATACGGATGGTGCATGATAGCGTGTCTCAGAAAGAGCCAGCTACGGTTGTATTTTTCGTGACTAACGTGGTTCTTTTATTGGTGTCTTTGCTTCTAATCTTGATATTCCTAGCTTCGTTGAAGCTGATGTCATGGCTGTAATCTAATCTATTGTGCTAGCTTGGGTTATAGAATGGAAACATATATGGTTTGAGGTGGACTCGACTCTTGTTCTTCTTTATCTTTGTGATCCACATTTGGTTCCTTGGAGGTTACGAGTGGCTTGGAGTAATTGCTTGCACCATATTTCTCAGTTGCATTTTTGGTCCTCTCATATTTTTAGAAAAGATAATTAAGTGGATGCTGCGCTTGCAAATATTGGTGTGTCATTGACTAACATGACTTGGTGGGATAATCCTTCTCCTTCCATTGTGGATCATTGTCTGCGAGATGCATTTGGTCTTCCAAATTTTCGTATTTGTTAAGCAACATGTACTGTTTTATAATATCTTTGGTTAAGATATTTAGTTATGCTCTTATGTGCAGCTTTGTTCCCCTATTTGGTTGTACACCTTTCCTTTTTTATTCAATAAATTAGGATTGGAGCAGTTGAAGTCGAGGGAGTAGCTAGGGCTGCCACTGTTGCCGCTGTCATGAGTCCCGGTGGTAGATTCTGTATCACAACCCAAATCCACATAAAATCAAGAGGAACAACCATAATGTCCGAGAAGCCATCATAATCATTGGGTAAGATCATGGCTCTCTGAAATCCCTAAGGTCCTCTTTTCTTCGCTCGATTCACATCATGTTTATTGGTGAATGTAAATAAGAATCGATCTCCACGGGTTTGAACTTCCATCGATGTGGATAACCTCCACATCGATTGAACAACATTCCAGAATGAATCAAAAGCCACAGCACGGGCTGTGTTCAACCGGTCAACCAGGTAAAACCTAGGTACAACGAAGTCTTTGGTCGGACACCGGAGATTGCATACCAAGATCAATCGGTTCCTCTTCGTGGTCAAGAGACAGCTTCGAGGCAAGGCTAACAATCATCGTAGTGATTGAAACAGCCATAGAGGAGAGCACCACACAACTTTTTCTCTGGATGGGAAATCCCTAATCCTTGACGGCTAGATAGAAAAGGTGAGAGCAGAGGGAGAAAAAAAGTCGCAGAATAGTTTAAAATCTGAATTTGAATTGCACTTATAAACAATTTAAAATAAAATAATATTTAAATTGTATTCGGTAATGTGTTTAATTATTTTTTTAACCATCAAACTATATACAGTATAACCTCGATAAATGAATGTTCGATAAATTAAGAACCTCGCTTAAGTAATAATTTTCTCTGGTCCCGACTCGGGACCAGTTCATATTATTAGGTTTCTCGCTAAATGCATAAGATAATAATTTTTTTATTCCCTTTAGGTCCCAATGAATATATAAAGTAATAATTAAATAATTAAAAAATACTGTAAAATATAATAATAATAATAGATAAATACATAAAAATAAGTGTAAATAATGTTCTTTAGAAAAAATAAGAAAACTTATAACAATCTTTACTTTCTCAATTTAGTTACTCCTAAAGTATCAATCTATGGTTCTTTGTTTTTTTCTTGTATCTAAACCAAATTGAACCTCATCTTTAATTTTTTGTAAGACATGCACTAGATAAGCTACGTCTCTCTCATTTTGTAGCAAATAATTATTCAAAGTTACCGCTGCCTGAAATGCCTCTTTGGAATAAACTTATGACAGTGCACAACTATCATCTGGATCATGTTCATCTTCAGTAGTCGGGTTCATGACTCCATCAATGATTTCTACATCAGTAGGTGATTCCATCACCGTCTCATTTTCACTAGGATAATTCAAAATATCCTCAACTTCCATCTCATTTCTATAATAGAGACTAGAAATTGCTTCACGTAACTTGTGAATGTCTTCATCTGCACTAATAATGTTAAAATAATTTTAACAAGTTTCTATATATCTTTCTTTCTTCTCTATCTAATTAGAGTCATTTATAAGTATTACATTGCCCCCGAACTTGAAAAATATATAAATGTAATACGACTATGAATCAAGTTAGAAATAGATAAGATAGTCAAACTAGACTAAGTTATTTAATTCAACTAGCTAGGAATAACAACAGAACCCTCGATAAATGAATAAATTATTTATTTATTGATAATATAATAACACCGCTTAATAAATGAATAATTTATTTATTTATTTATAATATAATAACACCGCTTAAGTAATAATTTTGTCCGGTCTTGACTTTATTCATTTATAAAGGTTTCACTGTAAATAATTGAGATTAAACGAAATTTTCTAAAATTACAAAAAAAAATCACTTTAGAGGAGTCAGATTCTCTACGGACATATGTCGATGTCTCAATGATACATGAAGAGATTCTAATGTATAGAATTCTACGATTTCTAGCGAGCTACAATTGCATAATTCACGATTTAGGTGTGTTTAGCCCAGATTTCTGGTAGTGGAGATACACCATTTAGGAGTCGTAAATGATAACATGACATAATTCACGACTCGATCATCAACATATTGCAACAAAGAAAAAGTAGATGCATGGTACCCAAACTAAATGAGTCAACTGGGCTCACGTACAAACGATCTGGATCGTGGACAAAGAAAGAATGCATATATGTCATACATATAGATGGCCAAGTAAACAAATACATGGCTCACTTAGAAGTACATGTCATACATATACTGGCCAAGTAAACAAATTCATACATTATTGCGATATATATTTCTACAAGTCAAGTTCTACTTCCAATCACCACTCTCCTGTCCATGGAGCTGGAGCTGGAGCTGGAGCTGGAGCTGGAGAATCAGAAAATATCCCTGCAAATATAACCAAAGCATGCACAATATTAATCTTCCCAAAAACTAATAGAACTGCTTAGAAGTACTTGATGATATATTAATGATGAAATATGAACTAGTTACCACATAGAAGGAGGTTATCTGGTGGCGGGCGTTCCTTAGCAGGGTCAGGATCAGCATCAAAAACTCGGACGTAGAGTTCTTGTCCCAAGTACCAGTGCTTCAGTAGTTGTGACCTCAGGTTCCACATTCCTGGGTTGTCTAGGAAAGCATACACTGCAGTCCATGCTTCCGGGTACACTTGCACAGTTGATCTCACGACAGGATCGTAGAGGTTGTATGTGCTGCGTGATTCTTCAGTCCAATCTCCTTTGCCATATCTGCTCGTTAATATTTGGCAGGATCAGAATAGCTAGTGTCTAAACGTGCATGATTTTGCATACATCCACATATTTATTAACTGAGACATTGAATTCTCACACAATAGTATGCTTGCCTTATAATGTGCCTAACCAAGTAATGTTAAGGCTAAATTTATATGGAGAGGCTTACCCGACGACAAAAACTCCGAAACCATCGAAATGCCAAGAATCCAAGACATACAAGTCGTTTTTAAACACAATTTCTAACCATCCTTTGTGGATTCCAGTGACTACAGATACTCCATAGGACGCAATAGTACTATTCTCTGATTTCACTGGAAAAGTATCAAGTTGATACACACCGGAACCATTAACAAAGTGATCGGCGAGTTTTAGCGGGGTTGGTACCGTGTAATATGACACATTGTTGACAACGTAACGTGGTAGATCATGAATTTGAGCCACTGTACTCACGAGGACGAATGTTTGGGATAGAGTCACATTTGAGACATTGAAGGATCCTTGTGGATTAGGCCTTGCAGCTCCAGCAGTTAAGTTCCACCTGGTCATGAAAAAGTTAATTGGGGAAAACTCTCAGCTCTCAAAATATTTTAGAGCAACCAACCTAATAGATCGGGCCTGGTTCATCGAAAATTCGTCATCCAACGGGTCAGGCCCTTCCGGCAGCGGTCCACTGACTGTTGAGACAGAATTTGAGTAGTGCAACACCCCTATGCCAACCAAGCTGCTATAATCAGTGGTCTTGAGTAGCTTGGGAGATGCTACCATGTAATAGTCAGCCTCATCTTGTTTTGCTGTGACAAGAACTGAGTAGGATTGACCAACATGTACATCCAGAGAATCCAAAGTAATCTGATTAGTATATGACCCTTCTGTTTCAACCAACACCATTGAATGGTTCTGAATCCTGAAATTGAAACTCAAAGCATTCCCAACGTTTGATATTCTCAGCCTGTAAGTCTTCCCTGCACATATAACAAACCAGCAATCAATAATATTTGACCATTCTATATATATGTTTCATATTCATTATATAGTAGATACATCATACATATAGCTTTCATTCCTAGCTAAATGTACCTTGTGTGACAGTGAAGGATTCATGATCTATTGACCCTGGATTGTTCAGAGGGCCTTTGCCATTCATCAACATTACATCTGGAAGGATGAAATAAGCCGTCTCACTTGTATTCATATGTGACCGAACTGTCTGTACCAATCCATGCCCGAAAAATAAAATGTGAGCTTAACATTTAAGTTGATCCTGGAACTTTGAACCGAAGCTAATTTGGCCATGATGTTTATGAATCAAATATCAAGTGAAAGAGACCTTGTAGCTATCATAATACCAATCACCAATGAGGAGATCAAACTCGGCCTCTGGGGCAGGGAAGGGGACGGCAATAACATTGCGGTTGATGACACGAATAGCTCCAAACCCTCCAGCAGCCTTGTGGAAGTTGATGGATGGAAAGTAGAAGAAGCTGCCAATCTGGTCCTTGGTTTGGAACACATAAGTCCAGTTAGTACCAGGTAAAATCGGACAATTTGTTCCGGAAACTCCATCTTGCCATGAGTTTAGCCTTTGCTGTATACCATTCCTACACCACCCCCAAAACCATTTCACTTTGTTAACTTAATTAAAAGCTTTGAAATTGGACCTATGCAAAACACATTGTTGTACAAAAAACTGTGTATACCATGTAAATAATAGAGGCTCATCCATATTGTTAAAGACATTGACATGAACAAAGTCATTGGTTGTGGCATTGATAAGAGGCCCTGGAAACTTCCCATCGATGGTGATGACCTGCATGCTCAACATAAATTGCACGATCACAGGTTCAAATTCTCTAACTGTAAGAAGCAGAAAACCGAGCAAATTGAAAGCAACCGGTTCTTACAGGTTGATCCATAGACACCGGCTTGATGGTGCTGTCAAGGGTCACATCCCAATTAAGATAAATATCAATAGCATTGGCTCTAGCTACAAGAGCTAAGATCAATATTGCACATTTGATCAAGCCAGTATAGGCCATTCTTCTCTGTTTCGAGTCTACTGCGTCGCGCTGGGATATACATAGACAATATAGCTTATATACGTGATTAACAAGGGAGGGCTTGGAGAGGTGAAGGTCCATAGAAGGAAGACAATAACAAGAATAAAGGTAACAGCTGGAAAAGGGCATCAAATCGTTGATAACAATCTCTTTCTAATTAGCGAGTGTATACTAGGCATAGAAGAGTAGTCACCAAACCAACCAAAGCCGGCAGGTTAGAGATGAACTGCAAGAGTACAAGAGTAACTGGTCACAGACCAGGCCATTGTTTTGATCAACCATTGGGGCTTAGCTAGTTGAGTCCTTCACTGTGTATCAAGCTGTTTTCTCAGAACCCATTGTCCTCTACCAAGTAATCTGGGATTTAAAATAAAAAAGATCATATTTGCCTCTTTGGTAATGGCAACATGACCAAAGAAAAAAGACAATGAAGGTATCATGTACAAAAAAAAATTAACAACTCACAAATCAAAAAAGAAACTAAACTTTGGCGATAAATTTTGAGTTCGAATTTTCTGTTTTCTTTTACTAATAAAAAAGAAACTAAACTTCTTCGCAGTTTCCGATCTATTGAATTTATTTTCCTATCTTTTAAGAATTTTAAAACAGAAACATGATTTACGAGGTATGATATCGAGGTATACGCAGAATGGGATGGCTGAGCAGGCATTTGGGTGTGTATGATGAGTAGTTGAGGGAAGATTCAGAGGTTAAGCCGAATTGGGTGACGGTAATGAGTGTGCTTCCTGCGTGTGCACATTCGGCTGCGCTAGAGCGAGGGAGGAAGATTCACGAGTTTGCTAGAGGGATTGGTTTGGAAAAGAATGCTTCTGTACAGACGGCTCTGGTGGCAATGTATGCTAAATGTGGGGGCCTTTCTGAGGCTCGTCGGTGTTTTGAGAGGATTAGTGGAATTGAGAAGAGTTTGGTCGTGTGGAATACTATGATCACTGCTTATGCATCCCATGCATGCGGATCAGAAGCTGTGTCCACTTTTGAGGATATGGTGAGAGACGGTGTTCGACCTGATCATATAACATTCACGGGATTGTTATCTGGATGCAGTCATTCAGGGCTTGTTGATGTTGGCTTGAAGTACTATGATGTCATGAAGACAGTGTACTCTGTTGAACCATGAGTCGAACATTATGCTTGTGTTGTTAATCTATTGGGACGTGCAGGGCGATTGATGGAAGCATTGGCTGTTGTAGATAAAATGCCAATGCAGGCAGGGCCAAGCATTTGGGGTGCACTGTTATCAGCTTGTCGAACCACCCAAACTTGGAAATTGCTGAAACTGCAGCCAGAAATCTCTTCATTTTGGAACCAGACAACAGTGGCAATTATGTCCTGCTATCTAATATATATGCTGAAGCTGGCATGTGGAAGGAGGTGGACAAATTGAGAAATCTCAAGGGATGAAGAAGAGCCCTGGATGCAGTTGGATAGAGGTCAATGGGAAAGACCATCTGTTTCTTGGTGGAGATAGAGCTCATCCTCAAGCAAAGGAGGTTTACATGTTACTGGAGGAGTTACCGAAAAAAATGGAGGCTGGTTATGTACCTGACACTAAGTTTTCTTTGCATGATGTTAGTGAAGAGGTGAAAGAACATAACCTTACAACCCACAGCGAAAAGCTTGCTATTACCTTGGACTTCTTAACGCTGCTCCTGGAGTTGTTCTTCGTGTGACAAAGAACCTTAGAATTTGTGGAGATTGTCATACAGCCACCAAGTTCATATCTATGATCTACGGGAGGGAGATTATCGTAAGAGATGTGAATCGATTCCATCACTTTAAAGACGGGTACTGTTCCTGTGGAGATTATTGGTAACAGAAAGCAGCCTAGTTTCACATTAATCAGAATGCCTGAGATGTTAAAAGGATGCCATGAACTGGATTCAGATGGATATATACCAAAATCCCCCGCAAGAGTTCCCATTTTGCCAAAGAACTAGAGCAAGATTCTAAGCCGTGCAAATTGACATCTGACTCCTACAAGCTAAGCATTCTTGCTATAGAATTGGAAGGCATTCATGAACCTTTAGCTGACCTAAACAATGGTTTGATCAACAGAAAGGGCTCTTCGTTGATGGTATTTCTTACTGACGTCCCAGAAATCCTCAAGACCATGATTTTTATCTAATTTGAGTTTGTGGTGGCAGTATCCGACTTGAGTTTGATCATTGAGTTCAAGTGACATATTCAGCCTTGTTTTGCCGAAACTATATGATTGTTGATGGGAAGGAAGAGATAGAAGAATGCTCAAGATTTTGCTGGAGGTGTAGAACAACTCCTGTGAGCTGAGGTTAGATTCTAGTCTTTTTCAGTGCCTTACTTTGATTGTAATAAATAATGCTTTGTTTCTCATCCGCAAGTCATGTATACTCGTAAGCAACAGAATGAATAATTAGATTATGTTAGTGCTTATACAAAAAGGATGCAAAATACAACTTTTCATGTTCAGATATTAAACTGTTTTCTGTATGTTTGCGGTTTCTGTACATCTTATGAAATTTACAGACATTTGGGGATTCAAGCATATTCTCTAACAAACTCTAAATCTTTGAACCCCGAAGCACTCTCTAGCAAACCCTTGACATCTGCAGAGTACAGTAACCCAGCTAGAAACTGTTGAAAACCCCAAAAAACACCCAAGCACTCTCTAGCAAACCCTTGACATTTGCAGAGTAAAGTAACCCAGCTAGAAACTGTTGGAAACCCCAAAAAAATGGTCATGGAAGTGATGACAAGAATTTATAAGGGATGATCATAGTCCGCCTTAATTCCATTGCACAAGTTTTTGTACTCTGGCATGATCACTGAGTGCAACAAGTGCCGCTACAAGGCATCCGGTCTTGGTCTAGTTGTTTCTGCTTCAAAATTTGTCTCTTCACGTCCACAGATCCACTTTCCAGTAAACTTGGTACCTCCAGCATCTGCAAAACCAACAAACCAGTTAGAACTTAGAAAATCGGTGATGCTTAATTAGATAAAAGCCTTAAAACATGTTTAGAGGTCTTCGTGATTATGTGAGATCGATACCTTCAATGTAAGATCTTTAAAGCATTGCTGAACATTTTCCTTCGTTTTAGCACTACATTCAAGAAACAAACATTTGTGCTTCTGTGCAAGAGCCAACCCTTCTTCTCTGGTTACAACCCTCTCTTTATCCTGCAAAGTTTTACACAACACAATCAAATCTGAGTATTCAGCAGGCACGTATCTCCATTTTCTTGTATATGTAGAACCAAACTTACTCTGTCAACTTTGTTCCCAACTATAATTTTGATGCATTCTTGATTGGAGTACCTGTCTACTTCCTTTGCCCATAGATTCGATAAATTTGTAAAGGTTGCTCGCCGTGTTACATCATACACTGAGATTGAAATCAAATGAGAAATCAGTCCAGCTTTGATTTACCATAGTTCGGCTCTAGTGCTAGCAAATGCTCTGATATGAATATGCAACTCAACCAACGAACAGAAACAAAAATAGAAGTAGCTTCCATGGCTGAACAATTTTATATGATGTGAGAGTAGAAAAATGTGAAGACTATAGACGAGTTGAGAATAAATGATCATTCTGAAATGCAGGAGGAAATGTTTATATAACTTGCAATGACATACCGAGAATGATTCCATGTGCACCTCTGTAGTAAGAACTTATTACTGTTCCAAACCTCTCCTGTCCAGCTGTGGGTAAAAACAACACATAAAATTCACAAACCAATTTCTATGAAATGGCGAATGAAGAAACTCAAAATCCATTGGATATATACCTGTGTCCCAAATTGTTAGCTTCAATCTTTTCCCATCAACTGAAAGCTGTTTGATCTTGAAATCCACACCTTGGAAAGTGAAAAGGTTGTAACAGAAATCAGCACCAACAATTATAACAATCAGAGAAAGCATGATATTAAAACAGTCACCAGTATTTCACAAGAGCTATAACCAAATTAAGTACTTGAAAATGTCGTTAAGAGGGGTGAAAGAGTAGTACCAATTGTAGGAGAAAGGTCTTGAACAAAGTCGGAGATGAAGCTCAAAAGAAGACTGCTCTTTCCAACACCAGAATCACCAGCCAGCAAAATCTTGAATGAGTAATCATAAATATTTCTTGATGAACCTTTCATTATTGGCCTTGATGATGTTCTACACCTCTCTATCTATATGAGTGTGTGGCTTCTTCTTCTTCTGGTACTGATATTTATCTGGTTCTGATATTTTATCAAACACAAAACTGCAGAAACAACAGAATGGGATAGAGTCTAAGAATTGGAAACGGGAAATTTCCTGAGGTACTAAGACAGGTGGTATTGGCGGGTAGCTTATACGTGTACTCTGTATATGAGAGAGAGAGCTTAGATTAGATATACACAAGTAATCCTCTGAATAATTCTATTTAGTTAAGAATGTTTTATGCAGGTTTTATGTTCATGAGGACAAAGGTCTTCTTTCGTTGAACGGCTTTTGGAAGCTTTCTTAGTCCTTACGCCGGATTTTTTTGGCAGCTAATACTTGTCTCCTTGTGAGTGTCACACACTAAAGCACACTAAGCCTAATAGGGAGGAGGGAAAAGGATCCTCACCGAAATGATGGTGAAACATGAGGAATAGCTTTCACAACAAGAAAAGAAAAACAACTTCCGCTTGTTTACATAACGACTATGAAACATAGATTTATGAGTTTTGATGTATAAAAATTAAAAAGTTGTGTTTGATTCATAGATTTCAATGTTTTATTTATAGCAGTTTCAAGTTGAGAAGTCACTGTAGTATGTATAATACAATTTTTTTCTTTCCCGATTTACTATAATGTGAAAGTAGAATCTGTTGAGATATATATCCCACATCGGGAATATAGAACCTTGCCTGTAGGTTTATAAGGGTTTGGGTTACTCTCTCTATTGTCAATTGGTTTTAGAGTTGAACCCCAGACTACTTTATCAGAATCGACAGAGGGCTGTGTTGGACAAGGCCAGAGATGAACAAGTGTTCACCAGGAGCCTATGAAATGGTGACATGATTATATTTATAAACTATTTGATTGCAAATTTGATCCCTCAAGCTGTGGGGATTGGGATCGAGATGATTGGATCCCAGAATCCTAAGTTGCATGACCTCCATCCCCGTCACCGTGGCAGAGTTAGACCAACAACCATAATCCTAATCTCCTTTCTACACAATCAAATTCGTGATTACATCTCAAAAATAGTGTGATTAAATAAATTAACATAAGCAATTCATAGCAACTGGCGCCCATGGCCTAATGGATAAGGCGTCTGACTTCTAATCAGGCGATTGTGGGTTCGAGTCCCACTGGGCGTGCACTAATATTTAATAGTTCTTTTTTACGGTCTACATTCATTTTTTGTTGCATACCCAATAGTTCTTTTTTACGGTCTACATTCATTCTTTTTACTAATATTTACCATCGTCACTGACTAGTGCTCTCCGGCCACTGCTTACAGCCTTACACTTCATTTTGGTTAAAAAAAATATGATTCAACCATACCCGAAAGTATAATCCTGGCCACTGGTTATTGGAAACAACAGTAATCAAAATAACCCTCTTCTATTGACAAAAAAATAACCCTCTTCTAGTTGGATAATGATTAAACCACTAATTCCTCAAATAACTGTCAACAACTAAATGCAGTATGAAATCAAGGTTACTAAGCAACCAGAACTCGATTTCAAAGTCAGCAACTACATACCTTGAAAGAGTAGTATCACCTCCCACAGTCGCATTCTGCACACTGGAGCTTCTGCATCATCAAGTAACAATAACAATCACATAAAACATTTCACTACCACATAACAATTCACAATCCCAAACCATGCTCTCTCAGCTCAAAAGAATCAAACTTGAAGAAATCAAAGCCACACCAACACAACCCCGCCAAAACCCAAAACCCTCACCATCCAAACCTCAATTCAATCAATATCCACAAAACCCAGAACCCAAAATTAGGGACGCAATCAAAGACTGTTGCTTTAGAGTTTATCAAAATGAGCAAAGGGAATCGAGAACAGTACCGAGTGAATGATCTGGTGGAGGAGGAGAAACGGCGCGCGTGAGATCACAGCGTGCCGAAGCCGCGTGAGCGCCATGTTTATTTCTTTCTAATAGTGTGTTTTGTCTCAATGAAGCATATTTGTGATTTTTTTTAAAAAAAAAAGTTTGGATAAGAGGGGGCTTCCTTACTTATGAAGCATATTTGTAATTGAAAATAGCCAAAATAGTGACAGATCCAATAAAATTTTATGTCAGATTCTCAAAATTGTGCCGCATTCTTTCGACGCATGAAAGTTTACTTGATATAGTTCAATGTTTTGCTTCTTAATACAAATTTGCATATTGTCAAATATGTTGTGATATTTAGGCTACATGTATACCCTGGTGATGTAGCGTAACCAAACTCTCATCTAAACTTTTATTAAACAAAAAAAATATATGTTGTGATATTTTGCGATCAAACACAACATTCCGGTTTCACTTTAGTTGCCAATTCTGCCTCTGTAGTTCTTAACAGTAAAATGCATTTGCATTCATCTCAGGAAATTTAAACAAAATGAAATATGATCCATCAGATGTGATGATCTTAAAAATTTCATTAATGGATGGTAGTTTTCAGTACAATAAACAAGTAATGGGTGGAAAACTATGACATCAAGGCATGAAAATGGGTGGAAAAACCCTTTTCACATACTCAAGTTATGGGCATCAACAGAAAGACAGCTTTGCACCTTGAAGTTGAATCTCAGACCCCAGCACCTCTTTCATTAATCGTATCAGTGGCATCCTTGTTACTCTCCAATACCTTTGGAAAGAATATCTGTCAATACCATGAGCAGATTTCACCTATTTTGAAGCCCCTCGATCGCCTTCTTCCATTGCCATGCTCTTTGTTTTGCATCCTCGAATGACAGTACCTTTTTTGGCTGTGTAAAAGAAAATGCAACCAATTAAAGACTAGGAATCAATTTTATCAACATGACTATTACAAGATCATATTTCATACCGCTCCACATTTTCACATGATATTTTAATGAGGGAAAGAGAGCAAAGGGAGCATACCGTAACAATTTTGAATTGTGAAGGACTAGAAACTTGGACGTTGAGATCATTAGAGTTGTCAGACCAAATTATATTTCCCTTCATCATCAACTTTGCAGGATCGACATATATCAACTTTGGCTTGTTGGTGAGAATAAGTTGCACCTTCTTACTCGTCAGTTTTTGAATTTGCTTCACCATTGAGATCATGAGAACAGATTCACCAGGCTCAAGGAATTGTTGCCTGTTAACAACAGAACGTATTATTATCCTCGAGTCGCCACTGAAAGAACTTCGTCTAATGAAACTGTAAATTAATGATGCTAAGTAGGAAACATAGATATTGAGACAATACCATTTTGAATCAAAGGAGTCAATCGAAGCTAGCCTATTTACATGACCAGATGCTTCAGAAGATGATGCTGAACCAATGTTACCCTCATTTAGTCTTGCTGCGCTATCTCCAATATGTGAAGGGTTCCATGAGTTATCACGGACATCATCAGCCTCACCTGACTGAATGTGAAAAACAATTTTGTAGGAGCAGAAGAGGAACAAGGCAAGGAAAAGTTGGATTTCTTAAAACAAGTAATTGAAGCGAAAAAGAAGCCATACCCCCGGCTCTAAGGCAAGTTTTGGAGGGATTTGCGCTCTTAAGTTTTTCCAGTCAACTCCCTTAAAGAATGGATGCATCTTCAATGCAGCATAACCATCACATCCAGCACCAGGCCTCCTACTGGGATCTAAATCCTGCAACAGTTGCATAAGTTTTTTTAGTTATTATTAAATTTATAATAAAAATAAAGTTTAGTCGAAACTATAATATAAAGTGATAAGATCATAATAGAAAAGCATATTCTAAAGAAGGTCATCCGTATACTCGTTACTCATTGCAATATCTTAGAACTCTTTTTGAGAACCACTGTCTTGTTTGTACAAATATTAAGAAAGATATATCAAGCACAAAGGTATATCATAGACAATACATAAGTATTAAGAATGGGGGGAGGAGGAGACTGCGTGAATAGCAAAGATGACTAATAGAGGCTAGACTAACTTTAAGTATGAGTTCGTAGCTTACCAATAACTGATCAATAAGGTCTTTCGCTTCATCTGAGAAATAATTTGGAAATCTAATATCTCTTGCTATAATTCTTTGAAAAATAAGCCACTCGCTTGCATCTTTGAAAGGAGAAGTTCCTGAAAGCATTTGGTACAAGGTGCAGCCAAGTGCCCAGAGGTCATTTCTGTGTTGGTATGTTCAAAGGAGAGGGAAAATAATGTTATCCTACATAGGTCATATACTAACAAGAGCAGAAACAATGAATAGAAAAAATATAAAATAAAATAAAACAAAGTACTGCCCAAATATTAGTTAAAAGATGAACAATTTTACACCAGGTTGAACATATCATTTAGAAATGAAACACTGGGCTTAAAAACATCAATTCCTTACCCAAACGTTGCCGGGGAAGAATTCAGGACTTCTGGAGGAACATATGCGGCCGTCCCAACAAATGTGCAAGCCTTATCATCTACAGAAGACATCAACATATCCGTTTCATCATATTGCTCAAGCAATACAGACTTATGATTAAACTTGTACCTGATGCTGCATTTGGAAGGACTGTAATTTGGCTATCCTGCATAGGCTTTACACTCCCAAAATCAGCAACCTTGATATTACCCCCTGCTGTAAATAACAAGTTCTCTGGCTGCCAATTGAAAACAATTAGGATATGCATAGTTCCATATGACTTTAAACTAGACAAGCATATTTCTCAAGAAAGTACCTTTATATCTCTATGAATTAATCCCATACTGTGTATATATTCTAGTGCGTCTACAACTTCTGCTGCATAAAAGCGAGCTTCATCCTCAGACAGACGACCTTTCTGCACACAATTTTGTACGAAATGATGCATACAGTAGACCAATCTAGAGGGATGAAGCACATGAACTAAAAGCAAGTTAAACAAAAAAAAAGTGAAAATAAAGAAGATTTTCAGTTTTCACACTACACTTTGGCATGTTTTTACTTATTAATACCTGGTTAATCAGTTTAAGCTCAACAGACATGATAGCTTGTGCAAGGGTCAACATAGAGAATTGGAAAAAGGTAAAACAATTTCAAGAAACAAAACACATATATACAATATAGTGATATACTGCAGTACAAGAATGAAGTTGAGTGAGAAAAAAACCATTAAATAAACTATTCTCATAAAAAAGAAAGGAGAGAGATGCATAGATAAATCCCCAATATCCTGAAAAGAATGTGTAGTAACCAATCAAGGCTCAAGCTTACCCTTGTTATCTGATCAAATAGTTCTCCACCTTCACAGGATTCCAGTGCCATATCTTCACATAAAATTACGGAGACTAGCGTCAAAGGGATATCAAACAAATAGTAGAGAGGAAATATGCTCAAACAAGTACATAGGGACTAAAAAGAGGCTACGTCCGAGAATACCTACACAGTGAAAAGGAATCCTGAAAAGTGAAATATAGCCGCACAACACCTGGATGATCCAGCTGATCAAGAACAATACGTTCCAGCTTCACATAAGCTGTTTTATTTTCTTTGGTGATGAACTTTTTGTCCATAATTTTTAATGCGTAGACAACTCCTGTATCCTTCTTCCTTGCTCTCACAACCTGCAAATTTTTGGAAATAACATACATATATAAGAAACTATATATTTGAGCATTGTAACCAGTTCAGCACCTCAAGCAGTATACGAGGATAAATTCTTTCTTCTGAAACATGTTCACTAAAGCAACAACCGCATAACATTTCCTCATAGAGAGTCAGAAATCTCGCGTGGAAGTGCCTCTCATTGAAACCAAGATATGGCACTGTGTTTGCACATCAGTTATCATCATCCTCTCATCAATAACAAAAGAAAATGAAAAATCAAAATTTCCAGGAATAAACTTCAGAAAGGGAAAAGGGAAGACTGAATTTTAAAACTCAATTAAAAACCACACAATAAAGGAAAAAATGCATTCTACATAGAATGATGTACATAATCTACATTTTTATTTATTATAATATGCTTAAATTGTCAGTTACACAGCAAACCATTTAAACAAATTGAGTAAAATATCACAACTGTAACATCATTTCAGGTCCCCTCTATCTCACTACCAGACATACCAGCATCACAAACTCCTATGTCTTTTAGTTCTCTGTAAGCTCACAACAAGCATATCCAGATTAGAATCCGTATCACTCTCAGAACAAAGAACTCGATGATGCACCATATCCAAACTCACATATCCTTCCCTAAAGAAGTGCAGGACCATCCCCTCAAACCAGACATTACTAAGTTCTTAACAATTGAATACAATCTACAAGTGCATATAAGCCCTATAAACAATCCCAATAACTCCTTCCAGCAAATCACACCATGCTTAATACCAAAGCTAACATTTATGTAACATGCAGACCCTTTAAATTTCAATCAATCACATAACAACCAAAACATACCATATGCTAAAACCATGGCTACAATGGAAACCCAGAAGACAAAATCAAAGCAATAAAAGAACCCAGAAAGGGAATTGGATAAAGCTTAGACCTTTGAATAGGAACCAACGCCATAGATCTTGCCCAATTCAAAGTCTTGGATGGTGAAATTCTCCTGGGGAGCCCTGAAAGCAAAGCTCTTGGTTTTCTGAACAGTACTATTAGCACTACCACCATTTCCACCATTAGAAGAAGAATTCCCCTGAATCTTCAACTTGGCATCAAAATCTTTCTCCATTGCCAGCATATCTATCTTTCCCTAATCTCTCACCCAATTCATCTACATAGTAAAGCACCCACTTTCTCTCTCTAGAAACACAGTTTCTCTCTCCTAGGGGAAGAACAAAGACCATGAATCGGGGGCCAAGACTCTTTTTTCCACTGGGAAAAGGAAAAGGTGAAGAATTGGATTGCTTGGTGTGAAATGTGGGTTAATGGGTTGTGTGTGAGGAGGTGAGCAGCTTTAGCTTTGGTGGTTCCAATTGCAAAACCCTAGAAAGTAGAGAGGAATTGGGTAATTGGGAAAGAAAGAGTTTAGGGAGAGAAAGAATGAGGTTATATTAGTTGTTTTTGTATGGAGGAGAGGGAGGTATGGGGGATGGAAGAAGGGAAAAGGAGAAGTGGACACATGCCACATGGGATTCAATGATGTGAAATTGTGAATGGATGGACATATATGAGCCAGTCCTCCCCATTCCCATTCCAATTCCAAAGGACAAATTGGAAATTGGATGCGATGCATATGCTACAATCTGCTTATGATTCTGATTCTAAAGCTTTTTAGGCCTTTTTTAAGGCCTTTTTGGATATACATTGAAAGGACCATTTCCCAAGGGGGTCTCTTTCTCTTCCTCTTCCTCTTCCTCTTCCTCTTCCTCTAGCTTGCTCCTCCCTCCTGAAATTCCGAAGTGTCAATTCCAGCCAGGCTGGTGAAAGTTGTGCAGTAATCTGGTATTAGATAGTGTGTAGCACATTGTAGTAGCACACCACGTTTTCTATACCGGCTTGTTTAAAAGTGTCTGAGTTAGTCACATCAAGCAATAGGTGTCTTAACCTATTGCCCTTGCACCCTTCACTTTAAGCTTGTCTACGACTATCCTTAGTTTGTTGCTCGATTTACAACAAATTGCTCAGCACTACAAAAAATTGATTAGACAAATTGCCAACTTGAATCAGCTCCCAACAGCTAGGTAATAGAATTTGATTACCGACTCTAAAGTGAAGCACACTCTTGATCATTCATTGATTTATAAACTATACAACGTATAGATAGACTTTAAATCAGACCACGAGTCTCTACAAGTAGGAGAAACCAAGATAAGGTAGAACTTACTAACTGCAACAACCGAGAAGTAGGAGAGGGTAACTGATTGCTATTACTAATTCATTTGGGAATGCACCTTTCAGCAAGGCAGGGGCAACAATTATAAGGCAGGGCCGAGTGGATTGAACCCCATGTATTAACATCAATTATCAGTCTATCCAATATTTGAACCAAATTATGTGTTGGACAATTTCTATGGTTAAGAGAAGTCGCACTTCATGCAATGTTTTCTGACCACACCATTTTAGTTGTATGTTAGCTATTGACCTCATGCAAACAGCTGAAAATGAAAATGAAAATGAAAATGCAATAATGTCTTTGCTGTACATTTCATGCTGTCCATGCAAGACTGATGAGCTAATGATAGCATGGTCCTGGTACTACATCGCACCAATATAAGAGTTGTCGGAAGCATATAGTGATTTACTACCAAGTAGTAAATGCAGATGTAAAAGGTCAAGAGGTAATAACACAAATGGTATTCCGAAAAGAAAAAAGAAAATCCATACTAGACTCGATCAAACGGTCCTGTTAGCAGTTAAGTATGATAGGTAATACTGCCACAGATAAGAGAATTGCAAAAGTAGGGCTGTAGCAGAAACACTACAGACTGGTCCAACAATGGAGATTGGAGAGCTTTGTCTAAAAGTTTGCTATCACATATTTTCAATGTCATTACCATTCAATCTTCATTCCCCAGGCCATGGCCATTTTGTTGGTTTTCCTCCTCAATTCCTTCCGTATAATGAATCCACGGTAGCACAGACTCAAACAAAACCGCTAACGGATTTCGATTGCAACATCACCGGGAGCAGGGCCACCCACATTTAGATTGACTAGATCCTGCTCATTATGCATAACATCTCCCATCCTTACATTGGCCATAAAAGGTTGCAAATTTTCAGGTGGGGCAGCTGGCAATGTACAAGAGAAATCTGAAACCAACAAGTGGGAGTACCTACAGAAAACAACAAGCATGGCAGTCAGTCAGTCATAGTCATCCTCCCAAATACACAAGAGTACCAAATTCAGGGTTATCTAGGAACATATAAACTTTTTAAGTTAATGCAAAGTATTCATTATACTACTTGAAATAGAAAAGGGATTGCTGAAGTGTAACAGTGTGACGGCAAACTTACTCATTCTTATCAGATGAGAATGCTTCTTTTCTCACACATGCCCAATCATTCTTTTCGCTGCTATTCTGTCTTAGAGTCTCAGTTACCAGTTGTGCTGCATCCCGCAGTAATTTCTGCAATTCTGGAAGCCTCCATACAATATGATTACTCTCAACATATATGTTAATCAGGTGATCCAAGGATGGAATTCCTCCTTCATCTGCTTGGAAAAATGCATTCTTGAGTATATCTGTCCACACCCGTTCTTTCAAAGGTACCTTTGCCACTAGTTTCTTTAGGACCGTGGGATGAAGCATCAATGCCTGCTTCATAAGATAGGTTGAAGTAGCCTTGGTGGTTTCCGTAGCTGAATTGTTTGACGATTCCGCTTTCTCAAGATACAATCGGCATACGGCAAGGGAATATGAAAAATTTGGAAACAACCATAGGGTGTTATCACTTTTATATTCTTCAGAGAACCGTTCTAGCCATGCATACTCCTCTGCTCTCACCGCAAAATAGTCAATACAGAACATGGCCCCCATTGGAACGTCAGTATCTAGTGACAGTAAGAACTTGCAAACTTCTAAAGCAGATCGATGACAGCCACGTCTGTCCATACTTTTCATGTGAGTAAAAAGTGCAACGAACAGAGGCTTGTTTTCTTCATAACTGTATTTCACTTGGCAATCACCCTTAAAGGGGGTGAACATTGGATTCCATGCACATTCCAAAGCATACAAGCACTTAGAGATGGCATCTGCTGACATTTGATGCTCACTGACAAACTTAAAGTACTCTGCCGTGATTAATAGCGAATCTAAATGATAAGGATAGTGCAACAGAACATTTGCAATGGCATTGAGATCATGTGTCGCTTTGGCAGATTCAAATGCACTCTGAGCGTGACGGTAGGCTGACAAATATGTATATCTGCAGGTAAGAGAAACCAAGAAAATGATGCAACCAAAAATTTATAAGACAAATATCATGTTTAGACAAACTAATCTGCAACAAGAAAATAAAAGGACTAAAAAAATTAAATAAAGCAACCTCGAAAATTAAGGTTGAAATAAGAGCACTCATTCTCAGCCTTGGGATTGTTGATCAACCATAAACTATGACAAAATACCAAGGTGGGATCTTAAAACACAGTTATCATTGTTAAAACATCAGGACCACACAGTTGACTCAAATTCTCCATGGCTAAAATCATGAATATGGAACCAATGATAGTTTTGTGAAGAGTATATTCCTTATTAGGTAGGATTGTGCAACTTGACACATGATAGCCCATTTGACATTGTACAAGGTTTTGCAATTATCCCCAAATTGCATAGGAAAAAAATTTCTTTGATAATACGGTTCAAATTATGATGTTGTATTTAGAACCTTCCTTGAAGATTATCCACATTCACATAAATATGATTGGAAAACACAATTAGCTCCATACAACTAGTCATACTTCCATTTTTGCAGCTATTTTTGTCCAACCAAATATAGCTATGGCTTTTACTCCCTGCTAGAGAACTCTTTCTTGATAATGGCCAACAATCATATACAGAGCTTAAGCCCACCATCAGAGTACTAAGTAATTTTCTCCTATTGCAGACTAAAGCAAGTCATGCAGCTATTTCAAAATACAAGACTAAAGAAACAAACAATGCTCTTACCGGTAATCAAAGTATCCGTTGGGAGAGTGAAGGAGCACCATGTTCATGGCACCATCCCAGCGAGGCCAATTATCCAATGGAGTGACAAGGAAAGAATTTCTATGAACCAAGCCACGTCTTCCACCACGCACCATTCTAGAGCTACCACTCTGTTGATTCTTCTCAAACGACCACCACCTTACCTCCGCATCTCATTGTCTGCATTCAAGTATTTGGGATCCACTTGCAATATGAAGGGCACATACTTCTCATACGAATTCTTAACCACACCATCACTAGATTTCATCTCCGCCTGTCTCTCATGCGCATGCGCATAAAACTCTTCCACCACCTCATCCCCTGATTTTTTCACTTTTGGTGCAGCTGAGTTAGAAGAAGAACCCTCTTTTCCTTTCTTCTTCTTCTTCTTGGATTTTTGACCCGAAGTCGAAACCGCATCAGTACTAGGTTTCGGCTCAGGCACCACACTCAATTGACTCAAAGGTTCAACAACACTTTCCGACTCATCCTCCTACACTAATCCAAACAACCACAACTTAACATCCAAACTACACAATCCAATATCTCAAAATTTTTACACCAAAAATATAGCAACTTTAATCTCTAAATTTCATTACAATTTCTTAAACCCATAGCCTAATTCAACTTCAATAAGGAAATCACACTGACTTTAAACATCTACACTAATAGCAACCTAACAACAGCTTAAGCTATAAAGCAAGGAAATTTGAAACCCTAAATTGAGTGTAGAGAAAATTGAACCAGGTGGTCGTCGTCGTTGATGAGGTCGAAAGGGTTGACCTTAGCTTTGGCGTTGAGCTGGGGGTGGTCGTCGTCTTCTTTTTCGTGGTCTGATTCCGGTTGGCGGTCTTCTTGTTCTTCTTCTTTTAGAACTTTCTTCGGATATCGAACCGACATGGTTTTAGAGGAAAACACTAATTTGAGTTTCGGCGAATTCTCAGAGGCTCTGAAATCGAATCAGCTTCAGAGCTTCCCAGAATGTGGAGCTTATATTTGACAGTTTATTTCGAGAAGGTGAGTGTTTGCAGCTTCTCTTTTTTCTCTCAAAACACTTTATACTTTTTTTAAGAAGTAGCTTATTTTTAAACTTACCAAACACCAAAACCTTTGGTGCTTAAAAGTAAAGGAGCTTATAAGCTCTTCCAAACCCAGTCATAATACGACTCCAGTCAGAGAGTCGTTTCCACAATCTGCCACGCAATTTCTTTTTTTTCTCTTTAATTATTATTGTAAAGTGTCCTGCTTCTTTTTGAGTATCTCAATACACGATTGTATATACGTACGACAATGTAAACGATTAAAATCAGATGATATTATATTGATACATGGATGGTCAAACATATAAATTGTTATGAATGACTAAAATTGTGTCGTGTATACATGGGTGGTCAAACATATAAATTGTTTTAAATAACTAAAATTATGTCGTGTATATACACGACCATGCATACAAGAATTTCTCATTATAAACGGTATTTGATTTTAAAGAAATTATTATTTGTACACGGAACACCATGTGGACATGGTCCATATTATTTTTATTGGTCCAACTGTTTCATCTTTATGTTCTGATTGGTTTATTTAAAACTTCTTTTTTTTTCACCCGTGCTAGTCTCTACATGAATCTGAATGATATAATTGGTTGGGAATATATATATATATCGAATGGCTGTGTCATGTGATATTCTTGAATACAATCAATAATTACTCTTTTAGTGAGTGATACTTTTTTCGATGACTAAGTTTTGTCCCTTACCTAGTAGGATTTTATCTAATTAACGTTTTAATGATGCCACCTCATTTAAGAGGTGATGATAATTTTCACTTTTTTTGTTATAGTAATAAATATGTACTCAAATTAAAGTTGTATATGTAATAAATGTGCGTTTTTATTTCTTGATTTTCATCTTCAGTTCTGGATTATGAATGTGTGTTATTCTCTTCATATGAATACAATTTGGCCTTCTCAAGACAAGAAGATAATTGTAAGCCTTAACAAGATAATTATAAGCCTTGAAAAGTGCAAGTAGCACTCATACTCAAAAATAGAGTAAACCAAAGAGATCTACGGGACCAGTCGTTACCCTCGGTGATTTTAACAAACTCATACGCAGTTCTGAAACCTGATGCAACCTTTTAGGGATGTGCTCAGAAACAGAAAATTCTCATTCCTCAAATCACAACAAGGATTCTAGGTCTATTGGTTGACGGTAAGAGTTCTGCCAGTGACAATGAAACAAGAGTTGAAGGTGAGAAATGAGAAGAGATGTCGTCCATTTGGCTTAAAGAATGTTAAGACCCTAGAAAGGGAGGAGGAGAAGAAGAAATCAGTTGTAGGTGGTGTGACCATGCAGGTTGATATCATGCAGCCTAGCCCTAACTCTAAGGGCAAATATATTCTTTAATTTTTCTATTTGGTTTTGATCTTAGCCCGTTTAGGGCATGAATTGTTTTTTGCTTAATTTTGTTTTCCCATTTTCGCATTAGCCTATTTTTCTATACATTTATAAGAATAAGCTTACATAATAAGTGAGTGAGATGATTAAAGGGTAGTTTATTCTATATACTAGTATGAGGTATGTCTCACAACTACTTGTTTATTTGTAAAAGATAATGGTAGAGTATGTAATGGTTGCTTCTGGTCATCGTGTTTGAAATTAATATATCAAGTTGTGATTGATTTCTTAAAAAAATAGAGTGGTTTCTATGGTTGCATTGTTGTATTTTGTAGCAATAGTAAAACTTTATATTCACCATCTATGGTTAATTTGATTCCGAGTTGAAGAAATATAGACGTGCAATATACTCTAGGAACATCAGAAACGCATTTTCCATAAAAAAAAATAAGAAACGCATTTGAGTAGAACATAAGTGGGATGGACAGAGACATAAGGTAAAGTTTGTACATAAACTTACAAAAAGATGAGCACACATTGTTGAATTACAGATTCAGTAGAAACGATATAATCGGATTTAAAGATGGGTTCGGATAGGTAATTTTGTTTTCTTGCAGGAGGCAAGGAGCAACTTGTTGAAGGGTTGAACAAAGTAGTCATACTCGTACCATCATTCATTTCAGTCTGGATTCTGGATGGCTTTATTATATCAAGGTTTTTAAATTTTTTTCCCCCAAAATGTAGCAGTTCTGCTTAACTCTAATTCAAATTTTGGATTAATTTCAGTTTACTCACTTAATGTTTGAGGTTAACATCATTTTATCTTCCGTACTCTTAATTTTGAAGTTTACCCATTAAAGTTTCTGATTTTCATCAATTATGCTCAATTGTTGAAATTCTGCATTATTTAAACGTTAATTATAACTTTATAACTCACTTTAACAACAAATATAGTCATCTAATTAATAACAAAAATCGTCTTTTAAAACTTTTTTCTAAGATAACATATTAGCATTTAACTTTCAAATTATTCGAAATTTCAACAATTAGACATGATTGATGAAAATCAGAAACTTTAAAGGGTAAACTTTTGAATTCAAGAGTACGATGGTGAAACGATGTTAGTCTCAAACCTCAAGTGGAGAAACTGAAATTAATCCTCAAATTTTTTATCTTTCCTTCAGCTTATTTTGTTCTGCATTAGCAGCCATGACATATCCAAATCCCCAAAATCAGTCATGCAGTGATTTGTGTCTTTGCTATTTGAGCCATCAACAGATAATTGGAGATTTCAGTACACACACAATCCCATTAAACTTGATAAATTACATGAAAGGATTCAAGCCATAACAATGCAGATTTGTTACCTACTACTCCAACCAACTAACTACTAAAATCTCAGTAACTGTAAGCCTGTAACTACTACTTAACCAATAACCCAACTAGCTGTTGGTTTAGTGACATTTCTCTTCACCTTCAAGAATGAGCTTTAAGACCATTCTACTAACAATCTAAGTGGGAAGAGAAAACCATCAATATCGCTAAAATCTGTGTGTTACCTAAGAGATTGTCGTATCTAGTTGCAGGATAATATCAGAGTTCTTGTAGTTCATTAGCTACATTGGAGGGTAGCCAGTAGAATATTCTACCTATCCATGGGCTACTTCAGGGTTTGTATTGCTTACTCCACTATCCGCATGGTAGACCAAACCCAGTGATTTTGGCAGGAGTCTTTGAAAGGAGTCTGTGCTGTTTGATCAGACGAGTAATAATCCTGGTAAGCAATATTACCAAAGGAAGATTGCCACTCATTGCATTCAATATTATGAGCATCTACAAAGTTTGGCGAGGCACCTATATTAAGAACCATGAACAAACAAGTATTGAGTTTAGGGTTTAGGTTTAGGGTTTAGGGATTTGTTGTCTTGAAATTCTAAACAGAAAGCATGTTAATTCTCACCTGTGGATACACATCATACACAGTCTTATCCTCATCACAGGTTGAAACTTCATTCCTGTCTCCAAATGGTGATTGCAACTCATGACAATCACCACTGGTCCCATTGGTTTGCAGAACAGCTTCCAGCTCTTGGGATGCCGGTGACCACAGTGCTGCCGAGCAGCAGTCATCCATAGTCTGAGGTTGATGGAACAGCAACTCCCCATCTCCCTGTGCCCGAAGCATCAAATTAGCATTCAAAATTACAAGCAAGAAACAATTTCATTACTACATCTCATCCTCCATATCAAGACAACAAAGAACATCTTTGTACCATTACTCTCTGAGCATTACTGAGCATTACTCGAGAAATAAAATAAAAACATCTTTGTACCATTTGAAATCACTCAATATTGGACATCTGAGGTTACTTAATTGGCCATGAATTCGTGAAGTAATATGACTGGGTGTACCAATAAAATGTTGGATAATAGTATAAAATAAAGTGTTTACTGCATCAGAACACACACATTCCAATGCTTTCATCGAAGATGGGGTTGCCATCTTCATTATGTCTGACTGCATGTTTAATGGTTGATCGTGATTCTTCAGTTAAATGTTTTTCCCACCAAGAATGAAGTATTACTGTGAAGCCAGTGGCCAGAATGTCAACAATTTTAGGTTGGTTGAAATTATGATTTGTGACATAACTATTGGCGGTCATGGACATGTGATGTAATTTGTTTAAAATTTCTTGTTTTGATAAATTATCTATATTGCATTCATATGTTTTATCAGAGGAGACTGAGAATTGATTACTCGTGATGTTAGTGGGCTGAATATCTAAGGGTAAAGGACGTTCAGTCCATTGTTTAAATGGTTTTTTCATTGGATGTTTAATTCTAGATAACTGAAGGTTTTGAAACGTTTGGTTTATTTTGGAGATTGTACTAGAATCACTATCAGAAGAATTTGATGTTTCATCATTAGTGTGGATGACGAAAATTTTGTTACTGGGTTCAGGCTTTAATTCTTTTAACATTTGTTCAATTCTTTGTGTAGTAGAGATAGGTTTAATTGTGGATTTATTAAGATTACTAAAGTGAACTAAAAGAGGTTCAGATTGTTGTTGAGGAAGTATGCTTACTTTTGAACAGATTGTATCGATTTTAGTTTCTATTTTATCAAGTTGGTGACCAATCGTGACTAAACTTTGATTAGAATAATTATTTTGTTCAATAATTTTTTATGATCTGGATCATATTGTTCATCAGGAATTTTAAATGGTGAGGCCATGACATGTGTATGGAGGTGATCAATGGCTATAGTTTCAACTGGTGGATGAGTGGATGTAATTATTGAATTAGTGGTTTTTCCATTTAGATTTAGTTAATGTTTGTACTTTTTTGTTTAATAAGTCAATATAATCTTGAAAGAATATTTCAGTTTGATTTTGAAGCATATAGTGTTTCTAATTTTGAAATAATTTTTTTCTGTGTCCAATTAAAGGATACTGTTGTCGATAAATATTACGACAGAGAATGTTTTTGTCGGATTCTAAATCTTGGTCTAATCTGGTGTAATTAATTTGGAACTGGTGATTAAGTGTATTAAGCTGAGGGATAATTGGGGGAATAACCTCAAAATCTCCAGCTGTAGGGGTAGGAGAAGTATCCCCTTCTTCAATTGGAATTGAGATGTCAGTTTCCACATAATGAGGATAGCTGACTTGAGAAGAAGTGTTAATATTTTTAATTTTTAATTTTTGTATTTCTTCTTCTAATTCCTTGATTCGTAAGTTTTTAATTTCTCTATCAAGTTCGTTATCTCTTCTAGAGATTGATGAATCAGCTAAAGTAGAGCCAGTGAAAGAATGTCTAGCTGAAACAAAAGAATTGCGAGATAACAGACCTAACCGTCTTGAAGATTATCCCAGCTCTTGAATTCTAGGATGTTGAGTGTGACTGGAATTAAGGAAGTTTATTTTTACTGTACCATCATTGGTTAGTTGAATGAAATTTAAATCAGATATATTATGTTGAATGTTGATAGGATGATTTTCACAAGTAAGGGACCATTTTGAAGGGAGTTGAATCTCTGACCATTTGATTGTTTGTGGAACTCTAATATTGGCGTTGTCGTGGCTACTTTGAATTAAAAGAGTCTGATTTTTTAGACTTTTACTTATAGCTTGAAAATTCATGTTTATTCCAGTGACTTTGTAATGAACTCTGTAGATTAAGGCTAAAGGTCGTTTTCCTTCAAGAACATTATAACCGGAAGTTTTAATATTTAGTGTTAAAGCTTTTAATATATGAGGATCACTAAGACTGATTGTGAAATTAGGATAGCAATCAAAATGAATTGGTCCATTGAAAAGGCTCGATTCAATTATGCCAAGGGTACTGTCATTAAAGTCAGTGAACCTTGCATCTCTTAAACATAATAGGACAGAAGCATTCAGACGTTTTCAGGTTAAGGGTTTAACACCAATCTGAACTAGTCCTATATGAAGGAAATTGTGACCGTCTTTTTTGTGTTTTTTAATTGACTCAAATACCACACCTAGGCGGTAGTCCGCCACCTGGGGTTTGAGAAATTTAGAATAAATTATTAATAATCGTAACTCTTAGGGCTCTGATACCAGAAACCATTAGCCTATATATATACATTTTTAAATCTTAGGGCTCTGATTAATATCTCATGGTTTGATATATATATATATATATATATATATATATACATATACGGGAAGGTTGTAGTGTAGACATTTCTGGTTTTCCAGCCATTTGGCGTCGACGTCTGTCTTACTTGCTGCTGGACTAACTCCAGACCTCAAGACAGAGCTTCTTCTTGCCGGTGGCCTCGCCGACCTCAAGTTTCCGGCCAAACTTGATCGATCTTGTAACTTTGGATGAGATCGCAGCACTGGCCTTCGATAATGATCTTCATGGTGTTCTTCTTCCTGTTATTGTTGTTTGGGATGCCCCTTGAGTCCGTTCAGCACCAAGTAGGTCGTGCAGACGTCCGCTCTACATCCTTCTCGTGTGTGTGTGTGTGTGTGTGTGTGTATAGCTCCCTTTCAATGAGGGATCCCTTTTTTGACATATATGAGAGATCGAGATTTACATCAACTTTTTGATCACAAAATCACATTTCCATCGTTCAATATGTAGTTTTATATGAGTAGATCACTTATGTAAAATTTCATCCAAATTAGTAACCAGTAAGGTGCTCAAAACTGTGAATTAAAGTTAAAGCATGAACGGTTCAGGTTTGACAGATTTGATCCGTCAATTGATTTCAGTTAGTTCAAAGCCTTAACGATCACCAAATTAGATGAAATTTTTCATAGATTATCTACATATATACATCTAAATATTGAATGGCGGAGATGCTGATATGTGATCAAAAAGTTGATGTAATCTTCAATCCCTCATATATGTCAAAAAAAATCCCTTAGTGGAAGGGTCATATATATATAAGGTGAATCTTCCTTTGTCCAAGGATGATTCTTTTTTGGACAATGAGTTTGCACACCTATTCAAGAGGCTTTAGATGTTCGTTCAAAGTTGGCGAGAAAACAAGAATGTCATCTATATAAACTATGCAAAAATCTTTAAATTAATTGTGGAACTCATTTGTGTACTCATCAAAGTACCTCATGTTGTAAATACTTAACTTTTGAATGTTTGTCTTAGCTCTCTCTTTAAACTGCTCACTATGTCCTGTGACGTCTTCACATAATTGTGCATATATAGGACATGCGAAATCCAGAGAATTATTGGTCTGAGCCAATATGGCTGCCTAATCAACAATTAAGAACTTCACTTAAAGAACTGATACCATTTTTAGACTATGTCGGTTAAGATAGATTAATAATATGCATGAGCTTCCTCGTAGGCATATATAGACAACACTAGAGCCTGAGTTAGCCTTAAGCTAGCCACTCAGTTATTTATTGTCTTCCTTTTGTCTCCTTCCCTGTCAAAGTCAATATAAACCCCTCTTTTAGACATTGTCTGTCCCTATTAGGTTATGTAGGGATGTATTTCTGAGAACATCGTTCTCCTATTTGCCCTATCGGCGCTTGTCCCTTAAAAAGTTTGATCTTATTTTCCTGAATGATCTTGGTGGGGTAGTTTGTGATGTTCTGAACTACGGTAGTTCCCTAACAAACATTTTCGGTTTTCATAGTTGAGGACTCACTTAGATCTTCTTTTGCTGCTTGATAAGGAAGAATCTTTCTTTTGTTCTTTCTTAGTTAGACCTGAGAAATCATCTCCATGATCTTCTCAAGCTGCTTACACATACAAGCTCTTTAGTTCTTCTGACTTAAGCATCATCATAGGTCTTTTAGCATATTCTTCCTCAAAAGATTCTTCAAGGCATGAAGTTGACTTAGTTCCAGAAGTACTAGCTTCATCTTAGCTAACGAATGAATGTCTATGAAATTATAAGCTTATTTTCATCTCATATCTTCATAGATAGAAGCCCTGATATTTTCTACTTGTCTGACTAGAGGCGTCATATTCTTTTCTATTAGGAATGTTACTTCATGCCATTTTGTGACATGATTTTGTTCAGTATGATTTCTTGGATTGGTGAGGATTGATGTAGTAATCCTAGGACTATTGAGAAATTTGGTGTTTGGTGTTACATTCGAGCTCATTATCTTGTAATAGATTCAATAATCTATCGCGAGCTCTATTATTTCTTTCTTCATATATATTCATATGTCTTGATTCGTAATCTTAGATAGTGTGTTGCATCTCTAAGATGTATGGTGAAGTTTGGGAACACAATGAAATATGCAACCTGGTTGCGCAAAGATGCTTATACTGTTCCTAACTGACTTTACTTTTCTTAAAGTCTGTTATTCTATCGTCTTGTAAGACACATAAAACTGAACATTATATACCATCTCTAGCCAAAAGCTTTATTCCCACCTGGACTGCTCCAATATGCATGTAGGAATATTTCTTTTGAGATGCTTTACTTACTTTTTTTAGAGTGATTAACCTGATGTCTGTTTCTCCACCTGTGGCCGGAACTATTAGTTCAAGAATCTTGAACTTGCAAGAGTCCATAAGGAAGAATCTTTTCCTATAGATTGCATTGAGCCTAAAAATAAGAACTGACACTTTTCGTACACTTGATACAATTTCATTGTACTCGAGCGTTGATCAACTGTACATCCCTTTACCTTTGGCCAATACGGCATGAGATTGGCCGGCTGCACTAGGAAGGCAGCCGGTAAGTAAGTCCCTATCGATAATCATTTCTTAACACTCCCTTTAGACAAACTCCAAACCAAAAAAAATTATATTATTATTAAAAAAACGTTGAGTGAAGAACGCGCCTCACGCGCAGCGAAAAAGAGAGGAGAGGCAGAGTCAAGCGATCTCTCCCAGCCGAATGCTACCGGCGCTCGGCCGCTACGTTACGGTCCGAGAGAGGATGGTGATCAAAGCTACTAGCATGGTTCCATGGCAGGGGTTTGGTCCAAGGTTAGGAATTGAAGGCTTGATATTGGTATGGGTAGATCGATCTTGATCTGTCCTTACGAGATTTGGTACAGGAGAAGGTGTGCAGTAGTGACAGGGAGAAGGTTGTTTGGTTACGATGTACAGCGTCATTGCAGTTCTCTAGATCTGGGCAGAGAGGTCGGGACTTCGGTTTCATGGTAGAGATGAGCCCAGAGAGAGGCCAACCTGATTTGGGCTTGCGTCTATGTCAGCCATGTTTTGGGGGAATCTGAGATGCATAACGGTGGCGCAGTGACGTATAGATGCGGTGTGGCGGCGTGGTGCAGAGCGGCGATGGGGTGATGGCAGTGCGCGTTGACTAACAGGGTGTGTTACGATCCTACTCTCCTTGGGAGAAGGGATGGTGGGCTGGGCCCTTGCATTTTGGGCCTTGTTGGTGGTTTTCAGTTTCTAGCTTATTTATTTTCTAGTTTATTGTAAGTTCATTTTTGGGGCCTAGCACTACCAGAACAACTACTTTAGCTGACGAAATTTTTTCGTTGGCTAAACCTTAAATTTCGTCGGCTAAAGTCTTAGCCGATGAAACGTCGTCAGCTACAAAGTCGTCGGGAAAAAGTCGTTGGCCAAGACTTTAGCCAACGAAATTACTGTTCATCATATGCTAAAGTCATTTATTTAGCCGACGAATAAATTTTTCGTCGTTTAAAATCTGGACTTTAGTCGACGAAGTTTTGGACCTTAGCCGACAAAATTTTATTAAAATTCGTCGGCTATAGTAATTTATTTAATTTAATTTTTTTTAACTTTAGCCGAAGAATTTTAATAAAATTTGTCGGCTTTAGTTATTTATTTTATGTACTTTAGCCGATGAATTTTTATAAATTTCATCGGCTATAGTTAGTTTTTTATTTTTTTATTGCTTGTATTTTTGATTAATTTTTTTTTTCATTTTTACACCGGTGATGGAGGAGGAGAAGAGGAGGGGAAGAAGAGAAGGAAGAGGAGGAGGGGGAGCAGGAGAGAGGAGGCCGGGGAGGAAGAGGAGAAGAGGAAGCAGGATGAGGAGTTGTTGCCGCCGGAGGAGGAGGAGGAGGGGAAAAATAAAAGATATAGAAAAAAAATTCAAAATTTTCAAAATCCCTGCCAAAAAATTTGAATTAACTTTAGCCGACGAATTTTAATAAATTTCGTCGGCTATAGTTATTTAATTATTTATTTTATTTATTTAACTTTAGCTAACGAATTACCCTAATTTCGTCGGCTATAGTTATTTATTTATTTAACTTTAGCCGACGAATTACCCTAATTTCGTCGGCTAAAACCCTAAACCCTCAACGCAATTTTCCATTCTTTCTCCCTAAAGTAGCCCTATCTCCGATGGTTATTTTTCATAAAATTTGTATACCACTGGTTGCGTCTCATCGATTTGAAACTATTTTCAGTTCAAGGTCTGGGTAAAATACGTAATTTAGACAGTCAAATGATGGTTTCCGTGTGTTAAGGGGTTTGACTTACGGGATTGACAGTAAGGATCGAGTCTTTAACGTTGTCGGATCAAGTTGAATTTTTTCCTATAGGCATATTTCGATATAATGATCATATCAGATGGTCAGATTTTTGTTTCTCAACTTTGATCATTGGAATCACAACATGTCTACTAATGTTGTATAACTTGTTTACTAAGTTTTAAGTAAATGTTCCGTTTCAAAAACAAACTCTACGTAGAAACTTCAAACGCAAAAAAATTGTGAAATAAGATATGACCAGAATGGTGAAATACATCTACGGTTGAAAAATCACGTAATTTCGGTAAAGTTTCGGTGACGATAGTTGTTGTCAATACAATTTATGGGTTTGACTTACGAGATTGACAGTCTAGATGAAGCCCTTAAATTTATCGGATCAAGTTGAATTTTATATCATAGACATATTTCAACATATTGACGATATCTGATGGTCGTATTTTTGTTTGTGAATATTGATGACCAGAATCACAACATGCCTACTATTTCCCATTATTTATCCATATGTAGAGCCTTATTATCGAGGGGTAAATATCACAAAGTTTTTAGATGGGCAGTTGCGTCTCATCATGGTGATAGTTTGTTGTGTTGAAGGTTATACCAAAATTCCTTATATAGATGCAGATATATGCGTTTTCATGTGTTAAGTGTTTAGAAAAGCTGCATTTTGAAGGCATTAGCGGTGAGTTTGACTCGTAAGCCCGTTCTGCTTCCAGATTGGTATCACAATAGTCAATCGGACACTGAAATATCCGTAGTGCAATTTTGTAACTGAAATGTACTTTAGCCGACGAAATACCCTAATTTCGTCAGCTAAAACTTTTTAAATTTTGTCGGCTAAAGTTCACAGACCTTAGCCGACGAAAAAATTAGTTTAGCCAATGAAATTTTTTTCAGTTGCTAAATGGACTTTAGCCGATGAAAAAAAATTTCGTCGGTCTGTTTTTGGTCATTTCGTCAGCTAGTATTTTTTCTGGTAATGTAGCCTCTATGGTTTTAAATTAGTTTTGCTAGTTTATTTTCAACTAATCCCTATGTAGAATTCTCGGATTCTATGTAGGTTTTGAAGCCTGCAGATTATGATGTTCTTCTACATCTAGATAGTGAGCACTTTCCTGTCGTACAGCAATTGAGCGTTTTGGCGACGGAAGTATTCATACGATTATTTCTATGTAAGGTTAGATTATAGCTTGTTAGGCTTATCATTGTAGGAACTTGTGTGGGACTTTAGTCCCACATTGAAGAAGTTGAAAAGGTTGTGCCTTTTATAAGGGCTAACCCATTTAGATTATTAAATAGGTGTTGTGTGAGAGAATGGGCTTTAATGGGCTCTCTATGGATTTTCCATAGAATTGCACATATATTTACACAATTATATGATAGTCAAAGATGGGCCTTGGGCCTTGGGGCTCTTGGGCTCTGTTGATTAAATTCGGAATATTTTATTTTAATTAATTAATATTTTGAATTTTGAATTTGATTTTAAATTCGGAATAAACAGTTACAACTGTTCGAACAGTTGCAACTGTTCATTCGGGCTTTTATATAAAGACGACGTTGGTCGTCGTTACAAATACAGAAAACATTCTTCTCTCCTTCTTCTTATGTTCTTCGGAGATTCACAAAGTAATTCGCTAGAACAAGTTCTTGTGCAAGAACTTGTTTGTGATTGTTGTATCCTCTAGATAGACGTCTGCAACTACAGCAAGTGGGGACGAATTTCTGTCTAAGGACACTGCTACGCAGGCCTCAATCGATCAAGTCAGTGTTTTTCAATTTCAATTTCGTGGTTAAATTATTTGATCTATTGTTGTTTATAGAATTAATAGTATATATATAAATCTGTTTCTGTACCCAATATTGATTGGTTCTAACAATCATCAATAGGTGAAAATGTACATTGTAATAGTATCACCATTATGACGATGACTAATAATACAATGAGCTGCTACTCGTTTTTTTTCAAAAAAAAAAACAAAAAACTCCAAACCAAAATCAAATGTCACACTATAAACGTCACTCCCCTTGGTCTCTGTCAATACTCTAGATAACTGGATGCCTACTCCAAATACCACGAGTGATGTATTCTTAAGACTCCCTAAATACTTTTTAAGTCTAACCAGACCCAAAAAAATGCGTACTTAAGTTGTCTGCTGGGGTTTAAATCCCACCTAATTAGGTGTTTAAGGGAACCCCTTGCTTGGAACAAAATTAAAGAACAATTTACAAATAGTCGATCCATCACACTGTTCCATATATGTCAGTATAATACTCTGCTAATCCATCACCAATGATCGGTTGCACATTTGCTATCACTTACCAAACAGAAAGTGGTATTTCTTAGCAACCAATGAACCGAATCATCCCTGCTTCATTCTACGAAAGCACCACTTGACTTCGCAGCTTGAACACTACTCTAGAGTAGAGACAGTTCCATCATACTGGACACTAGTCAAAATCACAGGAACTTCGTACACTTCTGGAGCATAATTTGAACATATATAATCCGCTATTTATCCATAAATATTATGTTGTCATTTTGTCAATCTAAATTATTGATCAAGTTGATATAGTTATGTATTGCAAAGAGTGATTGACATAACTAGTCATGTATGGTCAGAGAAATTCCACCACCATCATTTGCCTTGAAGAAAACTCATTGTGCTCTTCACAAGTTTGACAAATTAATATCAACACCATAATAAAGTTGCATACCTTTAAAGTTTCAATACATAAACCCCAGACCCCATTTCTCTGTGTCGATAAATAAGAGAATAGTTAGTTGAGCTTTCTTCATCAAAGTGAGCTTTAGAAGAAACATCCCAACCAACAAAATAAGCCAAAGTTTACATTTATATATATATATCTAGATGTTATATGGGGAAGAAGAGAGGATCATGCAGGAATGTACCACAGCTCTCTAGGCCAAAAACACAATGAATTGGAATCTCTTGCTTCCTGAATATCCAGCTTGGCAACCGCAGTGGAACGACAGAGATATTCGATTAACATTCTTCAAATGTTTGAAATGGCAGGTAGAAGAAACCTTGAATCCAATAGAGTGCCCTTACCACTACTACTGCGATAGTGTCTATCCCGGAGACTATTCCCCTGTTGTGGATAATCTGGTTTTTTTCTTCATTGTGTCTACATACTTGGCAACCCTGGTCATAATAGTAATGCACATTGCAGGAAGAGCGCAAAGTTGTGTTCAGTCAAAAAGATACTTACTTCCTTCCGGTCCAATTGCCCTTCCGCTGATCATCTTGGTTCTAGCCAAGGGCCACCGTATCAACACCACATTCCCTCTCTCAAGTACTGGTCCGGCCATCCTCCAACTGGTTCAGATTTCAGCTCTAGCCTTCACCAATGGAGGCGACAACGACATCAAGTATGTGTTCTTCGAGGCATCAACCATCTCTGGAATTTTACATGCAAGCATGTATCTGGATGCTGTTATCTTACCTTACTACACTGGTCTGGATGCTCTGGTGAAATCAACTTTTTCCGGTGAGTGTCCATCTTGTGTGTGTCGAAATGAAGATTTGGTAGTGGGAGGAACACTGGTATCCTACACAGGATGGTCTTTAACTACTTTCTTGGTTGTGGGTACCCTGTGCTGGAGAGTTTTAAACAGGCTCTATGGAAGGAAATTAGGAAAGTTCATACTGATTAGGTCTTTGCTGGAGAGTTCATGTTGGATCTTGATAATCATAGATTGCGTTTATCTCTCCACAAATTCACCACCAGAGAGGTTGATGTTGCGAGTTGCTGCTTTTGGAGGCATACTTGTTTTGATTTGCCTTTGCGTAATCAGAGAATTATGCATTTGTATAACACATCTACATTCTGTGTATAAAAGTAGGACACCAGATGTTTGAAACAGAAGCAAGATAGAAATGACAAAATGATTGAACATATATTTTCATAAACAATGAACAATTCATATTCCAAGAGTAACTGGGGTCTTTGGCTTGTATTCAATACACAAACCTATCAAAATCTTTAACAGCAGAATGCGGCAGATGTTAACATAAATGAAAAATGTTCTGGCCGATTTACTTCTTGCCAGGACGTAGCAAACTCTATAACTTCAACTCTCATTCGGTCATTCCACCAGAAGAGCTCCAGTGACATTCCAAAGCAACTCACAGAAAAAACCTCCTCCTGCTGGTATCCATCTCGGGCTAAGAAAGGGCAGAAATAATATTTCAATATTTTGTTATGATAATGACAAAATATTAAAAGGCACTGAAATTAAATGATTGATTAGTGGACTACCTTGTGAACCCACTCAAACTCTCCGCCTCTAGGATCAAATGTCCCATGCTGCAGACTGATCAATTTAAGGGTAAAGCGAGGACCACATTCCTGTGTTTAAGATGGGAAAAACTGTTAAGATCTACATCATACATAATACAATAAAAATCAAGGACACAAGGGTAAACTGCATGACATGGTAGATGTGGCAATACCCTGCCTCCCTATGATTATATTACTGAACCACAATGAAAAATATGGGCAAACAAGTGGTGGAGCAAATTCTGTCAGGCTGGGCCAAACCAGATCAAGACATGAAAGCATATGCAAAAGGATACATAATGGACACCAACCTGTAGGCGGGCAATTGGTTTTGCTTCAGTAACAGTCGCGGCCTTGGAGTCCTTGGTCTTTTTGCCCTTGGCTTCAGCTTGTTTTACCTCTTTGATTTCAAAAATGTACCTGAACACATATATCAATTAACGATCGTCACTAAACAACAAGCTCTGATCAATAGTATATGGAAGCATCACTCCAAGAACTAAAAATTGCGAAGGACGCTCACCGATGATGCCGGAAGAATACAAAATCTCGCTGGTTGTGGAAAGTAACAACTCGCCGACCACGAAAGTTTGGTTCTTGAGGGAAAAGTGACTGTATTAATCTGAAGAAAGCAGGTGAAAGATGAAACCCATTAGGAGATTAAAGGTAATTAGTCCTTTCATACTAGTTTGTACAGGGAAAAAATAACCACAAAATATATTTAAAGAAAAAAAACAATTACCTCTAATGAGGAGTATTTGAACCAAAAAGCACTAAATGAATGCATCTAATCTAATGTCAGAACATTTCAAAACCAGATAATGATTACAACCTTCCAATACGATGGCCAAGACGTGTTGTAAAGTTGTTTAATACAAGCTCAGGCTTATGACTGGTTGGATTCCCATGGTTCTGCAGAGTACCAATAAAAGAATTAGGAAAAATATGACAGTTGACAAACACACCCTATATTGAGCTCCCCAGAGAAGAAAAAATTAAAACTTGGCAGAATTTTCAAGCTTTTTAATCTCAGTGACACCTTTTCACTGAGAGAAGAAAATAAACCATTCACCGCAATATGTGGCAGAACAGAATAATGATGTACTGTTTTGATATATCAACATATAGCAACGAACCTTGATATCCTTCCGTAAAACGAGGTTTGAGAGCTTGAAATGAGCAGTAGGTCCACTTGGTAAGCCAATTATTAGGAGAGCATCTGAATATGATTGCAATATATGAAGTCATTTGAAAAACTACTGGAAAAAATGGGTAAGATCTCTTTCACAAAGAATTTAGAAGTTAAAGACATCAAAAGCAAAGCCTGAAAGACCAAGTACTGACAAAAAAAACCTTCAGAAAGAGGCAGGACCAACCTGGTTCACGGCGATTGGTATGAACAACAATTAAGGAAGTGAACTCCTTTTTATTTGCATATTCTATAATCTGCAAGGAAAAAGATCACATATATCAACTGTTTGAACTTTGAACTCCAAGTTTATTACACTGAAGTGTAATGCAGAATAGGAGTATGATTACTTTCTTATTTTGGAGTTGTGTTTTTATTAGGGAATCTTTTAAGTTCTAGAATATTAGGGTTGCTTGATCCTAATTGATCTAGGGTTTTAACCTCTATATATTTTGTAGTCTTTTTTGGCAGAGTTGAATAAATAAAAGTTTGAGAGCCTTGCTTTCTATCCAGGTTTGTGAGATGCAACCTAACCTTAGGTGTGATGCCTGAGATCCCTAGGTGTGATGTCTAGAAACCTACTGGTGTGATGCCTAGTAGACCTATCCCTTTCTTAATTCCATCTTTAAATCCTAATTCTAGGGTTCATCTTATTTGTCCCGCATCATTTTGGCGCAGTCTGTAAACCAAAACCTATTGATCCAATGGCTGCACGGGTCATCTGACTGACACACAACAAGATGCCCTGTTACTACAAATTGTGGAACAACTTGAATCATTCGATCTTCCGCTTAGAAAGCTAGAAGATAATGGGAAGGCTTCTGCACTGGCAGTTGAGGAAAACACCGCTAGTGACGAAGAAGAGCAGCCCCACAACAAACTAACTTTTGGGGCTTGGGTCACAGAATTCCTTGAAGCCAGTGGTGAGCATGAACAAGTGGATACTGATGGAAATATCAATATGGATGGAGAGAACTGTGTCGATTTTGTCTCAAGTGTTGCCGTTGAGCGTCTCGAACTTCAAGTACTGCCACACCAACAACCATACAAGGTCGGTTGGGTTGACAACACCCATATTAATTCCATCTTTAAATCCTAATTCTAGGGTTCATCTTATTTGTCCTGCATCAAAGTCGAAAAGAATATTGTATAAAAGATGGGAGATAGAAACGGTACCTTTTTCAAGTCATAAGTTCCTCTTTTATAGTACATCGAATTTGGGATCACCAAAAGTAGTTCCTCTATAAAAGCAGGACCCCTCTGCAAACCACCAAAACAAGAAAACCATCAACCTTAGCACATTCTTGGCAACCACATTGTAGTACAAGACAACAGCAAAACCAACAGAAGTTAAAACACAATTTAGAACAGGTCAAATGCCAACACATACAGAAGAGTTAAATCGGCAAGTGGTGATCAGTATCTTCGGATTAGACCCATGCTTCAAAACCGCACTAAACTCATCGGCATCATTTCCAGCAAACAACTGCAAATTAAACACAAATTTTCATCAACACACATAAAAAAACAAACAAATCCCCACCAACCCAACCAAGTAATGCAGACAAACCTCTTCGTCGTCAGCCCTGCAAACAGTCTCATCCTCTTCCCTGGTGTTCTCAATCGTCTTCGGCACTCCCCTGGCCGGAGGCTACACAATCCAAATCAATCAAATTAGTCTACAAACACCCAATAAAATTCCACAATTTAAAGCTAACCCAATCCAATTAGCCAAAACACCACAAAGATCCAATTTTTAAAGCAAACAACAGCCTAAAACCCTAAACCTTAAACGGTAATTACCTCTTCACCGAGCTCGAGAGCTCGCTTCTCAGCGGCATCGCGGGCCTTGACCTTCTTGCGCTTCTCGAGCTTCTTCTCCTGCTTGAGCTTGGCGTGGACGGCGGCTCTCTTGTCCTTGTTCTTTATCATCGACGGGAGTATCCCCTTCCTCTTCTTCTCAGTCTCCACCGCCCCTGGTTTGGGCTCGTCTCCTCCTTCGTTGTCGCTCTTCTTCCTCTTGAAACCCATTTCGGTAAATTTGATTCAAAATCGATCGGAGCAGAGAATCGGAATGGGGTTTTATACGGCTACAGTGGTGATGTAGGGTTTTTAGAGATTTGCCTACGCCTTGTCGTTTCAGCTTTTATAGGTTATCTACGATGGATTTACGTTTTTACCCTTGTTTTCCTAGATGTTTAGCATCATTTGCTATATGGGTAATGTATTTTGGTGAAATTATAAATTGAGCCCTCGGTTTGACATGTCTGTTATCTGAGTCCCCTCCTCTGTTTTTCCCTACTTTTTTTACCTATACCCTAATAATGACTCCACACTGCAGTCCAAATATAAACTGCACGCAGTACAGTATAACAAGCCGAACTTAGTTTCCCCTAGCCTAACCGTGAAATTATGGTTATAGAGATAAGAGCATATTTACCTAAACCTGGAAGAAGCAGCCATGGCAGCTGTTAAACATCCACCTGGAAAAACATTATAGCACCCAAATATTTCCCTTTGTGGATGAATGATGGAATAATAGTGATTTTGCAATGTGGCCTCAAGTGTACAACAATAAACTAAGGTTTAGTTACATAATTAAACTCATGGGGTTCCCCTTGTTTTTATTAGTTTTATTATCTGGAACCTTTGATTGATTGATTAGTAGAGAATTGGATTTCTCTTAATTTTACTGTCTTCCATTAGTTTTATTGTATTTATTCAAAATAAAATAAATTATCAATCGACATAGTTGGTTCGAGCACTGTACATGACTGTTCATAAGCAACAGTGCTGGGGTGGGCCTGCATCTCGCCGCTTTTTATGTCTTTTCTTACCCCCTCTTGATCATTCTTTTGCTCCCTGTTTTTCTCTCTTGAAACACAACCAAATATCTTGATAATGACTCAATCACTTTCATCATTTACCAAATTTGAACCCTAAATCTCAAACTCTCCTGAGTTTCCTCCCCTCTCTTTCGTCGCTTCCTTCACCGGTCAGATTTTTTCCCCCACCGCTTGGTTCTCTGTCAGGATGATAACCTGACATGAAAAGCAATGCATGTTGCTCATGTGTACAATGGTTGTAATCGAAGGATATTGATGACATCCCGATGTGAAATAGTAAACAAAGCTTATATACATGCGATGAAAAAATGAACAAAGATGCAAACCAAAAGAAGTCGATGCTGAATTTCACCCAATCAGATCGATTTCTGAACCCGAACCCATTCTCTTTTCTTCCTCCTCATGGTCTTCGGTTAGTTTCTTATTATTGTTCACTTGCTATTTGTTTCATGACAACTTTAATTCTTTTAGATTTTTATATGTCACTTTCTTTTTTTCTTGGGTTTTCATTTGTTCAATCTTTTTCACACTCTACTTCACTTATTTAGTCACGATTGTGTTTTTTTGGATTGCATATTTATTTTATTAACTCTCACTCAAAAGATGTATCATTGAATTTCATCTTTTTTATATTTTATTTTTTACTTCATTCTATTGTTGTTTTAGGTAGCAAGGAAGCTGAAGATTACTAAAGTGCAGTTGTGCATTTTCATATTTTATAAATCAATAAATCTGTTGCATTCTTTATCATATGTATCATATGGTTATTACTCCCAAATTTGTTGTTACATAGATCATATGATATACATAAATTTGTTGTTTCTCTGTGATTTTTAGTCTTATATCCTAAATATATTGCCAGGTTTATACAAGTTCAAAGAATCTTTATATAGCAGAAGTCATTTTAACGTTTAGATAATCTAACAAATTCAATATGTGCTGAGTTTTTCCTTATGTGCATCATTGAACTAACCATTTAGGTACTCGATCACTGGTTGAATTAATCTTCCCCTTGATTTACAACTTATTCGATACTACTCGAACTATACATCTAGAATCAATTAGGAGGGATTCTTATTTAGACTAGGAATTAGGGTTTTCACTAACCTCGAGCCAGCGAAGATACAATACGTCAATATATATATATATATATATATATATATATATATATATATATGGCTCTTCCACTAAGGGATTCATATTTTTAGTTTATTTATAGGGATGGACATTCGACAAACATTTTGATCATATTTTTCAATCTTAACAGGTCAATTCTTAGGTCCTAATATATAGATCACATCTGAAAAATTTCATCCAAATCAGTGAACGTTAAGATATTCAAAACTGCAAATTAAAATTATAGACATTAACGGTTCATGTTTGGCAGATTTGATCCGTCAAATGAATTCAGTTATTTCAAAGCCTTAACTGTCAGGACCCACCCCGAGTTAAATCCCTTTAACCCGAAGTAAATCCTACGGGGACCACCTCAAGGAAATTTCTTACCGAAACCCCCTTGAGATGGACAACCCTTTCTATATACCAACTCCGCTCATCCATGAGTGTTTAAAACAAACCCTGACTCATGGAGGCCTCCTACTCACTAACCTACTTAACTAGCTAAACTGGGTTAGTCAGAGCAGTCTACACAGAAGCTACCATAAAGGATTTGCGAGCAGCAACGGATTGATCGACTATGTCTCGACTTCTGTACGAGCGCGACCCCCCGCTCAAGAACCCTGCACCACTGGACATTTGAAAACGAAGGACCCAGGGGAGAAACATCGAAAACTGTTAGAGTGAGTGGACGAAAATCAAATGTAAAAACTCTACTTTCCTTTAATGTTCTCCCTTAGAGTTTTTTACGAAAACTTTATGCACGCACCTCATAGACAATGAATAAATAAATCAATAAAACCCCCTTGGGTCAAACATACATATATGCGTGGGGTATTAACCTCATCCACGAGAAATCCGACCTGCTCTACCACGAGAGGGTCTATTGACCAGCTCATCGGAGAGGGTCTCATGACCTGCTCTATTCGGGGAGGGTCTATTGACTAGCTACCACCGAAAGAGGTCCTGACCCGCTCTATCCGGGAGGGTCTAATGACCAGCTATCACCGGAGAGGGTCTCGACCTGCTACTATCCAGAGATACCTGCTCCATCTGGAGAGGGTCCATGCTAGCATGCAATATATTTATCATTATCCTTTAAACTCCTTTAAAACCTCGTGGGAAAAATAAATCGAAAACCAAGTCAAATCTCTCTGACTTTACCCCAAATACATTGGATTTAAAAACCTTTTCAGGAACCCAAAACCGGTTCTCTGCCTTTACTTTAAAACCCTTTTAAATCCAAGAGCCAAGTTTCTCCTTTTAAAACACCCCTCTCCAAAATCTCAAAACGGTGATAATCATTTAAATCATATCCCGGGAAAATCCATTAAAAATCACGGGAAGGGTACGAACCTCTTTCCCGGCTCATTTCTCTTTAAAATCATTAAATCTCATTTTCCCAAAATCACCGTAAAACATTAAATGGAGGAAATCACATATGCAGGAGAAACTAATTAAAGTCTATGGGCATGCAAATTAATTTAAAAGCAAAGGTCCACTCACAGTACTCATTGCGACCTTCTTCCTGCTCGGAAAGCTCCTCGAGCGAAACCCTCGAACTAACCGCGTAGTCGAGTCCGTCTCACGTTCAAATAGAGACTGTAAAAATAAACCAATATATTAGTCATTCCATAGCTGACTTGGTCTCTTCCTAGTTTGACCAGAAATTCCTATTTGACCACGTGTTGACCAAGTTCCTTTTTATGGCACTTAACCTTTTTGACTTTCTTTCCCGGTTATCGACTCTTAACTCAATTTACCGGAAGTCCGACTCAGCTTCCGAACTTTTCCTTTTATCACTTTAACTTGACGTTAGGGTGTCACGTATTAATTCGTTGAATTACTATGGACACCCAACGTGTCACATTAATCAAAACATTTAACCTTGAGTCGATTTATCGATTTACGTGACACACCAATTTTACTTAACGTGGTAACTTGACAATCTCTCAGAAATTTCAGTTATCATTTTCCAATAATAAATTAACACTTTACCAACTTAACCAAAAAGTGTCAAACTTCAATGAACTTTAATTCCTTAACCACTTTTCTGAAAATGCAACTTTCCCAAAGTGGAAACTTTCCCTTAATGGAAACTTTTCCAAAATGGAAAGTTTCCCAATTTAATAGGTTTCCAAATATAGAAGGTTTCCTAAAATGGAAAGTTTCCTAACATGGCGAGTGTTCTTTAGATTGGGAAGTTTCCCAAAATGGAAACTTCCTAATTACGTCCAATTTTCTGTAACAGTCTCAATTACGAATTTAATCGTACTTTTTTACTTAAGTAAAACGAGGATTCGATTTCTACCTCTTCGGCATTCTGCCGGTTTGCTGCATCACCGGAATCTTCGCCGGATTCCGGTAACTGGCCGGAATTTCGCCATAACCTCCCTGTTTCCTCCGATTCACCAAGTTATCAACCACAACAACAAAACAACACAATTTCAGCAACAAATCCAAACATCAACAAAACCAACAACACAAACACACAGGAGACACAAAATCAACTCACCTTGAATCCACCCTCAAGACAATCTCAGTAGCTTCCCGGTCTCCTCCTGCCAGACTGTACACCTGCAGCACCCCAAGCCCACGTAACTACTGCCTCAGTCACCAACCAAACCCAAAGCAGCCCCTCCCCCTCTTCCTCGGTGCCCACACAGTCAAACACCAAGACCTCTGCCTAAACCCGAACCCACAACATCGACCTCAAACCCTTTTTTCAGCGCCCCAAAACTCTGCCTTGGCTTCACCGAAGTCCCAAGGGGGTCACCGGAGTTCGAAGAAACAGTCGAATATAGAAAACCCGAAAAACAGCAAATTGGGGATTTTGAGATTAGGGTTCGATTTCAGGGATTTCAACCATGAAATTGAAGGAGGAAGAATGGGAAAGAAACCATACCTCTCACTGCTACCGCCGCAGCCACTCATCGCCCCAAAAACCGGCGAACACAGCGGCGCTGACCTTGGGTCGATCCTCCTCTGGATTTGAGTTCCTAAGGGATTTAAGGACTGAGTTTTGGAGAGGAGGGAAAGAGGATTAGTTTGGTGGGGGTGCGCCGGCGTGGGGTGGCCGGACGCGCCGGTGGAGACTCCGTTCAGGGAGACGGGCGACGCTGTGTCGCGAGAGGAAGGGGGAGAAGAAACTCGGGTTTGACCCGATTTTGGTCTTTTGACCAAGTCAACTCAATAACTCCCTTTTATACTTGAATGGACGGTCCAGATCAATTCCCTAAATGATCTGATGGTCCAGATTTAAAGAAGGTAAAAAGTGAAAAGGTTAAATGGTAATTCTCTTTTTTACTGGATGGATAATTAAAAGTTACCATAAACTTCTGAAATTCACAGAAAATAGCCGGAAGCTCCGAAAAATATTCCGAAAATACCGAGAGACTCGTGTCGACACGTACTACAACATCGAGTCATAAATTCAGGTATTTGGAGTACTTTTAAAAACTCAAAAATTAACTCGATCGATAACTTATCGAATTACCGATCGCAATTAACAGTCCTCGGTAACTCGTAAATCTCTATGAAAATGTAACTTTTGGGTACGGGATGTTACATTAACGATCACCAAATTTGATAAAATTTTGCATAAATGGTCTATATATATGCGTCTACATATTGAACGGTACAGATGTTATATGATTGAAAAGTTTGTTGAATGTCTATCTCTATAAATAAACCAAAAATAGGTATCCCTTAATAGAAGAGTCGTATATATATATATATAGACACACACACACACTAGCCTTCGCGTGCCGAAGTGCGTTTTTGTCAGACAAATTTATTATTATGCAATTTCGGTAGTTCGATCAATATTGTGTAACAACTCTTTGAAAACTCAAATAAAAATACACATTTAATTGAGATGAAGTTAGCCCTGATATGATTTGTCTAGCTGAACCCTAAATAAAATAGCACAACCCTTAAACCTTAAATCCGAACTCCTAAACTCTAAATTTATAACCCCTGAACCTTAAATTCAATGTGTTTGAGATTTAGTCATATATTTGTTAATATGCATAAACCTTAAATCCAAACTCCTAAACTCTAAATCCCTAATTAACCCTTAAATCTGAAATCCAATGTGTTTAAGATTTGGTCATATATTTGTTAATATGTCTTTGAAACCTATTAAATTTAATCACAAATTAAATTGAGTGGCAAAACTGAATTTATAAATAAAAAGAAAAACCTAAGGCTAGACCCGAAAAAAAAACTGAATAGAAAAAGTGGCAGCAAGCGGTACTGTTCATGTGAACAGTAGAAAAACCCATCCCCTTTATATATACTAGCCTTCATGCACGCTCTGTGTGCGTGCCGAAATATGTCTTTGTCAGACAAATTTATTGTTATGTAATTTTCGGTGTTCGATCAATATTGTGCAACAACTCTCTGAAAACTCAAATAAAAATAAACGCATTTAATTGAGATTGAGTTAGTCCTGATATTGGTTGTCTAGCCGAAGTGCATTTTTGTTAATTCGGTTAATATTGTATAACAAATCTTTGAAACTCAAATAAAATAGCGCAACTCCTAAACCTTAAATCTAAACTCATAACCCTAAATTCATAACCCTTAAACCTTAAATTCAGTAAGGGTTAGGGATTTAGGGTTTAGGAGTTCAGATTTAAGGTAAACATAACAAATATATGACCAAATCTCAAACCTTAAATCCATTGTGTTTGAGATTTGGTCATATATTTGTTAATATGTCTTTGAAACCTATTAGATTTAATCACAAATTAAATTGAGGGGCAAAAATGAATCTATATATATATATAAAGGGAAAAATTAAAAACTAGACCAAAAGAAAAAAAACTGAAGCTAGATTCACAAAAAAAAGTTGACAGCAACAAAAAAAAGTTGGCAGCAAAAAAAAGCGACATAAGGGGATATTGTTTATGTGAACAGTTAAACCCCCCATCCACTTTATATATATAGCTTTTATAGGGTAAGGACGTCCGCACCAAACCCTTGGGTGCGGATGTGTGATTTTTCCCCACTTTTTTATTTTAGTTTTAGATCTTAACCGTTCAATATTTAGGTATATATGTATAGATCATCCTTGTAAAATTTCATCTTATTTGGTGATCGTTAAGACATTCAAATCTGTGATTTACCATGAAGAAAACGGACGGTTCTTGAACTGTTTAACCGGAACCGTCGGTTTTCTTCATGGTAAATCACAAATTTAAATGTCTTAACGATCACCAAATGAGATGAAATTTTACAGGGATGATTTATACATACATATATATATATATATATATATCTAGATATTGAACGGTTAAGATCTGAAGCTAAGATCGAAAAGTGTGACAAAATCACACATCGGACGTCCGCAGCCTAGAAGCGTGTATATATATATGTGCTAGCTTTGAGTTAAATCTTATTCGACATTGGTATGATTTCTATGAATTATGATTATGATCGATTAATGTCTGAAGGGCAGGTCAAACAAGTGAAGTTCGATTGGATTGATTATCATTTCTTTAATATTTACATAAAACCACGTACTTGCTAGATTGGAAGAATTATGTACTGTAAATAATAGTAACTGTAAATATTGCTTCAATATATGAAAGAGTACTAATTAGCTGGGCATCTGGCAGGCACTGGAATTTGTTCATCAGTTGACACAAAGTATATATATGAAAGTAATGAAACCCTAAACTCACAGCAGGAATAAGTATGATTTTTATGACGATGATGATGATGATGATGATGATGATGATGATGATTCAGTTAGCCTATACATGTAGTACGGTCTGAAAGTTTCATGGATTAAATATATGCATAACTACTGCAACACTTGCAAGAGTACTCTTGCGACTAAAAGATCGATATCATATATAAGAGACTAGCTCAGAGCTAGTACCTAAGAGGGATAACATGAAAAAATTAGCAGAAGATGTAGTACTTAATTATCATATGAACCAATCAATACTTCATATTAGATGATATCTATCATACATGACATGTGATAATTAAATTAATATGAATAATTAACATAATTAACCTACAGTACTAGTATACTACTTTATCTTCTAATAATATCATATATGTTGAAATCAAAAGATAAGATAACCAACTAACAAGGTTGAAGATTGATATAAGTGCAAATTATGGTCGCTGGCTAGGTGAGAAATAAGAGAAGCATATACCAATATAGATCTACAAAACACAGCTTAGAGAAGAAGAAAATGTGTATCAGAAGCTAGCTAGCATATGCATCAAACTTCTTGCATTTCAATAAAATGCATCAAACTTCTTGCATTTCAATAAAATGTTGGACAACACGTATGCAGTAAACAAAGCGATTACTCCTCTCCAAAGTACTCATCAAGACAAAACCGTAACTGATGGAGATGACTACATTTGATCAATTCTAGGGTAAAATACTTCATGATACTAGGAATTTGGAAAATATATGTGGGAGCTATGTTCATGCTATACCTCGTTACAATATCACTGAAGTTTTCTGCGCCTTACCAGCTGTAAAGGATGCCTTACTTAGCAGCTGCAGCAGCAAGCAACTAAGTAAACACTCAGCACAACTCAGCCAGTACAGAAATATAGGCACAAAACTGGTATATACAAACAACGAAATATCCATATATATGGCATAAAAATCACATGTTTGATGTATTAGTCACAAAAAATCTATTGATAATAGATACATCATATACCTGGATAGCATGAACACAACACTGAAATGTCTTAGTACTATAGCCCCAAAATAGAATTGATAGCTCCATAACTTTGCATACGTACATTGTTCTTGCAATTGATTTATATTAATTAAACCGGAGAATTTTTCATCAGTACTGTCAACTTTGGGTCATATAAATCGATTTAGATGTGAAGTGAATATTCAATGTTATGATCAATGTATTCAAAGTGCATAGTATTCACTACTAGCTGCTAGTATAACCCGTTATATATATATATATATATATATATATATATATATATATATATTGCTGTAAAGAAATGAATATGCTAATTCATATATCACTTTGTTTTATATATAATATATATAGTTCCTAATGATCAAAGACATTTATAAACGACAAGGAAGTAGCAGAGTTTCCTTTTTCTCTGAATTAAGCCTCATCAAATATGCAGGTTAGGGATCCAAATAAAACGACAAGGAAGTATATTTTCCCTTTTCAGAAAGCAGTTGATTAGCTGCACCGGGCAGTGGGGCAGCATAATTGGGCAGCCGTAACTCCAGAGGTTGAGAAAGCGAAGAAGGAAGGAGATGATGTTGATGTGGTGAGAGCGAGGCCACTGTGGAAGACAATATCTGAAATTGTTCTGGTTCATATTCTTGCATTGGACTGCACTCCATGTTCACACCAAACAGCCTAAGCCGCTTATTAGTAGTAGGACTCATTGTTTTCACATGGTGATGAGGATGGTGTTGGATTAATGGCACTGAATCAATCACCACGGCGGGACTAATTCCGCTCTGGTGGTAGTACTGTTGATGCTGCTGCAATTGGTAAGGGTTCATCTGATGATACTGATACTGGTGCTGGTAAGGATGGTGAATGTTGTAATGGAAGTGCTCGTGATGCTGCAGCGGCATTGATATTGATGGTGGCCGCTGCAGCGAGAAAAACCGCTCTCCACCTCGCCAGAAAGAGGCATGATTAGGCGGTAGGGGAGGTGGAGGGCGGCGTCTCCAGTCAATGTACAAGACATTCGAGTCCCTTACACTTCTCTCGAAGGACACAATGTCACCGGCATCAAGTTTCTTGTCCTTGACAAACCGGCTCCAGCCTTTGGTCATCACATAGCTCTGGCTACTGTTCCAGTAAGAGTACCTGAACCGCCACGGCTTCCCTGTCCGGTCCTGGAAGTTTAGTAACAGACCCTTCTCATTGGTGGACGAATCAAGTGGGAAGTACTTCTCGGCGTGCTGTTTTGGGATCACTAGACGGTTGAGCTTGCCCACATCGCTTGGGGTAACTACCTTGTCGAACATATGCTCTCGCTCACTGTTTGGTGGCCAATCCGTGTTGCTGTTATCATTGTCCTTCGCATTTCTTAGAGACACGTCCATGAAGTTTATAGCTTCTGCGGTTTGGGAGGATGATGAAGATCCATAATTGTAAGAAGGAGATAAATACTTACTGTTAATGATGTGGTTCTTGTCTTCTTCTTCCTCTTCTAGATCTTCTTTCTCATAATACCCTTTTTTATCTCCTTTCACATAGTATTCCATGACCCACCTCCAATTTCAGCCTAACTGTATCAATTCCTGGATCTGGAGCTCTATGATTCAAAACCCTACCTGCAGCTTAGTATAGTATATACGCTAACTAATCAGTGAAAAAAAAACAAAAATGGAAAAAGTAAGATCATATATAAATAACTTACCAAATAATGAATTACAAGCTTTACCTGGAGCAAACAGCCCAGTTAATCCCTTAGCTAGATCTCTGAGAGAGCCAAAGAAGCTCGATCTTTCTAGCTCTCAGTCCCAGGGTAAAAGGGCAGGTTGCTCTTCTTTCACTCAAACCCTAAACATCACAAAGGAAGGTGAAGTAGTAGTTATTTGGTGCTGCTGATCGACCAAGGCGGATAAGAGAAAAGAGATCATCATGCAAGGACTCCGATGATGTTAATTTCTTTGATTCTGCTGCTCAATCCAGTAGCTGATGATTAATTACCTCCATTGATGAAGCTGAGCGCTAGATGTTCTTCAGAACTGAGAAAAAAGCAGAAAACATATCCGTCTTGGGTTTTTGTTCTTGAGAAGAAAGAAGGGAGCAAGAAGACTGAGGGAGAAGAAGAAGACACTACATAGCTAGCTGGGGACCCATGATATGAAGGATATGGGGGTTCGGGTCATGTGATGAGCTTTGTCCTTTTCTTTTATTCAATAACTTATGACTAATTACCTCCTGTATTTCTCTCTGTTGTGCTGAGAGAGAAGACTAGCTAGAACACCAGAAAAGAGATATTGGGTTGCTGGAATTTAGTTACTGTGGAATATATATAAGAATGAATGATTCATCTGCACAATAAAGATAGCAATCTTGATGTTTTCGTAGCTCCTGCGATTATTATAGACCATAGACCACTTGTGGTGGAAAGAGGGCAACTTAGCTATACCTAGAGGGTTAGGTTTGGGGTTTTCTTCTTTATTTTTGGTGGACTTTTGGTGTGTCATTGATAGTGTGCTATAGCTGCACGAGCTGGTCCTGCCAGCCAGCAACTCTCTCCAGGGCCCGGGCGATCGAGCCTTAGCTTAACTAGGGATCACCGATCACTGATGTGATGATGAGTGATCGTCTGCTGCAGGGCACACACGTTGGTTTACATACTGATCTTCGTTCCAAAGTTCTGATCGGTCGCCGGCCGTGGTCGGACTCGGAAAGAGATGGTTCCCTAACCACGCGCACACATACAATTAATATGCCTAATGACTTGTTTACATCTCTCGCAAACCCCCATGTACGTATATGCTAAAACTGGGTGAAAGAGATATGTGATAATCAAGAGATTAATCAACCCGAAAATGTAGTACAAGTGACTATTCTTCTAATTTTATACATTTAAAGTATTTGATATTTAGACGGGTTCGAAATCTCGACAATACAAAAGTCTAACTTTGGATATTAAAGGTATTTCGCATGTAAATCTCTAATTTCTACCGACAAATACATATTTTACCGCAATTATAAAAGTATATACTTCACTTTTGCAACCCTATATATTCAAATCAAAGAACCCTAAAAAACATTTCCAAATATTGATTTTATTGTCCATGGCTTATTCTTCTCGATCGATCAAACCCTGATACAATTCTGTACAAATTAAGGACTAGTTTGAGATTGTTGTGACTTCATTTAAAATGCTAGTTGCTAAGACATAAAATATTATTTTTTATGTGTTTTTTATGATAGCATCTTTTAAAATGATGCTTCTAAAATTTGTTGCTAATTACTTGTAATTTTTTTAAAAAAAGGTTTTAGTTTAACAAACACTTAAAATCTAAAATTTCATATATAAACTGATTTTTATTATAATGAAGCTATATCAAACGAGACCTAATAGTGCAAAATTATATGGCGTTGGACGTCACCACAAGAACATTTCCAAAAATAAGCAGATCGATCTTATTCCAAAATTTAAATCAGTGAAAATCAGTCAAGTATGGCTATCGAGATCTCTAAATTTATACACTTGACCTCTTATGCTATCTACACCACCGATCAAATTTTCACAAAATAAATTTACTCACTAAACCTCACTCAAGTTCCTCAAATAACCTCACTATATATTTAAAAAAAATTATTATCTCTAAAATAAAGCATTCACTCAATTTCATTTCTCAATTTAAAAACTCACTTAAAAATCAAATGACAAAAGGTATTGCGTTTCAAAAATTTATTTTTATTAACAATAAAATCTTATCTCTAAAATTTTGTAACAAAAAAATGCTCAACATGAATTAACTTTTCTTTTTCTATTTTACATACCCGAGAATCAAGAATAACCATTTTCTCTATTTACATTATTCTTTTTCTATTTATGTACCCTATAAATCATGGTAGATTATCAGAATAGTTATTCAATTTTTCACAGTCGATTTTTTTGCAAATATATTCATTTATCTTATATGTGCGTTCAATATGTTTGATGATAGAAACTTTTGCGTCACAAAATCGATAGTAATCATAGTTTTAGCTCTTATAAAATGTAAATGTTTTTTTTATCAAAATAAAATGTAAATGTTTTGATAATAGGTAGTAAATTAGAAAATGAAAATATATAAGGAAATTATATAGATAATACAATATATTATTATTGAATTGGAATGTCTAGAGAGCATAAATATAATACTTATTGTTTTATAATTTTTGTTCATAATAATCATTTGTAAGAGGAGATATCTGTCATTAAATAATTTAAAAATAATGTGAGGTCAAGTGAGTAACTTTGGAGTTTCTAATAGCCACACTCTTATCAGTCTAGTTGAATTGGTTAATTGGAAACATAGTATATGCACTTTTTGTATAGTATTTGTACGTACGTTATTGTTCAACAAAATGAATCAATAACCAAGAATCAGATGATATGAAAACCTGTTTCTAATTAATTAGATAGTCTTGCCCGGACACACTAGTAGAATAAAACCCTCATGAAATTATTTTTTTCGTCGCATGACTGTGGGCTGATGTGACGAAAACAAATTTTGTAAATGTGAACTTATGCGACAAAACATATTTTGTCGCATAGTGCTGACTCATGCGACGAAATTTGAATATTGCGATAAAATTTCGTCTCATAAATTTTGGATTTTTTCTTAAAAATTTCCCTCTAGTGCTAACTCATGCGACGAAATATTCAAAATTTCATCGCATTAGTTTACACTCATGCGACAAAATTTGTTTATTTCGCCGCATCGATTCAAATTTTGAATCCTTCCACCAAAATTTAAAAAATCTACTTCTTCCCCCTATCCTCTTCTCCCTCCCTTTTCTTCTTCTTTCTTCTACTTATTTACCACCACCCCTCCAATTCACAACCACCCCTCACTACTAGAAAAACGTATTTAAGTGACGGAAATGTTCTTCGCTTAAGCCCGATTTTCCGGTTCTTAAGTTCTTAAGCGACGGAAGGTCCATCGCCTAAGAGACAGACAGGTAAATTTCATCGCTTAAGGTATGTACCTATGTGACGAAACATGCATCTATGCGACACAATGATTCTGTTGCCTAAGTGTGTAGATTTTAAAAAAAAATTCTCTGGCGGATTTCTGACAGAAATTTTGTTGTTGTTGTTGTTCTTATTCTTCTTCTTCTTCCGTATTCCTTCCTTTCTTCTTCTGCATCTTCTTCCTTCTTCTTCTTCCTTCTTCTTCTTCGTCTTCTTCTTCTTCCTTCTTCTTCTTCTTCTTCTTCTTCTTCTCTTCACCTTCTTCTTCTGTTCTTCACTTGAGCGGGAATTTAAAAGATTAAAATTTTGCGTAAGTGACGGAATTTTTCGTCGCTTAGGTAAGTTTCAAATTTTAGATTGAATTTTTGAGCGCCAAATGGTGAAAATTTGAAATTTTACTTAAGCGACGGAAAGTTCCGTCGCTTAAGTAAAAATTTTTCGTCGCTTAAAGAAGATTTTCTTAAGCAACGGAAAGTTTATAATTCCGTCCTTAAGAGCTTTTTAAGCGACGAAATTTTTTTTTGTTTTTAAAATTTCCGTTGCTTAAGTACGTTTTTCTGGTAGTGCCTCCACTTCTTCTTCTTCTTCTTCTTCTTCTTCATCATCATCTTCTTCCTCCTCCGCCACCACCACCGTACATTTTTTTAATTTAATTTATAACAAAAATTTAAATTAAATTATATATATTTTATTTATTGAAAAATTTGAAGGGACTAAATATTTTTCGTCGCATACGTTCATGCGACGCCTTTTTTCGTTACATCAACCTATATTTCGTCGCATAAGGGCTACTTATGTGACGAAAATTTATAGTTTTGTCGCATCAGATTAATGCGACGAATCTTATGCGACGAATTTTTCGTTGCTTCAGTACTCATGCGAAGAAAAAACCGTCTTATACGATGAAATGAAATCGTCACATCACATTTTTCCTCTACTAGCGTCAACCTAATTAACATGCATCTGACTATTAATGCTTAATAATTTGAGGATGAAAAGTACACTTCAAAGCAAAGAATTTGAAAGAGAAATATATGTTGAAGGGGTGTATTTGATATGTCATATTTTAAAAAAAATAATAAAAGCCGGTGTATAACCCTTTGTATTGATTGTCACAAGCCAGAATATCATTACATGTACTATTACATTATGAAATTGAAGCTCATCTAAAATGAGCCTAGCCGAGCTAGAGAATTATCCTACATAAGGATAAATTTAGTTGAAATTTTTCTTCACCAATGCGCTCAAGTGTGGTATTTTAGAAGCTTTCATTATCGAGGTGTCTAATAACCCTCATAGTAGGCAGGTCGTAATTCTACCCTAGAAAAGCAATAATCACTACCAAAACAACTACTATAGTCGAATTTTTTTTTTCGTCGGCCTGTTACAAAGCCGAGGAGGGTTCATCGGCTATAGTGTCGTCGTGAAAATGTTGTCAGTTATAAATTTAGCAGACGAAATAAAAAATTGTCATCAGCTATAGTCTAAACTATATTCGACTACGGGTATTTCATCGGCTATAGTCTAAGAATATAACCGACAAAATTTCATAATATTTTCGTCAGCTAAACCTCAAACCTTGATCAAAAAAGTTTGACCATGAAAAGTTTAGCCGACAAAATAAATGTAAATTATCGACTAAAGAGTGACAAACTAGTCGGCTAAAGTTTGAATTTCGCCTCCTAAAACTTGTATTTCGTCGGCTAAAGTTTAAAAAATAATTACTTCTTTATTTCTTTTACTTTCGATTGCTTCTTTTTTTTCTTTTCATTTTTTCATCACCACACCACTGTCCGGAGGTGTTTGGAGGAGGAGAAGCCGCGGTGGAGGAGAATGAGATGAGGAGGAGAAGGAGAAGAAGGAAGATAGATGAAGACGAGGTGAAGAAGGATAAAAGATATAGAAAAAATTCAAAATTTTTGGTGGAGATTTTGAAAATTTTGAGGATATTTTAGCCGACAAAATGAGGGTATTTTGTCGGCTAAAGTTTAAAATTTTAGTCGGGAATTTTGAAAATTTTGAGGGTACTTTATCCGACGAAATTAAAGTATTTCATCGGTTAAAGTACCATTTACTTACAATAATGTCACACGTGTCGTTCTGTGTCTGATTGACTTTAACAAGTTCGCAACACACTTACTCACCCGGTTAGTATTAGGACCGAGATCCAGGAGAGTATATCTCAGCCAACAAAGTCACACTAATCTCCTGCAGCAGGCACACGAACGCAAATGCCCCTCAAACTTGCTGGTCATAAACCGGTAGGAGTTGAGCCTCAAACCCTAAACATAGGGGTTCCATCCTATGCAATTTTTTTATTGAAATTGTTCTTATATAGAAATCTTAGATACTTCTTTGATCAAAGAATCAGAATCATAAATACTTGTCACTGAATTGTTAATTAAGCTGGATACAAACCAGTGGTAGGTGAGTTTCACCAAGATTTTTCGAGGAACTGTCACGATGATAAAGTAGTCTGGGGTTCAACTCCAAAACTAATTGACAATAAAGAGAGTAGCTCAAACCCTTATAAACCCACACGCTAGGTCTCATATTCCCGATGTGAGATATATATCTCAACAAGCCCCCGCACGTGTGGCGAATCTTTAAGCCTAACACGTGGACAACAACTTGGATGATCGTGGAGTTCGTGTGACCTTTAGACTTCACACGTGTATGTGGGTAACCCGCTCTGATACCATAATAAAGTAGTCTGAGGTTCAACTCAAAAACCAATTGACGATGGAGAGAGCAGCCCAAATCCTTATAAACTCACATGCAATGTCTCATATTCCCGTTGTGAGATATATATTTCCATGACGAGAAACCATCAAAGTGTGGGGGGATGGATCAAAATATTGCCATGACTGGCTATCTATAGTGGTGCCTCCCTGTCCTCCCTGCCAGCAATTCCCTCTCTTTAAAGCCATAGCCTATCAGAAAACCTATTCGGAGCTTCGGGACCTCTCTCCCTTCTCTCCCTCTTCTCTTTTCATTTATTCGATCGATCCTATATATATATATATATATATGCAGCTAGCTCCTACAATACTCATGCTTATATATATATGCAGCTAGCTCCTACAATACTCATGCTTATGCTCTTATTGTGTTCATCTTTTGAGATATCCAGTACTTTTCTGTCGTAATGATAATTCGAGTGTGGCACATATATAATTTTCTGGCCTGATGTATACAGTACTGGGGTCTAGATAAGCTAGGGTTTCTAGGACCACATGCATGCAAGTGTCAAATGTGCGAGAGAATTTATATTCGTACAAGTATATCGATCTGGGTGGGTAGCCTTTGCTATTTAGAGAGTAGAAATCGAACCAAACCAGAAGGATCACCATTCAGTATGAACTACCATACAGTCTGACTACTGCCTTACAGGTTCTTCATTCTCTCATCGATCAATTATTCTGGTGCTGGCATCTTGTCCCCCTCCAGCCCACCTCTCTCTCTAAATGGCCAAAATAACCAAAATGTACTAATCAATCGACAAACAAACCAGTGAAAGTGTGATGAAACTACGAAAACGATGAATATAGAATGAATATTGGATGAACCATGTGAAATCATGAACGAATTGCATCTTATAAATGAAGGCATACATATTTCCAGCTCAATCCAAAGTTGTCACGAAAACAGGAGAGCCGAGAAAATCAAGACAGGATATGAATTCATTTCGTTCATACACAATTCATTCATTCTCAAACCATATAAAGCTATAATTGAATTTTCTTTATTTAAAGAATCGTGATGCTAGATGAACCACGTTAACTTAAAAAATCAAAAGTTTACTCTCAGCTTCTTAATTTCACATGAAAAAAAGCAAATGAATTAGAAATCTCTTAATGTTTCTATATCGCTTAATGTTTCTATGTGCGTTCGTGGATTAAGTATAACAACCACTCAGTGCGACACGCTAAGATACTAAATAACAATATTGGTGCGCATGAGGATGACTCCCGGCTCCTAGCTTTCACTATTCATTTTTTCTTTTCGGAAGTTTACTAAGATCGAAATATCAAATAATTAATAATGGTAGAGTCTCATATCCATCCGATGATTGATAAAAATGAAATCTCAACATAGACAATGACGTAGCTACACATGTGTTCTGATTGGCTATAACCCATCTCAAATTTTAAAAAATTATTTATTTCTAACTAAATTTTAGTTTAAAATGTTGAAAAATAAAATATAGTCCATCGAGTATTCTAAATTTAGTCTATATGTTATTAAAAAAAATTCCAACTCATTCCATTATAAAATCTTGCCCCGCCATTGAACTCAGAGGCAAGTCGAACCAGGAATTGATCGAAGCTAGAGGGAGGATGCTAGCTGTCTTGAACAAACGACAAATAATGGGAGACACCATGGTCGATGGGTATGTGTAGGACCATATGCAATGGGTTAGGGAATACCGGAACACAAAAGGTCGATCAAAACCAAAGACGATGAAATGGAGGCTCTTTCTTTCTTTCTTTCTTTCTTTCTTTCTCTAGCTAGCTTAGGCGAGATTACCCAAATAATTCCCTTTAGATTTAACCAGGCCAGCATGGCAGAAGATCGAGTGGATCGAAGCATGGATTATTATAACGATCAAGCTGCAGTAGCTAGCTGTGGAGCAGCAGTATATTACTGTTTTTAGGATCGATCAGATCCCCCGTTCCTCTTCTCTTTTCTCAAAATTAACAGAGAAAGTCGTCTGTATAGCAAAATACAAGGCCCGCTGTGGGAGTAGTCTAGCTAGCTACTAGCAATGGCATTGATTGATGCTTCTCCTGCCTTCTGAACAAACCGGTGAGTCTCTCAGAAGCCTTGCCCTCTGTTTAGTCGCTTTCCGGCCTCTTCATTACATATGGCATAAGGTCATCGTCAGTACTATATACATTGCTCTCTCTCTCTCTCTCATGTATTCATCTAGCTAGTTAAATTTAGTTAGATCTTGGAAACCATGTTGTGCTTTTAATTGATAAAGACATTCCCCAATAGACATAACATAACTTAAGAAAAATGTGAAGATTCGATAATCATACTTAATAACTAAAACCGAAAGATCAACGGTTTTAGGTTACTCGTATATTAAGATCGAGTAATGTAAGAGACAACTGATATTGATCCACACATGCATGCCGTCTTACTTGTCATACTTACAACACCTATGTAGTATAAAAGCAAAAACTATATAGGCCGGCAAGATGAAATGATGATGAACCCTATTGTGTGAACTAAGCTGCCTTTATAATCCATATATGTATGTGCTACTAATTGAAATGCATGTGGTTTCTCAGATATGTATGGCTGAAAGCTTTCGGATTAAGGCTAGGTATTATAGCTATTAGCTGGTAATTAACAAAGTAATAAACTCTGATCCATAAAAGCAGCAGCTCAGATAAACAAGTATACATATAGGGGCGATATATCTCACAACTGTAGGGAACAAGATCATGCACAAAATATATAAGAGAAGATAACCTGCTCAAACAAATTCTTAAGCTCCTTAACTACATTATTATTTTGGTGATTCGTCATATGACTTTACTTTGTGGGTTTTAACTCCAAATTAGGTGGTAAGTCATTGTAATACAAACCGTTTAGGTCTTCCTAATTTCCGGTTTTTCTAACTTGTTTGTTGTTGGTAAGAGGATATATGTTTGTGTTTTGTATGTGTCCTAGATCTATGATAAAATCACCATGGCCAATTTGCTTTGAGCCATTATTGAAATAGATACTGTACCCCTGTTTACGACTGTTTTGCATCGAGCTAGCTCTCTTATTTCATCAATGATTTCATCTCAATCATTCTCTCTTCCTCATATTCCAGTTCCTTTCAATTTTAAACACTACCAGATATTAATCAACAATCCGAATTTTCCTAAACACAACTCCGTTCCCAGTTTCTTCTGGGTCTCAAGTGAATGGATTTCACTAGGTTATGCTCCATGTATACGTACTCAGGTCTCATATTTCAGGCCCAACACACACATGGGCTGGGAACTTGGGTGCTCATAGATAAATACATAAATTAATGAATGCCCCATATATCCAACTTTTCCCACAAATATTCCAACTTTCAGAAAATGGATGGATGTATTTTTTTGAACAAAAGAAACAAAAGTTGATATTATTAGCAAATTCTAATGGGGCACTACCAGAAAAAAAGACTTTAGCCGACAAAATAACCAAAAACAGGCCGACAAAGTTTAACCGACGAAAAAAAATTTAGTCGGCTAAGTTACATTTTTGTCGGCTAAAGTGGAATTTTAGCCGACGACATAATTTTTTGTCAGCTAAACTATTTTTTTCGTCGGCTATACTGGAATTTTAGTCGACGAAAATTTTTTTCGTCAGCTAAAGTGATTTTTTCGTTAGCTATAGTCTGTGAATTTTAGCCGACGAAATTTGAAAAGTTTAGCCGACAAAATTAGGGTATTTCGTCGGCTAAAGTACCTTTTAGTTACAAAATTACACTACGACTATTTCGGTGTCCGATTGACTATTGTGATACCAATCTAGAAGCAGAACGGCCCTACGGGTCAAACACATTCCCTGAGCATTTTCCTTGACTCTAACAGGCTCAACCTCATCAAACTCTTGACCATCCTTGTTATTCACCAAGATCTTTTTATCAGTTCCAAACACAGAAACCACATCATAATGCATACTAGTACGGTCATCAACTCCCAATATCATATCAGTGTGAGAGACATTTAAGAAACTATCTACAACAGTTTTATGAGGAGCACCCAAACCCATATCATCCACAGGGGAAACAAGATTTTCAACAACTCAACCTCTGTGGGACATTTGTACCCACTTTCGATAACTACCCTGCTAACCTTAATCTCAACATCACATTTCCTACCATCTAAACCATCACTATGCTCCTTGTCTGGTGGATCAACCAAATCATATCTCTCATATTCTGAAGTCATATCATCTGCTTAGCAGTAACACTCGTAGTCTCCTTCAACTCTCTATCATCCTGGAGCCTACCAATCAATATTACTGTAACAACAGGGCCTTCAGTACTCTGCATTGCATACTCTTTACTTCCAATGCTAGCACCCATAATACTACTCACAGGATTCAATTCATCAATCTTTTCAACAACAATATTAACCTCACTTCTACCTTCAGATAGCATAGCAGCAATGTATTCCAATCCAAAATTGCATCAGTAGATATTGTTGAGTTAGTCAATTCCACAAGTTCATTACCCATTTCCCTAGTGAATCCAGTTTCATGTTGAGACAAATTCAACCCCGAATTAGTAGAGACTCTTACCGCACTATCATTAATAGTCACTGATGATGGCAGCAGAGACCCAAGCTTTCCTTGAGGTTTGCCCATAGTCTTGGGTTGGCTATTGAGTCTCAAACTAGTCTTCACATCTTGTGAGATTGCACCGAGCAGGCTGCGGAGGTGGGTGAATTGGTATGGTGGCGAAGGTGAAGAGAACTGCTCAGAATGGTTGGAGTACCAGCCCCCATGCTGCTGCAGTGGAACGCCGTACGGCGGAGAGGGCAGAGATGCCGGTTGCCCCAGATTCATGGTTCTGGATACTAATTGTTAGGATTAAACCCCTAACAGGTTGAGCTACTCTAAGAAGTTATTCGTGAACGAACTGGTTTCCGAGTTGGTCATTATTGTGGTGAGATGGGTCAAGACATTTGGGACACACGAAAGTGGCAGTGTGAGTTTGATACGAAACAGGTTGGTTACAGTTTTGCTGTTAGAAGTTAGAACATCTGTTCATCTTTATGTTCATCTTGGCTGGGTTATAGTACTTTTGGGAGGGAACGAACTGAAATGACTTTAAACAGTAGTGGCAGCGTACAAGGGAAAGCATAGTTTGGATAAGTACAGAATACTAAGATCCGTGAACTGTAGCCTTAAATTGTAAAACTGAATCCATAAATTAATCTTTTGATTAGGAAAGCTCCACTCGCAGATATGTTGACGATATCCAGCTGTATATGAATGTTTACCGCCTTAAGGTGTGTAATATGTACTCGGCATAGAGATCCCTGCACCACGACATACATGTCAGGAGAGTGGAATACGGAGTGCTAGAACATTAGGAGACCATGGTTAAACAGCTTGTGGTTTTCAAGAGAGATTTACATGGAGTACTGGATAGCTTCAAGAGCAGCTGTTGCAGGCAAAAAGGCGTTAACTGCGACCTCTTTGTTCTCATTCTTCTTGTCTAGAAATATGTTAAGAAATCCATTGAGGAATGGTGTTCATGTAAAGTTCCAATAAAAGAAAACAATAGTGAAGTGTGCATCAAGTTTAAGCATAAGACTGAAGGATACAGTCTTCAAAGAAGCGACGGATTTCAGAAAGGCGGTGAGGGGGAAGGTCATTAAGTTCAGTATAATGTGTATACTCTGGATCGTCCGCACAGACTGCAATGATCTTATCATCCTTCTCTCCCTAGATTCAAAGGAGAACTCCTCAGTTAGTGGCAGTTCAAGCATCAAGTATGATAGAAAGAACTGTTTGGGACTCATCACCCCCTTTTCTAGAGAACTAAGAGACGGTACCTGGTCAATCATAGGCATCACTCCAATGGCTCTTGCTCGCAGAAAGCAACCAGGAAGGACAGGTTCCTGTTAAATTCATGAATACTTATGTATCGTTTTTGCTAATATGTAAGTACGTGATACACTAGTTGGGTTAAATATGTAGAGAAACATGTAATTTAGCATTTCGTCATGTATATTGTCCCTTGGCTTTATATGAGTTCCAACTTCCATACCCACTTGAAGAGCCTAGTTAACAAGAATCTGTAGAATACATGGACATGAAAATTGTATCGAAGAAAGCACCTGCATGAGGACTAGAACATCAATTGGATCATTGTCTTCACACAAGGTGCGAGGGATGAAGCCATAGTTATGAGGATATACCACAGAAGAGTACAAAATTCGATCAACCTGAGAATTTATCATGAAGAACAATCATAACTCAGATGCTTATGAAAACAGAAAGGGAGGGATCTGAGAATATGTAGGTGTCCTTTGGTGTCAAACGAGTAGCTATTTTGTAACCAAAAAAAACAAGTAGCTATTTCTTCATACCTTGATTAATCCTGTCTTCTTGTCAAGCTCGTATTTGACTTTGCTTCCCTTTGTAATCTCCACAACCTGAACCATTAATTCCAACAGAAATATCAATGAGTACCTTCCTCAAGAATGGAAGCCTCAGTTTATGCTGGTTTACTTGACAAAAAAGTTACAGTGAGATACATACCACATTGAAAATATGTGGAGCTGTAGGACCTGCAGATAAGAGTTTGCAACATGATTAGATACTTTGTTCCATTCTATGGTTTGTCATCAATGAAAGGAGGATCAAAAGATGATTATAGGTACCAATTTCAAGATCGTGCCAAGGATGCGCAGCAACTGATCTCCTTGACAAAGATGAAAGAATCCTCTCGTTTAACTTGGGAGTTGGTTTTCGTGGTTTTTCATCACCCTCCTCAGACATCTCTAACCACAGGCAGGTAATAATACTTCGAAGTTTAAAAACAATCAGATGCAGGCAAAATCAAACATATTTCATCTAGATCTGTGTTTATCCTAAAACTATAGATTAAATATCACAGGCTGCCATTAATAACGGATACGAACAATCAGCAAACAATGTATAGTCATATAGTTCAATTACTAAGCAGATGATGATGGCTATTGTAGCACTGCCAAATTTACCAATCTAATTATTGATATTCAGAGAGAGAGATAGAGTGAGAGAGAGAGAGAGACGGTACATGTAAATGGTTGATAAGGAAGACTAATCAAAGATCAATATGCCCAAATTTGAATCCTCTATACCAATACAAGGTAATAAGCTAGAGATATTGAAGACATTCCATTCATGATTGGTATTCATATCATCCTATATATACTCCAAACACGCAGCCTATGTAAAACAATATGCCAACAACCCTAAAACGTGAATCGAAACATGTACCCTAAAACTAAAAGACTCAAACTTTTGAAAAAGACAACAAAAAGTTTGGAACTTTGACACAAAATGAGTTAAAAGCGCACGAACCTTGGTGTTGTTTAGGAGCCTTCTTGGTTGCTGAGAACTTGGGAGCTACAAATTAAGAATGGAAACTGGAGTACTTAGAATTTATACCACGTCAGAAGTGAAAGGGGGAGAGAGAGCGGCTGAGAATGGCCAAAACTCGGGAGGCAGTGCCACGTGTCAGCCTGAAAGAGAAGGTAGATCTGCATAGGAAACCACCCTCCCTTGAAAGATGGTATCTTTAATAGGAAGAACCAGTGTATCGAGGTGGATCTAACGTGGATTGACAAATTACATTGAATTATTGCTTTGTTTAAAATAGCAAAACCGTAAACCGATACGTTTGTCTCATAAAAGTTTCGATGTTAAAAAGATAAAGTCTTTCGTGTCTTGTAAAATAAATATGAAAAATAAATAAAATTAATTTTATTATGAATATGAAATAGCTCTTTATATAGAGACTCACTCTAAGTACAATAGACCAATCCTTTATGGATTGGGTTAAGTCCATAATGTAAACCTATTACAACTAAGACACATGCATACGGCTCATGGGCTAACCCATATACACGGCATAAGACCAAGTGCATAGACACACATGTCATGTTTCCTACAACACCCCCTTTGTGCCGCTCGTCGATATGCCAGATGGTGCTTACAATGTTGTCTCGTTAAAACCTTGTCAAGTAATAAAAACCTTGTGGGAAAAAACAACCTTGGTCTAAGGAAAAATAGTACAACACACCATGTTTCTCGATCGAGAGCGTGACTCCCCCTGATTAGTAACTCAATCAGAGAGGCTCGATAGTCGTCGCATTTCAATACTCTTTACATGCATCTCGAGAGTACACAAGTAGAGCTTTAGTAAACAAGTCTGCTACGTTTGCCTCTGAACTCACTTGATTAACTTAGATGTTGAGGAATGCTTGTTGTTGTTGATTATAGAAGAACTTTGGTGAGATGTGCTTCGTATGATCACCCTTGATGTAGTCTTGCCTCATTTGTTCAATACATACAGCATTGCCTTCATAGATACAAGTCGGCTTGTCTGTGGTGGAGCTCAATCCACTAGTCCCTCTAATGTGTTCAATAACTGATCTGAGCCAAACACATTCACGAACAGCTTCATGTAGGGTTATAATCTCTGCATGGTTGGAGGATGTCGCCACTAAGGTTTGTTTCATGCACAACACTTGGTAGTCATGTGCACAGCCCTTGTTGGCTGCTGCATCATACTCGGCAGCAAGTGCACAATGCACAGCAGCGCAGCGCTCGACGGCCAGTGTGCACCGCTCAACAGGCAGTAGGCAGTGCCCAGCCGGTAGTGTGCACAGCTCGGAATGCAGTCGGCAGCGCCCAGCAGGCAGTGTGCACTGCTTGGCATTTAGCATGCAGCGCTCGGCAACGTGCACCCAGTGCACAACCGGTAGCTTCTGGTGCTCAACAGGGGCAGCATAGTGCTCGACAACGTGCACATAGCTCTCGACAGCTGTGCGCAGCGCACGGCAGCTAGGTGCATCGTACTTGGCAGCTTGATTCTTTAGGTGACCAGCGCCTAGATTCTCAGGACCATTGCACTCATTTGTAGTCTATCTTGAATCATTATATGGAAAGAACAGACCCAAGTCCATTGACCCTTTAAGGTATCGAAATATGTTCTTGACTCTGATCCAATGATGTTGCGTTGGCGCAGAACTATATCTAGCTAACAAGTTCACTGAGAAAGCAATGTCTGGCCGAGTGCACTGAGCCAAATATAGTAGTGCACCGATTGCACTAAGATATGGTATCTCGGCTCCAAGTACATCCTCGCCATCCTCTTTAGGACGGAATGGATCTTTCTTAGCATCCAAACTCCGGACTACCATGGGGTGCTAACTGGATGCATTTTATCCATATTGAAGCGCCTGAGCATCTTGTGAACATATGCACTCTGGTGTATCAAGACTCCAGAGGCTCGGTGCTCTAGCTCAATGCCTAGGCAAAACCGAGTCTTACCCAAGTCCTTCATCTCAAACTCCTACTTCAGATGTGTCACGGTCTCATTGATCTCATCAAGAGTCCCTATGATATTCATATCATCCACATAGACAACAACTATGGCAAATCCGAAACTCGTTTTCTTTATGAACATGCAAGGGGCACAACTCATTGTTCTTATAACACTTCCTAAAATAAGTAGTCACTAAGGCGTGTATACCACATCCGCCCGAATTGTTTCAATCCGTATAGTGAGTGTTGCAACTTAATACAGTACGCACTCCGTGATTTAGAGTCACTTGATTTAGACACCTGGAAACCATCAGACAATTTCATATATATCTCTGAATCAAGATTCCCATAGAGATATTATGTAACCACGTCCATGAGCTGCATGTCCAGTTTTTCAGATACTACCAAACTGATAAGGTAGCGGAAAGTGATTATATCTATTACGTGAGAATATGTGTCCTCGTAGTCTATTCCAGGGCGTTTTGAGAAACCTAACGCCACAAGGCGAGCTTTATACCTTAATTAGTATCTCGTTCTTCTCATTACGCTTTCTAACTGTTAGGGTCCTTTTTTATTTGAATGGCGACTAGGCCGAATTTATCCCAATAATTCAATTAAAGGGAGGATTTTATATGTGATTCAGAACAAAAGAGGCTTGACAGCATGAAGCATGATATGAGAGCTAGAAACATACTGCGGTGAATGAGAATTGAGCTAAGGGGAATATGGTTTCTAAAAAAGAATGAGTTTCAATGATAAAGATTGGAATGAGTAAGGAAGATCGTTGCTTGGAGGCATGAAAACATGTGTTTAGGGGTTTTCTGGGTAAATCAAATCTGAAAAATAGGGATTGAAGGTATGATTATTTGGGTAGAAGGAGGTTGTGAAGACTTGGTGCTTTAGGCATGGAGGCTTGAGAGCTTGAAGGCATGAAGGCTGTTTCTAGGTTTCACTTGATGGTCATCCCCCCTCATTCTGCTGTAGGGATCACCTTTTATAGACTCAATTTAGGATATTGTAGTGATTGATAACACACAAATTTTCGGGTAACCCGGTTCCTTGTCAATCTACAAGAGTTTTGCCCGAAAATCTGGAAAGGTTGCTTTAGGTAGAAGATAATTGATGTGGTGGGGATTGACAACTGCTGCAGGGATTGACAATTGCTGCAGGGCAACTGACAAATGTGAAGCTGTGCGATTTGGGAAAAATATCTAAAGATTGAGACTTGTTGGCTCATGGTTTAAGGGAGAATAAGAGGTATCTGAACTGGTCCTAAGATATACTGCTGGGTATACTCTGAACTGTCCTAAGAGATATTGCTGGGTATAAGAGTGCTACGTGGAAAAGCTATGGGAGATAAGAAGATAGAAGAAGATAGGCCTAATGATTGTTCTGCCGGCATGGAAGAATAAATAAAAGGGATTTGACTTTTCTTAAGAGCCTAGAGCTAAGAAAAACAAAAATAAAGGGGTTTGAGCTTGGACTTGCAAAAGAATAAGAAGTAATGGGTTTTAAGTTTGAAAGTTTTCTTTTGAATTTGTGTTATAGTCCAATTCTCATGCATTTCACCATTCTATCGTCGATTTAAGTCGTTGGGCTTGGATTTGGGCCCAAGACCGAAATCATTAACGACATTAAATCAACAAATGAGCATTATGCGTTTTCGTAACCTTCCACACCATACCCACATTTACAAGTCCCAAAAGTGTGATTGTGGCTTGGGTCCACATTAATGCATGTATATACTTGTTTAGCGTGTTAAGTCAAGGATTCCACCCGAAATTGCATGGATTATCGTGTGACGAGACATTAGTTAACCGCGTGATTTTTAGGTATCAACACTAACAAAGACCCATTTTTGTCTCACAAGCTTTACACTTGGCGGCGTTAGCTACCGGTCCAAACACTTGTCGCTTTGTTAGGGAATTCAATTCCACCTGGATAACAACTTTCTATTTAGGCCAATCCGCACTACGTTCACATTCATGGACGAAGCATGGTTCGATATCATCGTGCTCAATAATCTCAAGAGCCACGACATTAGCAAATACATCATCGATATATGTGGATGATCGGTTTAACAATGACACTATGTTCTCATAACACATCGAGATTTCTATGTTCTCGATTACCGACGGGGGTGTCGGGGCGTCCTCCAAGCACATCGACATCGTTTCGAGGACATAGGTGTAATCATAGACAATCTCATGAGAAGGATTCTCAGTATCGATGAATAAGGAATTAGATTGCGTCATAGGAGCCCTTTTTTTCTTTCTAGGGTGAACATCTTTCAAACCAAGCGGCCTCCCCCTTTTTCTCTGAGGAGCCACGGCCTCTGCCTGTCCATTAAGGTCGACAGTGCCCGAACCGTGGGTAGCTGAGCTCAAACCCGGGGTGTCAATGCCCATCTTCGAGACTTCTAGCGTTGCAGGGACATTAGTAGTTGCTATGTCTGATCTCGTGATCTTAGCAATCTCAGCAAATGAGTCGGGCATCAAATCCGCCACATGCTGGAGCTCAAGGATTCACTTCACTTTCTTCTCAACATGAAATGTGCGGGGATCATAATGAGCAAGAATTAGAACCGACCAGGCCAATTCCTGTCGTTCACGCCGAACATGCATGCTCTCATCTCCTCCTAACAATGGGAAGACGGCCTTATCAAAGTGACAATCAGCGAATCGGGCCTTAAAGAGATCACCTGTCAAAGGTTCTAGGTATCTAATGATAGTTGGGAAATCATAGCCAACATATATACTCAAACGTTGTTGTGGACCCATTTTCTTACGCAGTGGTGGCGTAATAGGCACATACACTCCACAACCGAATATGCGTAAGTGCGAAATGTCAGGCTTGTATCCAGTAACCAACTGGTACGTACTAAACGCTTGGTTGGAGGAGGGCCATAAATGAACTAACACGACTACATATAATATAACATAACCCTAAGACGCAATAGGAAGCTTTGAGCCCATGACCAGTCTAGCTATCAACTGAAGTCTCTTTATCATAGCTTCAGCCAAACCATTTTGTGTATGCACGTGTGAGACATAATACTTAATCTCTATCCCAACAGACATGCAATACTCATTAAAAGTCTTTGACGTAAACTCACCAGCATTGTCAATCTGAATCGACTTGATTGGATGATCAGGGGGTTAGCCCTGAGCTTAATAATCTGTGCCAGAAGTTTGGGGAAGGCAGCATTCCTTGTGGACACAAAGAGACATGCGACCAGCGTGTCGATGCATCCACCAGAACCATGAAGTATTTAAACGGTCCACATTCTGGATGGATGAGTCCACATATATCACATTAGATACGCTGGAGAAATATGATGTTCTCTGTGTTTGTTTTGGCATAAGAGGGTCTGACCACCAACTAGCCATTGCACAAGCCTTACAAAGCGACTTATGAGCATCAAACAATGTCAATGACAGATCAGAAGGGGTCCAGAGCCTCATGACCAAGTGAGGACCGGCGGAGCTTTTGAGCGTCTCACGACACCTTTTCCACCTCAAGACGAAAAAGGTGTGCCTTTAGCTCGTCTTTTATGACAAAAATCTTTCAAGAGAAGTCTTGATGCAAAATAGAGAAGCCACGTCTTAAGCTATAACGTGTCTCAAAATGTTCTATTTTAAACAGAGAATCATTTTAAAAAGAAAGTCTCCATCAATCAATATTATAAGCTTACAACTAAACCATTACTATTGCACCATTTGTGTTTGATTCTGATGCATATGGATTTGCCTAACATGTCTCAGTCCCATTTTTTTTTATGATTTCATGACTGAGCCAATATGTGTTTGATATGTTCAAAGCCTAATTAGTAAAATACTGCACTAGAATTAAACGCGACAAATATGTACATGTTTAAGTAGAATGAAAATTCTTTCTATTCTCTACTTATTATTCATCAATAGGAACCTTTTATACATGAACTTATATAGCACATATTGGGACATACAATGAAGCCCACATGGATATCCTATTACATAAAGCTCATAGGCTCGGCATGGACCAAGACACACGCACTTATCCAATTATCCTAGAACACTCCCTATTGTGACACGTGTCGTCATGTCGGATGATGCATACGGTGTTGCCTCGTTAAAACCTTGTCAAGTGAAAAACCCTATGGAAGAAACATTAAACCTGGGACGAATGACAAAAGAGTATAACGCACCATGTTACTTGACCGAAAGTCTACCATGTGAGGCTCCCCTTGATGAGTAACTCAGTCGGAGATGCTTGATAGTCTTCACATTCCAATGTTCTTCACATGTTTCTCGAAAGTAGACTAATTGATAGAGATTTGGTGAATAGACTCACTACATTTGCTTATGAACTCACTTGATTTACTTGAATGTTGAGAAAGGCTTGTTGTTGTTGATTGTAGAAGAACTTTGGTGAGATATGCTTTGTATTGTCACCCTTGATGTAGCCCAACTTCATCTGCTCGATATAAGCTGCATTGTCTTCATAAATGCATGTAGGCTTGTCTGTAGTGGATATCAAACCGTTTGTTTCTCTGATGTGTCCAATGACCGATCTTAGCCATGCACATTCACGAACAACTTCATGTAGGACAATGATCTTTGCATGATTTGAAGATATCGTCACAAGAGTCTGTTTAGTAGACCTCCATGAAATCGTTGTATTTCTAATGGTAAATACATAACCAGTTTGAGAACGTCTCTTATGCGGATATGACAAATATCCTGCATTTGTGAAACCAACCAACACATCGTTGGGTGTCTCAGCATAACAAAGGGAGGCGGCACCGAGAATAGAGGGGGAGTCGAGCTCCTCGACAGTAGTGGCGGCAGCTGGTGCACAACACTCAGCAACTCTTGCACAGTGCTCGGCAGCTGCTGCACAGCGCCATGTATGCCTTGTTAACGTACACCAGAGCTCCTATACTTTGTATGGCTGTACTTGAATTTTTTTTTGACCTTCGGCCAAATTTTAAGCCCACCTTGTATCAAAATATTGGATTCGCAACTGGTTACGTAGCTACTGATGTTCAACATTCTTCCTCTTATTGTGGTTCAAATATTTCGGACAAAAAAGGTCAAAAAACTAGTTAGACAACTGCTAGATCCCAAAAACGTGAAAGATTAAAATACTAGAGTCGCTTTGATCATACACACCTTGATGGCTAGAGCTGTCTGGGAGTTGAAATAGAAACTTGAAACAGAAGAGTAAGTGCCAAGGGTTGCACTATTTGGATATCTATAGTATGGAAAAAGGAAAGAAATTGAGAGAAAAGAGGAAGTTGGCCAAAAACTTTGAGACATTGCCATATATCTGCATTGGAGAGAAGGTAGCTTCAGAACTCACCTGTTACGGTGACCTTTGAATTTGGTGATAGAGATCTATTTGCAATATTATGGAAATTGGTAAAAAATTGATCAAGTCTTGCCTTGTATATTTTGGAACCGATTGGATCTTCTTCTTCTTCTTCTTCTTCTTCTTCTTCTGTATTTAGATCTATAGGTATTTGGAAGCAAATACCTTTTTTGATAGAAGTGAGCCAAATAGGTATTTGTAGGTGCAAAATGTAAAAAGGCCACACACTTTTAATCAGATCAGCTAACCAGCAATGGTCTGCTTGAAGATTTGGTCTGTTTGAATTCACTTCATCTATTATACAATACAGGGAAGTAGCAAGATTTATGAATGTGCATCCCAACGGTAACACACACAGAGGGCATGTAACAATACCAAGACTGGAACTTGCCAAACTATTTAGGTGCCATAGTTTTGAAGATGTGACACGAGAGTAACACTTCAAACTCTCGGTGACGAGCAGAAATCATATCTAAACGAGACAAGAAGATGATTGGTGTTTTTTTTTACCACTTTGCTTATGGTCTACTCTTCCTTGCTCTCTCTAGGATAAAGCTTCCCTCTCCCTCGCTCTTCTGCAAATTCTCATCGGCGTCGTTTCCTCGCAAAAATTAACAAAACACGACGTTTTTTTTGGTTCCCAAATATGACCAAACCTCCTCTCATCATCTCCAATAACACAACGCCACCACTAACACTTCCCCACCAACAACTTCCTCTTCACTCTTTCACAATGATCTTCTTCTTCTACTGATACTTAGTATCAGATAAGCCATGGAACCATCGAACAGCAAAAAGTCCCGGTTGATCGGAGACTACATACTGGGCCCGAAAGTCGGGTCGGGTTCGTTTGCCGTGGTGTGGCGGTCGACCCATCGCCAACTGGGTATTGAAGTCGCTGTGAAGGAGATTGACAAGAAACACTTGAGCCCGAAAGTCAGCGAGAGTTTACTTAAAGAAATTTCCATTCTTAGCACCATCAACCACCCCAATATTATTCATCTTTTTGAAGCCATCCAGGTAACTCTAACTTTTTCGTTTTCTGGGTTTTGAGTTTTGGTTATTGAATGGTAGTGGTGTTTGAATGTGGGTTGATTCGGGTTTTGTAGACCAAGGACAGAATTTACCTTGTGCTGGAGTACTGTGATGGTGGTGACTTGGCGGCTTATATTCAGCGACATGGGAAAGTTTCAGAAACTGTGGCTAGGCACTTCATGAGGCAATTGGGTATTGTGGTCTATGCACAAGTTTGATTTTTTGGTAGTGTGGTTCATGTTTATGGTGTCCACGTGATTGGGTTTGAGCCAGAAATTGAGTTCTGGGTCTAGAATTGGATAAAAGTTAAAAGCTTGTTTAATTGTTGGGGGAGGTTTGGTGTATGCTTTTATGGGAGAATTTTGTTTTTTGGATGGTTAGGTTCATGATTAGGATGAGTGGGGATGCTCTTATCAGTGATCAGAAAGTTTTGCTGCTTTTCCATATTTGTGAATTTTGATATGTTTAATTTGGTTGTCTCGACTACTGAGCAGCTGCAGGATTGCAAGCACTTCAGGAAAAACACCTCATCCACCGGGATTTAAAACCACAGGTACGGTGTTCCTTTCTGGGTTATGTTGTATTCTAGGTGATATAATTCTGACTGTCGTTCCAATAAGCTCAATGTCAGCCAATACTTACAAATTGTCAAATTTATTGGATATTCTGATTTTTTTGTTGGTTGTGCTCGTGACTCATGAGAATTTTTTTGACCTATTCTCAATCAATTTCTAACTATGTAGCACCCACGCAACATTGTATAAACTTCTATAACATGGACAATTTTGGCTCAAGTTCTGTTTGGTTTGTTACTTGTTTTCTCGTCGAACTTGTAGAACTTACTCTTGTCAGCCAATGAGGAAACCCCACTATTGAAGATAGGGGACTTTGGTTTTGCAAGGTAGGATCTAATTATTGTGAAATTTACTGCTGCAATCTAAGTAAAATGTCCGCTATCTGTACAATAAATGTTTTTTTAAAGCTTTGTGATGCTTGTATGGTCCTGCCATGACAATATTTCCTAAGTGGTTCATAGCTACTATAATGCACAACCACTTGTTTAATTTGGCATTTTGGCTAGTGATCAATGCCGATAATGCTTGCTTAGCAACGTAGAGAAAACATGCAATGACTTTTCTCTTTTCATTTTCAATAAAATTTATGTCCATTTACATTATTAGTCGTCAGGTTAGTCTTAACTCGTAAGGTCATACAAGTTTCAGGTCTTGAACATGACCATGTGGTAAAAAGAGTTCTGCATTTTTGAATTCAGATTCCTAGTGCCCTTTCTGTCATCCTAATCTATTGTGCGTAATCTGTGGCATATAGAAGTGAGAATGAAACAGCATGAACAGAAGCAGAGAAATCATGTGGGGAAGGTTATTAAAACTGTCACATCTATATGCAAAAGATTGAACTTCTAAAAGTATTTTTAAAGCAGTTTCTCAATTTAGAGACTTTAGTTAATTTTATTAGCAATTATAACAGTAAATATTTGGGACACATTTGAAAGTGCAACTGGTACTTAATCTTTTTTCCTTACCTTCTGGACTCATTAGTTATTTGGTTCTTCTATGTTCAGATCCGTCACACCGCAAGACTTGGCTGACACACTTTGCGGTTCACCATTATACATGGCTCCAGAAATTATTCTGAACCAAAAGTATGATGCAAAGGTGATAGATTGTGATAAGGACGCTATTGACATGTTTTTAAGCATCTTTCTCAATCTTATGTCGTATCTGACTTCTAGTTATGTGTCTGCAGGCTGATTTATGGAGTGTTGGAGCAATTTTATTTCAGCTAGTGACTGGGACGCTACCATTTGAAGGGAGTACTCAATTACAGGTTTTGGAAGAATCCTTAGATTTCCTTGTGAAGGAAGATTTTAAGATTATTCATTCACATTTTAGAGAAATAAGCCACTGAAGGGGCTAGTAAGAAAGTTATATATTTGAATATATTGTCTTTTGATCATTTCTTTGCCATATACAGCTTTTCCATAATGTTCTGACATCTACTGAGCTGCGGTTTCCACAAGGTGCTTTGGAACAATTGCATCCAGATTGTATAGATCTCTGCAGAAGCCTTCTGCGTCGAAATCCAGGTAATGATTGCTATTTTAGGGCATCTCTGATTATGTGCTTGTATGTAATTAATCACTTTAGAAGCTCAAGAATAAGAATATCTGAAGTTACTAACTCTTCAAAATGCTAATGTTGTAAAAAATCTAACTTTCAATGCAGTTGAGCGATTGTCATTTCAGGAGTTCTTCAATCACAAGTTTCTCAGAGAAGCTAGGTAGTGCATTTAATTCCATAACTTTCAAATTGTATTATTCATTATTTATTGGTTATGGATGCATTTGGCAACTAGTACAAATTGAATATCAAATTGATAGGGGGGTTCGTTGATGACTTTCTCTTTCTCCTTAATGGTTTATTACACCCACTTTTCAATTACATTTTTTCATCTCAACCATTCACTTTATATGTATAGGTAGATCACTTCTACAAATTTTCAGTCAAATTGGTGATCGTTAAGGCATCGAAATAGATCAAATCAATGGATGGTCCAAATATGTCAAACAAGAACCGTTCAAGTCTATAATCGGTAAATCACATTTATAAATGTCTTAACGATTTTCAATTTGTTTTAAAATTTGTAGAGATGATCTATTCATATATATCTACAAACTAAACGGTTGAGATGTAAATATGCGATCGAAAATAGGGTGAAACGAAAAAGTCCTCAACAAGGTCCTCAATGAATCCCTTCCCTCAAATTGATATGCATATAGTAGCACTTTATTATGTCCACATATATTTGCAGTCAAGCTGAAAATGAAGGAGCTGCTTAAACTAGTTTCTTTTTTTTTTCTTCGTGATATGCAGGGTGACAGTGGATGTTGGGCATACTTCGCCACGTAAATCAACAGGTGAACAGCCTAGTTCTTCTGCCTCTGGTATTATGTTGCAATTGCATGCCACACATCCCATCATCTCATCTATCGGAAATCAGAGTTCAGATTCAGCTGCAAATTTTAAAGGTCCTGTGCCAGATTTTGTATGTGATAGGCCAAGGAAACCTGTTTACCAAGATCCAAACTTACAGGATCAACCTCGAGGTTTGTACTTTTTTCGCTTTTTTTTTTCAGCTCTCTATGTATGTTGTTGGTTTGTGTTAATTACTTTAATTTGGTTTCTACAGTTTCTGATTCAATGGAGTCCATTGAAAAAGATTACGTAATGGTTAATTCTCATTTTGTGTCTATGGAGAGTTTCTCTTATTACCTTGAACACTCCCTGCAACTTGATTCCACAACCAGTGCTTCTATCTGTGCTTCTAAGCAGAAAGATCATGGTATACCACGTGTCATCAAAACAGAGGAGTTGTCAGCTAATTCTGTTGGTGCGGGACGTTCGCAAACTCTCGGATCAGCTATAGTACCAGCATCTTGTGCGTCAACTCTGTTACTGGAAGTACATGGGCTATCTATATTGCATCCTTCGACCAGGCTACATCTGTTGCATCAGCATGCTGAGGTCCTTTCTGATCTCTCTCAGGAAAAGGTATGTCACTTACAATTCTTCATTTGGAATATGTACAATATAGGCAGACTCAGAATTTGATATTTTCTACACTAGGGTAATCATTTTATTCTTTTCCCCAGAGAAGTCGCTCTATCTCTCTCCTGTGTAGAAAGTAATGATTACTTTTGGTTGCAGTACAATGCAGGACTATATCTAGAGTCATTTTCAGTTGAACTGGTTGTTTTGGCCATATGGAAGAAAGCTCTTCAAATTTGCAACAGTTGGCTGGCATCAGTTGACAAGGATGGAATACACAAAAGCAGTTCAGCAAATGCGTCCTCAGTTGTTCAGGGTGGCTTATCACTAAACAATTCAGAAAATTTGGACTTTACTAGTCCTTCATCTGTTTCTGTTTGGGTTGAGCAAGGTTTCCTAGTTGCATTTGATCGCGCAGAGAAGTTATCCTATCATGTCCGAGATATGGATGGTTAGACATTCAATTTGTAAAAATGATTTTCTGGTTTACCACGTAGGTTTTGCTCATCACTCGTTTATTCTGTAGGTGCTGCTGAAGTACCAGATGCGATGGAAACTATATTCCAAAAAGCTCTAGAAGTTGGGACAACTGCCGCTGTGGGTTCCTTTTATGCGGCCATTTAATGTTTATTCTTTCACACAAAATCTGCTTGTTTGGAGATGACACTATCTTTTGACCAAGTAGACCTTGTGTGTGTTTTAGGTAGACGAGTATATGGAGAACAAGGGTAGTGCAGCAACATTGTACACCAAAGCCATGCTTCTGCTCTCTTTTATTGCAGGAGAAGCAACCTCTCTGCCCCTAAACCCTCCATTTTCCTTAGCTCCGGCCAATAAGAAGCGAGTCCAGCAATACATGGTAAAATTGGAGTCCCATCGTATTAAGTTTCTCAAACCAGATCCAACTCTTGTGCAATTCAAGGACTCCATTACAAAGTAAATATTACTGGTGTACATCCATTCCCAACAAGATACCTTTCTCGTGCATATGACTGGTGCGGTGTAAATTGCAGTCAGATCACCAGGCAGTTTTCTGAAACTTGGGTGATGATGATTATTAACAGTGGCAAATATCTACTATCTTCCCTAGTAGACCATAGGCTATATCAAACGAACCTTTATTGGATGAGTTGTGTAAATAACTTCTCTATTCTTTCTGTGGACACTTGTAAATATGGATAGCCGGCTATAGCCATGCTTGGCTGTTATATAGCAAGGGCCAAACTTCATTACCAGTCAGTTCTCACTAATTGTGGCTCTTGGTGTGCAAGAACGCCAGAAGCTCGTTCTCTTTCTGCCTTATCGGCCATCGTATACAATCATGAGTTTATCTTTTATATCTCTAGTCATGTCTCTTTTCATCTGTGCACAAGTAATCTTTATTTTCAGACGAAACTCGAGCTTCTCATCACATCAAAAAAGTGTCTGCAGTTAGAGCTGCAAGAAATACTAGCACAATCAAGTAACCTGTACATGGTGGATAGCTAATTGCATGAAACGGCATACCCGGATAGACTCGTCTCATGTTGGTAATGAGACTTGGAAATCTCCATCTGTTATGGCAAGTACATTCAGAAGTGCCATGTCATGGCTGATCAAATACTTGATGTATCTTAGTAACTCAAAGTCTTCAAGTGCAGTTGTGAAGGGTCCAAGGTAGTGAATGAGTAAATGCAAGACATATATACGTTTCACACACCTAGACTAGTTCCTGATCTCCTTAACAAGTAAATTGAAAAATGAAATGCGAAGGAATATGAAATACTGAAGGGGGAAACAATAACATTACATGCAAAAGCAAAGGTTTCCTTTGATTTTGCATGCAATATCGAATTTCAGGATGAAGCTTCCCCTTCCAAGCGAAGCCTCTTGGGACCTTTCTCTTCACAGTGGCTGCCAGCATTTGCCACCCTGTTCTCATTGGCCTCTACAGAGCACCTTTTGTAAGGCTTGAATCCTGTTCGACGAGACTTTAGCTTTCCATATCCCAAGCCTAATGTCAACATCCCCTCTGCATCGTTGAGCACTCCAGGTGGTGATGTAATTTTCTCCACTTCTGGGTGACAAATTGGTGTCCATGCCTTGCTGTTCAGGTCTAACATTAGAGCTGTTCTGTCTTTCTCACCACCATTCTGCTGCCCTACTATAGTGTCCTGATGCCCCTTATCCTTCACATCAGATGGAGGTGAAAAACTCTGGGGTAAAACCTCTCTCAAGAATAATGCTTGAAATGCAATTCGCCCCTGACAAAAATAGTTGATTTGGTAAGAGAATAGTTAAATCATACACAGATTCGTCCAAATAGATGTACTAAACGTGTTAAAATACCTCTTCAGAAACTTCTTTCCATGAATCATTCATGTGTTTGTCTTTCCAAGAATCACTCAGGTTGCTTATACTTCTAGTGCAGCAATAACTAGACTCAGAAGCTGGGTTCAAGTCAGGTTGTTTTAGTTCTTCCACGCCTTTTTCTTGCTTCTCTAATGCATCTGTCTCTACTTCGCTGCAGGAAGTTGTGTTTGAACCACACGAGGAACAGTCCACCTATGTTTTTTTGGCAAGATAAGAAATAATTGGTTTATTGAAACTTAAGGAAAAGTACTGAGTAATATAAGGACGACTAGCAGTGAGTTATGTTAGATGATCAAATTTCAAGGAAAACCTGTTTTCTGCTCTTGGCTTTGTTTTCAGCCAAAAAAAGAATAGAAGATTTTGTTTTATTGAAAATAGGAAAAAAGTACAAAGTAACTGAAACAGGATTAGTAGTCCACTGACAATATTAAAGGAAAACCTGTTTTTTGCTCTTTGCCTTGTTCGGGTCTTGAACTTCAGTTGATGCTATGTCCTTCTCATTGTTAACAGCTTTTGATCCAATGCCAGGCTTTGCACCTCCATTTTCAGAATCTGATGAGGATATGGTTGGTGATTTTGAAGGTGAATGTTGTGCTTGCACAGCATCTGAGTGTTCTGGCTCCTGCTGTTGATCATGCAAGGACGGAACTTGAAGAGAACCCTGTCCTTTCTCTGTCTCGGCTGCATGAGCATGATCTTTGTCCATTGATGAAACTCCAGTCATGGGCACAGGACAGCTAAAGCTAGTTTGAAGGACAGCTAAAGCTAGTTTGAATTAGGGTTTCCCGCAGAAACACAGGACAGGTTTCGGGCGCCGCTGCGAGAGCTAGGGTTAGAGTTTCACCACCCAGCTCATTTCCTATCCCCAACAGCGTTGCCGCCACACACTGCCTCATCTCAACTGGCCTTGATCCCCGCTCGGCCTCCACCTCATGATCGACCTGCAACGCCATCCGCGACGTCTCCACCGTCTCAGCCGCTATCTGGTCGACCACCAAAGCTTTGTAACAGTCGCTGGAACTGTGGGAAAAGAACCCACATGCTGCAGAGCCCCTTACACTTCTCAAGATTAGTCAGGTAGGATAAATTAAAAGATTTTTTTTTTCACTAAATATTACAAAATTTTCCACCGAAAGAACATTTATAACTTGCGCTAATCCACATCTTTTAAGAGAAATTTTATTAACATATCCATATTTGTTTAATACACATTTCTAATTATTTTTGCCACAATTTCTCCTAATTTTAAGGTGTTTAAGGGGCCAAAATCACCAAATGTAATTCTCTTGATTGTATTTTGAGCTCACCTTTTCGTAGATTATAGGTATAAGATATAAATACAGAAACTTGAAAACCATTTTAAAAAAATGGTAAATACATAAGGATAAATCAGGCATTTTAAATTTTCCAACAAAATGGGGGTGTGTATTTAGAAGTTTAGCATGTGTAAATAAAATGTCCCATCTTTTAATTGTAATTCCTAACTTTAATATTCTTATTAATATTGCTAGAATCATGCAATGTTTTTTTTCTAAATTCAAATGAGTTGATTGCTACTATTGATAAGTTAGAGAATTTTCAATATATTCTATCATATAGGTACGTAAATTCATTTTTACAAGTCTATTAATGTGTACGTATACTAGTTTGTCTAGACATAGATGTGTGACTTACTACACCATACTTATTATTATAAAATACCTGACTTGTAGGAGTTGGATATAGTGTAATACTTGAATTTTAGGATTTGAGCGAAATATTTGACGTCTAAGGCTTGAGTAAAACTGTCCTTTAAGAGTTGAGTGAATTTCTAACCCTAAGGACTTGGGTAAAATGCATGACTTGTAGGAGTTTTGTTTTTCTTTCACTATCTTGTCAAAATGTATATTGTTTTAGATACCATATCTATGTTATCTATTGATGTTCTATTCTAAAGCCATGTTCAAAAGAAGCAAATATACCTAAAATGAAGACAAATGAATCTAAGAATGTACCTTATAACGAGCAGGGGCGGAGCTACACTCCGGCTTGGGAGGGTCCGGACCCCTGTTGAGTTTCATGTATAGTTTTAATTAGTGTTAATAAAAAATTTAATCATAGCAAGTTTCCCTCAATTTTAATAATGAACCCCCCTTAACTAAATTGATCAAAAATGATTTTTTTTTTCAAATTTAACATTTGGTAAGCTTTGATTTTGTTCAATCTAATCTTAATTTCATATTTGTTTCTTTTATTTAACCGAAAATATTTGTCTCTTTTGATTTTCCCTTTAGTATTCTTTAAGAAAGTTTATTGTATTTATATTATCTTTTATGATAAAATTTAATGAAATGTTTGTTCCTTGTTCATACAAATTGTTCATGACATTTTAATTCGACCCCTCCAACCTTAAATTCCTAGCTCCGCCACTGATAACGAGGAACACTTTGTGCAAGCATTTTCTTGACCATTTTCTATTTCTTGATCTCATCGCTGTGCTTTTCTTTTCTTCAAAACCTTTCTTCCACTATCACTCGGAGATACATGTGAGAAAGACCATGCTGGTTGCCTGGTTCCCTCTTCCTTTCTTGCATATATCAGTATTTAGAGCAAACTTTATATACATCATCAAAGCTTAGATTTATGTTTATAATTGATATAGCTATTTAAATTTGAAGAAAGTTAGGAGCTACATTTGAGGAATGTCTTCTCATTTAAACGAAAGGGCAAAATTTTTCTTAAAAAAAATCAGAAGGGCAAACAGATAAAGGAACAAATGCGACAATCTATAAGACATGTTCAATAATATGAATCGAGTGTAGATTAAAATGAATGAATATGGGTATGAGTTTATCTTATAAAGACCTTCATTTTTTGGGGTTTTATCTAATTTTCTCTTAGAAGTATTGGGACAAGCAGGTGAGGCTATGGTATGTCAATATTTCATACATCAATTATTTTTACTAACTTGAACACTCATTGTACCAGTTGAGGAACTCATTTTACTTCCCTCGAGGACTTATGTGGTAACGAAGAAAATTTATACTTGAAGGACTCATGTTACTAGTTCGAGAACTAATACTGCAACTTTAATGACTCCATACAACTTTAAGGTAATCGTATCATTCGTATGCTTGTCATAACATCAACAAACTGTAGAATTTCCCAAAGTTCGGATTGATATGTATAAACTCGCTTTCAGTTCCCCACTCTCATTTGGTACGCATTGAAATATGGGTTCCAGTTGAAACCTGCTCTTCTGGAAGGAGGAATCCCATCTAACAGGGTCTATGGCACACATGCCTTTGAGTATCCAGGTTTGGACCCCAGGTCTAACCAAGTCTTCAACACAGCAATGTTCAACCACATCACCATTGTGATAAAGTAGTCTGGGGTTCAACTCTAAAACCAATTGGCAATAGAGAGAGTAGCCCAAACCCTTATAAACCCATAGGCAAGGTCCCATATTCCCGATGTGGGATATATATCTCAACACGCCCCCGCACGTGTGGCGAATCTTTAAGCCTAACACGTGGACAACAACTTGGGTGGTCGTGGAGTTCGTGTGGCCTTTGGGCTTCACACGTGTACGTGGACAACCCGCTCTGATACCAACAACCACGGGATCATAACTTGTATGCCATGCCTAAAGACTGAAATACTCCTCTAATATATCCCTCTAATATATCGCTATAATTCTAACACCCTCCCTCAAGCATATGGTTGGGTACCCCAAGAATAATGGTTGCAATACATGAATCTTGCATTAGAACTGGATCTTCTTCAACGCTCTCAACATATGCAAGATCAAGCAAGCCATTCCAGCAATATTAATAGAAGCTTCAGGTTGGGAAGAAAAAGCTGTAGCAAAGCAGGTCATATTATGCAGCCTCCTTGACAATAGCACCAAGCACTCACTGCACACTTACAACACTAGCACCACACTTCACTGCACACTGCACACTGCGCACTGCACACTTACAACACTAGCACCACACTTCACTGCACACTGCATCAAGCACTCACTGGACACTGCACCACACTTGCACATTGCACCAAGCACACACTGCACACTGCACCACACATCGCACCAAGCACATTACACAGAGGCCACCACCTCTAATGAAGGCCACCACCTCCATTGCACTTCTACAAAACATAAATGAAGGCCACCACCTCCATTATGTTATACACACAAACTATGAAGGCCACCACCTTCAAAGTTGTCAAAATTCTGACATCCAAAACAGTAAATCCACTGATGCATTGTGCAATCGTGAAGAAAACACTAGGCATGGAGAACAAACCAGCAAAGTTGATGCCCTTGCAACAGTAGCAGCAGCAACAGAAGTTGACGCAATTACCTCAGCGTCACTTGTGTAGATTTTGGACTCCATAATCTCTCATGATCCACATTTCAAATTTACTAGTATTACCAACATACCCGCACAACAGGAGACAAAGGGAGCTTCTCTGACGTACTCTTCCATGGCTTGTAGAAATGATGCAGGGGGCTGTTCAATCTTAATAAACTTTTCTCCTCGCCCAATAACAAGATTCTTACATACTTCATAGAACTCTGACAGTCTCTCTGCCTGCTGTCCTGCTCTCCGATATATATCCAGAGCCTTCAGAGCATCATGACGTTGCATCTCAAAGAACTTGTCAACCAAATTGACTGTTCCATCACTAATAGCTTGATAGATCTTGATGCTTTCCGAAGCAACCATCGAAAGTGCTAACTGGACCACAAAATTATGAACTGCTGCCCCTTGAGGCTGGCAACCAAGTACACGAAAAAGAAGCTGTTGTAGAGCAGGCAAATGCTCAAGCAATTCAACAGTGTCCAGATCCTTGGTCCTAGGGCGATCCATCTCAACATCATATTGCAACACACGACAGATAGATACTCTGAGCTTTTAGTGAATCACAGATTGATCTTTCTGGAAACTGAGAGAGCTTCAAGGAGAGACAAGCGTTGTTAGAAGACCAGAAGCATAAAGGAGGAATGGTCGATCGAGTGAATACTAATGCAACTTCCATTCAAAACACATATACCCTGTGTCCGATGAGATAATCAAACAAATATTGGACTCCAATGAAGCAAGCTTGAGCAACCTGAATCATAGATGAAGGATGATACAAATCGTGCAGTGGCGCTCAAGCTTTGGGTGATAACCCAATGATAGAGACTCGAGATTCAGATCAAGCATAGTATTCTCACAGCACCATCTAATCACTTAGAATACTCGTATCTTTCATCTCTAATTATTCATCACCCATCCAGATCTATATCACCATCAATCATAGAACCCTAAAAGCTCACTGAACAGATCAAATAACGAGAATAAAGAGAAGCTAGAGATGATTATACCAGAGTGATGCCAGCGAAAGAGATTCCATATATCAGAAAATTATCTCCCTCTACTTCTACATCCAAACAGATCAAGCAATAAACACAGATGAGAGAGAGACTAGTACCGAACCGGTGACCACAGACTGCAAATTGGAAGGATTGTATATCAATCTAAACCGAGCAGTCCTCCATCGGAACCATGTGCGTGTTCATCAAAAGAAGAAGATAGAGAATTGAAAATCGCGGAAGCATAAAGATAGCATAAAGATGCTCATAGAGGCCCCAAGGCACCAGATCGGGCTTCGAACAATGATTTCCGATCAGTGATTTAGAAGTCGAGGCGAGCAGGTCTGCTTCGTGATCTAGGGTTTAGAATTTGAGAAAAATTGAAATTGGGATCTACAGAATTGGAAAACACGGAAGCTAACACTAGGATAGATGAACAGAAACCACAAGGTTCCGGATCGGAAACCATGTGCTCTGATATCATGATAAAGTAGTCTGGGGTTCAACTCTAAAACCAATTGGCAATAGAGAGAGTAGCCCAAACCCTTATAAACCCACAGGCAAGGTCCCATATTCCCGATGTGGGATATATATCTCAACACATTGTTATCAAGAAGATTCTTGATCTCTACAAGGGTTTTGAGCACCTTGAGAAACTTGTTGATGTTGGGGGTGGCCTTGGAGTGACTCTTAGCCTAATTACTTCTAGATACCCTCGTATTAAGGGCATCAACTTTGACTTGCCTCATGTCATCAAAGATGCCCCTTCTTACACTGGTATGACTTGAAGTATTGTACTGCAATGTATACATTATTGGTCTATTTCTGAACAACTTAAGATTTTCTGGCCGATTTAGTGCTTATAGATCTGAACATGTTTGAAACTGCCTGTTCATATTTGTTACCTTGATCTTGTTTAACTTGGGGTTAAATTGCTTTGTAGGAGTGGAACATGTTGCAGGAGACATGTTTGCAAGTGTTCCAAGTGTGGATGCCATTTTCATGAAGGTGATTTTTCAATTTCTCAAGATTGTGTCTTCATTTTTTGGACTTGTTCAGCTTTTCTGTTTGGAATTTGTTTTGTAAAATAATAGACTATTTGATGTTGCATGTTTTTCTAACTTGTAGTGGATACTACATGACTGGAGTGCTGAGCACTGCCTGAAGCTCCTGAAAAATTGTTACAATGCTATACCAGACAATGGAAAAGTTATTGTTGTTGAAGCACTTCTTCGATCCAGTTGTGCCTGAGACTAGCACTCTGTGAAGAGCACCTCCCAAATTGTTGTGCTTATGATGACACAGAATCCGGGAGGGAAAGAGCGCAGCGAGCAAGAATTCATAGCCTTGGCAACTGCTGCCGGGTTTCGCGGCATCAGATATGAATGTTTTGTCGGTAACTTTTGGGTTATGGAGTTCTTTAAGTAGATAGGCAAGCTTTAGAAGCTCCTATCACTATTAAAGATACTCAAGCAATCAAGCCGCATCTAAAATTCTGCTTTTATGAAGTTCATTGTTTGCAATTGCTTCTCTGCTTTAAGACAGAAAATATTCATAATGAGAGAAAAGATAAAGTTATTAACTGATCAGAACTGCACATAATCTGCAGATTATTCTACTAAGTTTTACTTTTACTTTTTTCTTTTCCATTCTAAAGTAACAGATCAGAAATGATGTTCCAATATAGTACTAGTTACATGTATCTCGCAGACAAAGTACACGACATTGATTTCACCATGGTTAGGACAAGTTTATGCAAAGAAAATGAAGGATGTTCAAATCTTCATGAACAATGCTGCAAGATTTAAGCTTCAAAAACCGGCAACAAGCACGTATTTCCAATTCATCTCAGCAGCATTTTTTTCTGGCTTGTTCTAGCTGCTGCCAATTATCTCTTTGTACGTGTCTTTTATCTTCTGTGTCAAAGCTTCCCTGAGAAATCAGAATACATCGGAAAGATTAAAGACCGAATAAGAACCTAACTTTTTTTATTAGATTCCAATCAATGTAGCAAATGAATATTTACCTGTCAGGTTTGAACACCAGGTTCTTGTATGCAAACCACTGCAAAGACAGACAATATGAAATAAGAAATTGATTCTATCAAGTAGCTAATACCACATAAGCACATGATATTCTTGTCTGATATACTCTATTTATCAAACACTCTCCAATAAGTTACTAAGAGTTTCTATAAGAATCCAACTGCAAACAAGAATGCTACTTACCCCAGTGTAGCCAATGCCAACAAGCTCCAGAGCACCAGGAATCAAAGGAAGCCTATCAATTGCCTGTTACAAATACCCTTTGGATTTAATAAAATATTTTTTTCAAGAATTACAAATGGCAATCATCTAAACAAACACAGGAGTGTAGTATACACACCGAAATCAGCCCGGTAGAGCCCCATAGTGCAACAACACCAGCTACTGCAAGTGATGACACTGCATACTTGTCTTCAACTTTGTCCCACTAGAAAAACATAAAATGAATTATTCATACAATCCAATCTTCCTAAATTCCTTATAAAAACAGATGGTACTAGTTGCTGAAAGGCTTACAGCTTCTTGAACTGTCTTAAAAACCTCTGGCAGCTCAGTTGTTGCAACTTCTGCAGGTGCTTCTCCTGTGGCCATGGCCATGACATTGCGAGCAATCTTACGGCCTAAAAGCGTAACAATCAATATATAGGTACAACATTTAGGTAAGCTAGAAGGTGATTAGCACGTTATCATAAACTTAACATATCAAATACCCGAAGAGAACATTACTCATAATATAGTCTCTATATATAGAATCTACAAATGAATATATTACTTGACAGGTAGTAATAATATTGATCATAGTGCAAAGTATTAAGTGAGTCATATGAAGTGCTCACAATAAGTACTGGCTTTTCCAGGGCGGTTTTGAGACTGCACCAGCGGTGGAGGAAGTGTGGGGAGTGTCACACATTGCGGTGATGGTGCCGCGGAGTGGCGAGGAGCCTTGGTGTCAAAAGGGGTGGAGGATGAGGAGATGGTAAGTGTGGAGGAGGTGGAGGCCATGGCTATACTGAATCCCTTACAGGTTATTTAGGTCCTATGAGAGATTCTGAGGCCAGCAGGATATTAGTAACTTGAACAGTATGATAATACGTACCAATTTATTCCTGGGTTTGGTTATTTTGGAAGGTTTGATAATTTGGAATGGACTGTGGGAGATTGCGTTCTCTCAAGTTTTGAAGGGAGAGAACCACTCATTGCACTTTCATTTGGATAGGATAGGCATTTTGTGGTGTTTGATTTGGATAGAAAAGGGTCCAGCAGGTTGGAACTCTGTTGTGACAAAAAAGGCTTCATTGTTTTATCTTCAATTCCATGAGGCTAAAAAAAATCTAAAATCACCTTCAGCAGGGTAGACCTGAGTGAAAATATGAGCTAAAATATCTCAAACATCTCCCCCATGCTTACTTTATATACGGAGAGGACTCAAGAGAGTGTATAAGATCTTCTGCGTTACTGCGTTAGTGATAGGGTGTTCAAAACCACCCAATAGAAGAACAACTTCATCTGAAATCTATACCTATAAACCTAATGTAAAGACTCAACAGTTGCATCTAGTAAAAATGGAATTTCAATGAAAATGTTAGCTAGGTTCATGACATTGTAGAATCTAGCTGATCAATGCTGTTGTTTAAGTGTCCGTCATGACGGGCATAAACAGAGCTAGGTTTTTTAAGGTCAGGAACAGAAACATAACAACAGTCCTTGCCTTCAGTGTCCATGGAACATGTACGTGTGTTCGAAAGTGGCACACCTAGGAACAGAGCCAAAGATGTTGACATAAACTCTAGGAATAGTTTTGGGGCACAGGCTTCTGAGCAGTGTGAAGGTGCAAGAGTAGCTTAAGTAGGAACGCAGGAACACAAGGATTCCAGGTCAACTGCTACTCACAAAAGGAATAAATTCATCATATCAATGTCCATTGCTATGCCGTTGGAGTTCAGAAATTGCACTGAACATGTTTGGCATGTATGGGTTTGGAAGTTGTGGGCTGGGCTTTAGAGTACCTTTTTATTTTCTTTGGTTGGGACTTGTTTTGACAGACGAGTTGTTTATTGATACAGCTAAAGCTGGAGAGCTAATAGGTTGTTACTTTTGTACGGTAACTTCCAAGATTTTAAAGATTTTACATGAACTCTCATTCTGCCTTGAACATAAAACTCGATGAAACTTGATAATTTATAGCATATCGTTCGAAACATGATAGTAGCTTACTAGTAAATTGCCTCAAAACTAACCTTACCGGTAATTCGCTAGTACTTGGTTAAAAACATGCCGACTTTCCATTACGTTCCTAAACAAACACTTGCAGACAAGCTTATTCACCGTTTTCGACTTTTCAGGGAACATAGTATAGTACAGTAGTACTGTTAGTTTTGGTGAAAATAAACCATCTTTTTACCTCATACAACGCCCAGTTATAGCCTTATAGCTTGTGACTGCTCCCATGTTCCAGAATATAGATATCTATATACCCCATCGATCATTCAAACACTAGCCAATGCATGTTCTCCATGGTCCAGTTTTGCATGCCTCCTTGATCCTTTACGGTGTAAAGGTAAAAACTCCAAGGAGAAAAAGGTGAAAATAATTGAGGTGGATATGGTTTCGAGGCCAACAATTTTGCTGGTTAGAAAGGGATGAAGGGAGGAGCACAAGCCTAGGAAAAGGGGTTTACCTCCCTCTTCCTCAGACCTCAGTCCCCACTCCCCACACTACTGTGACTCGTGTTTGTCTTCTCAGCCAACTTCATTCGAAATATAGCATGGCATTCATGGATTACGGCCACCACCTGTTTGGTGTAAAATGACTTGAAGAAGGGCTCCGATCACGTTTCGTCAACTTTTGCAGGTACCTCGCTCCATGCCATGACTGCTGCTCAAAACCATGAGGTTGAAATGAGAGGAGATCGATATAAGTCCCCATGTATATATATGATTCCTTCACCCGCTCTTCCCTGCTTCAAAGTGCCCCGACACTAGCCCTCTAAAGCAACTTGGGTAATTCTCATGGATGCAAAAGTGCTTTGGATTTACATTATTGTATACTGGGATCTGAAGTTCATTAGCAGAAGTACCTCAAGATTCTATGCAATTGAGTATGACTGCATGAGTAATGACTCTTTAACCCAAAACCGCCATTGTCCTGGGATATGGCAGTAAGGATCCACGTACTAAAGTTGGGTACTTGACCCATATTTCTTTTGGGAGAAAATCATCGTCATAAATCTTAGTCATACCACATTTAGTAACACGTTTTCTGTGTAAAACTCAAATGTAACATATTAGCATATCTTTTATAAAAAATTCTTGTATGTACACGATATAATTTTAATTATTTATAACCATTTATATTTTTACTTATCATGTATTAATATTATATCATTTAATCTTAACGGTTTACATGTATCATGTACATACACGACCATGTATTTAAGATACTCTCAAATTTTATGAGTTCAACGGCTCATTCGGCCTTCGAGGTTTGTTGGCATTCCGTTCAACCTCATGGACATTGTTGCTGAAAGGAATTCGATTGCAGCATACAATAATGCAAAGGGCCTAGCTGCATATATGTATACCACGAGTACGTACAGAGACACCAAGGAAAAGGAAGAAAGCCTTTCCAAGGAAATCGACACCAAAAGAGCCACGAGTACGTACAGAGACAACTCAGAAGCCGAAAGCTAGAAACAGCAACAACACCGATCCAATCGTTCATATTCTGATCATATAGCTCTCTCTCTCTCGATGCAATTGCGCAATGATCCAGAAGAGAATTGCTGCTCTGTGCGCGTGTGTATCCAGCGACGCACACACGACTCTGTCAATGCGTGATTGACTGGACAAAGCCCCCTCCCCCTCACTCAATCACGTTGACCTTTTTTCCTCCCTGGCGTTTGACTTCAAAGAAAGCAAAGGCTAACAGTTTCAGACCAGACCATTGTCATCGACGTGAAAATTTCTGACGAGTGACGATGATAGTGTGACCACCGATCAAAGCGCGGGGGATATGATTAATGGAAACCTCTCTGATTTTCTGATCTGATTGACTGTACGGCGGAGATAGGGTGGAGGTGGTGGCCCCCAGTAAAGCACGTATAGTCAGTATAGAGTCTCCGAGGAGATTTCTGGCACTGTTAGGATTTGGATACCCTACTACGATGTGGCTGAGGGAATCAATCTCTTTACCCACCAGAAGATTTAAGCTAGAAGTATTAATTACTAGCCTCCGTGCGCGTAAAAATCATATTATTACCCAGAAATTTACAATATATATAGAATTAATCTGATGGTTTTGATTATAATGGGCCATGGCAGCTTTATATTGCCAAAATTTACAAAACCTAGCTGTTGCATGTTCAGACTCGACACGAACAAAGAGAAAACTGAATGGAGTTTCTGGCTTGGTATGGCTACGAGTATTTCTTTTTCTTTTGAGAAAAATTGGGATTAGGACTTTTTTTTTATTTTCTTTTTCATTTCAGAGGGTAAAGCATGCTTGCAGAGGTCGGTAGGTTCTCTTAGGAATTTGGTGTAGAGAAGACTAACTAGCTAGTTAGCTCTGAGACTAGTAAGTAAACAGTAGTGTAGTACTGATTTGTGTTTTCTAGCTTCTTTGGAAATTGTAGTGGTTTTGTAGTATCAGGAAGGAGCAGGTTGAAATGTTTTCTCGGAAGAACAACGAGAACAATAAATTTCACATTTTTTTACATTAATAATGTCTAAACTCTTGAGTGGCGGATGTCAATATGGTATTTAAAGTTATAAAGTGATTAATGTAGTACTCATATTTTATTTTTTGTATCAATGATATATCTATGTAGGATAAAAATGTTTTCTCATTTCTTTTATTTTTCTTTGTTTTTTTACTTTTAATTTTAGGATATCTTACTTATTAAAAACTTTTCACCTGTCATTCTAAGAGCTAACATGCAACATGTCAAGTTTCACCAAACGACTTCTTGTCTAAATGGTTACTATTCTGACAGAAACATTGTTGTTTTTAGAATGGAAAGTTTCCAGTTTTTAACAAGCAAAATATCTTAAAAACTTTTAAAAACTTAACTAAAACAAAACAGATAAACTATTTTTTGTGACGGATTAGAGGACACAAGATGATATAATTTAATTACAAATACAAAATCCAGAGTCTCGCTAAGTTGTTTACCAACTCATAATTATAATTACAAGTATAAATACTTGTAATAAAAACACACAACACCAGATGATTATAGCTTCACACAGTAGCACACTATATACTAACACCCTTGTACTCAAACTAGGTCTCATCATGCGTTGGGCTAGGGCCGACCCGACCCTAAATTTTATGACTTAGGATAGGGTAGGGCTCGGTCAAAGTCAACAAAATTTAGGGTCGGGTAGGGTAGGGCCGAGGCTTATATATGTAAGCCCTAGCCCGCCCTAGCTGCCCATTTCGTTAGGGCTAATAGGGCCGACCATTTAAATAGGGCTAAACAGGGTCGTAATGAGTTTGTTAATTTTTTTCTCACAATTTAGCTTTAGAATTATATGTAATGAACCCTATTTTTTAGTTTATATTTAACATGCATGCATACATATTATACTTAATTTAAAACATCTATCTAAAAACTAAGTGATTATACTCATATATCTCACGAACTAATGTTCTAAATCATCAAAATACAATCGTTAATCAACAAAACAAAAAGAACAATGCTAGCAAATCAACTACAAAAGAGAAAATTAGTTGTATTGAATCTAAAAAATAAGAAACATATTAAAACACTACAACAAATAAGAAATAATTAGGGCCTAAAGAGAGGGCTATTAGGGTCGGGCCGAGTTCGACCCTAAAGGGCTCATTAGGGTAGGGTCGTAGGGTAGGACGGGGTTTCATTTGCTCAACCATTACCTTACCCTACTCGAGAAGGGCTAGGCCGGCCTGCCCTAATGGAGGGCCGAGTAGGGCTTCGACCCTAAAGGGTAGGGAGGGTTTTAGGACAGGCTAGGGTCGAAGGGCTAAATGATGAGGCCTAACTCACACTATACTAGAGGGACAATATTCTGGCTATCTTACTTTGTGAAGAAGGTTGAGAGAGTTTTCAACGTCTATCTTAAGTTTCTCTGATGCTTTCACTAGAAAGTTTGATGTACCTTATATAAGGAGTGGACCTCAAACGGTAATTAAACAAAACTAAGAGAAGGTGGTCGACAAGAGTTATCATATCTGATAACTTTACTTTAGAAAAAGTAAAGTCGCATGTCTTTATGGGCCGGTAACAAAAGGAATACACACCAACTTTTAACATAAGAAAAGTTTGTTGTCACGACGTGTCGGCTAACGATCATGTCTCTCTCTTGTTGGTAGAGAGATATCAACTCTGTGGCATAAGCCTTGATACATGTCTTTGAGCTAGCTAGGCAGACTCTGATACCAGCTCTAACAGATCTAATCGATGCTCAAAATGTTCCGAGGAATTTGATCTTGTTCAAAAATTTCTTGGAGAACCTTTGTCACGTCTCGGCCCGAGTTTACCTCTTTAAACCCGGGTTAGGACGTGCGGGACTCATCCCAAGAGAGATTTACTCATAAATCCCCCTTAAGAAGGGATAATCCTTTTTCCCAAACCTTTTTCAACAGTCCAAACGATACCGGAATAGACCTCACAACTGGAGATTATCCCGATTTCCACATTAGGATCTCAAACCAACTACTTTAGAGGACCTAGGGTTCTAATATGAATTGTGACTGCACTCGAATCCCGGTCAGGCTACCTACGTACCCTGTACTCAGGAATCAAGCCAAACGTGGCTCTTATTTTAATTAACGTTCTAACCGGGCGAATCCCGCTTTTCTATTTATCGGTCGATAACCTTTTAATATGGATAGCAAACGCCTATTACATATCCGACGTTTAACCTCTCCGTTGAGGTATCCACTAACATAATATTTATCGGCATTATCCCGATCATTCCATCATTCCTATCTTTAACATCCATACACATCAAAACAGATAATAAAAGCAATCACATATTTATAGAAATTCACCAAGGATATAATAGTCAATTTATCTCAAATGATACTCTTGTAAATACCTAGGACTGTCAAGGGCAATATTGTTAATGCAGTCTCAATGACAGCTTGGTAAATAAGCTAAGCTGCTAGGGGTATTTGTGGAATTTCACTCTCGAGGGCCCTGTAATTATCTGACACTACTAAGGGCAACGACGTCTTTTTAACTTTAGTGGCAGTCTTGTAAAAATACAAATATGCCAAGGGCATTTCTGGGATTTATTACTTCCGTAAACTAAATAAATTCATATTAAGCAGCTCGTAGCTTCGAAAAACATTCCGGTCATACCGGAGGACTCATATTAATAAAATTTATCCCATCAGGACATTAATTCTATTTTCTCTAGAATCGAGAATGTCTCGATATTAAACTCGAATGTTAATTCGGAAAAAACTAACATCGCGATTACAACCCTCTATAATTCGCCTGATCCCAGTAAAAAGGTAAATTTCCAGGATGGGGTGTTACAACCTCAACGTTTTTCCTTGTTTCGTAGATCCTTGTTGAATCCTGAAAATAATATCCCAATAGTTTTTTGTACTTCTGGGATGGGGTGTTACAACCTCAATGTTTTCCCTTGTTTAGTAGATCCTAGTTGTTTCGTAGATCCTTGTTATCTCTGTACATTTTTAATATTTTCAATTTTCTTCTTTCTTCTTGCAATTCTTTGTACGATATTTTAGCATATGCTAAGAGATCAAGTCTGATAACTATTAAATTTTTTATTGATAATAAAAATTAACTGTTTACTTTCGAGTAACGACGATGCTTTTATATTTACAGTATGTCAAATAAACAAATTCATTATTCCAGACCCACCACGCTCCGTCAAATTAAAAAAAATAGAAAACAATAAGGTTAACTTGGTAATTTTCTAATATTAACAGAATATTCTTTGTAGGTATCCTATTGATAACAAAATAAAAGTTCAGGTATCATATTGATAACTTTATAAGTTCAGGTATCATTTTGTTAGTCCCTCAAAAGTTTGGACACTCTTGGTGACATTTACCCAAAAAATCTCAGCAATGATATTTGATAAAGTAGTATGTGGTTCATGTGTAAAACTAATTGACAATTGAGAGAGTAGCATAAACCCTTATCAACCACACTTAATGTCTCATTTTTCTCGATGTGGGATTTATATTTGAACATATATACCCCTGCACATGTGGCTAATCTTCAAGCCTAACATGTGGACAACATTTTGGGTAACGTGGAGTTCGTGTGGCCGTTACATATTTACACGTGGACGTGGGTAACTCGTTCTGATACCATTATTAAGTAGTCTGGAATTCACATCTAAAATCAATTGGCAATGAAGAAAGTAGTATAAACACTTATAAACCACAATCAAAATCTCATTTTTCCTGATGTAGGATTTATAGTTTAACACGTCCCCGCATGTGTGGTTATTCTTCATGCATAACATGTGGACAACATTTGTCTAACATGGAGTTCGTGTGGCCGTTACGCATTCACACGTGGATGTAGCTAGGTAACCATCTTTGATACCATGATAACGTAGTTTGGAGTTCATATTCAAAACCAATTGGCAATGAAGAGAATAGTCCAAACCCTTATAAACCATAGACAACATCTTATTTTTTCTGATGTGAGATTTATATCTCAACAATATCTGATTCTTGAAGCATCTCGATCTTCAATACTTGTGTATATGCTATGCAATGTATGCAAGTCACCTATAGCGTAACACACAACTGCTACAAACCTAAGCTGAATTTCGAAGATTCTCTCTTGGGGTGGCTATGGTACGGTGGTGGAACAATGGTTGGTTAAGTATAGGGGTCATCAAGGGCGGGGCTAGAGCTGGCCCTACCTTAAAATTTTAGGTTTAGTGTAGGACCGGGTAGGACTCGTTCAAAGTCAACAAAACTTTAGGGCCGGGTATAGTAGGGTCGAAGCTTGAATATGCAAGCCCTTATTAGTCACATCGACCCATTTTATTTGGGTTAAAATGGTCTAGTAAGGTTAGTTTTTTTTAATTTTTTCCCTTTTTGTTACAATGTAGCTCAATCCTTAATGATGATATTACTTCTATTTAATACACCATATTTTTTAGTTATATTTAACATACATTCATATTCCTT